>PEDN01001358.1:0-646421 GCA_003864495.1 Nemopilema nomurai | reverse complement strand
TATAGAAAAAAGGCCTCCTTATAGCAATGAATGAATTGTAATAAATTCAGTGTGCGATTCTAAGCAAAAAAGGTTGACAGTCAATTCTGCGGTAACTGGCAAGGCTATGTACGCGTTTTTTGGGAGAAATTTTTAGTCATATTTTGAGGTGCAATAGGTTCAATTTATAGAAAAAAGACCTCATTATAGCAATAAATGAATTGGAATAAATTCAGTGTGCGATTCTAAGCAAAAAAGGTTGATGATCAATTTGGCTGTGACTGGCAAGGCTATAGTCCATGAAAATGTACGCGTTTTTTGGGAGAAATTTTTAGTCATATTTCTAGTTGCAATAGGTTCAATTTATAGAAAAAAGACCTCCTTATAGCAATAAATGAATTGGAATAAGTTCAGTGTGCGATTCTAAGCAAAAAAGGTTGACAGTCAATTCTGCGGTAACTGGCAAGGCTATGTACGCGTTTTTTGGAGAAATTTTTAGTCATATTTTTAGGTGCAATAGGTTCAATTTATAGAAAAAAGACCTCCTTATAGCAATAAATTAATTGGAATAAATTCAGTAAGTGATTTTAGGCAAAAAAGGTTGATGGTCAATTTTGCGGTGACTGGCAAGGCTATAGTCCATGAAAATGTACGTGTATTTGAGGAGAAATCTTTATTCATATTTCTAGTTGAAATAGGTTCAATTTATAGAAAAAGGACGTCCTTACAAGAAGAGATGAATTAAAATAAATTCAGTGAGTGATTTTAGGCAAAAAAAGTTGATGGTCAATTTTGCGGTGACTGGCAAGGCTATAGTCCATGCAAATGTACGTTTTTTAGGAGAAATTTTAAGTCAGATTTCTAGTTGCAATAGGTTCAATTTATAGAAAAAAGACCTCCTTATAGCAATAAATGAATTGGAATAAGTTCAGTGTGCGATTCTAAGCAAAAAAGGTTGACAGTCAATTCTGCGGTAACTGGCAAGGCTATGTACGCGTTTTTTGGGAGAAATTTTTAGTCATATTTTTAGGTGCAATAGGTTCAATTTATAGAAAAAAGACCTCCTTATAGCAATACATTAATTGGAATAAATTCAGTGAGTGATTTTAGGCAAAAAAGGTGGATGGTCAATTTTGCGGTGACTGGCAAGGCTATAGTCCATGAAAATGTACGTGTATTTGAGGAGAAATCTTTATTCATATTTCTAGTTGAAATAGGTTCAATTTATAGAAAAAGGACGTCCTTACAAGAAGAGATGAATTAAAATAAATTCAGTGAGTGATTTTAGGCAAAAAAAGTTGATGGTCAATTTTGCGGTGACTGGCAAGGCTATAGTCCATGCAAATGTACGTTTTTAGGAGAAATTTTAAGTCAGATTTCTAGTTGCAATAGGTTCAATTTATAGAAAAAAGACCTCCTTATAGCAATAAATGAATTGGAATAAGTTCAGTGTGCGATTCTAAGCAAAAAAGGTTGACAGTCAATTCTGCGGTAACTGGCAAGGCTATGTACGCGTTTTTTGGGAGAAATTTTTAGTCATATTTTTAGGTGCAATAGGTTCCATTTATAGAAAAAAGACCTCCTTATAGCAATAAATTAATTGGAATAAATTCAGTGAGTGATTTTAGGCAAAAAAGGTTGATGGTCAATTTTGCGGTGACTGGCAAGGCTATAGTCCATGAAAATGTACGTGTATTTGAGGAGAAATCTTTATTCATATTTCTAGTTGCAATAGGTTCAATTTATAGAAAAAGGACGTCCTTACAAGAAGAGATGAATTAAAATAAATTCAGTGAGTGATTTTAGGCAAAAAAGGTTGATGGTCAATTTTGCGGTGACTGGCAAGGCTATAGTCCATGCAAATGTACGTTTTTTAGGAGAAATTTTAAGTCAGATTTCTAGTTGCAATAGGTCTAATTTATAGAAAAAAGACCTCCTTATCAGAATAAATAAATTAAAATAAATTCAGTGAGTGATTTTAGGCAAAAAAAGTTGATGGTCAATTTTGCGGTGACAGGCAAGGCTATAGTCCATGAAAATATACGTGTTTTGGGGAGCAATTTTTAGTCACATTTCTAGTTGCAATAGGTTCAATTTATAGTAAAGGAACCTTCTTATAGCAATAAATGAATTGGAATACATTCAGTGAGTCATTCTAGGCAAGAAGGGTTGATGGTCCATTTTGCGGTGACTGGCAAGGCTGTAGTCCATGCAAATGTACGTTTTTTAGGAGAAATTTTTATTCACATTTCTAGTTGCCATAGGTTCAATTTCTAGAAAAAGACCTACTTATAGAAATAAATGAATTGGAATAAATTCACTGTGCGATTCTAAGCAAAAAAGGTTGACAGTCAATTCTGCGGTAACTGGTAAGGCTATAGTCCATGAAAATGTACGGGTATTTGGGAAGCAAATTTTATTCATATTTTTAGTTGCAATAGGTTCAATTTATAAAACACAACCTTCCTATAAGAAGAGATGAGTTAAAATAAATTCAGTGAGTGATTTTAGGCAAAAAAAGTTGATGGTCAATTTTGCGGTGACAGGCAAGGCTATAGTCCATGAAAATGTACGCGTTTTTTGGGAGAAATTTTTAGTCATATTTCTAGTTGCAATAGGTTCAATTTATAGAAAAAAGACCTCCTTATCAGAATAAATAAATTAAGATGAATTCAGTGAGTGATTTTAGGCAAAAAAAGTTGATGGTCAATTTTGCGGTGACATGCAAGGCTATAGTCCATGAAAATATACGTGTTTTGGGGAGCAACTTTTAGTCACATTTCTAGTTGCAATAGGTTCAATTTATAGTAAAGGAACCTTTTTATAACAATAAATGAATTGAACAGAATTCAATGAATGATTTTAGGCAAAAAAGGTTGATGGTCAATTTTGCAGTCAAAAGGCTAAAGTCCATGAAAATGTATGTATTTTCTGGGAGAAATTTAAATCATATTTCTAGTTGCAATAGGTTCAATTTTTAGAAAAAGGACCTCCTTATAACTATAAATGAATTGAACTGAATTCAATGAATGATTTTAGGCAAAAAAAGTTGATGGTCAATTTTGCAGTCAAAAGGCTATAGTCCATGAAAATGTATGTATTTTTGGGGAGAAATTGTTGATCATATTTCTAGTTCTAATAGATTCAATTTATAGAAAATAGACCTCCTTATAAGAATAAATGAATTGAAATGAATCCAGTGAGTGATTTTAGGCAAAAAAGGTTGCTGGTCAATTTTGCAGTCAAAAGGCTATAGTCCATGAAAATGTACTTATTTTTGGGGAGAAATCTTTATTCATATTTCTAGTTGCAATATGTTCAATTTTTAGAAAAAGGACCTCCTTATAACTATAAATGAATTGAACTGAATTCAATGAATGATTTTAGGCAAAAAAAGTTGATGGTCAATTTTGCAGTCAAAAGGCTATAGTCCATGAAAATGTATGTATTTTTGGGGAGAAATTGTTGATCATATTTCTAGTTCTAATAGATTCAATTTATAGAAAATAGACCTCCTTATAAGAATAAATGAATTGAAATGAATCCAGTGAGTGATTTTAGGCAAAAAAGGTTGCTGGTCAATTTTGCAGTCAAAAGGCTATAGTCCATGAAAATGTACTTATTTTTGGGGAGAAATCTTTATTCATATTTCTAGTTGCAATAGGTTCAATTTATAGAAAAAGGACGTCCTTACAAGAAGAGATGAATTAAAATAAATTCAGTGAGTGATTTTAGGCAAAAAAATTGATGGTCAATTTTGCGGTGACTGGCAAGGCTATAGTCCATGCAAATGTACGTTTTTTAGGAGAAATTTTTATTCACATTTCTAGTTGCAATAGGTTCAATTTCTAGAAAAAGACCTCCTTATAGAAATAAATGAATTGGAATAAGTTCAGTGTGCGATTCTAAGCAAAAAAGGTTGACAGTCAATTTGGCGGTAACTGGCAAGGCTATAGTCCATGAAAATGTACGGGTATTTGGGAAGCAAATTTTATTCATATTTTTAGTTGCAATAGGTTCAATTTATAAAACACAACCTTCCTATAAGAAGAGATGAATTAAAATAAATTCAGTGAGTGATTTTAGGCAAAAAAAGTTGATGGTCAATTTTGCGGTGACAGGCAAGGCTATAGTCCATGAAAATATACGTGTTTTGGGGAGCAATTTTTAGTCATATTTTTAGGTGCAATAGGTTCAATTTATAGAAAAAAGACCTCATTATAGCAATAAATGAATTGGAATAAATTCAGTGTGCGATTCTAAGCAAAAAAGGTTGATGATCAATTTGGCGGTGACTGGCAAGGCTATAGTCCATGAAAATGTACGCGTTATTTTGGAGAAATTTTTAGTCATATTTCTAGTTGCAATAGGTTCAATTTATAGAAAAAAGACCTCATTATAGCAATAAATGAATTGGAATAAATTCAGTGTGCGATTCTAAGCAAAAAAGGTTGATGATCAATTTGGCTGTGACTGGCAAGGCTATAGTCCATGAAAATGTACGCGTTTTTTGGGAGAAATTTTTAGTCATATTTCTAGTTGCAATAGGTTCAATTTATAGAAAAAGGACGTCCTTACAAGAAGAGATGAATTGGAATAAATTCACTGTGCGATTCTAAGCAAAAAAGGTTGACAGTCAATTTGGCGGTGACTGGCAAGGCTATAGTCCATGAAAATGTACGCGTTTTTTGGGAGAAATTTTTAGTCATATTTCTAGTTGCAATAGGTTCAATTTATAGAAAAAAGACCTCCTTATAGCAATGAATGAATTGTAATAAATTCAGTGTGCGATTCTAAGCAAAAAAGGTTGACAGTCAATTCTGCGGTAACTGGCAAGGCTATGTACGCGTTTTTTGGGAGAAATTTTTAGTCATATTTTTAGGTGCAATAGGTTCAATTTATAGAAAAAAGACCTCATTATAGCAATAAATGAATTGGAATAAATTCAGTGTGCGATTCTAAGCAAAAAAGGTTGATGATCAATTTGGCGGTGACTGGCAAGGCTATAGTCCATGAAAATTTACGCGTTTTTTTGGAGAAATTTTTAGTCATATTTCTAGTTGCAATAGGTTCAATTTATAGAAAAAAGACCTCATTATAGCAATAAATGAATTGGAATAAATTCAGTGTGCGATTCTAAGCAAAAAAGGTTGATGATCAATTTGGCTGTGACTGGCAAGGCTATAGTCCATGAAAATGTACGCGTTTTTTGGGAGAAATTTTTAGTCATATTTCTAGTTGCAATAGGTTCAATTTATAGAAAAAGACCTCCTTATAGCAATAAATGAATTGGAATAAGTTCAGTGTGCGATTCTAAGCAAAAAAGGTTGACAGTCAATTCTGCGGTAACTGGCAAGGCTATGTACGCGCTTTTTGGAGAAATTTTTAGTCATATTTTTAGGTGCAATAGGTTCAATTTATAGAAAAAAGACCTCCTTATAGCAATAAATTAATTTGAATAAATTCAGTGAGTGATTTTAGGCAAAAAAGGTTGATGGTCAATTTTGCGGTGACTGGCAAGGCTTTAGTCCATGAAAATGTACGTGTATTTGAGGAGAAATCTTTATTCATATTTCTAGTTGCAATAGGTTCAATTTATAGAAAAAGGACGTCCTTACAAGAAGAGATGAATTGGAATAAATTCACTGTGCGATTAGCAAAAAAAGTTGAGTCAATTTGCGGTGACTGGCAAGGCTATAGTCCATGAAAATGTACGCGTTTTTTGGAGAAATTTTAAGTCAGATTTCTACTTCCAATAGGTCCAATTTATAGAAAAAGGAACTCCAAATAGCAATAAATTAATTGAAATAAATTCAGTAAATGATTCTAGGCAAAAAAGGTTGATGGTCAATTTTGCGGTGAGTGGCAAGGCTATAGTCCATGAAAATGTACGCGTTTTTTGGGAGAATTTTTAGTCATATTTTTAGTTGCAATAGGTTCAATTTATAGAAAAAAGACCTCATTATAGCAATAAATGAATTGGAATAAATTCAGTGTGCGATTCTAAGCAAAAAAGGTTGATGATCAATTTGGCGGTGACTGGCAAGGCTATAGTCCATGAAAATTTACGCATTTTTTTGGAGAAATTTTTAGTCATATTTCTAGTTGCAATAGGTTCAATTTATAGAAAAAAGACCTCATTATAGCAATAATTGAATTGGAATAAATTCAGTGTGCGATTCTAAGCAAAAAAGGTTGATGATCAATTTGGCTGTGACTGGCAAGGCTATAGTCCATGAAAATGTATGCGTTTTTTGGGAGAAATTTTTAGTCATATTTCTAGTTGCAATAGGTTCAATTTATAGAAAAAAGACCTCCTTATAGCAATAAATGAATTGGAATAAGTTCAGTGTGCGATTCTAAGCAAAAAAGGTTGACAGTCAATTCTGCGGTAACTGGCAAGGCTATGTACGCGTTTTTTGGGAGAAATTTTTAGTCATATTTTTAGGTGCAATAGGTTCAATTTATAGAAAAAAGACCTCCTTATAGCAATAAATTAATTGGAATAAATTCAGTGAGTGATTTTAGGCAAAAAAGGTTGATGGCCAATTTTGCGGTGACTGGCAAGGCTATAGTCCATGAAAATGTACGTGTATTTGAGGAGAAATCTTTATTCATATTTCTAGTTGAAATGGGTTCAATTTAAAGAAAAAGGACGTCCTTACAAGAAGAGATGAATTAAAATAAATTCAGTGAGTGATTTTAGGCAAAAAAAGTTGATGGTCAATTTTGCGGTGACTGGCAAGGCTATAGTCCATGCAAATGTACGTTTTTTAGGAGAAATTTTAAGTCAGATTTCTAGTTGCAATAGGTTCAATTTATAGAAAAAAGACCTCCTTATCAGAATAAATAAATTTAAATAAATTCAGTGAGTGATTTTAGGCAAAAAAAGTTGATGGTCAATTTTGCGGTGACATGCAAGGCTATAGTCCATGAAAATATACGTGTTTTTGGGGAGCAACTTTTAGTCACATTTCTAGTTGCAATAGGTTTAATTTATAGTACAGGAATCTCCTTATAGCAATAAATGAATTGGAATAAATTCAATGAGTCATTCTAGGCAAGAAAGGTTGATGGTCAATTTTGCGGTGACTGGCAAGGCTATAGTCCATGCAAATGTACGTTTTTTAGGAGAAATTTTTATTCACATTTCTAGTTGCAATAGGTTCAATTTATAGTAAAGGAACCTTCTTATAGCAATAAATGAATTGGAATACATTCAGTGAGTCATTCTAGGCAAAAAAGGTTGATGGTCAATTTTGCGGTGACAGGCAAGGCTATAGTCCATGAAAATATACGTGTTTTGGGGAGCAATTTTTAGTCACATTTCTAGTTGCAATAGGTTCAATTTATAGTAAAGGAACCTTCTTATAGCAATAAATGAATTGGAATACATTCAGTGAGTCATTCTAGGCAAAAAAGGTTGATGGTCAATTTTGCGGTCACTGGCAAGGCTATAGTCCATGCAAATGTACGTTTTTTAGGAGAAATTTTTATTCACATTTCTAGTTGCAATAGGTTCAATTTATAGTAAAGGAACCTTCTTATAGCAATAAATGAATTGGAATAAATTCAGTGTGCGATTCTAAGCAAAAAAGGTTGATGATCAATTTGGCTGTGACTGGCAAGGCTATAGTCCATGAAAATGTACGCGTTTTTTGGGAGAAATTTTTAGTCATATTTCTAGTTGCAATAGGTTCAATTTATAGAAAAAAGACCTCCTTATAGCAATAAATGAATTGGAATAAGTTCAGTGTGCGATTCTAAGCAAAAAAGGTTGACAGTCAATTCTGCGGTAACTGGCAAGGCTATGTACGCGCTTTTTGGGAGAAATTTTTAGTCATATTTTTAGGTGCAATAGGTTCAATTTATAGAAAAAAGACCTCCTTATAGCAATAAATTAATTTGAATAAATTCAGTGAGTGATTTTAGGCAAAAAAGGTTGATGGTCAATTTTGCGGTGACTGGCAAGGCTTTAGTCCATGAAAATGTACGTGTATTTGAGGAGAAATCTTTATTCATATTTCTAGTTGCAATAGGTTCAATTTATAGAAAAAGGACGTCCTTACAAGAAGAGATGAATTGGAATAAATTCACTGTGCGATTCTAAGCAAAAAAGGTTGACAGTCAATTTGGCGGTGACTGGCAAGGCTATAGTCCATGAAAATGTACGCGTTTTTTTGGAGAAATTTTAAGTCAGATTTCTACTTCCAATAGGTCCAATTTATAGAAAAAGGAACTCCAAATAGCAATAAATTAATTGAAATAAATTCAGTAAATGATTCTAGGCAAAAAAGGTTGATGGTCAATTTTGCGGTGAGTGGCAAGGCTATAGTCCATGAAAATGTACGCGTTTTTTGGGAGAAATTTTTAGTCATATTTTTAGTTGCAATAGGTTCAATTTATAGAAAAAGACCTCATTATAGCAATAAATGAATTGGAATAAATTCAGTGTGCGATTCTAAGCAAAAAAGGTTGATGATCAATTTGGCGGTGACTGGCAAGGCTATAGTCCATGAAAATTACGTTTTTTGGAGAAATTTTTAGTCATATTTTTAGTTGCAATAGGTTCAATTTATAGAAAAAAGACCTCATTATAGCAATAAATGAATTGGAATAAATTCAGTGTGCGATTCTAAGCAAAAAGGTTGATGATCAATTTGGCTGTGACTGGCAAGGCTATAGTCCATGAAAATGTACGCGTTTTTTGGGAGAAATTTTTAGTCATATTTCTAGTTGCAATAGGTTCAATTTATAGAAAAAAGACCTCCTTATAGCAATAAATGAATTGGAATAAGTTCAGTGTCCGATTCTAAGCAAAAAAGGTTGACAGTCAATTTGGCGGTACTGGCAAGGCTATGTACGCGTTTTTGGGAGAAATTTTTAGTCATATTTCTAGTTCAATAGGTTCAATTTATAGAAAAAAGACCTCCATAGCAATAAATTAATTGAATAATTCAGTGTGATTCTAGGCAAAAAAGGTTGATGTCAATTTGCGGTGAGTGGCAAGGCTATAGTCCATGAAAATGTACGCGTTTTTTGGGAGAAATTTTTAGTCATATTTTTAGTTGCAATAGGTTCAATTTATAACAAACAACCTCCTTATAAGAAAAGATGAATTGGAATAAATTCAATGAGTGATTTTAGGCAAAAAAAGTTGATGATCAATTTGGCGGTGACTGGCAAGGCTATAGTCCATGAAAATGTACGCGTTTTTGGGAGAAATTTTTAGTCAGATTTCTAGTTGCAATAGGTTTAATTTATAAAAAACAACCTCCTTAAAAGAAGTGATGAATGAAAATAAATTCAGTGAGTGATGTTAGGCAAAAAAAGTTGATGGTCAATTTTGCGGTGACAGGCAAGGCTATAGTCCATGAAATATACGTTTTGGGGAGAAATTTTAGTCACATTTCTAGTTGCAATAGGTTCAATTTATAGAAAAAGGACCTTCTTATAACAATAAATGAATGGAAATGAATTCAGTGAGTATTTAGGCAAAAAAGGTTATGGTCAATTTTGCGGTCAAAGGCTATAGTCCATGAAAATGTATGTTTTTTGGGGAGAAATTTTGTCATATTTCTAGTTCAATAGGTTCAATTTATAGAAAAAGGACCTTCTTATAACAATAAATGAATGGAAATGAATTCAGTGAGTTATTTTAGGCAAAAAAGGTTAATGGTCAATTTTGCGTCAAAAGGCTATAGTCCATGAAAATGTATGTATTTTTGGGAGAAATTTTTAGTCGTATTTCTAGTTGCAATGGATTCAATTTATAGAAAAAGACCTCCTCATAGAATAAATTAATTTAAATGAATTCAGTTAGTGATTTTAGGCAAAAAACATTGATGGTCAATTTTGCGGTGACTGGCAAGGCTATTGTCCATGAAAATGTATGTGTTTTTTTCGGAGACATTTGTAGTCATATTAATAGTTGCAAAGGTTCAATTTGTAGAAAAAGGACCACCTTATAACAATAAAGAAAGTAAAGTGAATTCAAGGAGTGATTTTAGGCAAAAAAGGTTTATGGTCAATTTTGCAGTCAAAAGGCTATAGTCCATGAAAATGTACGTATTTTTGGGGAGAAATTTTTAGTCATATTTCTAGTTGCAATGGATTTAATTGATAGAAAAAAGATCTCCTTATCAGAATAAATGAATTGAAATGAATTCAGTGAGTGATTTTAGGCAAAAAACATTGATGGTCAATTTTGCGGTGACTGGCAAGGCTATTGTCCATGAAAATGTACGTGTTTTTTCGGAGAAATTTGTAGTCATATTAATAGTTGCAAAAGGTTCAATTTATAGAAAAAGGACCACCTTATAAGAAGAGATGAATTAAAATAAATTCAGTGAGTGATTTTAGGCAAAAAAAGTTGATGGTCAATTTTGCGGTGACATGCAAGGCTATAGTCCATGAAAATATACGTGTTTTGGGGAGCAACTTTTAGTCACATTTCTAGTTGCAATAGGTTCAATTTATAGTAAAGGAACCTTTTTATAACAATAAATGAATTGAACAGAATTCAATGAATGATTTTAGGCAAAAAAGGTTGATGGTCAATTTTGCAGTCAAAAGGCTAAAGTCCATGAAAATGTATGTATTTTCTGGGAGAAATTTAAATCATATTTCTAGTTGCAATAGGTTCAATTTTTAGAAAAAGGACCTCCTTATAACTATAAATGAATTGAACTGAATTCAATGAATGATTTTAGGCAAAAAAAGTTGATGGTCAATTTTGCAGTCAAAAGGCTATAGTCCATGAAAATGTATGTATTTTTGGGGAGAAATTGTTGATCATATTTCTAGTTCTAATAGATTCAATTTATAGAAAATAGACCTCCTTATAAGAATAAATGAATTGAAATGAATCCAGTGAGTGATTTTAGGCAAAAAAGGTTGCTGGTCAATTTTGCAGTCAAAAGGCTATAGTCCATGAAAATGTACTTATTTTTGGGGAGAAATTTTTAGTCATATTTCTAGTTGCAATGGATTTAATTGATAGAAAAAAGACCTTCTCATCAGAATAAATGAATTTAAATGAATTCAGTGAGTGATTTTAGGCAAAAAACATTGATGGTCAATTTTGCGGTGACTGGCAAGGCTATTGTCCTTGAAAATGTATGTGTTTTTTTCGGAGACATTTGTAGTCATATTAATAGTTGCAAAAGGTTCAATTTGTAGAAAAAGGACCACCTTATAACAATAAACAAAGTAAAGTGAATTCAAGGAGTGATTTTAGGCAAAAAAGGTTGATGGTCAATTTTGCGGTGACTGGCCAGGCTATAGTCCATAAAAATATGTGTTTTTGAGGAGAAATTTTTAACCACATTAATAGTTGCAATAGGTTCAATTTATAGAAAAAAGACCTCCTTATAAAAATAAATGAATAGAAATGAATTCAGCGATTGATTTTAGGCAAAAAGGGTTGATGGCTGATTATGCGGCAACTATCAAGCCTATAGTCTATGAAAAGCTTGGGTTTTGAGAATGAATTTTTAGTCACTACTTCAGCTCCAATGGATTCAAATGAAACCAAGATAGTTTCTGGCAAAGAAGGTTAAGTTAGGTTTTTGCAGTAGATGGTAAGTGATGGTAATGAGAGGGTTTGTTTTAGGAAATGTGACATTTCAAAATGGAACAAATGTAGAAACAGGATGCTATGTGCAATAGCAATGAGCTCAGAAATGTTTTTTGAAACAGTTATTGCAGTAAATTGATATTTTTTCTGCAGTAAATGATGTGGTCATTATTGATATGGAAGTGAAAATATGGAAGTTTTAGATTGTTCAAATGAATAGAAAAAAATTGTATGAAAGCAAAGCAATTGGTGACAGTTTGTGAACATTGAAGATAGAAAGGTTTATTCATTGGAAGTGAAAAGAATAGAGAAATGTGCTTGCATTGGCATATTATATTTGATACCTCAGATGAAGGCTATGATACCTATAAGGTGTGTATACTGCATTGTGAATTCCGTTGAAGGTGGAAAGTCACCACTAGAAATAGAATCTTAGCAAAATTTCAAGTAATAATTTCAATAGCTGAAAGACTTTTGATGAGTGTGAAGCTGATATTTGATACAGAGCATTCAACTTGAAAAATTCTTTAAATGTCAAGAACAAATATTTCATGCTTATTCAATCTAAACTTTGCTTAATCCTGAGGCTACATTTTCCATATACTAAAAACTTAAAGTTATGCTTGCACTTTGAAATGAATATTAAAAAGGTTCCCAATTGTCATACATATAAATAATACCAATATTGGGATTAATACTACCCAAGACATTGAAATATCATGAGTTTGAAGATACATTTGCAATAACTAACTCAAGAAAATACCTATGCCATCTCAAATCCTCAGTCAACTCTGGGTGAAATGCTGTTGCTAGCACGTTATTTTGTTTTACAGCTACAATAACTTCTTTGTCACCATTTTGTTCATGTTTGATGGTTCCTAGTACATCAACATTGGAATTAGTGGTAGATGTAACCGCTGGGGCTCTAATAAAAACACCATGATATGGTTCAGCAACAGAGCCTTTCCCATCCAGAGAGAACTTTGTGCTGTTCAAAGTTACAGCTGCTTCAAAGCTGTTGATTTGTCTTCCAAAGAAGTTCCTGGATACTTCAATATCTAGCCCACCAAGCTGCAGAAAAGAAGTTATTTATTTAATTGCATTTTATCAATTCCAATCAAAGGCTACTTGTTCACATGTTATAATTACATATTTTTAGCATTTTTTGAACCACAATACTTAGTACTAGAACTATGTATTTATTAGCGTTTATTTCTACTAGGCATCTGAAGGTAGATTTTAGAATTCAATAGGGTACAACTATTCAATCAATTGTAGGTTTCAATGTAACTAATAATACAACTGTGGGTTTTAATTGTAGGCTTCACGCTATTACGTAGGATAGATAACTGCATTTTGATAGTGGATTGGGCTATAAACAGTTTTTCTTTGAATTTTAAATCTTGGAAATTAGGAGCTGGGGTAACTTTCTTTTCATTTAACCAGGATATACTTTGCAGTGAACAAAACTACTTGCAATTAAACCAGAATCTGAAAAATCCTCTCTTACAAATGATATATGCACGTTTAGTAACATGATTTTTGTGACATATTAAAGTGGGCAGTGTTATTAATTCTGTATAATATCTTCTTACCAATAATTAGAGAGTTATTCTTGAACTCTATAGTGTTGCAGAAAACTTTACTTTTTCGTAGAAGGGGCAGATTAAATACTGGAACTATTCGGTTCTTTATACAAGCTTCTGTGTTACATAATTTCAACAAAACCGGTAAACTTGAAACTCACCAGGGTCTGTCCGCCATTTTTACTGTTGTCTATGCCATTAGAGAGCAAGATCATGCCTGCACATGTACCCCAAACAACTGGACTTCCTTGCTCTTTCATCCACATTTTCAGTGCATCGCCTAGCCCGTTCTTGTCGAGCGATCTGCTTATGACAGTGCTCTCCCCACCAGGTATGACTAGGCCATTCAGTCCTTCCAAATCACTCACTTTCCTGACCTCTACCACTTCCACGCCCAATTGACTGTCAATAGACGCACTCGAGCCATCTTTAATTTGCTTACTAGCCTTTACTAGGCAAGTTTTATGCTCCAAAAACGCGCCTTGGATCGCCAAAACCCCCACCTTTACTTGTGACACCAACTGCATCTCGGCGCTGAAGCAACGTAGTGACGTCATCAACATCGAGGCGAGGACTGGTGCATGTGCCTTCAAGGATTAGATACATTACAAATACAACATGAACAACAACAATACAAGCTAAAAACGAACCGAATCAACGAATAGAACAGATCCAAAAAGCAATCCTCCAAGAATTCTCCAATTCAAATAAAGGAGTATACAGCAGGGCAAAGGGACAAGCTTCACAGACAGTGCAGTGCAAGATTATCAAATACCAAAACCCTTTTAAGCTCGTAGGGTCCTTTTTGCACCCTCTTCTCCACAAGAACCTCAAAGCCTCCACCCTCGGATTATCGGCCTCCAATCTCACTCCTCACTACCTCATTTTTCCTACCATCAAAAAGCAGATGACTCTAATCACTTTAGATAGCTAATGACTCTGCTTTGTCACTACTTTCTAGTGTAGTTTGCGTGACAAGAAGAACAATTTTGGCTAGCAGAGTTGAGCTAAGATCTTCAACAAATCTTTTACCTTTGTCTTCTCTAAATGAATGCAACACAAAGCAATGGCAGACCCATTAGGCTGCTATATTGCCGGTCTACGTGTGTTTGATGTCTTTGTTTCGAAAGAATAAACAAGAATCCTATTGGCTTAGAAGCTGCTTGCCATCCACCTACCCTTTGTCATTAGCAATACATGAAAATGAAGGAAGCAAGAATTGATCCTTGGATCACTCCACATAGAAACAGACAACCGGGTATTGGTTTTGCCAGGACTGTGATAGTATTTTTCGGCCTAGCTCTCCCCTTTATGAATCTTACATTCTAAACACTGGATCATCAAGCATTGGGGTTTGCAGGAAAACTTGAAGGCAAGTGTTCTGAAAATTCATATGAGTCTTCGGATATGCAAAGGCACAATTTCTAAATATTGATGGCTTCGATTACAAGAAGTAGTTACCTTGTTAAGACCTATATCATCTTGGTGAATAGAATATTGGTACTTTGATTTAAAGGAAGCACATGGTAAGGTCACTAAAAAAAGCCAAAATGTCACTTTCATACTAACAGTGTCATTCTTTTATCTAATGATCAATCTTCTAGCTAAAAGAAACAAACATTAAAATTCGATTAGAACCAGAGCTTGCTATACGCAAGACAAACTTGCCATTCGCTTTTCCATTGATTTACCAATGAATTAGTAACATGGCAAGATCATAAGTCATATCATCGAATCGCTTGTTGATTGCTGACGTCTGGTTGAAAAATCTTCTCACCGCATCGAAATGGTTTTAGCTTACATATTTAAACTTTTCAAAGTGTTCAGCCCCTGAGCTTCCACCAAGATTATTCAGTTTGTTTTTCCGGAAATGCTATCCAGTTCTCTTTTGATATAAATGTCGCGAGGGACCCTTAGAAGGTGGAGATTTGAAGTGAAAAACGAGAGCAAGACACCTCACTCACCGCACTTTGAATTACTATTGACACATGCAATTTGATAATGCACGATCTCATCTTTGGAAAGGAAACTCTCATCAATGACTTGTGAGTGCTAACTTCTTCTGGACCTTTTGAGCGGCTTCAGTATGCCAAGGTCACTGTCCAATGGCCTCCACATAATTTAAGCACTTTGCCAATTAGAAAGACGTAAAACAGGCGTTGGGTGTTTACATGAAGCACTTTACTATATTTTTTCAGAGGGACATTGAAAATGAAAGGAGAAACGAAAAGTCGTGTAGTGTAGAGAAATTCAATTAATGGTAGAAAAAGCTGGTGAATTCTGGCACTCCATAGAATACATGTGCCAGTTAACCACTTGGGTTCTTGGACCCCTATTTCATTCATTCTTCTGTCATTTGCGTATAAGTATCCCATTTTCTAGCTGATAGGTATTTCTCCCAAAGAATTAAAGATACAAATAGTCTCACAGTTTTGACTTTCCATCAATATGATTGCAAATGTTCCCTGAGGTCTCACATTTTGTAAAAAGGCTATTTCAGTTCTGAGTTTCATTTGGAACGCTTCCTTAGTCATACTTCATGTCGAAGGGAACTTTTGGTACTTCATGTCATGATTATGGTTAAGAAGCTATGTCCCAAGAAAGAACAAAGCGAGTGCCAAGCGATAAGACCGTTGTTACAAAGTGCTTCCCACATATCGCCACATGCTTAGATTATGTGCGACGTTTTGGCGTAGATGTCAAGAAACACACAGGCGACCTTCATTCTGTGGTATGAAATACCAAATAGAGAACTACAAAAGCACACGATCAGTTTTCCGTTTTCATAAGCCTTCCTAGACTTTACCATTCAGTTTCTACCTGTGGCTGCTATCCAATTATCATCTGTGTCCACTTCCTAGACCCTCATTCTCTACTACCCTGACTTCTTTTCACACTCCGCCCATTCTCTAATTACTCTTGTTAACCTTACAGCAGTGGATCAGAACTCTCCAATCTCGTGAAAAGGCAAAGCACAGTGTGATCGAGCCCAATTTTTATGAACGATGAAATTTAGTACATGACTATAGGCACCCCTACAAGCAACCCAAATCCAAAGAGTTGGAAAGGGGTAGTGTCACCAAGGGTTTCCCTTGCAATAAAAGGACCATTCTGTCAGAACCTTCACAAGGCTATAAAAATCCTGTCGGTAACAGACTAGCCTCTTCTCACGCGAGTACTAACGATCGAGGCATGCTTTTGAAATGAGGTACACAATTGCTAATTGATGATTTCATGACAAATCTCTCACTTGATTCCACAGGAAACTTCATAAACCTACAATTCCATAATAAATTTCCATACCGGATTAAAGATCTGATGTTACGGCTGGGTTAAAAAAATTTAGAACTTTCTTTATATAAAATGAAACTCGAGGTAAGTTGAATACTCACTTTAAAATAAATACAATTTAAAGAGTTATACTAATGCAGGAGTGTGTTACGTCGTTCTGCAAATAGCTAACTCTACAACTTTGCAGTTATTCTGCAATGACAATTTTAATTGACAAAAATAATGTAAAAGAAAATATATTCTATGAAAAGTAGCTTAAATATAAGAAACATAAAAGTGCGAATCGGTCACATGTTAAAACATGAAAAAATTGCATATAACACAATGCATGAATGCAATACTTCCATGAGAATCGCGAAAACGAAGCAATTAAATAATTGTAAGACAATAAAAGGTTATGCTTATTTTCAATTCATTTTTCTAATTTCTTCTTTTCATTATCCCACAAAATTTAGGTCTTTAAATCAATTAGCAAAAAGTTGCAGGTTTGAAAGAATTAATATATCACATTATCAAAAATGGAAACCAAAGTCATAAGACATAAGATATTAATGACAACTAAGTAAACATTGTACTTTCTACAAAATTGAATACTTCTCAAAATAGGCGATGCTGCAACTTAAAAGAGGGATTGCTGTACCTCCGAAATGCCACACATAGAATGGCATTTACGACTTTCAACACTTGGATAAAAAATTAACAACACCAATAATGACAGCCAACACCGTATTTCATAAAGTTAAAAAAATTTACTAACTTGATTTATTGTCAAATTTTAAAATTTCAAGTTGATTTAGACTTTTTCTTGCTTGTCCTCTCCCATTTTTGCGTAGAAGTCGTTGATAACTTCAATATTTTTGCCCATAAGCTGAACGTGAGTTTGCATATCCTTCAAAACCTCCTCTTCAGAAGCACCATTACTCAACGCAGTAATGAAATTTTCTCTGTAGGGAACAGCTTTCATTGCCAGCTAAAATTGAAGCAATTAAATTCATTGAATAACCTTTAAAAAGCAATCAAATGCAAGACAAAATTTACGGCGTTACAAAAGCCGGTCAAAGTCGTATTCTTCTGGAATCGGTTTTTCAGCCATTGTATGAATGTCAAAGAATATAATTAAAATTCTGACAACATTTTAACGGCTTAGGGAATTAACGCTAAACCACACATTTTGGCTAACCATTACGCTAAACTAAACACTTGCTTATTTCATGTAACCTATAGAAACTGCTCAGATTGAAAGCTGCAGTGTTTCCGTACACTCCTCGATGAAATCAGTGAATCACAAACACATAATGAGAGCAAAGATTCGCATAATAATCGATTGGGGCAGAGGCCTACCGAAAAGATTCCTTGCACCATCCAACCATGATACTTCTTCAGGGATCCCTCGTATGCCTTCTTGGCACACTTGGAGAGGTCTGGTTGGCCTGTTAGAACATCCGCCAGGAACACACCGATGAACTCAAGACACCTGTAGAGTGCAAGTGTAAAAAGAATGAGTTAATAAATAAACTTCTTTAAAACTGACGACGTAATCTTATGTAAAAGAGGGGTTGATGAATGAGTTAATCAATATACTTCCTTGATTACGAAGACGTACTCTTATATCAAAAAGAGTTAATGAATGAATTAACAAATACACTTCCTAAATAATGATGACGTAATCTTATGTAGAAAAAGAGCTAAATGAATGAGCTTATAAGTAAGCTTCTTCAAAACTGACGACGTAATCTTATGTTAAAGAGGGGTTGATGAATGAGTTAATCAATATACTTCCTGAATAATAATGGCGTAATCTTATACATCTCATTTTAGTTTTAATAGTGTTGCAGAAGAGCTTGAAGATCTTGTCCTTGTTGAAAGCCATGGTGCAAATGGCTTTCAACAATATGATACTTATTAGTGGTACTTATTAGTATCGCAAACAATTGGATTTGGTGGAAAAGTTCTAGCAGCCGGAGAAACCAAGAAGATGATGATTTCCATTTCGGATTCATCCCTTGCGAATAAAGTAAAGTTGCTTGCAAGAGACCACTACAGCAGAATCAAAAGTGCAGCAGGAACACATAAAGAGGGTGGTGGTGACAAAGGAGAGGCGACAAGCTCCCAAAACGAGGCTGTTCGGCGCTGCAGTTGCACATGGCTCTTATCCTCCGACATATACTTCATGTTGAGATACTCAATTCGTTCTACATGAAGAGACATCAATGGACTTCTACTTTCCATCAGCACTTCAAATAACAGAGCTCTAAATTATGTTATCTAACGTACCTATCAACACTCCTACCTATACTCTATTCGACTTTTCTAGCTGACATTTTGCTAGAGGGTATACAATCACCTCAAATGTAGCAGCGACCAAACCACTGCTCCCTACATGTGTGCCAAGGAACCAGTATCAACGCGCCACAGCATTGAAAACTCCTTGAGTAACCATCCAGCTTCAAGCTTCATTTTTTGCTCGATACGTTCCCCTATTGACACACACCTACGCATGTACCTATCTAAATTCAAATAAATCCTTTTGCGAAGGAATTGGACTTTTGATGTAAATAATAATACCTTTTCAGCCAAAGAAGGGCATCAGTTGCTGAATTCTTCGCCTTTGTTGTCCCTTCTGCCTTTTCAACTTCTACGAAAGCTTGCAGTACGGCAAATCGTTCTCTATCAGTTTCATACTTCTTCGTTAATTTCTATAGAAGACGGAAATACATTCAAAAGCATACATTAAGACTTTGAAAAACAAATAAAATCCAAACTTCTCTAGACCTTAGCCTAGGCCTCAGCATCTACTTCAGCCTTTGGTGAATAAACGCAGACTTATATTTTATCCATCATCGAAGTAACGTTCAAATAAAAAACAAAAAGAGAACCTGTTCATAGCCGCAGAATTATCAAGCAGTCCTATCCTTCCCTAAACCTCAACGAAAGGCGTGAATTTCCAAATAAATGTCTGAACATGAGACATAACAAGCGCCACCATAACAATAGTTCAAATGCCAGGCATGCGATTTTCATGGCTTAATTTCATCGTATTTGACAAACGTTTCTGCAAATCTCATAATTTTTTCTTGACACTATCACAAAAACACAAGTAATTGAAACGTAAGTCTTTAGACCTTCTATTATACAAAAACTTGGAAATGTTTTTCCCCAGGCACATAATTTTGTTTCACATCTCTGACAAATAGCAGCTTTGAAAGACGGGATTGTAAGACGAAAAATAACCTAGATGGCTTCCATTCAGCAAAATTGGTCAACTTGAAGCATATATTTAAGAGAAAAAATGCCTTCACTCACACTGATGTTTCCATTAATGTCGGATTTGGCTGGCCCAAAAGCAGTTGAACCAAGGATATCTACAGAAACGAGCGAACTTTGGATAAACAATTTTCATCATTGAATATATCGTTTAAAGCAATCACCAGGCGTAGGACAAATGATTACCTAACGCTTGCATGTCAGGAATGTTTTAATAAGAAGGAATAAGTTAGGTTACGGAAGGAATTATATCAGGAAATGAAACTATTTTATTTGGTTTCTAAATTTCAGAGTCGCAACATCATATTAAGAGCTCACTCAGGTTAGTAAAAAAACATGAAATTATTTTCATATGGGCTCCTCTTGTTGTCGACAATGCTAATACCATGTTTCTCTTCATGCATAAGAACTGGCATCCTACCCAACAACATAGATTAGTGGCATTCGGTATGTAGGACCAACTACGCAAAGATAGGGAGAAAGAACCAAACAGCAGGTTCCCAAGAGCATTAGGACAATAGCCGTGGCATAAAGAAGGCAGCCGCCCAGAAAATTGCAGAACATTCAATGCCCAAATTAGGTGTGATTCAGCTGTAAGGCGACATCAGCCAACGTCTTTTAGAAAATCCAGATTCCGTTAAAATATATACCGACTATAATTTTCGTCACATTTAGCAAGCTAGATCGTCTTCTCACCAAGCTGTTTTGGATTCTCTTTACGTTTCTATGAAAAATCCCTTTTTCGGTAAACAGAGAGAGTTCGTCTTTTTCCTTTGGATCTTCTAAAAAGTTAGGAGTGACTGTGACAGGTCATGGTCAAACAATTATACACTCCTCTTTCGTGATGTACTGTTCCTGCTGTTATAATTATTGAAGATTATCAAAAATAATTAAAAAAGCCCCTTAAAAAACTTGCAGCCATTCAGCAGATAGGAAAACATGGTGATATTTGCACCAAAGCCTAGTGGTGCTTTATAGGAAAAATCTGAGGTTTTAACTCCTTGAATGAAATTTTATGTTTAAGCAAATGTTGCATTGAACTTTAATTCTCAACTTGTATGCTGAAACCAATAGAAAAAACAGTTGTTGAAGTAATTACCATCATACCAAGCGTTTTCAAACAGTCCTTATTATTAAGAAAAATTTTAATCCAGAATTGGATTCGCTTAACATAGTAAACTAGTAGCTGTATAGACAGCACCAATCAAATAAAAACTCCATATAGTTCATCAAAATTCTGATTCTCAAATCTTTTGAAAAATTATACAGACTGTCATTGCCAAGCTTGAACAAATGCTGGATTTATTTAAGATACCCTAATAACATTGAAAATGAATCCTAAAATTTTTCATTGACAAAACTTCTCTGCTGTACTATGCATTCTTGCAAACTAATTCTCAATCAACAGATATTGAAAAGAAGCCACTAATATTTATTGTAAAATTGGAAATCAAGCAAGACTTAAAATTTTTCTAGTATTGCATAGAATTGTCTAGCTCTTAATTGGCAAAGTAGACTACGAAGTATAACGTTTACTCGTCACAGTCCTTTGCCACCTCAGATAACATAAACGGTCTTTGGCAAACAAAACTTCAGACAGACCAAAGCATCTGTGCTTAAAAGTTATTCTAATTGATTAGTCTATACATCTTCAAGCACCACATAATATTTACATTTCATGCATGCAAAATAATCCATGCAATTCCCATCAGTGGAGGAAAACAACATTATAGCAGATGACATAACCTTACCAGCTTCAGGTTTCATTCATTAAAAATAATGCAGGCAACTGATATCCTTAAAAACTATCAAGTTGAATATGGATTGTTAAACTTTGATACCAATTTTTCAGCTTTGAACAAGCAATTTAGCATGAATAAATGGAATTCGAAATCATGGTTAGTTTTTTGTGAGACCTTTAACTTCCATTCAACTTTGCAATCTAAAAATATGGGCATAACAACAATTAATCATAAGCTCAATAAATTCCAAAATTTCCATCTTCTAAGTTTATAGCACTTTTGGGGAACTCATATGAAATTATTACAGGAAAATCAGCTTTAAAGTAAATGGATATTCTAAAATGCAATGGTTCATGAAAGTTTTACCCAAAATGTAATATTTTCATTGTCTCTCGTGGACGTGGAAACATACCTATGACTTGTTCAAGGAAAAAAGTCAAACCTAGTCATATCTGGACTCTGCATGAATGGTTGTTTGATAGTCACTTTAAAATACATAGTTGACATCAGAGTGGGAAATGCAAAGTTTGATGAGATCACAGGCCTTTAAGAATGCACATTTCCTATTATGTTTTTATGCTCTCAAAACTAGACTTTCTTCAAACGTCTAACCCTACATTTTTTCCCATGCCTTCCTATTGTCCTTATCTTCTCTGGATTTTGATTCTTGAAAAATTAAAGACCCTTCCAATATTCATTCCGCCCAAAAAGAAAAGCAAATAAATAATTACATACAATGGAATTTATTAAATTTCATTGACCTGACAATGGGATATCATCTTTTAAGATTGAATTAAGGCTGTAACAGTTTATGCTTTTTCTTCCGAAATTGTTTAGCCTAGACAAAAGATATTCCTAACAGCAAGGCCAAACCATTTGAAATATATGTTTAACTACAACATATTTTTTCCAATAAAATAATCCTACCCACATGAACACCTTGTGAACTTTACAGCCACAAATTGCAAAATCCCCTCTAAGCAGCACATTTAAAACATGATCCCCTTTCTTGTGAGACCATTTTTCTCTCTCTTAGCCTGTTGGAATTTTGTTAGATTTAACCATTGAAAACATTATCAAAAGAAATAAGACAAGAGCAACAGGTCAGGTTATTTGCACAGTTTTAAAGCAACAAATTAACAAATTAATAATCATTCTCATTCTCAAGGTTTATTCATGCAGCAACATATACTCATTCTTTGATACCAAGGAAGACCAAACTCATCTTCACTTAGGTAAGCATTTTACATTGGAAAGCCATAAAACTTTGGAATGTTTGATTCTATGACCAGAATCCAACAGCTAGGATTAAGGTTTATGTAGGATGGATTTGTTTCTAATGCCTTCTCTGAAATTCATACAAACCTCTAAACACCAAAATATCTGCTTATCTATGCTTTACTAGCATAGTTCTGCAATTTTAAAAATTTTGATTAAAAAAGCTCTGCTCTTTGTTTCACAGACTACTTGGTATATGAATCCTATGAAGCTTGATCATGCCAGTTTATTTTGCAGATTTCAATGCAATTAAGTTAATATGACTGATTAGAATACATAGAACTCGCGGATGATGCACCACAGTGCCACACCCAGAACAATTTGTACCTCTGAAGAGTACATGGTATGCAATGAGCATACACTTTGCAGTAGGGCAAATGAAACAAGTAATGAGATTTCACCCTTTCATCAGACACAAGATTAGTGCAGAAAACACAGAATATTATCCAAGCGATATGACTGATAAGAATTAAACGCTTCTTCTTTTTTTGTACAATTTTGTGACGATACGAAAGCCAAATACCAATATAAGATTCACGTTTACTTTAGTAGTCTTAATGAAGAATTTTACTTTTCCCTCCAGCTTCACAGATTCTTCTATCGAAAGTTAAATTCACTCGACGTGATACGGCTTTCGACAAAGACTGGAAAAGAGATGGTCAATGTTGCGAATTAAACGAAAAGCTTTCAGACTTAACAAAACTAGCCGGCAGCGGAAACGTCCCTTTTGTATTTCGGCAGGAGCTAGTTCGTTCTGCCTCTAAGTTGCAACAAAATTTCAAATTAGTTACAGACTGAAATAATGAATTTGGGTGTGGTAGACGATGCATTTACTAGTGCGTCTTTTTAACTTACCAAAGAAAGGAACGATTGCACTGCATGCCTCGAGAAATGTCTTGGTGAAAATTCGACCATCGGAAGGAACTTCAAGAAAGGGCTGCTTCACTGTGGCAAAGAACGTCATGGCTCCCAAAGCAAAAAACTTCGAGCAAATAGTTCCCACTATTTCCACGGATATCTCTATTAGAATGCAGATGTCACAGTTAACGTTTTGTTCAAATAAATACCTTTTCTACAATAGCAGCCAATAGGAACCAATTAGGCCATACCATCTGCTCGTTGTTGCTGTTGTTCTAATCTCGATTAGGCGCCTCTGCCGAAGTAGTTATTTTTAACTATGTTGGATTTGATTCCCGAAGATATCTCTGTTTATTAAAATACAAGTTCAACGACCTTGCATTGCCTAATATTTAAGCTGGGAGATAAAAATCTTAATCCACAATGCTTAATTTTTTGGCGCAATGAAATTGTTTTCTGCCCACAAGTATATTGTATATATATTCACTGAATGTTGCAGTTCAAAGGGTCGAGAAGCTGCCGCGTCACCAGCAGGGGTGGGGGGGGGGGCATTCGCAAGACATGTCGTTTTCCTAGGGGGTGTTGGACGTTATTAAAAAGTTTTTTGTGGAGGTGGTGGTATATACACGCTTTTTTTATAAGGAATCTACCACAAGGCCTAGTTCCAAAAGTTCCTTATTCGTAGACCTCAAGTCATCATATTTTAGTACCAAAAGTTCCTTAAAAGTTCCTTAATTTTCACGGCACATCAATAAGCCTCATCACTTAATAGAGAGAGGGACGAGATAGAATATGCGGAAACTGCTCAATAAAGCACTTGACACACGAATAGCAAACAATATATGCGAGTATTGGCTGCAAATGAATGGAACGGGCTTTTTAGCTCTTGATGCTTCCAGTTTTAAAAAATTTTCAAATCGAAAAGTTCCTTAGGAATTTAGTTTTTAGTAGTATAAGTTCTTTATATATTTCGGCCTTCTACATGTAGGTTCCTTATAAAGTGGTTCCTTATAAAAAAAGCGCGCAAGTCCAGTAACAGTTAATTTTGATAGTTTGAACAACAACCAGGGGCTACATATCAGGGCCTAATTCAAATTAGCTTTGGGAAAAAACTCTTTTAGAGCATGGGAAACAATTTTAGAGAAAGAGGCTTTCAGTTAAGGTTTTGCGGAAAGCTACTGAAATGACAAAGTGATAACAAATGTGTCAATTTAATGCGTGTGCTTTATGGGAATGTCTATTCATGTTTCCGAGTGCGGAAATTTGGGAATCCGAAGACTTTTAGAAAATAAGAGTTTAATTCTCTCCTCTGTTCTCGTGGATCATATCAAAGCACGGTACAGGCGATTTTATACATACACAGCGTCATTTTGTGGCACAGTTTTAAAGACGACTAGAGAAGAAACCTTGTGGACTACAAGCAGATCCTAACGGAATGATGGAACTCGACTCAATCAAGTTGACTGCGAGGTAATTTCAGGAGTTGGCTGCAGACTCAAGTTAAAATGACGAAAAAATGCTGTGAAAAGATTTATGATTTGAAGCAACTTTTTAGGAGAAGGGGACAACAATACAAAACTTCAAGGTAATGTAAGATGGCTACGGGGAATACCGCAAGGTAAGTGAACAAATCGATGCATTTAGCTTTATTTGTACATAAGAAATCGGCACTGAAGCCTGCTCTCTGTCAAAATCAGCCAAGTTGATATGTTTAAAGATTCATTATATTTCCTGCATCTTTCTTTTTGCCATTGACAAGACTTAACGTATTTATTTGCTGCTGAAAACGACGTTGTGTACACTTTTTTATACGAAAAAGTGTATAAGAATATTGTGGCTAAAATTTAAGAGTAATGCCAGGCTCAACCTTCATCAAGAAAAAATTTTCACCTTGATCTGAGTTTTCTCCAAAGGCTAAACAACTATCATTATGATCGTATACGGATCGTATTTGCATCGCTGGGTTTTGCATTTTAACACGAAGTTTGTTGTTCTGTTTGTTCTTGTTGAAATTTATTGTGAAGCAACACATCAAAAATTATTTTATGTTTTTCTAAAGCAAACTCACACCTTTTGCTGGGCAAGAATAATTTAAGAATAATCTTGAGCTGAAAATCGAAAATGTTTTAAGAATATTGAGGTTTGGCGGAAATTAGGTATTCTTTTGAAAAAAGTGTGTACACATTGTGTCTCCAGAAGACTTGCTTCCTTTAGAACGTAGTGAGAGTTGATTGACAATTAATTGCTAAGCGATACCTAGAAAGATAACTGGCATTATTACAAAACACGGATCAGATATAGAGAACAGGCCTCAATACGACCGGGGTGCAATTTGGTAGTGATTGATGGCACTTTCGATAAAATGTGACAAGAAAGCATCGAATTTGTTCACTTTAGTGACCTACAGCATCCAGATGAAGGAGGCAAAGTTTTTTGCACGATCATATTCTGTACAAAACAGGAGAAAATGAAATATAAAGCAGCCAATATGTAATTATGAATATATTCGTAATATGTAATAGATATACTTATATCTTCATAATAAATAAGATAAAGGAACAATAAGATAAGATTAAAGCTGAGATAAGATAAATGTGAAATCTATCAGGAAATTCGTTGACTCCTAAAGTCGTATTCGTTGCCAATGCCTTTCTCTCGGATAACGCCAATGTTTTTGCGCCGCAATTCTAAACTCTGGCCATAACGCGAACGGCAAGGGCAATGGGTACACGCCATGGTATTCGTTGTCTTCAGGGGGCGCGCATCAAATTCTGCTTTCAAATAGCGCTCTACGGCAATATCGATTTTGCTTTCAATGTGAATGCGGTTGTAAATGAGTATTCAGAAAGGCAACAAACAAGGGATCGAATGCTTCGGGTTCGTGTGAAAGATTTGTCCAGTACGTTTGGATGAGAGCCGAATGTGGGAAGAAAAGGCTGGGGATTAAAAGATATCTGGGATGCTTTTTGGACGGGAACTTGTGGAGTCATATGTTGACCAAAGAAATCGAATACTATATCCCAAAAATTGTACTGCTTATTGTGATGGTATCAGCTCAGGTCCTAGCGTTTTCAAAGGAGAATATAACTGGCTTTTGGTCTTAAGTGCAATAACCAGGAATCTTGATTCAAATGCTCTCGTTATCAAACAGACACGCTGAGCACTTTGCTTTCTCGTTTGTCGTGGCCACATTTATTTCGATAAGAACGCAATTCAACCAAGAAAACGTGGTGATTTTGTCTTATTAAAATGGACTTAATTTGATTCGTCTCAAAGCTCATGTAAGAAGGAATTGCGCTACTGGCTTTCATGTTAAAAATCAATTAAAAATAACTGAGTTGAGAGCAAAAGTCTTTTCAGTTTAACAAAATGCACGACTACAAGCAAATGTCACAGTACCTTGGGACCCAGGGTAATGTCAAAGGGACTGGCAGGCCAAAACATGGAGTGAAAAATATCGACTGGATAATACATGTTATATCGACAGTACTAAAAATTGCAAGGGGTTAATGATTAACGAATCTTAATATTTATTTCCTTTGGTAGTTGCCTCGTTTCCGGTTACGTTCAGAGAATCTAGCTTAAATCTAAAGTCCCCTAAACTTGGTATTCAAAATTTTCAGTGCATCTTTGAGAAAATTGGTTAGTAGAAACAGCTGCCTACCTTAAAGCGATGATGAAACTGAGTTAACGAAAAATTTCTTTTAATTTCTTTATGGGATTTGCCGTCGAAATACCTGAAAAGGCAATCGAGTAGTCCAACAGCCATTTCAACGGTAGACCCCCGGGAGAAGTATAGCTACAATATTGCAAGAAAAGTGAATGCTTTCGAAAACATATTTGTTGTCCTCTATTTGTCAGTGCGCATAAACAAACATTTGTTCAGATCAAAAGGTCGCTTCCCTTTCAAAATCCTCTTGTGAAAAACAAGCCGCGGTCGAAAGGTGTTATTCCAGGACAATTGGTAATGTGAGATTCCCAAAATTTAAATGATTCTTTGCAATTCAAATATTAGGGTGCTCTAAAAAATCTTCTCTGTTATTTAGATATTTACTAGCACTTGCATCGTGGTGTGTAATCTTACATCAAGGTAAATTGACCTCTACAAGCTGTAGTCTTGGTGGCCCTGTCTTTTCTGACACCCAATTGCTACACGCAATATCTCCTCAGTTTATCTAGCTGTATTCAACTGATTCTGAAAAATCAGTAAATATTGAAATGGTTTGTTTATAAGTTACCTTACATTTGTAATTTTGGAAATGGGTGGCAAATAGAAGACTAGCTTCCTGCTTTTTTATTGAAATCTTCAAACTTCAGGATCCGCAAAAAGGTCATTGTCCAACTCCAATTGCTTGATTGGAAATAGTTGCTTTAAAAACAATCACGATCGCATGTTAAACTCCACTCCTTTTTGACGTTTTGATGGCAAAAGGTTTCGATGATGATTATGTCGAGATAAAGTTCTCTAGTTCAAATTAAAGTTGATGCCAATAAATCATGTCCAGAGCAACTCACTATATTTCTTAAATCGGATTCAGTTTCAATGTTCTCCGATTACCCTCCCCCCTCCCCTACCCCCACCCTCCTCTTTATTCAAACCATGCTAAGGCCGTGCTATGGTAAGTTGAGCAATGGCACATGTCTCGTTTCAGATATGAGCAAGCCACGATAAGCCTCAAATCATTCCATGGGAAGAAACATGAAACTTGAGTTGAGCCTGACTTTTTCTAAATAATTTCATATATTAAGCCAGCACACGTCTTAAACATTTCTTAAAAGTACAAGCACCTCAATTGGAATTTTCCCACACGAAATTCATTCTTTGCCATTCGCTTTTTGCCAGTTATGCCGTGTTTATCTAATAAACAAAATTATATTTATGAATTTTTAGCTTGATGCAGAGCAACACTACTTTTCAAAAGGTCCTTGTTTGGTTGGCTCAGCTTGCCAATTTTCTGGAACGTTTCTTAAAATTTAAGCAGTTGGAACCCGATGCTTCTTAGAATCATATTTCTTATAAATCATATTTCTTAGAATCCTATAAGACAAAAGATTAGTAGGGCCGTTACGCAACTGAAAGCTAGATGCCAAGCTGCATGAGGTGGTAACCCCTCTGAGGTTCATAGTGCATGACTAGACTAACATAGAAGGAGCAAGTAGACAAAATGAATCGTGGTAATCTTTCTTTTGTTAGATTATTGCATTCTGCGCTGCTGCCACATTAAATGGAAAAGTTGTAAAGCTGGCAATCTTAGAACATTGCTGGCAAAGTGATGTCTCGGTCAATGGAGTAGAAGGTTTGCAAACTTTTTTAAAAAGAATTGCTTGGAATCATCACTCTAGTGATTGGTGATTAAGTGATTGGTTATCAATATTGATAACTAGTGATTGGTGATTAAGTGATTGGTTATCAATATCATTCTCAATATTGAAGTTGTTTGGACTTTGTTCAATGGCTTTAGCTACATTGTAAAAGCTGTAGAAATTTTAGACTATTTGATCCTTTATAATTGACCAATATTGATTAATTTTGACTGACTGACTGATGTCAATTGATTGACTGAGTCATTGATGTTGGTTGATAAGACGAGGAAATATACACACTTTTAAATAGGTTGGATGTGATTAGCTTTGATTGTTAGGTTGATGCTCATTGATTGATATTAGGAACATTAGAGTAATTCATATTAGGTACTAATATCTAGATTGATATAAAATGTTTTTGAGAACAAGCGCTTTGTGGTACAAAAATTCACAGTACCTAGAACTATTTCTAGCAATGTTGAGGTGTTTTCTGATTGACCAGTATTGATTGGTTGTGATTTGCTGATTAGTGCGACTGAAATAATCTCCTGATAGTGATCGACCTTTTTTGATGGATTAATGCTGAGTGACATGATATTTATGTTAAATGACTGATTCGTCGTGATTAAATGATATCAATTCATCAATGATAACTGATTTACAGTCTGATTAATATCGACTCAAATCAATACTGTTTTCGATGTTGATTGACAGGTTGGCATTGATTGACTGATACCGATCGGTTTACTTCGATTGATTATCACAAAGTAAGCTATACATAGTTCGATTGATTGGTATAAATGGCGTGGACAGATGTGGATTGATTAATTGAAACTGACTAGTATATATTGACTATCACAGAGTGAAATTAGCACCTCGTGATTGACTGATACCGAGTGTTTGTGATTGATATACTGGCACTGATTGACTGATGCTGCAATGACTGGTTGGGTATTGATAATGTTGCTCCACCAACTGATGCTGAGTGTTTTGCTTTTCTTGGCGATGATTTAGTTTCTCGATTGT
Organism: Nemopilema nomurai; assembly: GCA_003864495.1. Lineage (NCBI taxonomy): Eukaryota > Metazoa > Cnidaria > Scyphozoa > Rhizostomeae > Rhizostomatidae > Nemopilema > Nemopilema nomurai. The sequence goes on along the minus strand of PEDN01001358.1, from coordinate 616,515 downwards.
TCGCCATCGATTCGTCTTAACTCGATTCCTATTCACCAGCCTTTTTCATTGCTGCAGGTACATTCAGGAATGTTTGCCAACAACTTTTCATTTACAAGAATGATGCGCGATATTCTTGTATACAAAATTGATGTGCGGGCAGGGTGCACACATTCCAGCCGCCCACCAAACTCCCCCCCCCCCTGACTGCGTGGGTGCACGTGGTAAGCACGCACCCACTTCGAAAAGCTTCTTTGGAAGAACAAGAATCAGTTTGCGGTGATTACTTGCACTGTGTTCTCCCAATTCTCGTCATTAATTATCAAGACAGTGTTTACGTCCACCGTCTACCTTGACGTCATCGCGTAACACCCACAAAGTATTTCGAGACATTGACGACAACGGAAGTTTCTATAGACAAGGTACTGGGCCTGAGTTGCAACGTTGTCTGCCCATTTCCGCATTTAGTCGAACCATTGCATAAGAATCAAGTAATCAGAAGTTTAATCACGATCATCGTCAAAAAAGATGGTAAATGTCTTCACATTGAAGGATAAGAGGATATTTAAAAATACATCTCCACGAGACATGGCTTGTTGTTAAAGTAAAAATGTTTACAGATTGTTGTTAAAACTGTTTTAGACTGTTTTTAAGAACTGTAGCTAAGATTCAAATATTTTATATCTTAAAAACTATGAGCAAAAATGCAAATGATTATAAGAACAATCTTGTTTTGCTCTTTGTATCGTTTGGATTTTACTTAAAAAGGAAACACATTTACTTGCAATGAAAGGACAAAATGTGACGTAGAAAAGTTTACTGCACTAATTTGACTCCTAGCCGCTTAGACCTAGGCCAGTGCAATTTGAAAGGAATCGAATTAAAAAATGAAGTAAAGAAACTGACTATATAAAAACAACAATGCTAGTATAAAGAGATTTTAATGTTATCATCTACTATAAATGAAGTACAAACGGGAGACCTAAACGAAAAGAGATTTTAAAATGCCCAACGGAAATGTTATTACATACTATGGGTACAGCTTTAAAAGACTTCTAATGACATTGCCTTCATAAATAGTCGGTTCCTCTGGCCAAACATTTCGTTGCAAACTATAATAAATCCGATCATTCGCTAAACAAGCAAAGAAACAATAACTAACTCTTCAAATAATAAATACTATACTTTACAACTAATATCTAATCAATAATATTGGATACCTTGAAGCTCTTTCAATAAGTTAAGAATTTTGCCGCAGCAGTTTTACCTCCTTTAAAATGGCCTAACTTTTTCTTCAATTTCCCAGACCGGGCATTTAAAAACACGCGCTAAATGCTCCATGAAGAATTTCAGGGTACCTTCCACTATTCTAAAAATTAAGAATGCAAAAAAGTCCGTAATTTACACCAGAAATAGTTGTCTAGATAGCAGATTTGTGTGAAGAAGTAGCTGTTACTGAAAGTAAGGGAAAAGGCCTAAAGACTTTTGATAAAGTCGTCCTCGGCAAAGTAGCAACTCTAGCTGAAGAGCCGGCAGCTGTCTTCATACAAAGGCAAGATTATGAAATGCCACGTGACTGCGATTTACTCGGCGTGCAATGTGGAACGGCATTTGCCGTGACTGTAATGGATCAAAGTGACCATGCATATCAAAAGAAGGCAGGGACGCAGGGAAGATATTTCATCAGAGGATAAGATTATAAGAAGAAAAACCTCAAGACTACTGGGCACTCACAATTGCCAAGCATGGGCTGAATCATAAATGGCTCAAGTCAAAAACTCTAAATTAATCTTGTAAGTCGCTTTTTTCGCCACCGAAGCTAATATGGTGACATGAAGCTGAGATTACTACTGGCAGAAGCCACTGCGTACGCTTGTTGGCCGCTGCGTAAGTACGCTCGAAATTAAGCGTACATGTTATCTTAGTCGAGATTATGTCTGGTGCATTGTCTAGTTTGGTGGATTTAAAGAAAATCCCCTCGGTATTTGAATCTTGCCAAGCAAAACGTATTCAGGGTGGACTCTCACGGCCCGAATTGCATGATGGGAGCTGCCCATCCAAACACTGTTGACTGGCATGCGTGAAATCGGAGTATGGCTTGTCGGTTGGATGGCTTTCCAGTCAGCCTGGGCGAGGACCGTCCTTCGTCCCATTTGACTTCGAGTGCATTTCTGCGCGCGAATCGAAACAGCTGCCAATATTGGCATGCCGCCAATCGCAGCGATACCAATCTCATGATAAATATTATGAAATTTCAAATGAAAGGAGGCGGAGGTGTCTGATAACTTAAAAAATTCCACAGTGTTTATTCATCGTAAAGAAATCTACTATTTTCGGTGAAATTACGGACTATTTCTTTAAGAATAGCGAGCAACGACTAAAGCTTCAGGCCTACTAAAAGAACCATAAAGCCCATTCAACAAATGAGCCTTATTGGCAGAGTGATAACTTGGTTGGAAGGATGCCATAGGTACTGCCTATAGATCTTAATGCTTTTGTTGTTTTGAAATCATAAGGAAATAGATAGAAAGTGCTTTTCTGATGTGAAGATCATATTAAATGAAGTTGGTTAGACGAAGAAGTTAGCCGTGGCTCTGTAGCACAGAAAGTAGTGAAACAAAAAATTTTTTAAAAACAACCGTTTAAGAATCTATTCATAAAAAATGGGGAAAAGGTACCAGAAACAACGTTTAGGGAGAACAATGCGCCTTGGTATTTGAGTTAAGGTACCAGAACAAGCGGGGCCTCGGAAGACCCAAGAGCGTCATCGTGCTTGCAATGGGACAAGGAGACGGACCAAGCAGTTTGCCATTCGGCTCCTATGTCATTTTCGAAAGCTTGCTCATCCGTCGGCGCGCTGGTTCTGTTCGCACGTGCCGCGCGACAGGGGCTGGGCGGTGATTTCCTCCTATCACTGTACCACATCGATTACTACACGTTGATTCATCATGCTTAGTGGCAACATTAGAGAGCTTAGTTAATGCAGGTGCATGGGCATTGACAGGGCGATGCTGGTGGGAGCAGTTTGCGCGGAGGGCTACCAACGAGCGGAGGCCGCGATATGGCTAACTCGAAAGATCCTGAGTGGCATTGTTCATATCCCGCTGTGCTATAGATAACTGTATTACCTTTTCGAAACAGACGAGTGTGGCTTACTCCTCAAACCACAAGTCTAGACAGCGTCTAGCTCTTTGTGCCCGGCTGTCTGATCTTTTGCAGCTTTTGTCTGTTTGGCATGGTAATTTCTTGTTACTGTATTCCAAAGGGCAAGGCATGTGATGTTTAGAATGAGATTTTGCTAAGTGAGTAAGGCCCTGGTGTCTTATCAGGGTGGTTAGCGGTTAAGCCAGGACAATGCGCAATTTCAGTAATCTACACTTTCACAATACAGTCAAGGTTGGTAGCCAGAGATCGTTACAGAAAAACCAACATCCCTTCTAGTTTCCAGTTCCTTGTCAAAGCTGTGTTGAAATAGCTGCTAAAGTTTACTTTTGACAGCGAGAAGATTAGATTTGCCTGAAGAGTGCTCTTTGAGTTAGAGAAATGGCTTGCTCTTATTCAGCCACAACCATACCTGAGCGAAATTCAGTAAGGAGAAGTGCACACTAGACCTCAACGCTAACTAGAATATCAACTTTCGCTGGCTCATTTACTCAGAGAGTTAAGGGTCACTATTAAGAAGATACTGTTTCGTGCGATAGGCCTAAAATTGTCCTTTATTCGACGGAAACAACGCCAAGTTAACATACCCAAATAAAACTGTCCGAATCTAGGACCAGCCTTGGTATGAATACCATCCACAATTGGAACGGTAAAACTTGACACTGGACTAATGTCACTATCACAAAACCACCCCCACAATGAATAAATGCTCAATCAATGGCAAGCTGCTAGAGACTCCAAGACAAATAATGACAGTTCTCTCGTATTTGTCAAGTAGAACTGGGTAGATAGAAAAGCAGTGAAATTGTTTGATTTGGATATCAAAAGTGGTGTGCGGCCTTCGAAGGGACCTGGAAACAGTCAACACACCATGCAGTCTCGAAGTATCTCGTCTGGTCGTGGCCAAAGCTGAAATAGCAAGATTTGTTGGCACTTGATCAGGCAGTAGCCTTGAGACTAATGACATAAGGATCCTTTGAAATCTTTGTTGCTCAGGATTGTTATCAGGGTGTCCCACAAGAATTCCAGTTATTAATTCAGATCGTCTCACACTCCAAGAAAACCCAGTCTACCTCACACTTATGGGCTCAAGCGACTTAAAGCCAGCAATTTTCTTGGCAAGATATGTTTCAGAAATGAAATGTAATTGAGTTTGTGCGAATAGAAGTCTGCGTCATGCCTGTCTGAAAAGCTGTTGTTGTAGCTGGATAGGGGGTTTAGGCAGAAGTAGACTCAGTTAATACCTCGGCCTTTGCGTTTGCTGCCGTAAAAGGAAAACACTGGGCCTAAACCGAGACATGCCATTTGCCTATGGATAAAATTGTTGGAAATTCAGAGTCAGACACTAGTGCTGATAGCAGGATAGAACCAGACATTGTCTGAAAGATATGCATTAGCCTTAAAGAAATAAATTGCCTTTTTGTTTGCGGTTTCAGTAAATAGACACAAGGATATCAGGCCAACAAAAGGATTCATTTAACAGTTGCAGGTAACCTGCCAGAGCGTGCAGTTTGGCGGGAAAGTAAATACGAAAGAATCAGGGGGCACAGTCGCAAGAGCCACGTCAGGTCTACTCGCTGCCATCTTGCGTAGAGCCGGACGGGTAAGCCACGGCTCGCCACTGACGCACTGCTTCTTTTAAAAAGCACCGCACGCGGGGGCAGCCATGTGATTGTTCGCCAGGGGGTACAGTCATAAACCGTCCAGCGTCCGAAATGACAAACTGTTCTGGTGCTGTCCGATAGTCTCCAATGTGTGAAAAAACACATTTGGCAATGCCAATTATTAAGGAATATTATGCTCACGGGCTCCTACTGGAAATCAAGTAAGAGTTGACGCATGTTCGAGTGATTGGGCGCGTTTGTTCCAAACTTGTTACTGGTACCTTCTTGGCCTACAAAATGCTATTACAACTTTGTTGAGTTAAATCTATACTTACATGACTTGGTCACAACTACTACAACAATCAGGGGAAATATAAATTAATACCTCTACCATCTATTTTACAATTACAACCTCTGATCTAATTTACATTTATAGAGAAAACGCTCCCAGCTTGTAATTAATTATTATCTAATAAAGTATTGCTTGCTCCGGAGCAAGCCTTCTTCGCAACGACGGAATCCAAGTTAAACTTGTAATTTCAACAATGTCAAAATCTAAGAAAAGATTCGTAACTTTAGCTACCCTACGGTGCAATCCCACGTCTTGCTACCCTACGGCGCAATTCCACGTCTTGCTACCCTATGGTGCAATTCCACGTCTTGCTACCCTATGGTGCAATTCCATGTCTTGCAGTTAATTAATGGGATGGGTCTTGTGAAGTGTGTTGAAAGCTTTAGCTCGGCCATTCTAGAAACCGATGCTAAATGCTTAACCTTGTAAAGCCACCCATAGTAGCCTAATCTACTGCGTCCTACGCAGATGCAATGTTTACCTGCACATAGGGGCAAGCCTTCCAGCATACCTATCCGTTGTAATTAATGAATGAACATATACGTTAGTAAGAAAAATGAAAAATCCTTTACAAAGCAGCTGATTGGCTGCCCAATTCGAGACGAGCCTCTCAAAGCCTGCCAACAATGCGAGTTCATGACGTTAAAATTCACCCTCCATTGAGTGCACTTTCACGTTCCTCTTATAGTATAAATTACTGATAATTTCCTACCTTGACCCTTGAACAGAGCCAACTTCTTTTATCATCTGAGCCCTCGAATGTGGTGAATCGCAGCATGCCCTTTGGGTATCTCCCTCTGCTTGCAGCCCCTAAGGCTTGGCATCATTTTGCAGCATGTTGCAGCGTCATCAAAGTTCCGGGGGCACTTCGCCCTTGCTCCCTTCTCCAACAAAACAGCACCCACACCGCTGCGGTTTCGCCCCGACACCTCATTCCGGTCCTAACTCGGAATCACCTGCGAAGTTCATACCTAACACACTCCTCACGAAATACCAGCTACAACAGTCCCAAGCAGACAAGCCTTAGTGAAACAGTCAGTACAGCCTTGACGACCTTCTCAAAACGGCATAAGACGTCTGGCTCTTCACGGCACAGAGACGTATATGTTAGTCGCGTTACTAGGAACCCTAATCCAGAAGGCGGTAAAGCATAGTTATTCATCAGAACGTATCTACGACGAATTCATACCCCCACTAACCCCAAAACTGTCGTGGTGACAGGAAAACTTCCTAACGAATCTACCAGCACTATCTCTTTGAGTACTACTTGCCACGTTTCACGTGCTCTATCATCTACTTTCATGTGATTATCACATGCACACCAGTGATCTATATGTTATCACCAGTATCGACATCGTGCTGTTTCTTCATGTGCTTTACCAGGGCATACTTCTGAAGAAACTCACTTGGGCAAAGGCTACATTTATACATTTCCTCTCCAGTATGTATTCTCCTGTGCTGCTTATATACATTCGACCTCATAAACTTCTTGCCGCAGTACTCACACTGGAAAGGCTTGTAGCCTCGATGGATGATTCTGTGCTGCCTCAGATTGCTGCTTAACGTGAACCCCTGGCCGCATTCTTGGCACTTATACGGTTTTTCGTCTGAGCTATGACCTCGCAGGTGCTTATAAAGCAGGCTCTTCGTGCTAAACACCTTGTGACAGATCTTGCAGTACAACTTCTGCGTGTTGCCGCTTTCCACTGTGTTTGGGCTCTCGTTCTCTTCTTGTAAAGATGTAGGCGAACAGCTGTTTGAATTCTGAGGCGAGAACTTGATTTCAGGCTTCATGTTCTCTGAGTCATTTAGATTCACCTGTGAAACAGATCATAGTTCATCAAATTATATTCTTCTATTTCAGTATTGGTTAAAAGGAAGTGGATTGTGAAGCGAAGACATCCGAATCAAATGAAGTGAAAATGAAGGATAGAGAAGCGAAGTATGCACCTGACATGACTAAGTTATTTGATGAAAAGGGCTGACTGAATGGAGTAGAAGAGGTAGAAGAGAGAGATGGTGGAAAGGAATGAGGAAGACGATTGAGGGAAAGGAGTTAGATGAGAGAACAGCAAGGAGAAGATAACATATGTGCAGAAAGAAGAAGAAAAGACAAAACAAAAGGTGAAAAACTGAAGAGCAGGAAGTTAAATTCAAAGAAATATTGACGGGGAAGAAGAAAGAGAAGGTAGAGAGAATGGAAGATGAAGAAAAGAAGTTCACTTATCTGCAAAGATGCAATGATATATACAGGCTTTCTTCAAGTGCACCCTTGAAGGTATCACGTGTTGAAATGCAGAATAAAAAGTTTCTTGACGAAAGCTCAATTTCAATATACGCGAAAAAATATAGCTTAAGAGTATGCCTAAGTGAATACCTGAGTTGGGAGTGCAAAACTTGGCATTGGTTCCTGCTTCAGGCGCTTGCTAGATGATACGTCAGCCTCATCTATCCTCTTCTCCTCCTGCATCCGCGACTCCCGTTGCCTCCGCAGCTCCTCCTGCCTGCGGGCTTCCTCCTGCCTGCGGGCCTCATCCTGGCGTCTCATTTCCTCATGCCTGCGCATCTCATCATGCCTTCTTACGTCATCGTGGCTGAGGGAGCCATACGCAGAAAAGTGCGATTCGTACCCGCCATTGACGTCAAAGTCATTTGGCAGCACATACACAGTCGGGTTGCCATCTGGACTGTCCTCCTTCATAGCTACGCTCGGCGGCTGAAGGTGGGAATGGTGCGGGGCAGCATCGCCGTTTATATGTGGAGGACTTCGTTGAACATCATGTGGACTTCGGACTTGAGGGCTACGCAAAGGTGGTGGCTGATCGTAGCGAATGTCTGGGTGTGGGTGGTAGGGCGCTGGGCCCCTGGGGTAACTTATCTGCGTTGCCTGAAAACTAGAGAAAGCTACTGGTGGTATTTCCCTGCTTGGGCTGGGAGACAAGTTAGGGGAGCCTTCTCTTGGCCTAGGAATATCAAGGTCATTAACGCTTGCCATTGACTTGATACTGCTTACTTGTATAGATGGCAGTGCCGTGACGGCAATTTCTTTACGGCCGCCGTTCATGTGGACAATCCCAGGAGGAGGGCCAATGGGCTGCGGCTGCCTCATGACCGATGACCGCAGCCTGGTGAGTCGGCCGTTGTACGAGGCGGCATTTGTTGTTTGGGGGTGCACATAGTGGATGCTGTTGGTACCGTTAATACCGGAGAATACTCGCAGGTCTATTTCAATGCTGGGGTTGACGCTGACCTCCGTGTTCATACCAGTGGTGGTGAACTTTTTCGATTTCCATGACTCCCTCGAGCAGTCAATGCACTTGGCGGTCGCGTACCTGTCGTACCGCTCCTGGTTCCCAAACACTTGCCGGTCCCTCTCCGCCCGGTCTTGAATCAGCGGTGAACCGCACTTGTCTGCAGAAACAAACAGCCAATGAATTTCGATCAATCAGACTAGATGTTGACCTAAATCAGAGCGACTCCTAAAGGGCGATTACCAAAGTTTCAGGGCTATAGGGTGGGCTCAAAGTCCATTGCTGAATGCCTAAACAAAATCATCATCTGACTGCCAGAACATGCATCATCGAAAAGCATTCACTTGTTCAATTGTGCTGGCCTAATTTGCGGATGTATGGGCGAAAAATAGGGATAATGAATCAGCGAATTGCAAGAAAGCATTGTTCTGTTAGAAGAAGTGCTACTTCAAAGCTAATTGACGAGTGAGACGGATTATCTATTAGTTTTGACGTGGTCTTTGGCAAATTTGAAAGAGCTTTGGATTGAGCGAAGCTTCGTGAATGCGCGAGATCCAGCTAATTCGCTTTAAAGGGAGATTTTCCTTAACCCTTCACTATCGATGCCCCTTCCACTGTGGTCTGAGCCATATGACTTATTGTAAAAATATCGCTCCTTGCGATTTCAAGAAAACTATAAACATTAAGGTTGCTTATGAAATGGGCGGGGCCTACCTGATCCCCTTGCCGTAAAGTCGTATACACTAACATAATTGTGGATCCTCATTCAAAAGAAGCTCGGTACGCAGGTGCATCGGCATTAACTTCACAAAGGGGGCATTCCAACATTTCTACGCTTTCATTCAAATTCGACCAAATTAAATCCTGAAGGATGAAAGGGGCTCCAGGAAGGATTTGATTTTATACCGGAGTTTGTGGGATAAGTCCTTCACGTTTCTAGGTCATTCAGAAGTCACCCTCCAATTCACGGCTGTCAGCCGAACGGCGCAACGTCAGCTCTCCATTTCGCAATTATCAATTACGAGACCCCCCTAAAAGCGATCTTCGCTGTTATTGTAGGAGCGATTTGCAAGATAGGTCGACAAGTCTTTGATGATAAGATAAAACTTTACGGTTCACCTAGGCAGTGATTTTGATGTTGGACTCTCTGGAGAGTGTTAATGTCTATCATGCAACGCACATGCGTGAAAATGTCACCGAAACAGGCTCGTGACCTAAACCTCGCCAGAAATAAACACAAATAAGTATCTGAGTAGAAGCATTGTTTTTTTAAAATCCCTTGTTGTGAAGCAATCAAATAAGCGAGAAGAAATACTCCTACGAGATAGCAGAAAAGAAAAGCACAGTGATAGGGAATGGGTTGCGATTTACTTTGCTTAGCGTCAAGCAATAGGACCTACGGAGGTGACAAAGTCCATCTGTCACAGATTTAGCGCAAGTGCGATTTCCGAAATGATAGAGATAATCGAGCGTAGGCGATCAAGCGTCCCTCCGACGAAAGAACAATAAATCGCCAAGATCTATTATCCTTATTGTAATGATAGCTAGAGTACTGCTACGGGACGGAAATTACTGGCAATGATAAACACAAACAAACACAAGCCGTATGTTGATGACATTTGATCAGGAGGAAATCTTCGCTGTGACAGATCTTGCAAGATGCAGAGATTTGCAAACTCGTGCTGGAGATTTCGCTAAAACCTCTTATGTTTGGCATGTGTTAGCTATTTGACTTTCATTCTGTGCTGCATGACCCGAGTTTAGCAGGAGTTAGCCCAGGGTTGTGAGGCGATGATTTTCCGCTAACATCTTTAAATATTGAAGACCCACTCAAGACCTTCTCTACGGGAATAGGTTGTTTGAATGGAAGAGGAGTTCATGTCGGTCACCCGTACTTTGGTTCGGCTACTTTTGCCTTTTGCGGTAAAGAGTTCACCGGTGAACCATTAAAGTCAACGAAATGGACCGGGCATGGCTATATTAGTCCCCTACACCTGCCAGAATGAGAATCGCTTTCGTTGATTTCAATTCGCTTCTATTGATGCAAGAAACATTAGGATCTTCACCAACTGGTGCTTAAGACCATACTAGTCACAAGGGTAGACGTCATCTCTCGATGAAAAATTCAAATCAAGCTGGTTCGATTCTGGTCGCAATGTGAAGGAAGATATCGCAGCATTCGATCTGCTTAAGAATAGTTTTCAAATTTAAGTATGCATGCCATGTGCCCTCTGAAACACATGTCGATTGGATTCGGCGAATAAGATAAACTGGTAAAATAAACGTATGGAAACTACCTTCAGAGGGAACAAACCCGTCCCATTTTTGGAGCTGTCGAACGGGGACAGAACAAATTTTCATTCTTGACAATGTTTAGAATGTCTTCCTGTGTAGTGAGGATGCACGTACAAACTCACAAAATCATCGTTTGTTGAAAAATTGATGTTGTCGGAGAGTCGAATGGCGCTAAGAATTATAGAAGAACCACAAACAATAGCTCCCAGGTTGCTTGCAGTGAAAAAGGTCAAACAATCTGATGTTTCACTGATGACCTTTCTGCATGCACTAATTGTTTGTTTTGCACTGATATTTTCATTTTTCATTATAATAGCAGGCATTGAATACATGCAAATAGATCCTTCAAAGTGATACTTTTACTCAATAAAGAAGACCACTAAAGACTCAAAGCGTAACTAAAGCCTAAAATTCATCAAAGGATATTTTGAAGAAAAGGCTTGAGCTGGTTCAAATAGCAGCAGTAAGAAAAGCATTTGAGGAAAACAGTTGCCTTCTGCACAATGAGCTAGCATAAAGGCAATGGTGTTCTTCATCGAAAACTTTGAGTATCTAAGGCCTGCACACTGCAGGATCATTGGTGGTTGGTGTAGTGAAACGCTTTAAGGAAGTGAGGGAGAGCAAGAGAACAGGAGAGCGAAGTGAGGAGGGAATGAGAGCAGATGAGAGAAAAAGTGTGCAAAAAAGAAAGGAAAGGAATGCAACAGGAAGGGAGGAAGAGCAAGAGGGAGAGAAGGAGAGCAAGAGGGAGGGAAGGGGAACAAGAGGGAGGGAAGGGAACAAGAGGGAGGGAAGAAGAGCAAGGGAGGGGAAGGAGAGAAAGAGGGAGGGAAGGGGAGCAAGAGGGAGGGGTGGGGAGCAAAAGGGAGGGATGGAGGGCAAAAGGGAGAAAAGGAGAGTTGGAGGGAGGGAAGGACAACAAGGGGGAGGAATAGAGAGAGAAGAGGGAGCTGTAGTCGTTAAAGGGCTCTAATCGGCACTTTTTGCATCAAAGCCTTTAGAATAAACAGAACGCCATTGATCTGTATAACTTGGACCATAACTACATTGCTCAGAAAATTCACAGAATCAATGACACCTTCCGCACCCAGTCGTTTGTACTCCCGGGCTAGTCTTCTGCAACCGCACGATGCGGACGAAGGCTGCACAATTGAATCAAGCATCATTCAAGATAATGTTGACATGAGGGCTTCTTATGGGTCGCAGCTTGAGGTGAAATGGCAAAAACTAAATCGACGTACCACACGTGACTTTCTTGCAGGGAGGCCACGAAGTAGCAATTAACCGACTTGGCATGAGGGCCGTTTTCTGTTTGGGTTTTTCAGCAACACCCACTAATCTTTAAGTTTGCATTGTAGTGTTCGTCATTTCATGGCTATGAGACACCGAAGGATTACTGTAGCTTAGGGAAGCACCATGGCTTAAAAGTATTCCAAAGCTGATTATATTAATAATGTAGCATACGGCATCCTTGCATATGTAGAGTATTTGCGAAGAAGGTCAATGTATGCCATGCGGTCCTGCCGTTAAGGCATGGCTTCATTTAGTGCACCGACCGAGTGGCCATCTGGTAGCGCGGTACTCTATTGTTAATTAAGTGCTGAACAGGTTTTGTCAATGGCCTGATTTGCCTTTCATAGAAACCAGTGAGTACTCGATTGTGTCGCGCGCGGTACGTTGTTTTCGTTGCAAAGAAACATAAGGAATCGCGGCTCATATCAATGAAAAGGGTGCCCCGCAAACAGGGTCACGGGCACCACGCAAATGCCCCGCACCCCTTTATTTCGCTGTCGATGCTGCGAAAGGGTCCCTCAACATCACCCTAGCTGTGTGTCAGAAGAAGCGTCGTGTCGGATCCGCGCAAGTACATGGAAGGAAATTCGAAAGAGTTCAAGGCTGCGTATATCCTGTGAAATCCCAACGTCAACAGCCTTTTAAAAACCGAATCAGTTGCAGCGCATTCTAGCCAATGATGTAGGAACCAGAGAGCCTAAAGGGCTGTGCCCCCAACGTTTTGGCAAAGGTACCCCTGCGAGACCAAAAATTATCAATTTAAAGTCAAATTTGGAGTGATCATGTGCCCATTTTTTATCTCCCCCCTCCACTTTTTTATTCTTCCTACGTCCCTGATTCTAGCTGAACCCTTAGCCATTTATGAAAGGTCACGGTCACAGCTTCTAACCCTACAAAAAGGTCACCTCTCGCTTATGTCCCATTATGTAGCCTTCAACTTAGAATTAACTAACATGACAATTATAACTGCCAATACAACTTCAAGGGCACAAACCTAAGACCAGAATGTCATAGAGAGACTCAGTCAACTTTGACTCATCCAGAGTAATTATGCACGGCATTGATTCGGTTGTTTTCTGCGGTCTCACACCAAGAATTTTTTGAGGGCCATTTTCTGCTTCATACAGCAATTTCAAGACACCCAGTGTAGTTCCCTTCTCAACTCTTATAACTGGGTTTCCTTGCTTGTAAACCGTTACCTGAAAATAAGCAGAAGTGTCACAAATATGATTAGATTATTCTATATTTAGGACTGCATGAATGTTTGTTGCTAAATTTAAGGAGGTGGCCCTGCATCCTAAATGAAGGCGCAGGGCCGGTTAAAAGAATTACCAATGAACAGGGAAGCAGGGACATTTGATAGTTCTACAAATCATTTGACATAAAGTCATACACCAGCAAAGGTCACATTGTATCCAAACCATTGTGAAACAATGATAGTTTAGAGTGACTCTGGGAAACTTCCCAATTCTCCACCGATATCTGTTGCAAGCGTTTCTGAGTGCATGTACCATTTACTCCATACGGACAATCATTCATTGTATATTTTACAAATTGATACGTTGACATCACACAAACTCTTTTGGTTGGTGAATTTGATGGCCAATGAAAAGTATTTTTTGTTTGTTCAGGTATTTAATATTTGTTAAAAGAACTGCAAAAAGTCACGAAGTTTTGAATAGTCTTCAAGCCCCTTTGCTTTCGTATAAGAGAACAAATGTAATAAGAAGAAGGTTAGTATCAAAAACTAGCTTGCGGGCGAAGAACATTCTTTCCTGGCTAATTACTGCAATGAGAGACTGAGAATATTGACATGATCTATGTCATCTTCTCCTTAGATCAATGTCACATATCATCAATTATTAAAAGCTTCTTTCCGTTGCATGTAAGTTTATGTAAATGCCCGGTGACAGAATTATGCAAGTGTGATTTTAACGTTGATTAAAGACTTCGTTTCAGGTAAAAAGTAAATGGCATTCCTTAGTCCATTCTGGATTCATAAATTCTAATGTTCATCTGCTCAAACGACCCTTTGTATGCATTCGCCTTGAAGCAGTATCAAAAAGACGGTTACAGGATTATACTGAACTCAGATAAACAAAGGCCGCAAAGCAGTTTAGATTATAGGCAAACTGAAGGGAGAAGATATCGTGCTCTCTAAAGTGTTTCAAAATATTACACTTGCTTGCAATGGTTAGAAAATACTTTTAAAGCAGATGATAAAAACTCATAATCTCGCATAGAAGCAGTCTTTGACTGGCTAAAAAGCTTCTAAAACAAATATTTCTCAAAGAGGAAAAATTAGTAGAGTGTAACAAAGTGTACTCAGCGGAAAACCGGGAAATTATAGTACTTCCAGGTTTGGAGAAATAATATCAGATAAAAAGGCAAGCTGATATTGAAAGGCTTATTGGGTAGCTTGTTTATTCTTTCTCCAGAACTGAAAGAGGTGAACGTTTGAGATTGTGAGCCTGTTTCCCAACGGTCAAAACGACTTTTACCATTCATGTCTGCAAGAAACCTATCACATTAAACCAGTTCATTCCGTGACCCTTGATCAGCCAAATCTAAGTGCACAATACAGAAATGCATACACCTGCGTTACCTCTTGCAAGCTGTTGCGTAAGGCCCTGCAATTTCGTAATAAACAAATTGCTGTTACAAATTGTCACAGATTTCAGCAGGTGGTAGCCATTTGGCTCCAGTTTCTAAATATCAGCAACAGTAAACTTTCTTGATGAAACAAGCTTTAGGTACTCTCTGTACAGACAGAGCTGTCTAAACAAGATAGAAGAATTTCTTGGCCATAATGGGTGCTCTCTGGCAATGAATAGGTGGCGCGCTTGATGGGGTAGGACGGTGATGGGCCTTGTTAGCGACGGACGCCAAGATACACGCATTCTGACAGGAAGGATGAGTGGGAAATCCCTCACCATGTAAAGGTTAAGATTCCGCATGGCTTAACCACTGGCAATAGTTTTTGAAATTCGTACATAATCGCCAGCTGCAATGTCGAGCTCTTGACAATAAAAAGTCTGAAACACCCAGGAAACTCTCCATGCAATCCGCGAGCCTAACTTCGTTTTAGCTTCAACTAGAACGCGATAACCTTCGCCATGACCATATTGGGATTAGCTCTTTGAGGCATTAGCTAGTGGGTAGTGATTAACACTGTGAATTTAGAAAAATAAATAATGCATGAAACGTTGGGCGTATCGCGGCTTTTTCGCCTTTTTTCTTGTGAATTGCATGAATTCATTCATAAAATTTAAAACCCCTCCAAAGCTCCCTTCCTTGATTATCTTGATTACGAGGCCATCAGCAAATCTCGTTACGAAAAACAGCCATAATAGCCGACAGTGCAGATTGCCTGCCTCTGGGTCACACGCAATCTTCGCGTAAGCATTCGCAAGTTTAATCGGCTGATCGATCCTAACGATGGGAAAGGCCCACAGTTTCTTGAAACCATGAAAATGTCTTGTTGGAGTAGGGATGGGGGTCTGGTCATGGCCAGGGTGTCAACCAAAGCTTTCAGCGGCGCAAGAAAGGAGTAAAAAAATTAAATGGTTTATCAAAACTTAAGTTTCGAGTTTTTAGAAATACTGCAACAAAAAGTGGAAGAAGTGTTTATTAGCACAAGGAGTGTTTTTTCTGGGACAAAATGGGTGCGAAAGGAAACGTTCCAATTATACCACTCCATTTTTGATCGGGACAGTTTCGGCTGCAACCATCTCGAATTAGAGACACGAGGTAAATTCTTAACTAGAGACGATCACCTCTTTCCTTCCTGCGTCTCCCATTCCCCTTTTGAACATTTTTTCCATGACCGCACCCTTCAGGGCCAACGAGTGGCTCAAAGGGAATCTTAATGGCAACATCAGTGGATGGGTTGAAGCACAATACGTTTAAACCTAGCCGCGCCTCTGTTTCGTTGCTGCACAGGTACTATGGACTTTTAAAGCTTAGAAGTCTACAGCCACTGAGACACAGGCACACGCCTTGATACATGAAGTTGACCGCGTTCAAAAAGCAAAGAATATGCAAGCGAGTCTCAATTGAATTAAATAGCATAGGTCTGGAGTGGCAGTCTCGCACAACTAGCGCATTTGTCTCAGAAGTGTGTGTAGATAATTTGGTTTGGCAAGGCGAGCAATCATTAACAAAACCAGCAGATTGCCATGCTTTGTGTGGTCCTATATTTAACGATTTCTTTTGTGAAACCCCCAGATAAGACGTGGAATCTGTTTTTCGAGACAAATTGAAACTAGAATTGTCTTTTGAAAACGTTAATAGGTTGGCTTGCTCAGTTATTTCCAACGTTACAATCCCCCTTTTTGTGGTCATTTGCAATAATTTGGCCATTTCTTAAAGGCCTGTTGGAAATTGTGTGTTTGGCACTGGCAGGGTCAGGCAAATACAAAGATCAACGAATTTTACGGATGTCCCGCGTTCTTGATTATCCATTGCTAAATGCTTATGAAAATTCGCAAACCAAAATAATACAACAATCTTGAACAGATCAAAACGTGAAGTTTCTATAGTTCTCAGAGTAATCATTCTGTGTAGTTGAATAAAAATCCTCCTTCCAATTGGACATTAATAATTTGTCTAGAAAACCGATTGATTGAATGGAGGGAAAACAAGACAATTATTTACTAACTCATGAACTTATATCTGTTGGTATGTTACATGTAATAAAACAAAAACAAGATGCCGGATAAGTAAATAAAACGTAACTTCGCTAGTGTGAGGCTACGGCAAACAAGACGTAATGGATAATAGGACATTGCTACTTGGCACTTTGCAGAACAGAAAATTGTCCGAAATGAGAATTTGACAGGTAACAATTTCACTGGTACAATGACAGTACGCAAAATGACAAAAGGCAAACTGATAGCACATACTATTTTTACTGACACTAGTTAACATAAAATTAGATGCAAGATGGTTTAAGAAAATGGCGTGAATAATAGAATGGCGCTCAATGATCAATGAAAGTTGCTGTATCAAACACATTTTAATCGTTATTTTAAAAATATTATAAACTTGCATCAACAATCTATTCAAGCAACAGGGCTAATAAAACATTAGGATTTGTAATATTCAGGTTTCATGGAACATCACATGGCAATATTCAAAATGTTGTGCATTTAAAGGTAAGATTTACATGACATTGATTTTTCCTTGATAAAATTGAATGTTTTAGAAATAAAAAGCTTTGACGACCAGGATTTATAGTACTTCGACTTGAAAAGGCGCTTATGAGCTTTGAAACACAACAGACAGGAAGACAGATAATGTACATTGACTGATATGAATAATTTGCTACTATAGCTTGCCTTGTTTATCAATAATGTACCGTCGATTATACAAAAGGATTGATTAATTCTTGTTTGGTAAATCAAAGGTTTCAAAGCGTCACATAACATAGCAACGAATACAATATTAAAGATTTGATTTAGAGCAAAAGGCTTGGTAATCAAATACAACAGGTAGATAACATGGGATAATTAGACAGACTTGTTAGCATGACAGGCTGATACAAAGGCAAGATAAATAACGAGATTATATAACACAAGTTTAACCAGGCTGATTAGACAACCTATGATGAAAAGGTTTTGATATGCAATAGACTTGATAGAAATCCAAACTTGGCTGGAGTTTAAAAAAACGACTGATTTACAACGTGAAAACAAGTTATCAAAACATGATTGGATATTACGCAAAGGCTTGGAAACTTCACAAGGTCGGTGTTAGAATGAATCTTAAATATTATAAAAAGTTAATTTCAAACTATAGATTAATTGATGCTGCAATTGCAGCAGCCAGGTCCCTTCTGGCTACAAGTCTGGCACTAAGTCTGGCACTAGCAGGTGCATAGAAGGCTGGGCTTTGTGCTCAATTTGGCCGCTGCGTGAAAATAAATAACTTCCGATAGCGGACGAATGATCACGCATGGCTTTATACAAAACGACAGGCGTCCGGAGAAGCACCGAGGTCGTTTGACTCGCATGCATTGCCTGCCGGTGCATACCTGTAGCACAGGAAATCTGCCCACTTGAGGTGGAACATCGCAAGGGAATTGGGATATTAAAAACAGCGGCCTCCGAGGGATTCTCGTAGTAGGTACTGCAGCATGCCAGGGTCAGGCCAGCATGCAGTGATGTTATTCCCTAGTGCTTTGCTACGAATTATCAGCATACATTCATCGCTAACCCGCTGCTCGCTCTGTCGGGTTGACCACGTTACAATATTACGAAACAGAAGCCTCAAGAGAAATCATATTGCAACCCCGGTTTCTTCTAATACAGGCCTCAAACAAAATGCATTGATCTTTAGAGCTCCCAAGACACTGCCCAACAAAAACATCTGATACGATGGTGTTAGGGGGCTACAGGAAAAAGATCACGCTGGTGTTTGGGGGCTCCCGGAGAAATATCATCAACATGATGATTATATTTGAGAACTTTTTGAATAAAATATATTGGCAACACACTAACCAACATCGATTCTTTATTTAAAAAAATTGAATAGACCCAGGCGTGGTACACATGATAAGGCTGCCAAGCGATTAATTGATTGTAATAGGGTGAGATTTATTTGTGATTTTTGTGGCACAAGTAAAGGTTTCCATTTGTTGATCTCCCAGTGCATCGAATGATTGGCATTCGGCAGCATTAGACAGACTAGTGCATAGATCCAGCGAAGCAAAGATCCTAGATAGAAAAGGATATTGAAAGGGGAAGACAGATTTAGGGTAGGGAGAGAAACGGGGACAGAGAGGGTTACAGTGATAAAGCGTAGATATAGACAAGAAACTGAGGGATAGACAGATGGGTAGAATTAATAAGAGGTATGAAAGCCTAAAAGTGGTACTGAAGTGAAATATATAGGTGTTTACCCAGGTTGCGAAAATTCTTGCAAAAACGAGGCATCTTAGGAAGTTTTGCAAATGGAGACAAGAAATGTTTGCTGAGAGCAGCACATGGTTGGAGACAAATTTGAGGAATTCCAAAATATGTACCAGGCAGCAATTACGAAGAACTTTTGTAAACAATGTCCATGCAAAGAGGCTGTTAAATGGCTAAGTTGTTTGTCTTTCTAGCAGTCTATACTTCGATACAGGCTTGATTAGACAGATCAAAACTGGACTAGCCTTATAAGAGGTCAGGTTCAAGCATGATTTAACACCAACTTGCTTCATTGAAGAATATTATAGATTCACTTTAAGATTCATGAACTGTTAGCAGATGCTACCAACAGCCAATTCCAGGCTCTTCACAGAGCATTTCCTGGAATGAATTCAAAGTTCTCTGCCTGCGTCAGTTATGGTGAGAACAACAGCTTAATGCTCCAGAAGAGCCCACGCCCGTCCGACATGACTAAGTGTCACGTTGTTCCCATTGTATTTGATAATAATTCGAAAAATTGGGACGCCAAACCTATACATAATACTATTTGGAACAGCCCCGTGATCCTAAACGCGAGTTTTCTACGTCCACAACACACGTTGTTCGATTTAGTCCATCTGAAAATTTATGACCATTGCCAGCGGAGATAATTTTTCTGGCGACCCTGTTTTCAGACACGTTTGCGGTGTTCATGGACTGCGCGGGGCCTAAATATCTATGCAAATGCCCGAACTGTCTGCTTTTGCCTGAAAGAAAACCACTATCGGATAAAGTTACACGACTTCAGCCTGATAATCGGGTTGACATGCATGCAGAGTAATGAAGCAACTGTTTAAAGCTAAGCATTGTTGTAAAATCAAATTAATCCATGAATAATTAAAAAATCATTGCTTATGCTGCTCCACAAATCTAATCACTCGTTCATGGTGATGCCTTTCGCCTGAGATAGGCCCGAAGGCGTTTGTACCGGCCAGCCATGAATGAATTTCCTCTTTAAACTAGGGGCAATTAAACATTGTTGCATTTTTCAGAAGTCTGTTGACCGGGCAATTGTTTGAATCGACAGCAGATTTAACAAAAAGCTCTTTTTACATCCGTTTGTGCTAGTAACTAGAATGAATTGGTAAAGGAAAACTAGGCATGGCATCTGGGCATGAAATTTGATTTGGCGTACTGCGAACTGTAAACTGAAATGAGATTTTAGAGCCAAATTGACCTCGCGGAAACCGGGTGGCCCTGTAACGTTCATGGTACACTAAAGGAGCTCCAAAAAAATCATGAAAAATATTCCTCTACAACTTTGAAGAAGAGTGTCTATTCTGGCCTACTGATGCATTCAATGGATAAGTTTTGAGTACAACTTGAGCAAGCAAGAAATTTTCCAGGTAAATTAAAGTGAATAGTTTTCCTCCATTTTCCTGGAGACAGTGGCAACCGTTTTTTCGGCGGTGAAAGCAGTTCCAAAACTTCCTTTTGATAACGAACTTTCATCATAACACCTCAGTCACTATTTGTATCTAAGCCCCAAATTCGTGCCCCTTTTGTCCTCATGTGCAAAACAGTTTAAAACTGAAGCAAAATTGAAGCAAAAAATCGTGCATTTGTGGAAGACAAAATGATCAAGCAACTGAGTGGGTTGATATGCCGCACTTAATTAGCTACAGCAGAAACCTAAATAGGTCACTTTTTTGTTTACACTCTGTTAGCAAAAGAGATCACCTTAGTCAGCTTTTGTGCAAGACAATTCATGGGTGGATTAAAGCCATTGAAAAATGAGGAGGTTCTAAACACATTTTCCATCATTAAGTGGCACATCAACTCGAAACAATCCAGATAAGTTGACAGTTGTCCTTTTTCCTTCAACTCGAGATGCAAGGCTGCCCTCTACTGAAAAAGTGTAATAACTTCATTGATGTGTATCTGGTTCTTGACATCAGAAAAAGTGTCCTAACCTTCTGATGACATCTATGATATCTGATTCAGAGAAGCTCTTTGGTGATACTTTTGATGTATGATAAAGCGAAATTTTTTGCCTTGCTTGGCAATGCTTTGACGACTGGTCCTGGTATGCACTTACCCCCGGCTGGATAATGTTTACATTTGCCTTTCGCGGTAAGATCGCCATCCAGGGGAATATGCGATAAAATATGCTGCCTCTTTTTGTAACGCTTACAACAGCGGCATTTTAAGGCGATGAATGCTATAAACAAAGGCAATTGTGACTTCTCAAAGCCATGAATAACAGGGATTTAATGCTTGGATTCTCTCGCACGTAAACGCGACAGTTTCAATTTTTGAAAATCTGTAAGTCGCTACCTGGAATGGATCATTTTGTAATTCGATATTTCATTCTTGAAAGCCAGTCTGGAAAAATTGTGGCTTCCCAAGTAGCATTCGATTAGGCAAATTTATTAGTAGTTTCGGTGGATAGCCACAAAATGAATGCCCTTTACAGGTAGGAATTTCCACGTCGAACAGGGAACAAAAAACTTGTCGAAAATGCTCGCTTTAGGCTGGATTTGTAGACAATGCCCTTGGTGGGTTTCCACTTGCACATTTCTTCTTCTATCTTCCGGTATCGTTTTTGCCTACACTGAAGTATTAGACTTTCCCTCCGAAATTTGGTTTACCAAGCAAACAGAAACATTTGCCTTCTTGGTATTTTTGTAGGAAACGATAATGCAACAAGCGATCACGCAGTCAGCGTTTCAATGAAAAGTCGCAATTTCCACAGCACATTGCTTAAAAATTGATGCCCCTTAATAATATGTAAACATTAACGCTTACTGGAAAACTTTCATTGAGGCAACCAGCATATACTAATGGCTTTTTCTACCGGTATTTCATGACACTTGCCAAAATTACTGCCGGCTTTAACGAGACTTTAAAATGCTTTCGGAATAGTTATAAAAGCACATAACTATTAAAACGCCAGTTACAATAATAAGACTAAACTCTTACCACTTTACTGGACTTGGCCGTGTCTGGAATTTCATTTGAGTCGACCGAATTGCATTTGACTTGGGGCTAGCCTGCACTTGTGGTACAATAGCTGCCATTTTAGGAACAGAATCCCTCGAAATGTCTGCCCTAAACTGTTTTGCTGCCGCATAAAACTGCCGTGTAGACACTAAATGTACATAAAAGTGTGCCACGGAACGGTAAATGGTTCACTGCGAAGGGCTTTCACTGCCTGAATGCCTGCTTTTGTCGCGGTCACGAATAATTCACGCCTGTCTGAACTTTGTAAATGTTCGATATCATAGTGTCGTGCTGAACGGGTGATCCGTCGTATTGCTTTGTTGAGCGGTGCGAGTGTTTTGCTACTGTATAATGCCATGCGCAGATGCGCGCATGTGTTGCGCCAGCGGCTTCTATTGTACGCCGCTCAATGCCTCGATTCGCGCGCATTATAATGCACAAACTGTCCCATGGGTTATTGTTGCTAAAGGCGCATCACACTTCCAGCTCTGTCTCTTCGAAATTACGTCTCTCCTGACAATAATCTCCTTGTATTCTCCGAATGCACTTTGCAGCTTCCTCGAAACTGCCTTACCCTGAACAACACCTGTAAAACAACGTGCTTTGGGGAAGGCTGAGTCAAACGAGAAATTGGCAGATCACATGGGAACCTGTTCGGAGCTGAAAAGACTGACCAAGAAGGAACTGGAGCATTGGCTCACCGTCTGACTTTTTCGCTTTGCCAAGGAACAGTGCAAGATTAGGATAACAAAGTTGATTAGAAAAAGGATTTCAAAACTAAACTTTGAATCGATTTCCAATTTTTATATTGACATTTTGATCACACTAATTTTAGTTGGAATTCTATCTCAAATGAGAGCTTTCTGTGGCTCTCAGAGCCTAACTGTAACTGGAAAATTTTTTGGACAGTCCATTAAGGAAATTATTCACATTTCAACGTGTCACTTTATATCCTTGCCATTTGGTGGGGGGAAAACCCTGGAATCACCAAAAACAATAAAGGATGGGCATGTCCCACGTACTGCCGTCACCTGCCTGGGAGCAGAAGTTGAGAACAGCATCAGAAGTTACAATTGCATTTTGGATCTCGAAAGACCGGAAATGCCTTTGAAAGGATTCAGACGGTTTTAAATTTAAACTAACCGCACGATTCAGGTATGATAAAGGCGATTTTGGCGTGTGGACAAAGACTCAGAAACATCTCGCTGAAATGAACCCCAGCAACTTTTTGTCAAAATAGATCGTAGCCCGATTAAAGAAAACCATGAAACTGGGAGCTGTTAAATAATGCATGCCTTGGAGGATGAGCTTTTGTTTGAAAAACATCTTGTCAGGCCAGTTTTTGTATTCTAACAGCAGCTTTCAAAATTGTTGCCTGATTTGTGCTGCAACTCCCACCTTGAAAGAGGTTGGAAATCGCACCCTGTTATTTGACCCAATGCAACTTGACAATGACGTAAGATATTATCCCTATAGGACGATCAGTTCTTCCATTTATCTGCTGTGTTTGGTCAATGTGGGATCCAAAAAGGGGCTTCGAACTTTCATTATTTATAACGAAATATAATTGTGGTGCTTCTATCGAGGGCTTGCATGCACGGGGGGTATCTGATTGCACGTGGGTCGGACAAAATGTGGGAAACAAAAAGATCGACAGATCCAGGATAGCGGATGCGCCTTTGCATGAGCGGTCGGAGAGGCTACGCAAGCCGCCTTTAGAAATCAACCGTTGCCGGTGTTATGAGCCAGGAAATGGACAATACGGTCAGTTCGTTATCGAATGCCCTATCAAAATTTCACAACGATCGTGCATATAATGACAATCTCATTATAAGTTAAACGTGATTTTATCAGGACACGGGGCTCTTCGAAAGACGTATAGCAGCTGATCTTTACTTCTTTTAGTAACAAACAACCAACATGATAGGAGTGTATCAGTCTCCAAAGGCATATGAAACCTTAGCTGTTAAATAGTTAGCTAGCCACTTATAAAATCTAACATTTCCACCCTCAAAGAAAGAAAAGTATTCAAGCTCCTAAAAGGATTGATTGTAAAGGAAAGAACAGGTCACCAGGCATTACGCTCCAATCTCTGCCAAAGCAAACTTTTTCCAGCTGTTCCTACTGAACATCACTAGAGAATGAGAATGGCGCATGCTTCTCGGTTTCAAGTCATACCTGAACGGCAAAGATTGCTCTGAGAAGAAGAAAGTCGCCATCTTTGCCCGTTTCTAGGCAACGTCGCCACGGTTTTTCAAGGATCATGTGGAACAGAAACTTTGCCCTCAACGATACTTTAGAAGCAGGGGTGTTCCGTAAGGGAAGGGTCAAGTGCCATTCCCAAAAATTCAAAAACTTATTTTTTTCTCTTTTTGCTGATTAATGTTATCAATTTGACTTTGAATATGCGGTAATTTGATGGCTCAACGAATTTGAATAATGTTTTAGCCAATCTAGATAAAAATGTTTCCTGGCCTATCCCCCCAAACCATGCCAGGGCCTCTTTTATTATTATTAACATGTTGCCCTAGAAAGCAAAAATGTCGACCCCCCCCCCCCCTTTATCCTGCGAGGTACGCCCACGAAGTATCTGCTTCTCTTTTAATTTTTGTTACTTTTTGTCATAGTGTGTTCTTCAATGCTATGATTACAAAAAGACACCGATTCGAAATCGAAGGGCCGAAGAAAATTTTTTGAAAGTATTTGGAGCTACAATGTAATTTATTCCTCTATTGTAAATTGGATTACAATACTTGATGAAGACAAAATTTGCACGCGTAAAGGAATTGGACTACAAATGTTTTAACTACAGTGTGAAGACAAAATTAACATGCGTAAAGGACACGTAATCTCAAACAGGGGAGCACGTGCCCCTGCAGGGCTCTGGGCACTAGAAGTGAAAATAGCTGTTGCTGTTGTGTAGTGTAAATTTATCGAACGATAGAGCGGCCATAGTGTAGAAACATCGTTCTTTTCTCAGTTGTCTAGATCCAAGCTTCGAAAAAGACCTCAAGATTTAGGAGTTTTAGATCCCCCGTTCCTATGTCCATGCTTTTGTTGGTATGGTTTACAGAGTGACCTCGAGTCAAGCCTGTCTTGAACGTAGAAGCGGCGATAAGATTTGCCTGTACTGGAGCGATTAAAGAGTGAAGTCATCAAATCACTTGGATAGTGCCAATGTTCGAGTGCACGTGCGATCAGTTAAAAATGCAGACAAATCAACGAACACTTAGAAGCATCAAAACACTGTGATTGTGATTCTTAAGAGTATAACTTTGATTTTGCCGGCGCTTTTGCCCACTGTTTTGCCCCCATCCTTTAAACGCTGGCTTCGTGCCTGAATTCGATGTGTTATTAACATGTTATCAATGGTAAGAATTTGTTGCGACTTTGAATGCGGTCATGGTCGTTTTGGCAGCCGTACTCTAACCACACAACTTGCTTGTTCACAGAGATATCCATCACATCTTCAGAATGACGAATTCCTGATAGCATCGTGATAACATCGCTTTCAGCCTGACTTGGCTAGTCAGAATGAGGTTGAAGTACCTTTCAAATGTCCCCTTCCAGACTTTGCGAAGAAATCTCCGAAAACGTTGTCTCAATTTCAAGGTCTGCCATCTCTATTGGTATGTTGGCGTGATAAACTTTCTCAGGCTGGCATCATAAATGTAGATTTGTAAACAAATCATCACTTTGCATTGTACAACCGTTTACTGTACCTAAATACAACCCCTACTTATCCAGCCTTTATTTGTTTGGCAAGTGGATAAATTTACTTGCAGTTCCAGCAGACTTCAATCAAGCGTAGTGTAGTTAAACCAGACCAAAGAGGCATACATTTGATGGCATCATTCTTCATTGCAACCAAAATGCAACAAACAAGTTTCCTATAAATCTCGCACTTTACATTGTCTCAGCTTCATCTTGTGAATTTGTTCTTTCTTTATTCGCTTTGATGAATATCGAGGCCGGCATGCTTACGAAATCGATCTCACAAGTAAAAGAGCGCATTTCTCTTCCCCTATCGCTATCTGATGAGGTCAACTTGTGCTCACTTGCAGCGAGTTGCAACCGATTTCACTAGCTTGAAAGCTGGGTCTAGTATGTTCAATGATAAGGATGACGTAACGTCCATATATATCCGACGATGGTAGTTTAATTCTTCCATATTGGAATTATTTTATTTGTTGCTTGCTTGTAGAGTTGTTACCAATTTTTGTTTATGTTGAGAATAGAGCGGAATCTATCTTATAATCACTGAAAGTTTCGCACATTCACATTAGAATCCTTACGATAGTGACAAGTAGATTAATCTCTTTGTCTGAGGATATACACTACATTTGTCTGAGGATCTGTCAAATCACTACATTTTATTGTACTGTATGATGCAGATTATTATGTTTACAATTTAAAGAAAATGATTTATGAAGCGTAAGGTTGTTAAGAGATAGAAATCTCAAACAACATTTTCAGTATAGCCTAGCAAAACGACAACTGGATGCTTATCAGTTGCACAGTTTATCGTTTTGAATTTATATCAAATTTACATCTTTGAAATTTTGAAAGCCTTCATTTCTGTTTTGACGTTCTTTTAGACTCCTTTACCCCTTAAATGGCTGGCTTGACGACAAGAACTTGGCGATAAAGCTCAGTTACAGGATGTTTAATATCCAAACCTGAACTGGTAATCATATTGATAAGAGAATCAAAGTGTACAGAGCCAGTATCGTTTTAGCACACAAAGGAGCCCCTTCCATATGTCAATGTCCAGCCTCGGTCTAGTGTGGCCAACCGCCGGCTTCCGCATCATCATTCCTCCTGGTAGTGATTGGTTGGTATATTTTGGACGCTAGGACACATAATCCTACTGCTTCGGAAATCTTGAAAGGGTAATATCAAAATTAATCAATAATTTCTTATCCGAATTGCGAGAGCCTTTTTCAAAATGCTCTCTGCTTATGCTTAATAGCTTGTATGACAAGACACGTTTTAGATTTTTTGAAGCCATTGCTGGCATACTTCAACCAAGTTATGTCTTAAACATTTCACCAATGTTGGGCCACAGAAATCCTTTCTAGGAATTTCTTATTCTGCAGGGAGAAACGCTTTTATTTGAAGTAAGAAGAAGGCCCGATAGATGCATTTTTGAATCTCCATAATTGTTCAACAAGCTTTTGATAGGTCGATCGGAACAGAGTTTAAAGCTTAAGAGAAGCAGAAAAACTTTCAAATTGTAGGCATATTGAAATGCAGAGAGATTTGAAACAATTTATGCTAGAAACAGGCAAAAGGTTGGCTGGCTAAAAGTGAAACTGAAATATACAATAGACTTTTAAACAAAACAAATAGGATTCAGATTAGAGAGTAAATCCATAACGAAGGGTTTGAATTGATGTCAAGGGAATCTAAAAAGCATATGTTTCTGTAACAGAAGAATATTGCGTCATAGAGCTTGTTTCTCAAGCCAACAAAGGATTGGTTTAAGGACCAAGAGCCATCGACCAACTTGTTCACGAGCAAGCGGCCTAACGGAGGGCAAGGCAGCGTTCACGGGGAATCAAGAGCAGACTTGGCTTTGAACTACGAGCACCTGAAGTTTGTAATCGATGACGTCGTTTCAGATGAAACTCGGGTGCAAGAATCACAAGGAGAATTTCGAAAGACGCATTCAGGATTAATTGCTACTCGTGTAACGATCGAAAGGCACTAGGGGGAGTTAAATGTAAGCGAATTCAACACAAATCTAAAATATAAACTCACTGCGGCATAATATACCAAAACCTTTCTACGATAATAATTACAACAACTGAAGGCTACCCTGATGTAATCTGTTTTTGTCGCAACTACCAAGAGACAACCAGTTATGGAATCTTTTGGTATCACAAATGAGTTTCTGTTTACGAGCAGAGACAAGAAGTGTTGCTTTTTAGGTCGTCCGTCCACAATTATTTTGGCTTGGCAAGCCTGTGGAGGTATATAGTAAGGAGGCGCCTTTGGAAGCACGTCAAGCTTCGTGAGCCGTAATAGACCGCTTCATCTCAAATATTGAAAAGTGTGGGGATCACGTCTCAAGTGCCTCTTTTTCAAAACACTCTCCCCTTAGAACAAAACTCCTTCCTTTATTTGCCCCCACCCCATTCTCCCCCCCCTCCCCATTAATTGCCAAATCACCCTCGATGCATCTATCTCTTTGAAACATCCGCGCACATTCAGTGCAAAGGCACCAAGATCCTTCTCGACATTTTTAAGGAAGAACCTTTGCTTAATCTGGCAATTTAAGACTTTTAGCTGGTAGTAATTTCGGTTTGCCAATTTATGCTCCCAATCAATGGTAAATTTAACGTTTTCTTTGCGATGATACTTTGTCGTACAATCTTACTACTGGATACATAATTTACGGGTTCTGTTACAATCATTTAATAAAAAACTACCAATGCACTTTCGGATGATTCCTGAAATTCCAGTCTTATTCTCTTCAAATAGAATGTGTAACTTGAAACTGACCAGCCTAAACAATGATTTAGAATTCACTCTGGTATCTAAATCCGAAGACATGCGCACAGTAATTCATGTATCTGCATTCTACATAATCGCATGCACCGTTTTTGAAACGTAGGTTTTTCAATAAAAAGGACAGCAATGCCTCGTTCATTTTAAAAATTTGGTTTTATGTTTATGCGGGTGAAAAACCAGTTTCAGGCAATGCAGTCTCACCGATAAAGTACACAACCATGGATTAATTTCTCCTTGACAGGTTTATACAAACAGAAATGCACGTTCTGGTTAAAAAATGTAACTCTTGGCGTTTGATAAAGCAGGTTCTCCTTGCCAAAGGAGGGAGCAAAAGCAGTGTGGCAAATTTCAACTGGTGGCCACATGCACGAGCATTGTAAATAGAACCAGAAATAATTGCATTTTCTGTTTTTGTTGTTTCCAAATGGTATCTTCTTTTGTTCTATGTTTACACTGCACCTGTCAAGGCAGTAGAGTGCACATAAGTTGCTGTCAACGATGGGGAGTCTTCTGATTCTCTGATCTGTTTGGTCATGAAGGCATACGCAATTTTGACTAGGACGTATGCTTAAAAGACCCAGGTACCCTCCTTGTGGAACGTATTTTAGTTGATAAATGTACAAATGAATGAATGCCTAAACTTTAGCATCAGTTATTCTTAATAAATACAATGAAATCACCATATTCCCAGAATCTGAGCAACAAAGGTATGTGTAATAATAATAATAATAATGTAAAAATTGGAATTCTTATAAAGAAACACGGCCGGCCTATAATTGAATATAATATAGAATGTTATAAAACTTGCAATTTCCCCATCCACTCTTTGAACAACTTTTTAGCTAACTCAAAATGGTCTCGATCTCAGAGAAAAAGGCAATCGACGAGAATAAAGAACCTGGGTATCGGACTACGATATAAAAGTGCAATATGAAAAACGATTAAAAACAATATAAAAATCAATCTGTTTTGGCCTTGGGATAATCCCTGAAGATTTATTCCAAGAGTTCTTCTTCTCTGCAGTGCGATTTTCAGTGCACCTTCTCCTGTCCCAAATAAAGGCTGAGAAATCGTTGTTTTTACCTTATAGTACCGTCCTTTGCAAAGCTGTGAGAAGAATCTCAGGCAGTGAACTTCTAATGTACTTTTCATCGCAATATCGTTTTACTGGCTTAGGTTCCAGTATCACACTGGGGGCTATGAAAAAATATGACCATGAGAAGGCTTAGGCGTGCCATATTGCTTCGTCTAGAAACATTTTAATTTTGAGAAAAATTTAACACGTTCAAGATTGGCAGAAGTCAGTTGTCCAATTGTTTCATCTTGCATTTTCATTTTTTCATGTAACCCTATTCAGTGGCGCCGGCAAGAGGGGGAGTGGCTGCCTGAAAGAATGGCCCTCTTAATTCTTCCAAATTTAATGACAAAATTGGGTCCACACCCGGAACCCCCACTTCACTACACTCCTCCTCACTTTCAAAAAGCTGCGTGGCCCCTGTTCCAAGTCAAAGATCTTGGAAGTGGCAATGCTTCAGATTTCTGAATCTGACAGATCATAAGAGCTCGTCGGCAATTCTATTCAATTTGACGGTCCTGGCAATTTGAAAAAAGGAAGTGTTTTGTGGTAATCTCCTTTGATAGAAATCTAATAAACTTTACATTACTCAGATTTCCTCTCTCAATGTCAACCTATGGCAAGGGCGTTGGTTGCATTTGCAGCCAAAGTAGAGGGTGTGGCTACGCCCCAGGCCCCGCACTTCTCGCCCTGCGCCCTTCCAATAAAAGTTTCTGGCGGCGCCAGCGCCTTTATTCCGTACTACATGCGCCATTTCAATCCAGTCTCTGGAAAAATGACAACGAAGGGCCAAAGGAAGGTTTTATCTGCAAATGCCAAGATTACAGGCACCGCTGAGCGTTGAGAAAACTGAGGGGTCTAAAAAAAGTGGGGGGGGGGCTAAAACCATTTAAAAAGAGGCTTTATTGGTAGTTAATTACTTATTATTTGGCATTTTTTGCAAAAACCAAGGCTAAAGCCCCCCCAGCCCCCCCTGCTCCGCGGTGCCTGGATTAGACTGAGCGATTTCAAAACAAACTCGCTTCTGGGAATCAAGTATCAAATTTCAGCAACACATATTTGAGGATATGGTGGAAATTAATTTCGACTTTTCTTAGATTCTGACTGTTTGTGCATTATTTCTTCCACACTCTTTACTCGTGCTTCTTTTACGCCTATCTCTTTAAGAAATCATATGCCATGCCACTGAAGTTGTCGCAAATATAAACAGGAAATTCCCATCATTTATCCTCGTGACAAGTTCATGAACTTCAAAAGAGCGGATTGGAAATTACGCCTTACTCAATATCGTGTTCTCTACTTCTCATTTAAGTCTTTTTTCTCTCTATTCTTATTTCATTCCCCCCTGTTGGAAATTCTCTGCTTCCTTGGCAATTTTATTTGTTCCATTTCCTGCATTCACACGTTTGTTTCAAGGATAGGACAGAAAACCACTCTCATCCTGAAATTCGTGTAGTAGAGCAAAAGTTAATTTCGAATGACATCATTTAACCATAAAGGGTCAGAAAACACATCATTAAACCCTATAGAAAAATGTAAATACAATCAATTTTAATATTTTGATACTGTTTATCTGATGCATTTTGTATCCATTAATGGCACCACTAGGACGAATTTTCTCTTGAGAGGAATGGATCTGGGTAGTGCCATATGCTTCTCCGCTCTCTGCTGCTCTTTTATCGAGGAGGCATCATTTGTGCCAGTTTTTAACCTACACAAGTTCAGCAATCAATTGTGATTAATTCTGGCCCATGTGTATGCCTTAGGTGGCGCATTGGGCCCACGCGATTTCATTCATTTAACTTGCATATGATTCCCACGTGCCCACAACTCGGTGTAAGCTCCAGGTAATTCGACACCAGAAAGTTGATGCATGTGTTTTCAATTTGATCATTGCTTTGCCCACAAAGTTGACACAAAGGCAAAGTCTTACAAAGTACAACCTGGTAAGACATGCGAAGCGCCACGTTGCAATATAAAAGGGGAGACACGGCATTGCAAGGCCGAAAATGGGGGGGGGGGGAGATGGTGTAGTAGTTTAGTACAAGAAAAGGGGCAAAAAACAGAAGGAAGGGGCAAGGGAATGAAGGTGGAGCATTGGGAAGAGTCAAGAGAAAAGGCGGTGGAAAAGGGCTAGAGAAAGAGCTAGGGGAAAGGACTAGGGGAAAGAATTAGTGAAACGGACCTGGAGGGACGAGAAAAAAGAGAGACGGAAGAATAGCGAAAGAGACAGTGGAAAACAGTGGAAGGTCCAGAAGGAAAGGACAGGGTAAATGCAAGAGGAAGGAGATGGACAGGGAAAAGGAAAAAGGGTTTTTAAGCAATTGTTTCTGAGGGATTCTCAAGGCTTCTTGCAAAGGATACGTAGAAGACAGTAGCGGCCCCACGGGGGACACGTCCTCCTCAGTTTTCGCCCGGATCGCCAAGGCAATAAGTTTAAATTCGAGGAGATATGAACGACGACGTAAAATGTAACACCAACTCAGAGGCCTAGGTGGCAGTCGAAGCAAGGAGGGTTGCCAGGAACCAATTGCAATATGGAAACAACGGACATTCAGGGAAGTTTCACATCTCACGCTTAGAATGAAATAAAACTGAGTGGCAGAAACCAAAACAATTCGACAGTGCAACAAAGTGAATTTCTATTAAATTTAGAAAATGCGTTGACAACACGTTCAGGCATAGATGCATCATCGAGGCAAACAATTTTTAATCAGAATGCCAATAATTGATTTAATTTCAAGCCATAGCAACCAACAGAAAATACCAGCGAAAAGCCAGACAATATCAATACAATGGCGGGTGTTTACTGTTGCAGCTCCGGACTCCAGTCAGGGGGGCCAGCAACGCAGCAAACGAGGCCCTTTTTATCCAACGCTTTATTTATAAATATCATTGTTAAATCTAAATTGCCTTTAACTTCTCATCAAAGCATCAAAAATACAATACATTAATACTTGGATTATGACAGCGTGTCGTAAATAGAAGCGTTGGAAAGTTAAACCTTTGATGCAGACAGTGCGTAATTGTTTAGTGTTTTTGATGGCTTGCTTTTGTCGCAGTTGTTTTTGTCTTTGTTGTTGTTGTTGCTGTATTGGAATACTGATGCAAAAATGCTAGACAGTCTAAGATTCTTTCAATAAAAACATCTGAATGTACGATAGCTAGATATACTAAATTTCTATGACTTCCCAAAGCTTCTAGCTTTAATCTTTCTAAGAATTAGCCAACTCAGCCAGATTTCACTCGCCTTCAGGCAAAACGTTCTTAGAATTGCATCTACAACAATGTGATGCCGACAAGCAGAAAATTCGTCTTCGAATTCATTTGATTGGATGGCGAATATTCCAGACAACGTCATTCATTTTTCGCAATAGAATTGAATAAACGCACCGCTGAATGGTCTTGATTGAGATACAACGAGAACTACAATGTGGCAAAGCGCTACAAGCATATACGCTGGTGCTTCCTTTCTGGAATTATGAAAAGGCCAAACAAGCTTCTCCTCCGAAGCATCAAGACTAGATACCTGTGATACTCTTCGCTTTCAATGGACCGGGTTCTTTTGAATATTATTCTGCGTTGAAATTACGGGTGGTCATGCCACGTATTTCTAAAAGGGTGGTACCATAGACAATTCGGCGTGTTGCAACCTTACGCCATTCAACGGCATGGTGCAGGCTAAGACCCCGTTTACACGGTAGCGGATCAAAAGTGTTGTGGATTAAAGTGTACCGGAGCAATTTTTGGTAAACTATGCACAGGTGCCGCTCCAAAACCCAAAAATCCCCGTTGATGCCCAAAAGTGCCGCTTGCTTATTCAAAAATGGGACGGTCATTTTCTAATCTGCTACAATTTCTGCGACCATTTCTAACCCCCCCTCCCCCCCTACTAATAGCAACGTTTTTGGCATATAATTCATGCTACATTCCAGTTTGCAAAAAGCGACAACTTGCTGCGTGTAAAATTCCTTCACGGAATTATTTCCACATATTTCCATGTAAGTATGTTCACGGAGGTACATAGCTAAAGACGCCTGAAACAGCCTTTTTGTTTTGTCCCCAATTTGCAGATTTGAACGTTTGTTAGAAGGTGCTGAGCAAATATTTTTGCTGCAGATCAAACTTTTTACTTCAAATCAATATAACTTCTGATGCAGTGCGCGTGCAGTGTGAAATTTGATGACAATTTTTTCGATCTTTTCTTCAAATATGGACAGAAGCCACATGCCAAGCCAAAGGCCAAGTTGATGCGGTAGGCTTAACCACTACATGGCACAGGGACAATAAATCGAATCAATCGAATCAAACAATAATCACTGGGCAGATTTGTGTTAACGTGATCGATGACGTCATTCGCTATTTTGTTCGTCATTAGACTTCACTATTTTGGAAAGTTACATGCATAATAAATAGTGAACGTTTAACATAACACAACATAACATTGACGTTAGCCAGCAGAAACGGTCAATTCAAAACAAGGAATGAGATTAGAAGATGAGATTTATTAAATAGTTTAGTTTCAAGGAATCTAAGAAAACTGTGAACTCAACAAAAAGTTATCTCAAGAACATACTAATGTAACCGTTAAGTATAGAAGAAGAAGAAGAAGAAGAAGAAGAAGAAGCTTTGTTGAGATTTTAGTTACAACCTTGCCTCTCAGGTTGGCAACGCCTGAAAAACATGTAATACGACCAAGCTGTCCTTGGAAAAGTTGAATGGTGCAGGAGTCTAGTGCCCTTATTAATAAAAAGCCTACAGTTGCAGTTTGGATTATTTGCAGAAAGAAAATAAACCAAAACCCACTAATGCGGCATTGTTTGCCTGCCCTCTACAATGCATAATACCATAATATAATGAAGGGCCTCGAAGGAAAATGTTCGTAAATGACACATGCATATCGAATAGAATAGAAGCCAGAGAAAGGGGATATCTTCTAAGGGAATTTGTTTACCAGGTTTTAATCAAAGGCAACTGCAAGATGGAGGATGGCAAGAGCTTCAACAGTAACAAGAACATAGAGTAGCTTATTTATCTAGCAAGAGCAATTTGAGTCTGAATGCGAGAGAATGAGACTCGAAAACACCTTTTGAAATAAAAGATTGTTTTGTGGTACATAACCTCACACTTGTGATAAACAGTGGCTTAAAGATTTCGGAAACACATAACTTCAGCATGTATCAGAGAGAAAAGGTTAAGTTTTGACTATTTGCAATTAAAAATAGATCAAAGTTGACCATGAAAAGTACACAAGTATTTTGGAATATGTTTTAGCATATTTGAAACGAAGCACGGGTCATTTTGCCTCAATTCTATGCATTCGCAGGATGCGACTCAATCTCTTCTTTATCACTGAATATATTGCACGGGTTGCAGCGTTGCACAAGACTGGAAGAATTCGGAACTTGTTCAGTTGGCCAGTTAGATTAAAGAGACAATAGCGGTTACAGCACAAAAGATAGAGGGCATACGCAGGCTTGTCTAAAGACTAAACTACTCTTTGAATAATGACAGCCTACGCTTGTGTGCGTTTACAGAAAAATATGAAACAGAAATCTTCAGCTGGTTAACCAGCTGGCTCTGTTTCAATTAAGGAAGCAATTTTGCAAGCACATCTTTACGTTCATTTTCGAAAACAGGGCAAGAAAAACCAATGATGTTGGGACCTCCAATGAATGATAACACCGATGAACAAAGTATTTATTTCAGCTGACGTCTTTGACGAGAAATGTTCGCAAATTTTTATGATGTTTCCTCATAGTACTGATTCTGAAGGCCATATGAAATAGCTCTATCTGGACTGAATTAAAAAAACTGGGAAATTTCTAACTGTTTCATTTACATTTGAGAACTCAAATGTTAACAGGCGTATTTTGTCATGCTCTTACTTCTAGCACGCCACACAAGCTGAGGTGTATACTAGAGAGATTCGGCATTTGGGGGCAAAAGCAAAGGAATAATGACAAAAACAAGGAACTGAGCATATCTATATGAAGTATTTGCTTTGAAAGATCCAATGTGATGGTCATTGACTAGTCTAGCACCAAATACTTTTCTATAAACATCAGATTTGTCACAATTTCATATTGTGAAATTCGGAATGCCTTTTGAAAATGATTAACATGGACCAATCTTTCATGTAATATCTCTTATTATAAATTTGAAATAGCATAATTATCGCTTTAATTCTATCAAACTAGTTTCGGGCTTTTCACAGCACTGAAAATTCAAATATGAAGTGTCTTTCAATATCAATGTCAAAACAATCATCGTTACAATTCTCTTTGTCCATGTTATGATAAGACTTTCTTGCGAATACTTCAAATTCAAACATCAGACAAATAGAGCAAAAGATCGAAACAGACAAGCAATCCTTTTGATGCTTTCAAGAGCCCCAGCCTACTTGCAACACTTTGTTCTGACATTTCCTGTGGTGACTCCATTATATTAAATATATTTTTCAATGATGAAGATTAATTAAAACTTTTTAAAGGCAAAATTTCAGCTTTCCGAATGATTCTAAAACTCCTACGTCATTTGAAATATAATCCTACAAGGCTTGCTGGCAATATCATTAAGGAATTTGATAATACAAACTCAATCCAGTAAAATGCATTGATTTGACTCTGATACTACGCAATCTAAGACAAAAATAGCAATTCAATCCTACTTAGCCAAAACTAAAGCTAGGAAGAAAATGTCAAGTTAGTTTTTCTCGAACGTTGGCTCTTGAAGTACTTTCCCAAAGTACTGACTCAAACATTAGGACAAATAAGCGTTTTTGTCCTCGCATCAAAATGGTTGTTTACCAGTTAAATAAATGGCGGCTCTTGAAACCGCACTACAAGTTTTGGCTCAGTTTTCTAAGACCGTTCTTGTGAAAATCAGCCTCACAATCGCATGCACAGAAAGCACAATTGTGGGGGTAGAGACCATACAGAATATACCCATTATGCAATTTGCGGCTGTCAGCGATCTGCAAGGCTCCCTAGCAGCAGAAAAACATTCACATGCTGATCTAAGACTAGCAAAACCTTTTAAGATCGATGACGTCACATCTAAAACTTCGGTCAATTTGACCAGAAAATTTGACAAAACAACGCAAGCAACACTTCATACCAGACTCTCAAAAGTCGAAATTATCCTTGACCTAGACTTGTTAGCAAGCTGTATTTATTTAAGGTTGAATGCGAGGTTAAAACGAAAGAGAAGCCAGTGGTCTTCCAGGTATATAGCGAGGTTGTCGTGCTTTCGTAATAGAGCCGTTACTAAAACTGAAGATAATCTCGTTTTAAACCACTCCGCAATGCCAAGCCAATGCTCATTCGAAGGATTCCAAGCCTACCCCGTATATGCATTTTGCATCGTCTGAATTATTTTAGGTACGGCAAATTGTTTTTAGCCCGGGAAAGAAAATAAAGCACAATTCGTCGAAAGATGCTACAATAGCACGGGATTAATAGAATTTTAAACATGAATTAAGCAGCGGAATGACAAAAGTAAATTGGCTTTCATTTATTATTCATTCAAATAGCCCAGACAAACCGATTGAACAATATCTGGTGAGTAGACAAGAAGCAACCGAATCAAAATATCGACATAATCCATCGATCAATTGTCATAGGCAACACTATTCAGTGGCCATACCAACACGAAAGAAGCCACACTTTGCTAAATCTTGGACCAAAATAAAAATTGGCACATAAAACGAAAATGGCAAGTGCCAGCCGAGTAGACTGGTTTGAAGTTCACCCACTTAGGAAGCATATGCCTTGGAGGAAAACGTCCATCAAACTAAATCGTCCGATGATTAAATGCATTTAGTTGACTCTGAGCTGTATTCGAAAACCAAGAGACCTTTTGTGGTGAAAAACGATGCATTGAAATGTGAACTTGGAAAACCTATTGTCTATTGACGGTCCTTCTTGCACCCTGATACCTTTATTTCTTTGAAAAAGTATTCTGTTACACAAAGATGCATTGGTGGAAGCATTTTCTACAAATTGCTTTACAGATTGTTTCATGAATCTCAAAGGACGAAAGTCGCCTCAAAGTAACAAGTGTTTATCTATGCCCTTGAGCGTGGCGAACTATTTCTGGTAGTCTCTCACAAGCTGAGTAATTGAGTAGATTCGCAAACTGTTTTTTTGAATTTTTTGCAAGAATTTGTCAGAAATTGCTACTTTGTCATCAAAAAGCCTTACCCATAACTTTCTCCCATGCAACTGTGGGCGTTGTTGAAGATGTGGTGAGAAAGTCGGGTAGGCGTTGGAGAATATAGTGTAAAGGCACATTTTGAGGTGGAGAGCCGTACCGCCAAAATACTGTTAATCACCATGATATGACGAAGTTTTGTTTAGCTTCATTTCACTCCCATATATATCCAATAAACCGTCGCAATCATATCGGTGGATTCATCAACAAAATTTGCCTGACTTAAATCATCAGTCACTGTTTATTTGAGAAGTTAATTCTAGTCTTGATGCAGTTATTAAGCAAAATTAAAAAAACTTGAAAGGAAATTATACGATTTCAGAGCTTCTACCCTTATATTGAAGAGTCCCCAATATAGTGGGCCTCTCTGAGTAAATTAGACTAGATAAACTAAAGCCAGTATTCTTAACGGTCATTTATTCAATGCATTTGCCAAATTATTTCAAATGAAAAGAAATCAAAACCCTATAGAAACCCAAACTTTAAGTGCAGGATACCTTGGAAAATGAACAATAGATTTTCCAACTTGGTAAGTAACCAAGCTGACGCAACGTGTTTGCGTAAGTTTACACTCGGCACACCGCATCATATGATTCGATATCGAGCGCATCAAGTAAAAACCATGCTTGCTTGGCTCTGAAGATGTCAGTCTATGTAGAGCAGAAGAACATATCTCTCTTGGCTGATAAACACCGTTGTTTCTAACTCGAAGTGAATTAGAGAACTTGCCTGCCGATAACTTTAGGCAGACCAGAGCTACCGCTTTGCAGCTACAGAAATTGACGAGGTTGTGAATTTGTAGAATGAGACAAAACTGATAGTAATCTTCAAGTAGAAACCGAAACTAAAACCGCAATATTAATGTCGAAACTAAAGTTCTTTGCACTCGCAAGAAGTGATGGGCGTCGAAAAAGAAGTCAAATTGTACTCACAACCATGCTTATTGGCAATGCAAGTCCATTAACGACATTTTTTGGTCGCACGAGTGATAGAATCTTTCCTGACGCCATTTCACGTCCCTTTTGTACTGCATCTAGAATCAAAGATCTTCAATGAATGAGAAGAAAACATTGGGTGATGCCCCATGCCGATTGCCACGGTGGCATAAAAAGGTATTATTCATCGTAAATTGAATTAATTCTTGAGGCACTACAATGCGCCAGCGAGAACAATAGCCTGGTTAATGCCTTCCTGAGGCTTTTGCATGCCTACCCTCCCAAATAGCAGCTAAAGGCATTCGCAGAGATCGTCTCTGTTTGAAAACCTTCGGACAACAGGCCATGTCTTTGAAATTCCACAGGCGCGCAGGCAAATGCTGACCTTACCAAAAACAGCACTTG
The DNA here is from genome assembly GCA_003864495.1 of Nemopilema nomurai. Classification (NCBI taxonomy): domain Eukaryota; kingdom Metazoa; phylum Cnidaria; class Scyphozoa; order Rhizostomeae; family Rhizostomatidae; genus Nemopilema; species Nemopilema nomurai. The sequence goes on along the minus strand of PEDN01001358.1, from coordinate 577,541 downwards.
TTGGTATTCCACCAGGACATTCAATACCTACCTACAGGACAATGTGCAAACATACCAACCTTCTAGTTAACCCTTGCACCTTCTTCACTGACAAGCCCCGCACGGTTCTCTCACCACCAAAGCGAAAACTAGCGAATCAGTTTTCTCGGAACCCTCGAACTAAGTGTACAATAGTAACAGCCTTCTAGCTGTATGAGTGCAGAGATGTGGTATTATCGATGAAATTGCGAGATTAAGCGAACTTGACATGGCATGTAAAAGAAATTCTCAGCCGAGTCATTTGTTTGTGTTTCCTTTCATCAACATAGCACTCAAGTGCTGTAAGCTCGGTAGGTTATGAACGACAAAACACCCTTTTCCTTTTCGAAAGCGATGTTATCGTCAACTGCCCGTGCAAAACCGTGAGGCTTTTGCTTGAACGATTGCCTGTGGTCGATTGTCTACTTAAACAAGTAAATTTTTGTTTTTGAAGCTGTTTCTGTGAAAATCCAGTATTTTTGCCCCTTGCCTCATCTAAACAATATGTGACATTCGAGAAATTCTGTTTTAAAGCAGAAATGACAGAAATACAACAAGTCACTGTAGACAATAATGGCATTGGGGCAAAGAGCGTTTCCATGAAAATTGGCAGACAAGATGACCCTCTGGAGTCATTATTGCGTCATCAAACTTCTAGATAAGCAGTCTTTATAGAGGGCTGTTGCCTCTTTCCTAGCGACTGCAATTGAAATTTAATAATCACCACGTAGAGAATTCTGTATTGCTTCGACGTTTGGCATTTGCGACTTTTCAAATTGCATCAGCAAGAAGGGTTTCAAAGTAAGACGATAGAGAGTGAGAAGAAAGTCCTTGAAGAGCTTGAAAAAGACCATTAGCCAACGGCACGAGACTTGCCTCTTCGGCAACAAAATACTTCATAGTTTTAGATTGTTTAGCTTTGTCCCGGAGACTGCTTTCCACCAGTTTTCAAATATATTTGTAAAATAAAAGAACTTTTGACTAGATATTATGCCAAAACACTGCATGGTAGACCCAGCATTTGCGTCATTAGCTTTGAACCGCAATTGCACCAAAACTATGGCACAACAATATGGGTAGGGTAACACACGTTTTAATCAAAGATATTTCATGCAGAAGCCGACGGGAGTAGAGCACTCAACAAAATATCGGAACATAAACAGATAGAAACTGCATCTACTCCTTAATGCTTGACGTTAATACAGAGAGGCAACTGTTAATTGGCAAAAGGAAGACAAATTCTAAGTGGAGCGAGAAAGAGAGAGGGTCAAGAGAATCAAAAATAGAGCCATTGCGCAGGAGACGCGGGATCTAACAGTAGCTGCTTCAAAGCAAAGGGGAGCAGAGAAAGAGGCAGAAAGCGACGCGGAAAGAGAAGTACATGACTGGCAATGCAGATGAAACCATGCACCACTCTCGAGAAAGAGCATCGGGGTTTGCTTCAACAGCAGCCATGTTTTGAACAGTGAGACACCGCCGTGGCAAGACTGGGTCTAAAGTCACATGATAATGAGTCTAAACACGACCTCACACAATACTCGTAGGTGATAGCGGCACTGAATTAAATGGGGAATTAAATTGTAAAATATGAAATGAAAAGCTTTTAATGAATTGAAAGGGAGAGGAAATAGCGAAAAAGGTGGTTTAAATATCTGAATATCTTTATTTTATGCAAATCTTGCATCGGTTCAATTAAAAAGGTATTTACATCGAGACTAAGAGATATTGTCTGTGAAGGCAGCTCAAGGCATTTGGAATAACAAGAATCAGAATACGTGATGCTAGCTGCATTAAGATAGGAATCTCTGCATTATAGTTTTCTAGGTGAGATGGGCATAAACCACGTGGAGTCAGTCGTGTTATAATTGACCGCTATATCTCGCAAAGCGGTAGTTGACGCGCGCGCTTACAGCAGTCCGGGTCAATAAATTGAAAAGGCAAGTAAATTATAAGACTTACCAGAAACGAGGATGAGCCAAGAGTGCCAAGCGACAAGACAGCGAGGCTAAAGAAGGAAGTCCCCGACCTCCGGAGAGAGCAACGACATTCTGCAAAAAACCCGTAAAAGTCTGAGTGAATGAGGGCAAAAGCCGGTATGGTCGACTTCATACACGTGATTGCCTTTAAGGGGCTAAGGAACGCACTGAAGCTGGTGTTTTCCCATAGGATAATAAGATATAAGAGAATACTGAGAGAATCACTATTCATTTGGCACCGTCATTATAGGGAATCACTTTTGCTTGGGATCAAGACAAAGGCAGCACAATATGATGTATGAATTCTCTCGACTGAATATGCACGTATCCAGCCGACAAAGGACGCAAAGCAACGGTCCGCTCGAATCCAATGTACCTTGTTCCCAGCTTTATTTTTGTAAGTTTCTGGCGAATTCATAGGGTATAAGCAAGGGACACTGAAATATTCATAAGAGTAATTGTCGGTTATGTTTGTGGGCCACGGAGTCTAATTAGTGTTTTCTTCTCTCGAACATCTTTTTGGCCAAATTTGCGCCTGCGGGAAACAGATCTTCCACGTTGATCAACAGATTCTGGGGTGTGACGTACGGGCCTATTTGTACACTCCGACTGCTTCGAGTAAATGTTCATCACGTATGAGTCCAATTACTACCAAACTTCTTGCGCTGCCCTGTTGCCATCTTGTCTTCATTATGACTTCGGAAATCAAAAGCCCTGCCGAAACAGTCAAGTCACACGCCTTGAAACAGTCACAAATCCAAATTAGTTCTGTCTCTGTCTGAGCGGTGCCTTGCTTGTAGGGAAAGGTGCATAGGATGCGACTCCTGTCTTCAAGGCAATGACTTCTTCTGTTGATCAGCAACTGTGACAACACATTAATTGTTCCATTTCCCTTTGGCAAACTCAGATGGAGTCCAGGACTCCGAAAGAAGAGCACCCGCTCATTTTTCCTTTCTCAGCAACAGGTCACTTGGCTTCTAACGGTGGCTCATTTTCAAGCTTGATTCTAAAGACGTGCACTTAAGTTCTTGAAATCGACATTAAAAATCCAAATTTTAAACATTGTTCACAGTATTTTTTTAGATATTTGGAGACATTATTTAGACGCTACAGGGTCATTTTTAGGTATAGTCCCAAAAGCTACCCTTGCCATATGTGTTCCAAAACTGATGTAAAGAGAAAGGGGCTACTTATCAAGTAGCGAACTGTGTATTTTCATACGCCTAAGTGTAAAACAGTTGAGTCGAAACGTGCTTTTCGGCGTTCAGCGCACTTTCGGCAAGGCTTCGAACCCTAGTAGCTTCGAGTTGCAACTGCCATTGAGTTTATACTAACCAATAGATAACAGCTTGTATTGGCCATGTGATCTATTCGTATTTATACTAGCGAATGTACGACCAACACGGCAGAATTCACCAGTGAATGGGCAGCATTCTTGTTACGAGGCTTAGTGTCGTCAATACGCGGAACAGAGACTTGAAGGCTTAAACACACATGCATTAAGGATTGGTGAGAAATCAGAGAAAGATAGGGGGCATTTGAAAAAGTATTTAAGGGGTAGATCTTCTAGTGTTTTAATTGCAGGAGCATTCATATTGAGTCTCGCCTTGACACGGATTCCGCTTATCGCGCGAAGACGTTGATCTAAGAGAACCCGCCCGCAACAGACAAAGGAGATGCACTGTTAGAGAGGGGTCATTTAATCTCTTTTTGAATTATTGAAAAGCACAGCTGCATTAACGCACGCTGCAGCGACAAGACGGATTGCTGTTACTTCACAGCTCTACGCATGCCCTTCTTTGATGTTCAAACTGCTGCGGTGCGCGGATTCTCGGTTTTCACGCGCGGCCTAAGCCTATCCGCCAAAGGCTCGTGTCCGGCTTCATCAAATCAAAGGCAAGGCAGCTCCTCGCCGCTGCATGTCATGTTTTTGTTGGAATGATTGCACGTGTTCAAGATGGCGCCTATTCGACGTTTGTTGCGTTCACTTGAAGTCAAGAGCTCATTAAGCAAAAAAATCCTTACCTTCTGCCAATTGCTTATTAACAAACAAAAAATTAGTCGTGGCAGACTCAGCCTAATACCTCTTAAAAAAACTGAGAATTTTAAAATGTAGTAGCCAGCAACAAACTGTTTGGGTCTCAGAGGTTTGGCACTTAATTCTAAGCATTTGTTTCTAAATTTTTGCATGACATAATGCCACACACAAAAGGATTCCTCCCTTTGTAAAAATCAATCAATCGACAACCACTAGACAACAGGACGGTTGCACTGAGCATTGAAGGGGTTGCTTAGCTCCCGATAAAATCTAAGTATATAAATGAGAAGAGGCTTTTGGTGCTGCTCTCTTCAAATAGGGTGAGCTTTTCAATCCAAAGTTCAGATGAGCAAAGCATCATGAGACAGTATGCTTATTTACTGACTACTTGGGAGAGACAAGCTTGTGGAGAGGGCTAAACTCCGTTTTCTTTGCCTTGATAAATTTTCTGAGATTACAGGATCAAATATCTTTTTGCTTTTCTTACCAAAGCTATTTAGAACAAAACATACAAATAAAATTACAGGAAAGAATCCCACAGTACTTGGTTTTCTAATTGTAATTCGGAATCTATATTCTTTAGAAGTGTTGCCGATGTCTCCAATACATTCCAAATATTTTATGCAGCAAGCCTTGAGTAAAACTTTCATATTCAGAGTGGTACACAAGTGTTAGAAAATCAACAGTAAAATGTTCCGGTTGATGTTGTGAAGGAAAATGTGACCGCAAACTGGGCCTTAAAAATTGGGACAAGATCGACGAAATCAAAGATAAGCAAGAAATCTGAACTAGATCTAGAAATTTGCATGCCATTTGATAATTATTTATAGCTATCGTTCATCAACAAAACATAGTAAAACAACTGTCATTAGCTATTGCTAAAAAACAACTGACAATTCAATTGCTAACTGGCAAAGCTTGCAGCAATCAATTTTGTTCTTTTGGGGCCTCAAATGGGTAGTCTTCCCTTGTTTCACAGGACTGCAACAGTTTGTTCAAAGTGACTCTTCGGAACTCTGCCAATCGTTCACTGACGTCATTTGGAAGAACTTCAAGCAATTCCTGCGGAGGAGCAAACAAAACTTTTATACATACGCGAATTAATGCTAAACACAAGGGAGCTGGGGCCTATATCAGCTCAAGCAGAATGAATAACAGTATCGCTTTGATTGAAATCTTTTTGCATGCATTTGAAACTTGTGAAAATAATGGAATTGTTTAAGGCGAAACATAAAAGAGGGGCGGCGAAATTTGCTTTGAAACTTGCTCAATGACAGAATAAAATGGGTGCGATGATGACGATTTGGTGCCCTGGTTGAACTGGAAGGGGGATCCTTAACAAGAACTTAAGATTGGTCATCATAATACAGGTTAGGTATGAAAAATTCTTAAATTTCCTCAAGGAAAAAACAGCACTGATTCGAGAGTATCATGTTTTGCAAAGAGAACACAAGTTGTAACATGTGACTGCCCCATTCGAATTTATAGTACCGGCCAACTACCAGGGTAGAGGAAGTGCTCATCCAAAGTGGATAAGATTAGAAATAAGCTGCTGGGTGCGGCTACGGTCGGTCGTGGGTGTGAGGCACAAAGCCTTGGTTGAGATGCGGCAGCGGCCCTGTAGTGTGGGAATAATTGCGCCCCGAAAGGCCTGCTTCGGTGTTAACAGTCTGTTCAGCGTGACCGTGTGCAACAATACAGATGACACCATTCAGAAGACACAGTGACCGCAACGCTCCTTCGCCCATGTAGGCAGATCTGCGCCCATACCAAAAAAGCATAATCTAGATGCACAACCGTAATACTAGCTCACGGCTGATGAATTAACAAACACTTCGTCTCCACTCAAATTTAGCCTAATGGAGCACGCGGTGGGAGATCGGCCCGCTGGCCACAAACATTTCTTGTTTATGGGAAACTGGCCACTCATTCGATTGGCCCGTTGCAGCGCCTCCGCAGTAAACGCTCGGGGATTCAAGGCCTTGCGGAAGGTGTTTTCTGTATGAGTGAATCATCGGGGATGCTTGTGTTTCGAATTTAGAGAAAGCAGTTCGATACGGCCTGGACGGGAGAATGATAAACCCACAAGAAATATCATTTCAGCAAGTTGATAATGCCATGTATTACTTTGATGTGATACAGCAGGGTGGGACTCCTTTGCAGCGCAAGGAACACAGCAGAGTCACCGTAAAGCCGAGCAGTGACATTGACCAGCGGTCTATCCGGCTACTGTTTTAGATCTGTTGGGTGTTATAGCAATATCAACTAGAATGCCACCGTTGGACAGGTACGAGAACTCGACTGATAATAACATGAGCACTTTTGGCAGTTTACCTTGGGTCATCACACCGTAAAGTAAAAACATACGAGACTTGTGTTGCACTTCAGATCTGATGAAGATAGCTTCACAATAACTACCGCACAACTTATCTGCATCGACGATAGGTCAAGTAGGCCTTTTAATGTCGGAAAGCCGGCAAAATTACAAGAATGTCGCAAAGAGAATAGCATGGCTTATCTGAGCCCCCTGCTGAGCACCTAAAGTCCATCGACATGGGCTCGCAGGATTACATAATAACAGGGGGGTATTCCAAGATAATAACAATGCTTTGGCAACCTGAAGTTGAAAAATCTTGATAGGCCCCACAGAAATTCACTGAATGAAACGAAAATATCTAAGACGCGACTTGTGCCCAATGCCAGGCTGGCATTCAACACAGTCTTTGAGACGGAGGGGTTCAGAGCAACAAGTTTTTTATACCAAAAATAAAAACAGAAGAACTGCCGTGGAATTGACACGATGCAGGAGCGAATAGCGTGTTTCTAATGAGTTTATCGCCAACATGGCATTGACGAAATGTAGCAAGTTTTCGCCAAATGTTTTGCAGCGCAGAAACGTACATGCCTCCGAGCAAAGAGAAGTGCGATTAAGTTTCCATCTGCCAAGAAGGATCTGCCTATTCAAAGAGCTTCTCGCAAAAAATCAGCTAGTCTTATACAGATAGAAATGCCACAGATATTTCACTTTATTCATGGCATAAGCCCGTACAGTTTTTCATGGCACAACACGCTTAAAACTGTGCACAAATCCTTTCTGCATCTGCTAAAATGAAATTTGATGTCGCTGAAGTTATATTTGAAGAAAGGAGAGATTAGGGTGTGCGAAAAAGAAAGAAAAGATGACATGGCACTCTCGTATCACGCTGAAATCTGACATTGGATATCTAACAATGTCATGGCAGGGGGGCACAAAGGGGGCAGCCAACATCGTGGAGTTCGACGACTGCACCAGAGCACAATGGCAAATCAGAAGACGTGCTACGTAGTTCGAATACAGGCCCAATCATCAGCGTCCTCTTTGAGGGTACAAACAATTATCAGCTCACACTGGGTGGAACGACAGAGGCTTCTTGAAGCCGCCAACTAGGAAAAGGTTCTGGGATAAATCTAAAGAGACGAGATCGAAGCTTGAGAGATCCAGGAATGGTTTCTTACCTCGTATTTCTGATCGCCATCCCGAAGTGACAAGAAAGAAATCAATGCAAATTCAGACATTGCTTTGATAGACGTATTGCGGTCTTTGCAGCATGCCATTAGTTCATGAAGCAGAGCTGACGAAACGTTTGAATCCAAAAGACCCGGCACTCGTCTGGCAACATAGTCGATGGTCTTCACTGCCGCGAGTCGCACGTCATTGGAGGAGTGCTGCAGAGACTGCGGAGGAGAGAATCGCGCTTACAGAAAATATGGTAGTGATAAGAAGATATAAAACATTTAAAAGTGAGATGACAAATGACATCAAATCAAAAATAGCTAGAGAAACAAGCACATATGAAGGTGTCACGAAAACACTTCTAAGCAACTGAAAATAAAAGTCTTCTTCGTGGATATTAAACCCATGTATTTGAAAATTCCAATCTGAATGGGCGGATGACAGATTGGTCTAGAAATAATATGTGCGTTACGAATCACTGGAGAGCGAAAAGAATGCCAAATAACTAAAAGAAAGTCTTTGGTTCATTTTGTTACTCGATTCTTCATCTCTCGCTTCTTTTTCTTATTCTTCATTACTTGTTCACATTTTATATTCTTGATTCTTTAATGTAAAGCGTCATTAAACCGACACCACGTGGCTCTTCCCTACTCGAATGATGCATGTGCATCTACGATTGACAACAAACGCCTTCCAGGTTACCAGTGTCTTATAAATGATTACGTAAATATAATATAATGTCCAATCCCGCTAAATCTGAAGCCCAATCATCAGTGTTGTGTACAAACATGATTGCAATATTAAAATTATAATACAATAAAATACATTCGATCTTAATGCATCCATCATTCAGATTCAAGCGGAGGAGCAGTTTCTCAAGCAACATTCATCAGGCATAATTTTCAAACCGTAAGTAGTGAGTACTTTCAGGGCACCTGATTGGTCTGTTTGGTAAGGAGAAAATAGATGTGATCAGTGCTGACCACCAATCAAAGACTTGAAGCCTACACCTATTCACCATTCAACTTCAACTACTTGAGCTTGCAAAAAGTCTCCTTTTCTACCAGTCAATCAGGATTGAAGTTTGATACTTGATCCAAAGTGCATGACCACAGATGTTATCAATACGAGGGTGAGAGGGTGATGGAAACTATGCCTCTTCATCCAGTCCGTCAAAGCACATACCTCAGGACAATGCAAAAGACAATAAATGCATGCAAAACGCACTGCCCAGGAGGCATTTCTGGCATTGCAATGCCGCCTTAGATGCAGAAGTAAACAGGAAATGCCGGGTCGTTTTGGGCAAATAATACGATAACTCTCCTTGTTTCGCTTCATAATGAACTCTATGGGACATTGCAGCTAAAGGAAGGCAAAGTTTTGAATGTTTAACTCTATGATCGTAGCGTCAGATACAGAAAAATGGGATCTATTCCAATAAGATCCACTCTAATAAATTCATTTTGGTTGGAGATAGGGAAATAATTGTTGAAAAACCTAATTTTGTGTCTAGTGTCTAGGTCGATTGACAGGCGAATAACTGCCTCCAAAACACCTGGTCAAACAATGATGGTTTACTAAACACCCATTAGAGGGTGACAATTGTAGACTATTTAGACTACAACCGAAAATCGGCTTGGTAGAGTGCTCGTTCTTGTCCAATTGACACTTCTTTGCAACCTGGACGACACGAATTCAATACGCCAACAAATACATATTGTCAGAAATTGACTTTTCATGAATCATTTGAAGTGATTTTCTTCTCTTTTGCATACACAAAGAGGATAAAACTTCTAGTCCAGCATCAAGAAGTCGACAGATAAAAATCTGCTCCGAAGCCTTTCGGTTTCTAAACAGAAAAAGGCCACTTTCGAAGCATTTGGTAAAGAGAAAAAGTCTACTTTTGGTAAACAAATGAAACATAAGGTTTACGGGAAATCACTTTGTGTATAAACCTCAGCGGGCATATCCTTAGAAACGAGGCTGCAAGTCGATATCACACCAGGACGCCATTGTGAAAGAACAATGACGTAAGACGTACTGATAGTGCCACGCATGCAATTAAGAGACGTGTATGCGCATCAAAGCAAGAATGCCATTAAGGTATTAAGGTCACTTATCGCATTGTTATTTGAAGCTGTAAACACGGAAGTAAGTCGTAAGCAAAATCAATTAAGTGATTAGGCGACTTGAATAGGTGGCTAAGGAAACCAGCAAACAGCTTGAGGTAGTTCAAATGACGATGGAGCCTAAAATTGCCTTGCTAATCAATGCATCCAATTAAGGGAGCTGCCGATTAAGTAATCGCTTCCGTTTTCTTCATCCAGCACAATAGGGACATTGCGTGATTACTTAGCACTGATTGCCATAGAAACATCAAATCATTTAAAACATCCCACACCAAATTTCTCATTGCCAGAATGAGCCTCCGCTTCAAAAAATCTGGGATTCAAAACGAGACTGACAGGTAATTGCGGCTACTGTCTGTTGTTGCGCAAAATGGCAGTCTGAGAAATCCTTTCTCTTAAAAACAACATGACGTAATCAGAGAATTGCAAGCCCTTTTAGATATAAGTGTTATTTAATGACAACTCGAAGAAAAACGTTTTCAAGCAAGGAGAGAAAGATTAACAATATGTCAACATCAGTCTTGCTGTTAAGTCTTTATCGTTCAAATGTTCATGACGTCATATACGGGCCTGAACGAAATTTCTAAGGCAACTTTTCAAAGACGCCGCCAAGTTTTGACAGACATTCGAGTGGTCAAAAGGCACCTTCAGAATAGAATGCAGGTTCTCAGTTCTCAGCAGTGGAAAACTGTGGTTGCCCTTTCACGTTCGATTAGATCCCTGGAATTTCATTATAAGTCACCCACAAAAGTAGATTGTGCTTCAGCTCCGGGAATCATTCCCTGGTCGAGAAAAAGACCCTTTATACATGCAGCAGCACCAACAAAAAGCAAGTTGCTTAAAGCTTTCAGTACGATCCTAATTCAACCCTGGCTGGGAATGAGCTCTGCCTTAAAAATTGCTTCAAGATTCTTCTTCCCGTGTCTTTCTGATGACTTATTTAGGCCATCGTGGTTTAGCTCACGATAGACCTTCTTCGCCCCGTCAAATATTCCACAGTCTTTCAATCAACTCTGAATCTAAAATGTCGTCCCTTCAAAATGTCTACCTTAATCAACGTTCGTTTACTGTTTGATATCGACTGACACGCACTCGTCCATTCTCTCTGGCCTACATTAACCAAAGCTCTTCCTTGGTTTAATGGCGTTGGTCAGATACTATGTTTTCCATCATTGTCACAGATCTTCTTTCAGGAGGCTAACTCCATAGACAACTTCAAATACTATAAGGCATTTTCAGAAATTTATACCACTTTGATAGAATCAAAATTCACCTTAGATCAGATGCTAAACTATCAGAAATATATTGTCTTGGCTAGGTAAAAAGCTCACAGCAGAAGGAAGCATTAGCTGGAAACGAATCATAGGAAAATACTTGGCAGTAACTGTATCAACAGCTTCAGTGGGCTAGTTATTAAAAACGGAATTCAACCAATCAGTTGGCCTGTTAGTTCTTCCAAACATTCTAGACATTGTAAAACCAGTTTTACTGGTTTTGGCAGTGCCAGGCTACCCCACAGTAACCGCAAATCTCAAGCGAGACAGATGCTTTCCTTTTAACGTTGCCAAGTCTTGTGCGAACACAGCATTCTATCATGTAAAAGCTAACAGCGACAGTTTGAAATGCACAGTTGGCTATGACGTCACAAAAGTCGAAATTTATCCAACGGCTTAAGCTGTGTTAGTTTATGTGCGAAAAGCAAAACGGGAATAAATACAAAACAATGCGATTTCGCTTGGATTTCAGATGTTAACCTCTAACGACCAGGACTGACAATCCCCCCTGCGAACCGAATTTTGACCGTTTCGCCAAGTTCCCATATCAGTGCAATTGTTCAAATTGTCAAACACACAGTTCGCTTATTGGACAAAATTGCAAGCACGGAGGAAAGTATGACACTTTTCACGCAGACTTAAAGGCGATCCCGCTTTCTGGTGATAACACTAGAGCTTGTGGTTTCTCGAGATTATTTCATAGAAATTCTTTTGTACCTGGTCTAGTAAATATCAAGAAGTTTCCAAATTGGTAATCCTTTGAAACCGATAAGGGCAGATTTCAGCATTCCCCACTGGCGAGATTATGTAAGTTTTTTGAAGGTAGAAAGAGCGCCAAACAAAAACGCGATAAAGAGATACGAGAGACTGCTGGATCCAAGTGGGAAAAAACCCCGCATTCCTATCTCTTCGAATCAGACAATTCGATACTTGTCTAGGATGACTCGCGTTCTGGTTAAGCCGACATATAGATAAGCTCAGGATAAGACCGGTTCCAGATAAGGCCGGTACTTGTTGTATCTGGTTCTAGATCAGTCCGGTTCCAGATAAATCTGGTACTTTGTGTGCCCGGTTCGGTTCTCGGTGAGTAGGACCATTACATATAAATGATTAGTTTGCATTTGAATCAACACAGGCAAAGCACTCTCCCACATACCTTCTTGAATGTTTCGAGAATTCCAGCTGCAATGGCCTGCTTGCAGAGAGCGTTTGCTATCATCACGTGACCAAGCGAGTGCACACCGTATATTGTGATTGGAATCTAAAAAAAATCTGAAAATTTTAGGACCGAAAAGAGACCTTACTAATATTTCTATGAATACCAACAACATAACACGGAAAAATACTTTGATAGATACAACAGTGGTGCCGTTTTGAAGTTGTTGCCTTTTCTATCACAGAATAGGCCTCTTCTGTTATTAAGAGAAGTTTTTGCAAGCGCAGTTTGAAAGCGAGGTAGCCACGTTCATTCTCCTTAAGTCAATTGTGGTCTCAGTGCGAAAACGAGGTTGACTGTGAAGGACTACTGTATTTTGGCACAAAAAAGTTCCAGAAGATGTCTACGCAAACATCCCTTCTGCCTTATTCCTATTTTGTGACCACCGCTGGAAGCTAAGGTTAGGCATCAGAGCGATGCTTCAAGCAAAATAACGGTAGTACGAGTGGAAACTTGGTACTTTCTAAAATATTGGCTTTGCTTTAGGCCAGGCAGTAGAGATCCGGGCTCCAATTCAACAGCAGCAACAACATTAAAACACCCTTTCCTTGCAACTAGCAAGGGTCCATGAAGAAAGCCGTTAGGCCCATGATGCCAAAGAAAGTGGCAGAAAGGCATCTCTTTTGGTTAACAGGAAAATATAATTGCGGTTGGAACAGGGAAAGCAGAATGACGTGAACAAGCGAATGTGTTAAACGGTAGCACTATCAAAGATTAGAAGCCTGAAAGAACGAAAGGCAAATAGTTGGGCGGCAGTTCTTGAAAACCTTAGAAGTTGTCAAAAACAAATTGCTTTTAAAGAGAAAAATGTAGCTGCTACATGAAGGAAGCACGTGAATTTACGCGAAATGAAAGAAGCTTTTAAGATTCTACTTGAAATTTGCAAAAAATCGTACGGACATATCCCTCTAGCTATGGCATGCGTCTGGTACCAAAGATTTGGGTTGTTATTAATGATCATCAAGTGGAATGCAATTTTACGACAAGTGGGTGATATGAAGCCTGTTGCTTTTCGTTTTTCATGAAAAATGAACAAGAAAACGAAAATGAGAATAGGTGACGAGTGAGAGTCGAAATATGAGAACAATGGCCATTCGTTGGTGCGAAGTCGCAAGATTCTTCGAGGGCCTAAATTCTTCCATAGGTAAGTATTAAAAGAAATTAGCAATGAATGACAGCCCAACTTCTAGAGAAAATTCCACACGGAGCTGTCCGATCATGAAAATATCCGCGTGGTAATATTTTTAGGAAGTGGAAAAGGCGATTCTACAGACAAAATCGAAGAAATGAGCGGGGAGGGAAAAATAGACATTGAATGCAAAATGAGGCCTAATTTTCGTTTCTCTGGCTTTATGTAGCAATTTAAAGAATTATGATATTTGCTTTGCATTGACTTGTTTTCAAAAGGGAATAATCTAAACTCTTAATAATCTGAGAAGCCTGGCAAACTAATAAAAATGCAAATTAAAAACAAGGCAAAAATAAAAAGGAGATATTTTCTAAAACGCAGATTTTGCCATTAACTCTGATTTTGAACCGTAAGAAATCCTAGAAAACCACAAACGAGGAGCAGGATGGGCTCGCCTGGAGAAGGTGACCTTCATAATGATTGGAGAGAGACCGCCAGCAATGAAGGTACGTAAAGCACTATGGGTGTTCTAGTATATCACTCCGTTAAAAGAACACCGCAAGTTAGTTGAAGGCTGAAAGTCGAGAGAAAAACAGAACTTTTTGTAACTAAAACAGCCGGTAGTGATTACGCAGAGATTCGTTCCGAGAAGAATGTTGCATACCCTGTCGGCAGTGGCTTGTTTCAGGACGGTCTTGGCGATGACGTCATTTCCAGCGACTTCATTCAGCTTCTGCGGAGCATCAAAAATGGCGTACGACAGTGCAACAGTGCGGCCATGGCGAACAGTCCAATCCATGGATTCATTTGTATCTGGAATAAAATGCACGAATAAAGGTTACTTAGTGGTGTTTCTTTTCAGTGAGCTGATAAAAAGAAAAGTACTGCAAAGGTAACCAGAAAGGGTAAACCATCATGCTGGCGAAACTAAAGCGGCAAGGGTCTGGGATAGTCCACTGAGCAAAGCTGCCATAATGTAAAATGCAGTAATTACATCACAAGTGGTTGCCTGTTAGGCTTCCGCAAGCACAATTGTGTACAGTTGATATAGTTAAAAACCTAATATTGGTTTAGGGAAATGAATCATGCATAAAAAAATAACAACATCCAGGCATTCAGGACTTGCTGACGGAAATTACGGAGTACCGCGATTCTCAATGAATGGACAGCAATTTACAAAATCAAACGATCATGCTGTCAATAAAAAGCAAAGAGAGCATGAAAAACAAAAGCATTACCGAACAGTTCATTATTGAGAAGGTCATTGAGTTCGAAATTCGAGAGCACGATGCACAATGCCCCCACAGCGCCACCAGCACCGACTCTGACGTCATCCTAAGGTGGAGAGCGAAATGCTGCTTATAGTTAATGCTCAATGCAACTTGCCAACTTAGAATATTTCACCCATAACAAGTGGATTGATTTTGCCAGATGATTTAATCTCATAATACGTGCGCACGCTGACCGACGAAACTAGTTTACAGGCAAAATATTCAGCTTATCCAAAATTTCGTATGGCGCTCTTCAGAGAATAACATGCAAACAAGATATACGTGTATATTATATAAGGGAAAGGAGATGGGCAGGCAGCTGTAGATTGATGAAGGCAAACCAGAAAAGACTGTATCTACAACTCTGGAGTAGTCGTCGCTTCTTGACAATTTACATTAAGGACACAAGTCCTAGATTGTGACAACAAGATTCGTCAACAGAGAAAAAGTTTCTAAATTTTCGCATTTTTGTCCTAAAAAGAGAATCTCCATAGCACTTCTTCTTGAATAGGATCCCATTTTAAAAATAAAACCTTTACGCTTACAGAAACCTTTGTATGTTTGATGAAGGTAAACGAAAGCTATACACTGCCCCTATGGTGCCCTACCTCAGCTGAGCCAAGAAGGGGCACGAGAGTTGCAACCAAGCTGCCCCTAACCGCCTCGCTCATTTTGCTTCCGGCTATCAAAATGACTGACCGCAGCGCCTTCAGGATGCTCTCTCTGAAAACGACATAAGGAAACTTGTTATTTCCAAGAACTGGCCGCAGCGGTATTTCGATTCCAGGAAATTGGTTTACATGCCTTTCACAAGTAAAATAAACTATTTTCTAAGCCTGCTTTTATTGGAAGATTTTGCTAAATTTAACATGGTGAGGTAATTGAGTGATTCGTGTAATACGCAAAGAAACTTCAGTCTGAGAACCTAAATTGATAAACGTTGACTAATATTCGATACAAATTTCAATATTTTACAAAAGATTATTACATACAAAAACATAAAAGCTTTAGAGACCTTATAGTGGTGTCCTCATTGTTCTTTATGCTGTTTCTCAGCTCCGTGAAAAGTGAGTCTACTTTGGTGTGAAGGGTGGTTAACAATGTCAGGGCCTCGCTGGCCTTGTCTCTCACGGCTAAGGTCTTATCGTTCAAGGCTTTGATGAAGGTCGTCTGCAGTTGCGGCAAGAAGGGCTTCAACATTATGCCAACCTGTAAAACGCTTTCACTTAAACATTGCCAAGGTGATTCTATCAGAAAGACGAGCTGGCCAGGTAGTCAGGGGGCCTAATCGATCGCATTCGGTAACACCGGGTTTCGGGTGCCCAACCCCCGTCCAGCTAACGGCAAATGGCAGCACATGCAAGTACACTATTATCGCAAAAGCAAGGGGAATCCTAGTGGTGTACATATACTTAGATAAACACTTTGATTTTCGAAGTTCTGAATAAATGAAAAAAGCACAGAACGGCAAAAACAAAGTTGAATACTTCTAATAGTCCTTGTCCTCAGACATTCTCATAGCACCCAAATGTCGGAAGCTACCAAAAGCTGAAAAAATAAAAAGCCCCTTTTGAATCGTAAGCCACGTGGGCGACAGAAGAAGATCGCATGATTGGCTCGGTTTTGACCAATCATCTTCCACGACATTCCTTCATAAAAAAGAGCTGAATGGAAACGATGCAGTCTGTCTGCATAGACGGAATTTCACATGGATACGGAATTGGCTTTTCATTTTGTCAGCCTTTGGTCATTTCCCGACATTTGCATACTCTTAGGAGCATCAGACAAACATGCTTAAAGCATGCAAAAACAACAGTTCCGCTGTTCCCTGCTATTTTGATGTTCTTAAAATGGAGGTAAGAATGACGCGATTGGCAAGAATAGTAATGATTGTAGTTCTATTAGATTTGTAGAAACGAGAAGGAACACATAAATAAGCAAATACACCAGGGCAAATACTTGGCCGGTAAGAATTATCAATTAACCGGCCCCTTTACCATATTCCATCTATTAATAATAAATAAATGTGCAATGGGCCTGGATAATAGAAAATTTTCCAAAACAACTGTTTAATTTCGCGTACCGAAGAATATTCCAAAGCAAAGTTCTATGAACTCTTAAATCTGATTAATCTTTACGCGAACGGGAAATTGCCAGATAGCGGAAAAAATAAGGCAGTAAAGATTAAATGAGGCCGCGAGTTGAGACTCTACAGCTGACAAGAAAACGATTGCGCAATTAAATTGAGTTTGCTCCTTAAAAACCTGGCAACTATGGAAACATAGAGTGCAGTCCGTTGTGGAGACGAAAAAGATAATGATATGAATTAAACCACTAAGTGCCAGAACAGAAAATATACTTGAATCTCTGAAAAGATCAATAGTTCACTGAGCGAGCGCCTATTTAGGGTGAACTGGGGGGGGGGGCGTTTGGCAGCGGTTTGGGCAATGGCTTTGGTGATTGGGGCACTTCTCTCTCTCGCTCGACTCTTACTGCAAAGGCAAGAAATAACCTTACCTTCTTTAGTAGCAATGCCAGAGTGTTCAATATGGCCACTTTCACATTCCAGTTGAAGCGGTCAGCAAAGATTCTAATCAGGGGTCCCGTTACATTTGGGAGGGCTGCTTTCAGCGCCTCTGGAGTGGTCAGGACTACAACTTCTCCTAGGAGTTTTGCCGTTTGTTCTTTGAGGTCGGGTCCGCCATTCAAGATGCCTTCTTTATACACTGGATAAATGGCATTGATTCCCTTGCAGAAGAAAATTACGAAAATTTAGTTTGTGTAATCGTAAAAAGGGGGAATCACAAATAAGGCCATTTACGTATATGTTAAAAACTATAAATACTCATAATCATTGCAGATAAATACCCTTTCACAACATTACTTAACATAAAAACATTAAATTCAAGACTTTAACACTTACAAATAAAACCACGTGGAACAAACAAAGCTTTAACTTTTCAAAATGTATTATGTTTGGAACTTAGGCAAACACTGATTTTTTTTTGGTAATTATTAGCTTTAGTCTGCTTGTAAATGAAATAAGGTGCTGTTCCATTTCTAGCCCATGACTGAAAAATCCACTAGAGAAATGTTTGCTTTTCTCCACGGCAGTGACTCGTATTAGCTTAAGCACTATATTCTACAAAGCCTACTGGTCTATTACCTTTCCAACGATGCAAAAACCAGGGATTATGCCTTCTCTCGCGTCTTCGGCTGCATATTGAATGGCTTTTCTTAAATTGCCTATGTGCTGCATTTGCTCCGCTGGGTCCAATCTCTGTAGAGACAGAAATGGTAGCGAAATGAAAATTCTATTCAGGCCGAAAAAAGGTTAGGGATACCACAGCTTGTGCCTAGCACCTCAAAAAGCAACTGATGATGAAAGATGGATAGCAACATGAAAGATGGATTTGCATAGCGGCATAACCCTTCAAGAAAGAGCGTTTGAATATTATGGAAACTTTGAAAGTTCTGTGTGTACAGAGAATGAAAGACTAAGGCACAATTCAGTCACTTCTCTGGGGTTCAGAGTGGTGACAACAAAGAAAAAAATTCATGCTCCAATCTGGCATTATTGATAAACTAATCTAGATATCCATGATTAATACAATTCGTTCTCTGTCGAGAGGCATTTGTAGAAGGGCCAGTGTCTCTAGATGTGCTGTTCACCCAGAGGTACAATAACAGCCGGGGGTCGCGCTCACCTTGATAAGGGCATCCAAAGCGCCCCAGGCCTCAGTGTATACCCCCTGATCGGCATCGTTCATTAGCTGGAGAATGACCTTAAGCAATTGCTGTACGTAGTCACTGTAATCCGTTTTGCAACCAGAGCAGAAAGCCTTCATTATGATGGCTGATGCCTTGAAAAAAGCAATCAACATAGGTGAACATGAATCACAATAAACATAACTGATACTGATAATACTTCATAAACGTATTTATTATCATATGACCAACTACATCTGCCGACAAACACAATAATTCGAAGTCTTATAAAGAAATAAGCCCAGATTTTATGTTAATCATGAGCCAATCAATGATGAAATCGCCTGTAACCTGAAACCCTTTTTCAATACATATTTGTATGAGAAGTTGAGAAACCATTTTTACAAACAATTTCTCTCAATGCGATCCCTCGAAATAGCGATTTTTGATATATGCGAAAAATTAATCTGCCAAAATTTCATCTGCTGAAATTATAGCAATAATAGGCGAATGTTGAAAAGGACAAAATGGCAGCAGCACAAACCTTGCGAACTCCAGGCGATGAGTGTCTTGAGGATTCGATGAATTCGTCCACAATGCTCGTCATGCCATTGTTGCTTTCAACAGAAAGTATCAATGCCTTGGTACCTTCGATTGCCTACGGCGACAAGCGAAGACATCTCAGAGGCTACTCCGGAAATACAATATCATTACATCTATGAACTTCTTTAGTTTGGCACTCCATACTATGTTATTCAAATAGCAGTTAATGCAATACATAGATTGCCTTACACGAACATTATTGAGTCGAAACTGCTTTTCTTAATGATATTTCATACATCATGATGTACTTACTATACATAACTTTATAGTTATGTTTAGTGCTTCGACACGCTGAAACGTTTTTCAACCAGAAACTGTTCTGTGTACTGCTTCACGGTCTTTCACAATTAATTATCCTTCTTTGAGCAGTCATGTAGAATTTTTAATATAGTGTTTCACACAAAAATAAATGTTACACAATTAGTTCCAGAAATTAAAGAAACAGTACACTATCAAATTTCAGTATTCAATGCCAATACGTTCAAAATCCAATGGTCTCCTACAGTATTATTATAAACCCTATAGCATATATTTGCATCATATATCATAGAACATCAGGTACTTTTCAAGGGACTCTAAAATAATATAGTAGGCAACACAAAGTTACACTATTCTATCTAAAGTAGAAGAAAGTAAATCTAGGTATAAAGAGATCATTTGACAATGAAAATGAGGACGGGTGTCAACCCTTCTGATCGTGGCCATGGCAAAGGAGATTTAAGTACCTGCTCTTGCTGTTCCGAGTCCGGACTTTTGTCGATAGCCTGGAACATGGCTGGGATGATCCTGCTGAGGTGGCGCGTCATGGAATCCCCGGCGACTGTCGACAGAATGGCCAGCGCACGTGTGTTCACAGGGGGAGTAGTGAGCTGTTGAAACGGAGAGAGAACGTCTGCATTAAGGCTTTGAAAACCCACAGTGCATCAGGAGAATGCTTCCGAGGCTTTACGAACAAGCAACAGAACAAACAAAAGGCAATAACAGATAATATTGTCGACGTTAAAGAAGTGATATTCACCGATATCTGATTGTTGACACAGCTATCAATGCGGTTTCTCTGAACACCGGACTGATACACACAGAAACCCGGACAGCAAGATAGATGATCGGTACAGGAGTCAAGAGACTCTCTTAGCCGAGTAGCTTTACTTTCTTCGCTGTGGGTTATTATGCCGAATTTTGCAAACAGCGGTGGGACAAATCCTACTTCCATACCATGCAAATGGGATCAAAGGGAGAAAAGCCACTTGAACTCACGATGACCAGACAATCAGAGCTACATGAAACTGTATTTGGACAGGAGTGGTTATAATTCTGGGTTAAGCAGTGAGACTAGGGGCTACAAGAAGCTCAGGCGTTTCCTTTGGCAAAGGTAAACCCTTGGCAGCAGGTGACAAAGAAATCGTCAAGGGATGGATATGGCGAACTGGGAACAGCACGAGACAACAACACTTTAACAAGCATGCGATCATCTTGCAAGATTAGGCTTACAGACCAAAGCCTTGAAGCTCGAAAACCGTATGATGTGTCTGCGTGCGAGGATAGAAACATCCCCAAAACATTGGATAAACGTACACGCAATTGAACACCCCATCTCTAACGATGAAGATAAAACAATACGCGATTTCACGCCACAATCTGATCGCATTAACGACGACCAGTGTAACACGTCGATGGTAAGTTGGCTCAGGGTGAACCCGGTCCAGGAAACACCTCAGTGGCCTGGAATTGTGGATAGCACCGTCAACGGTCGCTCCAACCTTTTCATCCGGGAATATGCAGCGAATAGCCAGTACGTTCTATGTCAGACCATTAGAACCAAACGATTTTGTGCGGAAAACTGTACGTTCAATACAGAGCAAAAGCGTAGCTTCCGGTTTCAACGTGTACAATGGATGAACAGAGGCTTAAATTGCTAACATTTAGATTCTTCTTAAATTTATTAGATATTAAGTGACTGAAGATTCACTTGCATTGACACGCGGAACAAGCATAAACTTGGTACTTGCGATTTAAAGGTCGCCCAATGTCTGTAAACACTGATAATTGACCCCAACTATACGTCAATGCCTCTTTAATTATTACGCTAAAGGATCAAAATACATTAAGACCTTCTACTTAATACAAGGAGATTTCACTCTGCATGTCTTCATCGCCATTTGGGACACAGAGCATGATTTAGCAAACACAACAGAAAATTAGCTAGAAACACACCTAGATTTCCCACACAAAGAAGCTAAAGCCTCGGTCTGCTTTGTGACAAATCGAGCCTTTGGAATTTATACAGCAGGTTATGTCATTGCATAGCCAAACTGGATATATATACTGGAGAAAGAAGAACCCCACTTTGTGCTACGTGCGGAAGGAATGGGAAATCATTTTTGGGTGAAGATCGTAAATACAGCGTGCAACTTTGATTCATATATCAAGGACAATAGATAGGAGAAATTTCGATGAAATGAGAATGTTTCACGCACCTTAGGAACGAGGAAGGGGAGGACAATTCTACTCTTGACCGCCATCACGTTTCGAAGGCCATCCAGCGCACGCTCCGTGTAATCACTGTCGTTCTACAAGGCAGGGGAGCAAATTCGAATTGAGATTTGGCTTGCAACACTCTAGGCGCATTCATAGCGCATTCATAAGAACTATCGAGTAATAAAAAACATTCTTAGATGTTGTAAAAAATAACTAATGCTTGAACATCATCGAGGTTCTTGAGTAATCCAACGATGAAAGATGACGTTTTCTATTCAGAATTTGCT
Source organism: Nemopilema nomurai (assembly GCA_003864495.1). NCBI lineage: Eukaryota > Metazoa > Cnidaria > Scyphozoa > Rhizostomeae > Rhizostomatidae > Nemopilema > Nemopilema nomurai. Next base: position 555,921 of record PEDN01001358.1, on the reverse strand, counting down.
CGAACGCTCTTAATAGCTATTATCTATAACGCATCTATATACCTTAAAAATTTTCAAAATATCATAGTCTTTTGCTTAGCATGATCTAAACATACAAATTACTCACTTGAAAAATTCTAACTTGTAAAAAAAGGGATAAGTAACGTAAACATGAATAAAAATGGATCGGAAACCATGCAGTTCATGCCCTGAATATACATCTCGTAAACCATCACATGACTATGAGGATATCGAGAAAAAACACACATAGGAAATGTGAAGGAAATTTTACGTACCAGCTTTTGCAGAACAAATGGCAGCGTGCCATCTAATGCCTTCTGCCCAATGGTATCATGCAACTTGTCGAACGCATCAGCCGCTGCCGCGCGGACATCGGGCAGAGGGTCCAACAAGGCCTTTCTGATTGTGAGCACCAGGGAGTCCTCAAACATGACAATCTTTGAGAGAATGAGAGAGTACGCTGAATTGAATTTTGAAAGACAATTGGAAGCTTAATGCCCCATACTTTGAGGAGAATATTACTGCAGTTGAAAGAAATCTATAAGCGATTTAAACTTTTGAAAATTTAAAGAGTTATGAGTGATTGAAGGGGCAACACGACATTCTAATAGCAATAGACATGCCCCTAAAAAGGCTATTGCATTATCGGCTAAGGTGGGGGTAGTTAGAAGTAGGGAAGGAAACAATCCAGCAAGGATCCAATAAATGGCGCGGTGTGTGCCATGGTGGGCATGTATACTTTAAGAGGATTTTACATGGTCAAGTAAGAGTACTTTCAAAATTACAGACACTTTCAAAGTAAATGGAGCTAAAGGTAAAAGAGCTAAAGTTGGCGAGTGCAGATTTTACTAATTGAGCTGAAGTTGAGAATGAGCACCAATTGGTAAACACAATGCAATGCGCACGCACCATATCCCGGCTGGTCGACTTGACAATCTCGCTGATGCCAATGCAAACGCCCTGCCTTTCGTCATCACGGCCGCTATCCAGCCCCTTCTCCAAAATGGGGATGATTTCCGGTAGCACTCTTTCGCCCAGTTTGCGGACGATGTCCCCTAAAGTTCTGCCGGCAGTCTAGAGCAAACAGCAAAATCATCAGATAGGGTATTACCAAAATGAAAAATAGACAAACCCTTTGACAGTATTACTTGTCAACTACTCTCTGGTTTTACTAATAACAAAACAGACCATACTAAAAGGTAATACAGACGTGAAGAGTGCATATGCGAGGCTCAAATAACTCAAGCGAGGCTACCTGTCTTTTATCATAACTTTCGCTTGCTAGGCATCCCAGTAGAAGCGAGAACAACGTGGGCAATATCTCCCTGAGCGTCTTCGCAGTGTTGTGCACAACAACCTTCCAGACGTGAAGCGAGGCTTGCCTGACCGAGACGGCAATATCAGATCGCCCCATGTAGAGACCAGCAAGAACCCGGTTGCGACGTTCCAGTCCAAGCAATTCGATGATGGCCTAAGTTGGAAATGAATTGACCTGAATTAAAGGTTATTCAAAACAGTCTTACAGCTTAAATGCAAATAATTTGACTTTATGTATTGCCTTGGCTGTAAATAATGTCAAACAGAACTTACGAAACCAGCAATAAAAAAATATATTAATCACACGAAACAAATTTCTCTGCAAAGGCATAAACTACAACAAGAAGATTTGTCAAAATCGAAATGAATAATACAATATAAGAGGTGTCGTGTTTCTTAAACCTAGAACTTCATTCGTGGAAATGCCGGAAGATGGACTTCATGATGCAAAATTGATGCCAGAAAATAAGAGGCAAGCTTATGATAATTTTCATAAGGAAACCTGAAAACATAACAGTCTTTGATAATACCTTGGTGGAATGTGCCGTTCCAAAGTTGTCATCCTCGTCCCCATGGGTTGTCATCTTACCAGAAACCCCCGTCACCCTGAACAGCAAATCGCCGAGCAACTGAATGGAGCTGAACCGAATTCTCCAGTTGTCGTCGAACAGGCCTTTGTCCAGCTCCGGCAAGAACAGACTCAGGGCCGTGTCTGCATAGGCAGATATTATTCTTTGCCCGGCCTTCAGAGAGGTGGCGCGAACGAATTCGGATTCGTCAGAGAGGCCCTGCGAATTAAAGAAAAATTGGATGGATTTAATATAACTTTGTCAATAGTAATGGTGTCCTACAGTAAAAATCAGGTAAAAAATAGGGAGCTTTACATAGAAAATACACCTTCACTCTACTGGCTAGAAAGATCTTTTAAGGCATAGTTGGCCAAAGATGGGATAAATAACTACACCAACGGGTTAATAACTTCAGGCCTTCCCTTACATTGAAAATTCAATATACAATTTTTCTTAAGTTTCAACTTCGCACACTATATACATATATTCTATGTAACATTCTATTCCCTTTGTAACATTCAGATATTGAGACAAAGCTCCATTTAGTCGTCTGAATAAAGCTTCAATGAAAATTGATCTACTTTGAAAAGTGAATATCCCCAGCCGGACAAAACATCGAAATCCCCATAGCCGAAAATACAGCTATCAATAGGACATTGAACTACTGGGAATGCATTGTCTTCAACCACTAATAATAACCACGCTGTACTCAAACACCCAAAGCAAGAATCGCAACACCAACAATAAAACTACCTTTAGCAGCGATGGCACAATGGGACCGACATACTTTGCAAAGTCACTACCGAATGTCGCGGGCAAGTAAATATACAGCATGAGATAGCCTTCCCGGACATGTGGCGCCAGATCCTCCTTCGAAGTGGTCTTGATGACGTCAGGCATCAGTTTCTCCAACCTTTCAGTGCCTAGGCCGTGCAAAACTTCCGCCAGACCTAAAGAGAAGCAATGCTTCTAAACAAAAACATCGAAGAGAAATTCAACTGGTCGAGCAGTGTTTTCTCCTCAATTCAAGCGAATTTTTTAAAGCACCAATCAGATTAGAAAAATTGACTTCTCTGGTATGGTCATTACATAAAAAAGACTCTTTCCCAGCAGTAGCAGGGCAAACTTCAAGATCAATTTTCTAAAGAAATTTTCTTGTAAAAACACCCGCCTTAGATTTCATCCACAATCGACGGGTGAGCATTAAAGGAAGCAAAATAATAATCTTTATGGAGCCACAGTTGAGTAGATCTCCTTTTTACCGAATAATTAATCTTCTGATTGGTAAAGGTTTGGGATAGTTTTGTAAAATCCTCTTCTAAACCTCTTTTTGGTCATTAGCATTAGCGATCATTAGCAAACAATCTTTAATTGCGCATAACCGAAATGAGAAACCAACAAAGCTACAGTTGACAAACTTAGAGGAAAAGCAAACCTATTGAGAATTCTTAGCAAAAGCAAGAAATTCAAATAAAACCTCATCGCTGCAAAATAAATCAACTCACTCTATAAGGAAGATTTATATGTGCGTTAAACAAGACACTAAGAAAAGCTTAAAAACATATGCTGCAACTAAAGCTATAATCAGATTTGATTTGATTTCCTTCTAGCTTCTACTGTGTAGGACAGGACAGAAAGACACGTGAGGTTTTTAAATTATTTTTCAAATATTGCAAAATATTGCGATGTCTTAGAGAGGATACACGGATTCACATGCTTAATAAGAAAACAAAGCTTTGCGGATGAAGTTCCTGTAGACTTCACACAACGTAAAGCAATGCAAATTTAAGCCTTTTTCAACTGCAAGGCTTTCGCAGGGCAGATGAGCTTTTGTCGACAAAACAGAAGCAAGCATATCCGAGATTGAGAAACGAGCATACGATTTCCGGCAAATCCTAGAATTCGTTCACTGCTAACTCAATCAAGGTGATTCTCAATCAATTAGAAAGCTAGAAGATGCAATTAACCAGAGAGCCAGTCGATGTGAGGCTTACCCTGCGCAGCACCAGATCTATCGACACTGCTCTGCTCTGACGTCAGCGTTTCCATCAGCCATGGCAACAGGTCACTGAAAGAGTCCTCGCCCATTCCTTTGACCATCGCTCCGAGAGCTCGCGCAGAGACACCACGGACCTTGAGCAAATTAAACGCAATCATTACTTACAAGACGCGAAAAATCCCCCGTCATGCTAGAACTTGGTGAAAACTAAATAAATTACCGCAAGATCCGAGTATAGCAGCAACAAAGGTTTTCTAAATTTCATGACATCTATCTTATGACGACCGATAATGAACAGAATTGATAACAATTGCATGAAAGCCAAGAATGAACACAGTCTACTGCAATTTGTGCTTCCATGTTATGGGACAAACATGTCTGCCTATCAGATTCTATCATCAAGTGCTCTGAAGCCATCATAACAAGATGGACTGTATTTTCTATGAACCAGTATTGTGTGGTCAAGAAGAAATTAGAAACACGGCTGTTGTATTCAAATTTAACAAAAACAATGCAAAGGCGGACATGAAGTTGGTATAAACATCACATTAGCACAAATGGTACATTAAGCATTCAGTTGGTAAAATTACCTCAGGAGACGGATCGAGCAAGGATTTTTTCAATCCAGGAATAACAGCGGGCAGATAAGGCGCAAGATCCTGTGATACAATCAGTTGAAATCAAATGCATGAAATTAGCTACAACAAACATATCAAACAGATAATTTTCGTAGTTGACTCCTTTCAGCCCTCTGACAAATGTGTGGGAGAAACAATTTCAAGTACCCTGGATCTCTTAAGATCTCTAAAAATCTAGCCTTGAGCTGTAAACTAACAATTTGAGTAGAATAGCTATTTTATTGTAAATTTAATGCTACTTCAACTTTATCAGTTCCATTTATCGGGAAAAGAAGCCTTCTTCAATGCGCGGGAAGATCTTAGATGGCAAGGATAACTAATTTCTTTAATCCCGTAATTGCGAAATAAAATGCAAATGTTCGACATATTGATTGACCCTGAAACAGAGAGCCTTTCTTACACAGACAAAAAATTGAAATTCAATTTTAAACAAAAATGCAGGAGGGGGTCTTTTCCATAATCTTGCAAAGTGATGGATTAATCTTAAATGTCACCCTTTATCATGAGAAGCCGCAATACAGATCCGTTACACTGGGCAATAAGAGACTTAAAAGAGAATGCGATGAGCAGCTAAAGTGAGATTTCGGATCAGAAAACGCACTGACGGCGCCTTGACGCAGTACTGCGAGAAAAGTAATCTGACCTTCTGGTCCGTTAGAGCATACATGTTTCCAATGATCTGGGCCGACATCTTCTTCGTTTCCGTCGATCTCTGGACATTTGCCTTCTCAAGAATTGGCATGATCAGTGCCAAGGAGGGCGCGTCGATGAAATGCACGAATGACGTGCTTAGCAAGGACTGCAGGCAAGGCACGGTGTTTTTGCCGGGGTCCGCCAGGGCAGCCAGAATTATCGGCGAGATTTCTAAACGAAGAAGAAACTGCATTTAAAGCGAAAAGAGAGAATAATTGTTTAAAGACTGGGATATTATTTTCCATTATGGCGGGCATCCCAACATCTGATGACTATCGACCAGGCTGTAGTTTCATACGTCAGACCGTAAATATATTTGTTCACTTCTGACATGAACCCATATGTCAGAATTCAAAAAACGTCCCGATAACTCATCTATATCTCAACCATACAACAACAAATCGTAGCAATTCCAACGAATTCTAGTTCCCATAAAAGCATTTTCAGGTTTGCAAAATCGCTTTCATTGTCTTATTCACGCAGAATAAGTTACCTTGAATTTCCGGATTCCTAACGACCGATCCGATTTGCTTCAGGGCTTGCTGTCCCGCCTTCTGCACCTTGACATGAGAATCTGCAAGAACCTCAGTGAGTTTTGGCACCACACTCGGGAGACACGAGGAAAGCTGCTTCGGCGCACAGTAGGCCATAGCTCCCAGAAGCTCAATGCTACCTAGAAATCAACAACAGTCGCCTATCAGTCGCATCACTCTACTTCTATTATATGTCATCATTAACTCTATGATCTTCTAAAATTCAACTTTCAGAATCAACCTTGCATCAACTAATTATGAATATATATAGAGGTAGTGTAAGTAAAGTAAGAAACCCACGCCCCACTAACGGCACTACCAACACCTGTAAAAATTTTCTTGATGACTTTTTAAAAGCAATTTCCAAACTTTGAAACGCGGTGCTGTTAAAAATGAAGTAAAATTACAGGGTCCTTTCTCATAATGGAACACTCGATATCAACTGAATATCAAGGGCAATCTATGATTCAAAATAGTATAAGCACGCGTTTCTATAAGGTATTTGAGATTGTTGTACCTGTTTTCGTTCTCCAAGAGTCCTCTTCCAGTGCTTTAAGGAGGGACGGCAAAACAAGTTTCACCCCATGGGCACTAAGGTTTCTCATGACTGCCTTCGCCGTTTCATCAGCGGCCTACGATCGAAAACACAACTCAAAGAGATTTCGAAAATAAACAGAATTATTGCATTTCTCGTAGACTTCAATCTGCACAATACGAGGTTAGAAGTTGCAGAGGGGGCAATGATATTTCGATTCACGAGACAGTCGGCTGATTGAATCCAACTCAAATAACTACACCTCCAAACTGCCGCATCGAGTCAATTACTATCAGTAGAGTAGTACATAGGCCATGCGGACACATGGCATAGCGGATGCTCGAGTTAACACCCGAATGCGCACACACCTCTCTCACGTATTGGTTGCCATCGCCAAAGCAAAGCAGCAGATGGGGCAGCAATTGCACAACATACGGCTCGAACAATCTCCCAAGCATGTTGCAAAGGGTCTCAAATGCAAACAGAGCACCTAAAAAATAGAGCACAATTCTTCAGACTATAATACGCATCATCGAAATGTTTCTAGGTAGCAACGAACGAATGTCGATGACGTCATTTTGAGTCGTCGGCCTTTTGCCAGGCTTTGATCGCTGAGGGTTTAGGTCGATGTCGTCATTGCCGCCCAGGCCATTATGGGTCAGTTGGTCAGAATTAATGCTGTCCTAGCGATTTGAGTCACTTTGTCAATTAATGTGCCAATAAACAAGCACTAATCCGGTCAGCTCACAACCACTGTAAACCGTGTCCTTAAACCCGGTCATCTAGTGAAAATGCGGAAAACAGAATAGTGAAAACGATGATTAGCCAACTGTACTATCCCCAGTTAAAAGGATCTCAAAATTGCGTTAACATTGTTTTTTCAAATGAAGGAAACGCCTGCATTGCTCGTACTAAAATAAAGGGGAAATAACTGTGACAAACGCAATTTGAAAGAAAGTCGTTTACAGAATGCATTGGTTCCAAAACATTCACATCGTGACAATCAAATAAATCCACATTGCAACTGTTTATCGATTGGATAAACGCTGAATGAGATCAAATTGTTGGGGTTTCAACGCGCTGCTTCAAGGAGAGGCAATGAATCGTTTACGGAAATAAACTCGCTCGTTTATTAGCTTCTGTCGACAAAAATTTATTTGATTGCAAGATTAGCAAATACTTCCCTAACAATTTTAACAGTAGATTTTTTAAACCAATTGGATATAAAATCGTCATTTTTTCTAGAAAATGGCAATGTGGTGACATCACAACTGAGGAGGTCATCTTTGGATTATTGAATAGAATCCAGAACAGAAGGTCGTTTGGGAACACGAGTGAAAAGAACAACTCTCTTGTAATGTCGGCAAGGCAAATTTCCAGGAAACTCAACCTTGCCTTAACAATGAATGTCTGAATTAACGATTACAAATTAGAACAAAAGCAAATATATTCTTCCCGATTGTGATGATGGTTACTAAAAAAGTGAAAATTCAGACAGTGATAAAGTCAATATTTAGGAAATTTTGCTCAACCAGATTTTTATTGGTTCATGCATGTAATGAAACTTGTGACCTTTGTGACCTCTGTGATTTGTGTCTCACGCATCCTGTGACCTCTTGCTTAAATTTTAACTAATGACATTTGTGACATTATCTTCTGCAATGTTCGAAAAATATTTTGTTTATTATTGCATACTCAAGAAGCTTATAATAAACTATGCTTGTCCTAAAAAAATCCCTAGCTACAATCATTACTTTTTTAATGGAAACATCCCCTACATTTCAAAAGTACATTATTTTACATTTTTTCAATCAGGACATATTGGGTCGCCAAGAATGGGACAAGAATTGGCTCAGTACAAAAATTGGCTCAGCAATTATCATAATTCTATGTTTTATACCTATTCGTCAGATTAGCTTATTTTTCTCGTGAAACGATGTCAGGAGACTATGGCTCTACTAAGTGGCTCAAGCAATTTCTTTAGGCACAGTCTACAAATATACTATATTTGCTGGTGATTCTATATTGGTTGTTGAAGTTCCTTTGCCAAGTCTCTCCTAATTATATATTTTGATTAGCAACAGCGGCACCATCTTATCATCATCTTGATGAGAAAGATGATGTAGATCATTGTGCGACCAAACATCGAATTATGATGATCGGGCTTATCACAATGATTCGAATCGATTGACAATAATTCACAGTGATTGATAATGGTTAATACTGATTGACAATGATTCACAGTGATTGATAATGATTCGAATCGATTGATTATGATTCGAATCGATTGACAATGATTCACAGTGATTGATAATGCTTCATATTGATCGACAATGCTTCATATTGATTGACAATAATTCACAGTGATTGATAATGGTTAATACTGATTGACAATGCTTCAAATTGATTGACAATGATTCACAGTGATTGATGATGGTTCATACTGATTGACAATGATTCACAGTGATTGACCTGTATTCGTAGTGATAAACAGCAATTTATAGCATTGATCATGATCGAAAGAACGCTGATGTTGATACATTATTGATTTGAAACTTCGGTAGGCCAAACGTATACTACTGCGTACCTTCTCTGTGCTTGTAGTTCTTCTTGTCTTGAATGGACGTTGTCAGGGTTCCAATGATATCGTGTTGTTTCAATGACAGAATGCCGAGGCCCTTCACCATCCCTGCAAGTCCATATGCGCCACCGCGTCGATCTCCGTATTTCTCAGCGTTGAAAAGCTGCAGTATTGAAAAGAGCCAACGTCACACGTGACAATTAAAACAGAAGTCGCATAGAACATACAATCATGGCAACCATGGAAGTTCTTCTGTCACTCTTGCAACGCAACATCAGAGGCAAGGTTAGGTAACTTCACAAAATGTCACACCAAAAAGCATGTTTTCTATGTGACTCGTATTACAAGATACAAAGAATGATTGATTGATCGACCGATTATTTGACTGACAGTGACTTATTCATTTATTGTTCTATTTATTCATTCAACTATTTCTCTATTTATTTATTCAATTATTTATTGGATCGGTGGATGATCGATAAACCTTCGCAACAAATCCTTTAAGGAAATGACGACGTGAAATTTCCATTATACTAGAAACTTCAAAGCGCGCTAAAATTGAACCACCTTGCACTACGCTTTGTGCAAAACATGCATGGAATTGTTGAAACAGACTCGGTGCCTACTGCTGAAAGGTCAAGAATGAAAAGCTACGGAGCAAAGTTGAATGGTACCGTGTCCATAAGCCTCTTAATGTGCGAAGGAGCGTCTTCCTTGATTGCGGAACAAAGTGGAGCCAGACAGCTAGCCACTGCCTCTTGCACCTGGAAAATAAAACAAGTTGGTGTTTCGAAACAAAACAAAAACAAACAAGTGGGTGCTTAAAGACAAAACAGGTTTGTGTTTCAAAGCGAAAACAAAACATTAAGGTGTTTCAAAACGAAAAAAACAAGTAGGTTTTTAAGACAAAGGCAAAACGAAAGCAAGGTGTTTCAAAGGAAAAAAAGCATTGGGGTGTTACAAAGCAAAAAAACAAGAAAGCTTTTAAAACGAAAACCTGGGTGCTCAAAGGTTCAAACGTTAATTAACATTTGAGCTGGATTGCATCGATGCAAGCTAAAGAAAAGTGTTTAGAATTGCCAACTGTTTTGAGAATGCAGAAGGAAAACTTAAGAACATAACTTGAATGTTAAAGTTCTTTAACTTATAAATCTTTGCTTCGTTGTGGGTTTAACAAAAGTGTCATGCTACGAAAAGGCTTGGCAAATTTTGTAATTGTACGGAATTGTCGATCTCCCTTCGACTTGGCTTCCTTCGAATTTGCTGGCTTGGAGAATTTCACAAAATGAGGTCTATCTCATTCAGCTGACAACGAAATCCTCATTCAAAAGATTTTTGGAATTTCCAATAATGTTTCTAAAAGCCGTCTTTAAAACTAGGTGATTAAAAACCCTCCAGTCAATTCCTGCAATGCGATGCGACAAGCAAACGCCAGGAGAATGATGTACCATTGTGGTAGACGAGATGACGGCTCCAAAGATTATTTACCTGCTGCGAAGGAGTTGACAAGGAGTCCATGAGCTTTTCTACGATTGGTCGAATCTGCAAAATAAAAACAATAGAAAACAATAGGCTTACGTTTGCCATCACAATGTCTTCTTCAGCAGGAATAACAATTAACGAGTGCCTATGAACTTTTGGAGATGAGCAAGACAACGAAGCTGGCTGCTCAAAAAACATTTCTGTAGATTAGGAAGTTAAGCTTTTGCAATGGCATTCAATCACTGATACAAATGTAACGAAGTTAACCTTGCTCCAGTTTTTCTATGAATAATCAGACCCAGAACATAAAAAGGATAAGAACATTCTCTAAAAAAGCGGCATCTAAGTGAGTTGGAAAAAGGAAAGGAGGAGAGAAATACCTTGGGGTCCGTTTTGTCGAGATGCTTTGCGAGGGAGCCCATGAGGATGATCACGGACTGTCTGATGATATCATGAGAAGACGTCTGTCCTGCTGTTGCGAGGAATTCGTCAAAAATCTTCAGCAATTCGTTGATGTTCTCCTGCAAAAGGGTTCATTGTGAAAACGGATGGTAAGATTTGGGGACATCTAAAGCAGCGGCTAAAGATAGGGTGGGCAGTATAGCTGTATAGTTTGGTAAAAGTCATGCAGCTCTGCAACTGCCTGTCCCATAAAGTTGGAGACAAAATGTACGACAGGACCATCATGTTTAGATCAACTTGTCATATTATCTTCACATTTGTCAAAAAGTTGTCGAATACTTTTTCTTAAGCAGTATTTCTTTTGTCAATAATAGGCCAAACACTTTAGGGTCAGGAAATCAAGCTTCCCATAAACAACTGGCGAAAGAGCCTTAGAATTAGCGAATACAGGTAAAGATAACTCAAAGTCATATTTGTCAAGCATGCGTTGAATCGATTGCCACAACATAGAAGCGAGGTTGACGATGCCTCGTTACCTTTCCGTGAGCATTGATGGCAGCCATCGCCGCTTCGAGCATCAATCGTCTCACTGTCTCGTTTCTGTCCCCGAGCGCACCCGGAACGAAGAAATTGAACAGCTCAGAAATCTACAAAAAAGGAGCACCAGGCATAATTCTAGGACTGAGGAGACGTCTACAATGATCAAGAAATGATCTTGTCCGCTATGTAAAATGATGTCTATTGATTCAAGGGAAATGGGAACCTTAGAAAAACACCCCACTGCTCCTTGCACAAAAAAGACAGCAGAGAAAGTATAAAAGCTTTCTTTGAGGAATACATAAAAGTCAGAGATCGAAGCGAGGAATATTTACTGCACATGTTTATTGAGCTGGATCAATGCCTATATAGGCAACTACTGTCATAACCTACAAATAAACATCAACAGAACATCGCAATTGGCCACGATGAATCCTGCTTATAACTAGCATATAGAGCACAGACATGATACGTGCAAAAAGATCATTAATCATTCTGCTCTGAGTGGCTCTCTGGTATCAGCACAAAAGGAGCATATACATAAAGCAATATGCCACTCCAGGTAAAATCTTGAGAAAGAGTACGATAGCTACCAAACTGAGGCACGCCAAGACAAACAAAGTCCTGTTAACCGAGGTTTCAGAATGAGACTCGTTTCCATACCTCTTCAGATTCAATGAAATCCGCAATCTTCCCAAGAGACATTGCGATGCCAGCTCTTGCTTCCCATTTGTCAACAAAAGGTGCCGAAGAAATTCGACCGAGATTATCAAAAACCGGCAGCGGAATCTAAAATTCGAATTGTGTTATGAGAAGTGGAGACTATAAGAAAAACTAACTTTGTCTGCATAACTAGGAAGAATGCTGGCAAAACCTGCAGACATTTTCTCAAGGATTTTTCAAATTGATGAACTTTTGCAGAATCTATATAAAAGAGCAACCCGCGAACAATAAAGTCCTGTCAAAAAAAATTTTAAACGCCACTTTCAAAGCTCACAACAGAACCATAACAAATCCATTGCTGTTTTAACTTGTCACTTGTCCAAAAATTTCCTAGCCCTTTTGGCTAGAAAAGCAACCTCCTTTCACAGCGAATACCAGTAATTTCATGATATATTAAAGACACGCCAGTGCGAAAACATGGAAAGTGAATCGGAAGCGAAAACAGTTGTTGATGACAAAAAGGGTAGCGAAGGGTGTACCTTGTTGTTTTCTTCGTACATTTCGAGTAGCTGGTCCCTGATAATGGCTGTCATACCGGGGTAAGTCTCAAGCGCCAAGGCCAAGGCGGAGCTGGCAGCAACCCTTACGCTTTCCAGGGGGATAACTATGTCCCGCAAAAGCTCGGTCGACACGTTTGGAGAGACAAACAGGTCCGCTTCAGCCCAGATTCTGTTTTAAAAACAAAAGTACCCAGCTGTATAGCTTCACAAACGAAACAAGGCAACAGGAGATCTGTTAACGGTAATGGAATACTTAGAGAATTAACTATAGATGTGTTTCTCGTCAAAAACAGCCGAGTGCGCGTTAAAGGTCACTAAAAATAAAAAAGCACAATCTATCTTAATGTCTACTTATATGTTTCGCTTATTAATTCCTACAATTTGATGATATTCGTTTGAAAAAACCAAAATTTATCTTGATAAGAACTTCTTTGTTTTACATATTTATTCCTGCAATTTGATGACATTTGCTTCAAAGAACAATAGCAAGGCAATGACAATTCATACATTTCCGCAAGATCTCTCGTCTTCTCCTCGACGTCGTATTTCGCCAGCAAAATTTTGCTGGTCAGTGACTCTCTCTCGTCTGTTCCGTCTGATGGGAACAGTGCCACCAAACACTGAAGTCCTTCTAGAGACGAATGGCGCAGCGCGGAAGAAGCAGACATCAGGTTTCGTCCAAGCAAGTGCAAGATCTGGGCATCCGCTTCGACATCGGCGCCACTTGCAGATTTGCAAACCTCGACCAGTGTCTGTGCTGCTTCACGCTGGAAGAAACAAATCGAATTGATCTTCCATGTGACTTCCATTCCGCTGATTATATGAAGGAATGAAATTTCACAACGACGAAAAACAGGGTAAACATGATTGGTGTTTCCTCTGGTTCTCGCAGTTGTCAAGTTTTGTACCACAATTTATTTGAGCCACTTTTGTACCAAACGACATTGTCTTTGAGCCTTTCAACAGACTTGTGGTGTAGAAAAGAACGTATGGCATGTAAGATGGATGCCAAGTGGCTGGCTTTGGAAAGTGGTAACTTGAAATCATAAAGATAATCAATTAGATGAATCACATGATGACGGTCGTTTAATTGATGACATCAAACGTTTGACATCGAATGTTGCCAAAACAAAACGAATTGTTATTGTTTCAGGACAATTGACTGACAAAAATAAATCCTGGTTTCATAACTAAAAACATAAAGAGTAGAGAAACAGGAAATTTAGAACTTAGATGAATCAAAAAATACTAACTTGGATTTTGGCCTCTTTGTTGTAGCCTTCGACATCAAGAATAGCACCAGATAAAATGGACAGCATTTCCTTTCTTGGAAGGAGCTTCGCGTTCTCCTTGAAATGCAGCTGCAACAAACAAGATGGGTATGAAGAGCAGGGCCATCTAATTATACAGACTGCTTTAAAAAATCACTTATTAAATTGTGCTGCTTTTAAGTGCTGGAAGACCTTCACGAAGGCACGCAACAGGCAAACAACTGGCACGAGACACTTCTGCCTGGCAAATATTTGGACAAAATAGGCCACCCAAAGGATAAATAGTTGTTGAGACACCAAAAAGAACTCTAACAATACAATGTCAGAGGGTGGTGTAAGTGAAAACACGAGGGGACTCACCACTACGCTTTCCTCCTCCGCATTGTCCATACTGACCCTCTCTTGGCTATGGAGTGACACGAACTTCAACACGTCCAGCCTCAACTTCTCGTCACCTTTCACCTGGGCACCTCGCTGGCTCAGAACTGCTCGCATAAGAGGGAGGCAGTAGGCGAAAGCCGTTGACGAGAACAACTTCTTCTCGGTGTAGGTCATCATCACCGGCACGTTCCGTGTTGTCACGAAGGAGAGCAGGACTTCCACGGTTCGCGCTGTCTCTTTGTAGAGGTCCTCGGCGCACCAGTTCTCGTCCACTTGACAGGCCGGTTGCAGTAGGCGAAGGGTGACGTAAGCAACCAGGTCACCTGGGAATGGAAACAGAATAGAAAACACATCTTCACTGATGACGGCAAATGGTTGGCAAAGCATCTGCTTATTTTCAAATGGCTAGCTCTTAACAAGGGAGGCGTCTAATACAACAAAACAATAACAAATATTACAATATGCATCAATCTCATTCCGTTTAATATTGCGGGATTCTTCCATCAAATTAAACTAATTTCCATTACTCAAATCATTGGCTCTCTGCTGAATTACATTGAGACTGTTTTATCAACAAATGAGTCCCACTGCTTTACGATAAAATTCAATAATTAATTACGATAATATTATCAATTGTATCGTCTTGTTCATGTTCTCTAAAGAAACAATATTCAGTTCATCATTGAAATGTAGCTCTGCCATTGAAGCCTGATTGAAGTGGATTGAATTCAACTTAACTTAACATTTTAGTAAGTCGGACTTTGATTTCAACAGAAGACAACTTAAAAATAATATCAAAAAGCAATCCCCCCGTACCAAGGTGTCTGTAATCTACATCAAACACGCATCTTCTCAAGTCGAGAAACAGGGACACGACGGGTGCAGCTGCTAGTGGTGAATTCATCAGATTGATGAGGCTGTTGGAGATTTCGAGGCAGTGCATCGCCATCTGGTGTGGAATGGCGCGCATGGAAACTTTCATCATTGTGACGTACTTCTTAAAATGGCGGTAGACCTTAAAAATGGAAATTCATAATTCAGAGAAGACTCAATACTTATTCGAAAGATCGTTACAAGCTCAACACAGAGAAAGAAGAAATACAAATATTTGATAACCTGAAGTCTTCATGTTCATGTAAGTACTCATTGTGTTAATCCTTTAACGTCTGCAATCATTAGATCCCTGTCAATAAGCTAGGTGTGACATTGTTAATAAACAGTACAATTTTCACGGCAGCTATTTTCACCAATGGAGTGATATTGGCTTTGGCTCACCTTGGTCAAGCGGTCTCGAATTTCTTTTTCACTTCTTCGTTGATCTTCCAGCATTTCCTGCTGCTTCTTCGTCAACTTTGGCACATCTTCCGTCTTAGTATCACCTTTCTTCTTCTTCAGCTCCTAAAATTTCGAAACAGGCAAAAGTTCTCCCAAAAATCCAAAACTGAAATTTCAAAATCAGCTTTCAGCTCCAATGAGTATCAGTAAAGCTTTGATAAACATTCATCAATCAAATACCCCACTATAGAACCATACCTAATGAAAGTAAATTAACGGCCGTAAGGCCCCTGATTTAAAAATACACTGCAACTCAATTCGATTCAGGTGTGCGGATTGATTGTTTAGTCAAAGTGATCACATGGGGACCGCATCGTCTTCCATAACACCACACTCAGCGATATTTGAACTGATCACATGAACTCTGCTGTTCTCAATCTTGATTGGATGGCTAAGAGTTTCTATTTTTAGGTAGCCCAGTCCCCTGAGCTAACCTGCGTTTTAACTCCGTTGATTTACTTTAATAGGAGTATATAAACAACGGCCCCGTGGATGCGTTTCGCATGCAACTAAAGGTGTTGAAACTTAGAATTGCCACGTTCTATTCAACACAATCATATACAGCTTTGCCTACATGATAGCAAGCAGCTTATAGCGGAAAGTAAACTTTAAAAACAATAATACATTATCTTAAGTTCTATTGACTCATAGTACTTTGAATACCTGTGTGTTACAGTTGCAAAGAATCATATAAGCCATCTATCTGATACAAACAGTTCAAGTTAAAACGGATAGAGGCAAGGGAAAGAAATTGTTAGGAACCATAAAGCAACCTCTTTTAGCTCCAGATCCAACTTTTGTTCCTTGAACGAATACGCCTTCGACTCACGCTTGATGTTCTTGCTTTCGACCATGGACTTCGCACTTCAACGACAAAGCCAAGTGAAAACAATTAATAAACTAACATATAAATATAGACAATACATGATATCTATTCAGTAAATCATTGCAAGACGTTTACAAAAATCTAATAGGCTTCAATACAGACAGAAGCTATGATGCACAATGGCATTCGATGTTCATGAACGCAAAGATCAATCTAGTTTTCTGGGAAACCTCACATAATGCGAACCCGGAAAAGCAAAATAAGATGATTTTAGATAAAAATACCTTATGAGCCAAAACAGTAAAGCAGATGATATTATTCTACAATACTGTGTTTTTAGTAAATTCTTAATGAAGACATTTTTCATTTCGCCTTCATTTACAAAGGAACTCTTCTTAGCATATAAAAAAGTAACAGAATACGCAATGCAATTCATCTTGGCAACGGATACACGTAGTTCAAATGGAAAATGGCTACAATGGGACTGGCTTGTGATCGCAATAACCCTAATGCTATCTGAATCTAACTGAGGTTGGTAACTTCATCTAACAGTCTGCATCTGCAATTGACCCAGAGCCCAATAAACAATTTCGTCAAAAGCAGAAAACAGGTTGCTTAAAGCAGAAAACACGATCACAGTGGTAGAGATGTCATACGTTTCCAAAATTGTCTTGTCATACAACTCCCCCTCCGGCGTCTGCATGATTAGATACTCGGTCTGAGTGACTGAATATAGAGCCGGCTCTTCGAAGACCTTCAGACATTTGCTTACAACATCACTGGCCAAGGTCTCAGGGGCTGACTTCAAAACAGTGGCTAATGCCGAGCTTTGAGCCTGAAATACGAGGCATAAACTGTCACACTGAGCATCACAATTCCCGACCAAGATAAAGGTAGTTCAATAGCTAAAACACAGTAATTAAGGTGTTTCCAAAGTGCAAGGCCTAAATGGGGAATAGAGTGAGTAATCGATTGCATGTTAATGGCGAACAGCTTCAGTTAATGGTATCACAAGAAGAAGAACGCTTCGGGACAGTAGCAACCACGTCTCCAACTGGCAGTCACGACTTATAAAACAGAGTCAACATAACCAGGATTTCTATCACGGTCAGTAAGGCCAACCCGCAAATGGCCGGCATTTTGATGGAAGAAATGGTAATCGAATAAACCAGAAATGCATTTCTCTGGTGGATAAGGTTATAATGATCAACTTCTAACTAATTGAGGCAAAAAATGAGCTGGTTTCTTAAAAGGGAAACACATTTCGAGACCTATCCTTTTGATTCGAAGAGATTTCAATGAGATGTTATCCTGTTGGTACCTCAGAAATGTCAGTATCGCCTTCGACAATTGCCAACAAGTCATCCTTGTGCTTATCCACGAGCTCCAGAGGATCAACGCCAAATGAGAGCAAAATCTTTCCCCAAAGATCTGTGTCGCATTGCACTGAAAAAGAAAAATCTTCGTGTTGCAGATGGAGGCCTAGCTTTTCAAAATGTTAAACATACGTCACAAACAAATGAAACACACTGGACTAGCACACCCTCCAGTGTCAAACAGAATATCGGGTTTGGCTAAGCAGGAAAATTATCTATTAAAATATACAAAATTTCTTGACTGAGTCTCTAGTTTTTTACCATGTACATGCTGTCCTACCATTTTGATTAATTTGTGCCATGAGTGAAAAAATGTCTTCCATGTTTATTTTGGCACAGCAGATAGAGTAAGAGAGCGGCAAAAGCCAAACCAAAAACGAAAATTCTGACTTATTGACAATTATTTAAAAAATTATCTACACATACTGAAAATTATGACCATGTCATGTGACCATGTCATGTGACCATGTCATGTGACAATGGCATTGAGAAAGCAAAAAAGAGTAAACACGAACCGACAGCAGGATGGCAGGCATCAATCAACACACGCAGGCAAATGCTCTCCTTCTCTTCGCTGGTTA
Organism: Nemopilema nomurai; assembly: GCA_003864495.1. NCBI lineage: Eukaryota > Metazoa > Cnidaria > Scyphozoa > Rhizostomeae > Rhizostomatidae > Nemopilema > Nemopilema nomurai. Next base: position 537,642 of record PEDN01001358.1, on the reverse strand, counting down.
GTGAATTCAAGGCAAACACGATTGTCTTCAGGGCCTCAAGGAGCGACTTTGAATTCAATGATTGGGCGGGAATTTCGACAGAGTTGTCCTTCTCGCTTGCTGGCTGAACCTGTAAACATGAACAAGATAATGCGTCATATAAAACATCGCAAACAAGATCAAGTGAATATTCTTTCCTGACATTTAACTAGGATAATGAGGTAGGGTGAAACTATTTTAGTTACGTATCATGCCTGCTTTGTTGAATATCAAAAAATATTGTCAATACATTTCGGTACTCATAAGTAGTTAGTTTGAGAACGTTTTACCGACGAAAACTCACATTTTCCAGACAAATTTTGAAAAAACTGAGAAATTTCTTCAGCAGTGCATAATTTCAAAGGGTAGCGAAGTCAAAAGGTAAACGATAAAAGCATTTATAGACTCCTTAGCTTCTAACACTTTAACTTTAAACACATAAGCTTTTATGCTAACAGATACCTTGTGGGTGACAAGAATAGAGTGAAACTCCTCCAGAACAGCCATTTGCACGCTTGACGGTTCAGCGTGCGCTGAGTGTAACACTGTTTTCCAAACTTTTTTCCCTGCAGCTCTTGTTTTCCAGTTGTGATGCAAAAGGAGGTGCACCAAAGCCCGATACCAAGGTCTATGGATGACAAAATCGCTGTAGCCAGAGTTAAACATAAGGCAGCAATGTTTGCAGCTAATTCTTTGATCAGAAAATGCAATTAGAATGTTTCGAAAATGCTTTAAGGCAAAAACAGTTCCAGGAGTGACATGACAAAAACAATGCCATGAAATTGAATAGTTAACCGAAAATTCTAGGCAAAGTGATAATTAAAAAGGCTCACGCGACAACATGATGGAATTTGATAATAAGAAGTATATAGCATATGTTTTGTGGCATTGTTTTTTTCTTTAAAGATCATTTGAGTTGTCAGAATTACGTAAGGAAATCAAAGTTACCGTGATGTTTTCTCAGTCAATTGGTTTGAATGATTTGAAAAAAGAGCTGATATGAAGATAAGTAACTGCTCTAGCCCTAAAACAAAATTGAAAAGTAGCGTGAACAAATAATGTTCATAACAGACTCTCGTAAAAAACTTTTGTCTGAAAGAGACGAGGAGACTATTTTGAATCTATGAGACAAACTTTGCATAGCTTGATACATTTGAACATTTAAAAGTAACAAATAGATTCGAGATGGCATTTAGAAAGAAATAAGAAAATTGAAATGGCAGCTCATTCAGTTTTTATTTAGTGCAGGACCATTTGCATGATTGTCTTTCAGCAAATTGCGTTTACTCGTAACTTTTCATGGCAGGGATCCAGTTTGTGCTGCCAATTTCCGGTATCGTAAATTGTGAAGATTCTTATCTTTATTATATCTTATGTGTTTATTCGATTTCTATTCATGTAGATCAAGCATTACATACGAAATTAAGCATGTTGCTCAGATGCTTCTAAAATGGCCTATATTATAATTAAATAGCCAAAAACGCGCCAGCTGTCTTGGAACTCGCTTTGCGAATTTTTCCTTTCCCTTATTTCGAGCACTGAAATTACATTAGGAATACAGCGATTGTATATTTTAAAATTCAATAAATTTTAAAGAGTTATTATAGGAAGATTACCTAACTCAGATCCTGAACTTATAAATCTCTCCAAAGTGAAGCTGCATTTTTCTTCATTAAGAACTAGTGTCCAAAATGACTGAATCTTTGAAGCTAAAAAATATTTCAAATGAAGTCATGTAAAAAAAAAATTCATGCATCGTATACACAAGGAAGAGTAAAGTTTACTTCATAATGGGCCTAACGGACCTCGGTTCTCCCAGGGTAATACATATCGTACCCATATTGGCGTAATGATAGTGTATTAACATTTAAAAATTTGAACAATACATTCATATGATGAAATCAAATTATCAAATATCACTTCTAAATTGTTTCTTTGTTGAAACTAAGCACTTAAAGCCATAACAATCGAGAAGAGATGTGCTATCTTAACTGCACAGCGTATCAAACATGTTAATCGTTACTCTGCATAAACTCAAGGTGACTCACACTTGGAGACGTCATCCAGTGTTGCTATGTTAATCAGATTCACAGCCGCGCTCAGTGCTTCAGTAACTGCGGGGGCGAGAGCAGATTGCCCACTCTCCTTCTCGAAAAGCTAAAAAGCCACAAACACCAGTTGATGCATGGCCTAACATTGAAAGCCACTAAGATGCGAACACAGAGAAGATAAAGGCAGGTCTGAGTAGTCCCAAATGTTATCTGAAAACATCCACGGCGTCATATACCTCGTTTTAATTCATCAAAACATCCTGATTTGATGACACATAGAAATTGCTTCAAATTCCATTACTTCTAAAAATTCTGACATCAGAATCTGACTTGTATTTGAGCATGAGGAGGAACTTGTCTTCGAGGCAAGACTATGATTAACACTATTTAATAGTAGAAACGAAATGTGTGAAAAAATATATATACACATGTATAATCTATACATAGCAAAAGCGTTTAAAACCGACCTGGAAAAATGTGTCGACCAAAGGTATGGCTGCAGAAAGAGTGTTACCTACGGAGAACAAAATCAACCTTGAGCAATACATAACTGTGTTGTGAAGGAAATCCTATCCTATGCGATAAAAGGTTTAGAAGATTGTTTATAGCATTCAATGTAGCAAATGATTATTTTCTCTTCAAATTAAAACCACATTAGGCGGCTACATTCCACTGTTAGCAACATTTAAGATAGAGATAACAACATTCAGTATAGCAGTATCATCAAACTTTTTAACTGTCTCATTGTACTGAATTTTCATAGTTGGAGGTTTTATCGAAAAGCAAGTCCTTATCCTCATAACGCAATTTTTTTCCATGCGTGGTAGAAAAAGAGATTCGAGATAGCACGAACGGGCCTGCAATTACCTTAAAAATGCCAGCTTTTCTCTAAAGAGACGCTAATCTTCTCAATAAAAAGTTACTTAATCCTTGAAAATTTTCTCCTTTAAACAGCAAAACGAAACAGTATGCTACTAATTTAATTCAAGAACTGAATTTAATTCATGCATCTAAATTCAAGAACACGTTTCCAAGTTGTTCCCTGCTTGGTGCAAAGACGTACAGTACACTATGCAAAAACTAGTTCCGCTTTTACTAGCCATTATGAAGTTTTGTACCGTCAAGCACTTGTTTACATAGATACCATAGTTCATACCTTTGTACATGGACGATGCAAACTGCAAATACAAACTCCTAACCATACAAGTGCTGTTCTTTGCGTTCAGACCCCGCTGTTGAAGAAAATTCAATCGCAAAAAATATTCAAAAAGAAACCTTCCCTTCCTCCGCTTTATATCAAAAGACGAAGCTCCTAACTGTCGCTAAAGAAACAAGTTTAAAACTATTGCAGAAGCAAAATAACGAAATGCACGTTTACCAAAATGAAAAATGGAAATCAAATATTGTGCTTTGCCAAAATGGCATGGAAAGTTCAAAAATTCTTAGCTTCTACTAGCTCAGCAATTTTTCGATTTAAATAATAATAACATTCCATAGCTCAATAATCACTGAGCTTGGTATTCAGAATCGTTACCTTCAGAACTTCAGGAAAGTTTGATGGAACTTCGTTTGTGATTTGACTTGCCCATAGCTTCAGCATTTTCAGTGCACTACACAATGTTCCTTCGTGTCCTGACGAAATAAAGCAGGGTGAATCGCATGGAAAATTGGGTTTAAAGGTGAAAAGGTTGCAATCGACTTAAGCGTTAGCAATTATAATGGGAAGAACAAAATTATACAACTCAAAGTTCAGTTTATGGCAATGCCTAAAACTTAAGGGCACTGCTTCAAATAAAATATTGCACGTTTCGATAGTCTACCATAAAATACCATATTTGAAAGATACCAGATGTACTCTAGAAGGTAAATTTTCTAAATTTAAAACTGGTTCCAATTAGCTAAACTGACTATCACAATAAATAATTACATAATTAACAAGCTGTGTTTGCAAAATCTGTAAAAAACAGCACACCAAAACACTTACATCTATAACAATTTCCCAAAAGACAACAAAGTAAAACTCTTTTCTCACCTTCTTGCTCAAGGAATTTTTGCATTTTGTCATACATTTGTGTTGCTAATCGCTCTTTGGCCGATTTTCCACTCACAGCATTGCAATTGATTAAAGAAAGAGCTGAAAATAGAAACATCCATAAAATTAAAAAGAATATAAAAACATACGGGTCAGACTTGCTTCCCAGAAAGAGGTCATAGAGGTCAAAGTATAGGTCAAAAAATAGCTCAAAGTATAGGTCAAAGTATAATGCAAAGTATAGGTCATTTAGAGTGGATAAAATTGGAGGAAAATAATTATTGCCTGGCATATTTTGGCATGGATTTGAAATCAAGAGAAAGCAATATACTACCATCGATAACAGAACATCGTTGCTCGACCTTTGTAAGCTTGCCTTCAGAGCCTAGAATGCAAGAATGAGGCAAATATGACCAAGATACGGAAACAGTTGAAGCCTGGCTTTCGAGACTATATGGAAGATTATGTCAAACAACATGCAGAAAACAGCAAACGCAAACAGAAAACAGCAATTTTTCATCAACGAAGACTTTTTAAATGTTTGATAACAATATGATAATGATAGAAGACAAGACCGAAAATTCTGATCCATTCAAATGAAACTAAGCAGCTCGGCAATTCAAAGCAGAATCACGTACCGTACAACAATTCCGTCAGCATATCAATCAGTTTGCTGACAGCATCTGGGTCACTGCATTGCTTAGCGACATTGCCAAGTGAAGATGCAGCACATGCTCTGAGTCCATCCTGTTGTCCAATCAAGTGGCCTTTGAAGAAAAATAATGGATTAGTATGATGTCCCTAATCAGATTTCAAAACACTGAATAGTAAACTGCCTTTAAAGGTCATCTGTTACAAGACTGCATTTGTCAGTAAAAATCAAAAGTTATCAAGTGAAAGAATGCAGTCAGCTCAACTTTACGAAACCTACCCGATAATGATTTTCCCAAATCTTCTGCATATTGTGAAAGGTCGATGTTGAGATGAGAAAGTAAGCAGCTGACAGCTACCATGAAAACAAAATGAGAATGGGATTGAAAAATTTTAAACAGACACAATGATACCTAAGCAACTTCTTCTTTAAATGATAAAGCATTACTCTAATATACGTTTACTGTTTAACAAATGTTCAAAATTAAGCAATGTTCGAAATATCTGTTGATACATTTTATAAAAAATCACTTTGACTAATTAAATAAAGATAAACGCTTGAAATAGTTATATAAAATTGAATATCAGGTGTCCAATAAGCTTTTCTGCTAATTGTTCTAGAGAATAGTTTTGATTGTTGGAGTAGATCATAGATATCATTGATGATAACTTGCTAAATATGATTCTTGATAACAGTTTAAACAATGCAGGTGTTACAGGCACCCACCTAGTAACTAAAAAAGCTGTTACAATTCTCTACAAAAGATCTCACACTATACTTGTTTTGTAAAATTGCAATTATGCATAAATAGATCATTCAGATTATAGACAAAGCTGTGTGTTATTCGTTGCTCAAACTGAGCACTCACATTCAAGAACTGCCTCTGGATTTCTGAGCAAAGCCTTTTTAATTGATGGTAGAACATTCTTTTTAAATTCTTCATGCCCAACATGCTTTAAGAGATACTTAATTCCATGCTGAAATTTTAAAAAATAATTTTAAATGTTTAGACTCAAGAGCAAGAAGAACAAGAACATGTACTAAAAGAACCAACCATTTCTTAAAATTACATGAATTCTGATACCTTACTTTACATTTCAAATCCACCTGAACAAAGATTTCTTAGACACAGGTGACATCAATGTATGTTTAATAAACAGCAATGCAAAAACACTATTTAATGAGAAGGTAATCAAATGTATGACATCTACAACTCATTCTGCAAATATGTTAGTTGCAAAAAATATATGCATGCTGCCGAGAAGTTATATTTAAGTTTGCAAAAAATGATGCTGGTACAATTACAGCTTTTCTGTGAAATATCCACATAGGTTTTCAATATCTCCCTTTGTATGGTTTTCACTCTTACATAAAAGTTATTTTTACATCTCTTTCACTCAAACATTCATTAGTGCCATCGCAGCAGAACCATCTTTTTGACTATAGGCATTATATTTCTTAATAAATGTAAAATATAAACCTGCAAATGCACACAAAATGCTTAAAGTAAACATGGAGATATTACCATGTACTCAAGATGTGGAGCAGCTTTGCAGATGATAAACTGGTTCAAATATGCATCAAACAGCAAGACCTAAAACAAAATGAGAATCACTTAGTGCCACTTAAACATCTTCATTACAAAGTTTATGTATGAGAAGGACACTTTTTTCTTAAAATTCTCTTCTGATGAACTTTACAGCATTGCTTTTCAGTAACTCAAGCTGCTTGTATTATCTATACTCCAAAATCTCTATCTGTAATATATGCCCTTATAAATACACTCATAAATACCTGATGATAGAACATTATGAGAATAAATGAGAAAACCTAATAAGAGTAGGACAGATTACGGCAGCCATTTTATATAGAATTAAATTTAAGGCCATGGCCCAATGGTCCAATTAAACATGTAGCTCAGACTAGTAGCTTAAAACTGTTCTGTTCCATATACCACATGTGGGTTCAATTCTGTCTACATAGCATCCAATATTCAATGACTTACAGCTTATAGCCATGAAAAATAGCAGATCAAGAAAAAATGATGTATGTAGTACCTTCTTGTCATCAGCTTTGTTGAGCTCCTTCTTTTCAGACAAATACCAGAAACAGACACCAGCAAAACAAAGAGATTCAGGCTGTAAAAAAATAAATGTACTTATTCCTACACAATGAGTACTAACATATAAATGATTTAAATCAAAACAGCAATTCAAGAACATGTGAGCCCTTATTAGATACTTGACACATGGACATTTAACAAAATAGGTGTTTTTAAAAATCATCAAGTGTATGTATATTTATATTGTGAAAACATAAGCATATATGACATTAACTAAAAAGACACTGGAACAAAACTGCTATCCTTAAGTACAATGTCACATAAAGAAATCTCAGTTATTTCTTTATCATATGACTCCCTATCTAGAGCACAGCACGACACCTAGAATACAATATGTGCAAACTGTTCTATGAGGTGCCAACAGTATGAATGAGATTTACGAAATATCACCTTCTTTTTCACCTTGTTTTTAGAATAATAATTTAATTTGTTTAATTTCAGATGGGAAGGGGCTCTCTCTTGATTAGTTTATCAATTAAAGAGCTCATCCTTAGACTAATATATCCAAATACATAATGTCTTGTAATGTTGTCCTTTTACCTAACTTTATTTAGTGTATATCCGTGTAGCTTGTTGTTACCTTGTCATATTGTCTTATAATTGTCTTTTTAATTTTAATTTAGGTAGTGTTAATAATTGTACTGAAATGTAGCTAGGTATATTTGTCAATGAAATACCTGATTCAGCACAGCAGCCTTTTCTAATGACTTTTCTAAGACATCTGGAAATGCTCCCCACAACTTTGAGAGTAGCTTGAACCCCTTTTTAGCTAAATTTTTACTTCCTGATGAGAAGACTCTACTAGTTAACAGAACTTTTGCATGGACCAGGGCTTCTACATCATCTTTGTCCAAACTTTTATTGACAATCTCAACAATTATCTTGCACCAACGAAGGAGATTTAAAGCAACTTTTGCCAGTGGCTTGCTAACAAAAATAAAACAAACATCAACACTATCACTAGACAAAAAATCATTTATGTTCAGAAAAAAACATAATGTTAAATGATAATTATTTCTCTTTCTATTTAATTATATTTATTTCTATTATATTCTAGTGAGCAAATGCCAAACTCTATGTTCCTTATTTCCACAATGATAAAATTGACATTGACATTAGAAAATCAAATAATGTTTACATTCTTATTACAAGGTACAGATTTGTAAACTTTATAAGTGACTTTAATCTCATAAGAATAAGAAAAGGCTTCTCCAGACTGATCACAAACCCGAAGACTTATTATTCTTTATTATGAATATTTTGTAACTCTACCTGAATCCTGTTTTCTTAAGTTGTGCTGATAGGTTAACAACTTCACTAATTATTGGTTTTGCAGCCTTGGATCCTAAAACAATTAAATAACAACAGAAAGTTTGAATGCAGAAAACACAAGCTGCTTAAGTAAGAAATATAGAGACAAGTGAAATGAAGAAGTTACAAGGACATGCTAACTAAGATACTGAATCACTGTGCGGAAATAGAAAAAGTGAAATGAATTAAAGACTACAATTTATATGATTTAAAAAGAATACTAAAGTCAACTATTGAAAGATTGACCATTCATTCATCAAAGAATCAAATGGTTGAAGGTTTGATGAGCAACAGATCAAAACAAGTTCCCCAAAAAGGAGATGAACAAGGAAAGAAGAGGATACTGTTTCCATCACATGAACAAATTGCTAAAACACAAAGTGGTTTTCACCATGGCTTTAAAGATATAAGATGCTTGTAGATAAACAGGAATTTTAAAAGGAATTTATTGGTAGAAAAACAAGCAACTAAAAATATCTAGAGAATGTGTCATCCCATACCATGTGTTGAAAGGAAAACCTTCAAAGCATGTATAACAAGATTTTCTGATGTGTGGTCACTAAAGATGCAAAATTTAAAAAAATGACAAAATGGAAGAGGGCATGAATTGAAAGGGAAATAATCAAAACATTGCATATGTGCTACACATCAATGACAACAAGAAAATGATTAAACAACCTAATTAGTTTCACAACAAATTTTTACAACTCATTTTCAACAAAACAAAAATAATTCTCACTCTTGTGCTTTCCCTATAATCATCCATGCTTACACACCAAATTTCGAATTAGAAATAGAAATAATTTGAAAAGAAATAGTTTATGTGTAATTGGATCTAATATACTTAGATCTAATAGTGACAGCCTCAGTCAGCTTCAGCTGATGACTCAACAGATAGATCTATATATAAAGGTTAAAACAAACTATACAATAAATAGATCTATGTAAAGATTTAGTTTGTGAGGGTGCAGGTCTGACCATTTACCTTGTTTATGAAAAAAGCATTATTAGGTGACCAGACTCAACTACTTTGAAAGAGAAAGCAAATCAGAAAATACTACCATTGTGGTAAAGCTAGGAATAAGTATAAATATCTGGAATACCTGTATCTAAAAGCTGTCACTGAAAAAATTTTGGAAACACCCTTTAGCTGACCCTCTGAGAGATCTGAAATCAGACATAAATGATATAAACAGCAGATTATGGAGACTTCTATTAGGGTATGAGTATCGTACCATTTTCTATTGAAGGAAGCATGGGGGCAAAAGGAATTACTTATAAAGCTATGAATCCAGATCAAAGTCTACTTTTTAGGGGTTAGGAAACAGTTCAATATTTCGTCATAGAGACCATTTCAGAAATGTTGAAGGGAATATGAGAGACTCTTGATATTTTTCTAGGGAACATGGGGGAATAGTCATACTTGGGAGAGATATCAAATTACCCCCTAGACTCTTCGCAGTTATATGTAAGAGCTTGGACCCATGGGTCATGTTGCATTCCAATATTAAAATCTAAGTTGTTCGATGTCATAAATTCTTTCAATACTTCATTACATAATTTTGGATTCTCACTGCTGGCAATACACTTTCAAAATGCCGGTGGAGCTAGAGCCGGTGGACATGCGAGTTATCGAGCCGGAAGATAAGGGCCTATGAAGAAAAATTGAAACTGAAAATTACCTGCGTGTTGAATACAGGGTACCAAGATGGTCAATATAATGTGTTTTCTTTCATTTAGAGAAGAGGTAGAAATGCCAGTAAAACATCTTTTCAACGTTTGTGCCTGTTCTTCCATTACTAAAAAAATTATAGTGATTTCCAAGAATGAAACTCCGCCATTAATATGACAACTCACATGTATAGGCAATTCATTTTTGATTTGCCTCGATTTCAAACTTACGAAACATCGCTCGAGCACTTGCCAACTTTATTTTTCATCTTTCACTTTCATTATTCAAATTCACCAATTTCTATCGCGGCACTTCCTGGTAATTACTTTGACTTCTGCAATCCTTCTCCTATCCAGAAATTTGTTTTGAATATAAGTTATTTTTGATAGAAAGCTTCTTAATACATATTGAATATGTATTGTCAGTAAATATTCTTCAATACTTTGGCTCAAAGCACTAATTCAACTCTCAATTAGCTCAATTAGACATTTAGTGCAAGCATTCTCGATGTGTTGGTTTAAAGCTATTTGCTATTTTTCCCCTGCTTCCTTTTTCTTTCGTGTCCAAGAGGGTCAATCCATAGAAAAACCGAAGTGAAGTAAGCATAGCTACAAACCTTTCTGATTTTCTTTAATGTTTCGCCTGATGTTTTATCAATTCAATGATAATCAAACCTCCCTAGTGGAACAGAAATTCTTCTAAAATCTGTTTTTAAGGAAATTATCTCAGCGGTCTAGTGCCAATGATGATCATAGAGGCAGCGAGAGAAATGCACCAGTTAAAGGATTGCCAGTGCTAATTGAGAAGTTGAGTTGAGAAGGCTTTGAGCTAACACTAACTCATTACACAGAAAAACCCTCAAACTTTCTACACGAAATTTTATAATTATTTAACAAAAGTAAGGAACAGCGGAAAGACATTTGTTTATTGTAAATACTATGGTTCATCGGTTAATCTTCAGCAAAGGGCTACTCAATATATCTTCTGTTAAAGGTCGTTGGGGAAATGTGGCAAACAACTCCAACGAGGAAATCCATAGGAAACTGTAAAGGTTGCTTGCTCTATGTTAACTTCAGATGCGAGCCACCTATTGCGCTGAAAAGTAGACAATTTATAATGAAATTATCTTAGATTACGGGGAATGCTTAAAAAATTGTGATATCAGAAGCTGGCTAGAATGCTATAGAGAGAAGTTCAAGGAATACATGAGAACTAGAGGACGACTTTACACAGCATGTGAAGTCTCCCTCCTTCATCTAGCAACCCTTCTTTTTCCTTGAAACTTTTTCTTTGAAATCTGAGGTACTGCAGTGAAGTCAAATGCAAAATCAGGCAATAGTTTTTGACAGAACAGACTATTTTTATGCTGCTTAAATTGTTGAATGAGCAAGAGTGAATGTAGAAAGTACAACTTTTTATTACAAAATGTGTCTTTAAAAAAAAGCTGACAACATATTTCATAAAAATATATGTAATTTACATAATTAGTCAATACTTCTATTATTCTACTACACCCTACGCTAGTGCATCCAAGCGAGGCGTAAAAGATTTCTTAGACTACACACCTGAAAAAGAGGCGGGCAAAGAACTTTAATTTCTCAGTCCCAAAACTTTGTACAAAATTTGAGCTCCCCTGACCTCTGAAATTTCCCTCACTGAATCGCCTCAATTTCCATGAAATTTGTCAACTCCAATTCCAATCGCTCAAAAAATTATGCTTAAGTATGTAAACAGCCTACCAATTCATTTGGAAAAACCCAATATTACATGATATTTGGTTGTTACACTAAACAGAAGGACACTGTAACATTCGACAGAAGATGTCATATCATAACATCTCTGAAACAACCCCAAACCCTTGCCTTGTCAAATAAAGGCAGATACACTAAACCCACTCTTACAGAAAACAACCACGAACGGTGTTGGTTAGATTATGCGGCAACTCGGGGGAGGGGGGGGACGTGTGACTTGCATGATCACTCTCACGATAAAAAAGAGACAACGTTAGTCCTTAGAAACTAAACTTCTCAGGCAGGTATGTATGTAAACGCCACCCGGAATTCCAGGAAGATGTAATTCAGACAATATAGCTGGCAATTTTCGGGCAGGGGTTGAGGTAAAACTGTAAAAGCAATATGGATGCTTGGTATGCTCTTATCCGCTGAAATGTTTCTGAATACGGCAAAACACTCTATTAATAAATAACGTTTTTCTACTGGATGGAGTAATTTTAAAATCAGTTTTGAACGAAATAGGCAATCATTGACCAACAGCCTGAAACTAAAACAAATATGGCGATTAAAGCTACGTTTCCAAAAGGTTATTACAATAATTAGCATTCTCGTTTTTTCGTCGTCAGATCGCCATACAACAATAAAATTCTACGTGTATCAATACTCAAGCAGATAAATTAACAGTTTACTGATAACCGACAAGCTTTAAAAGGAGCATATTAGTGTACTCTCATTTGCATCTAAACCAACTAAGATTCACAATAAAGGCCTTATCTTAGAAGACGCGTCATCAACTGGCGAATCGTCGCGTACATGGTAGCTATACAATGCCTTACTGGCAATCGCCTTAATGTACAACCAAGGGATTACTGGCTGACTGAAGACGCCTTCAGTTTGCTGGCCATTAGCGTGGTTGCTGACTTGGACACTCTTGACTGCAGCAATGGAAAGCTCGGATCTGATTGGCTAACGTCCGGGGTCGAGTTCGACCTTGCTGAGGATCTTCTTGTCTGCTTTGAGGTGGAGAATGTCCTCCTTTTCAGCATTGTTTTTACGAGTACCTGCCAAGAGAACCAAATGAAATGAGGCCTAACAATCATGATGAAATCCTTTGTACTGCCTGCTTTGAGTATATCATGATGCAAATAGTTATGTAGAGAATAAAGCGACAAGAAAAGGTGAATCTAGCATTATCACTTTTATGTCTGCTGGGCTTCTGTAAGCTTTCCCGACTTGCCAAATGAAAAGAAACGTCAGAATAAAATATCGCAAAATACAGGGAAGCAGCTTGGCCTGAGTTTTATGAACTAGAGTAACTTTATCGCAATGACTTCTCGTGATGCAAATAATAATTTAAAGAATAACTGCATGTGGATCAGGTCAAATCACGTCAAAAAGATCCGGGAGGTTAAAGCAACATCAAAAAGAGAGAGGAAAAATCCCCTTACCAGGGAAGACAGCCTCGAAATGAGAGTGACACTGTTCTTGACATCTTCATCAGTGACCTCGATCACGACGCAATTTTCGGCTGTCTTTGGAAGCGGCTCGCGCCCACCTCGCGTCACCCAAGGATGCTCCTGTTTGCATAGAATAAAATCAGTTTACTTCACCATCAATTACACATAAACTACACAAAACATAAGGTCCATCCTAGCTGGTGTGTGGGTGGTAGGCAGTCTGTTATCAATCTGTTTCCCTGCAGTCCTAAAAGACTCGGTGACAAGTGTTTAGGACCATAACAGTGGCCTAGCTCCCGGTGTTACTGCTAAATCGACATGCTCATTTTGACAAGTGCTGCATAGAGCAGAAGCTTTGAAAATATACACCACAGAGCAGTTCAAAGAATTGAAATAATGAAGATGAATGCTTGACGACAGCCAGAAAGTGTTCGCTGCCGTGCAAGCAAACCACTGTACGCTTCTAGTGTGTGAACCTGTCTGCTTCTTGTTTGATACATCAAGTTTCACACTTGAAGCGATCAACAGACAAACATGGCCTATTAAGTGAGTCTTTAGCAGCATTCACTACTTATCCGTCAGATGTACGCACTTCGATACACCCACCACAGATTTTATCATCCATCACAGGTACGTAAAAGGACAGGAGAATGCTACCTTTATATCTTGCATCTTGATCCGCTGTTTGGCGTCCTTTGCAAGGAGCCTCGATATCAGATCTTGCAGCTGGGGATCCACAACTGGCCTAAAAATAATCATCGATATCAAAACAACTAAAGAATTATAAATTATACCAGAAAATGGCAAGGAATCATCTCAACTATTGCAATTATCACACATTACCATAATATGTCGGGTAGAGTAGAATTCACTTTGTGCTTGAAAATAAATTCTAGAAAAAAATCAATAAAAAACAAGTACTTACTCATCTGGAAAGATCAATCTAGAAAAAAGTAAACGATTATTAAATGGATGTAAAATGAGCTATAAGCACTTCCCTAGCTTTTTCTAAGGTCACCCTTGCGGTCCTACCGGGCGCATTTAAGGAAAATATTAATTCCTCTTATAAGCGCCCTTATTCTATTAGACGCCGCTCTCATAAACGTCTTTTCCAAAAGGACTAATTAGACGCCGCATCCATTTTAAGTTTCGCCGCACTCCCTGGATTACAGTGAGAAAAACGACAGGTCCGAAAAACAATCTTGGTATCCGAAATACTTGCATAGCTGCTGGCTGGTAAAACTGCTCCCAGTTCATTTACTAGCAGGGAAGTTTGCCAAGGTAAAATACAAAACAATGAATTATAAGTGAAAACAACAATATTATTAAAAGCAGTTGACGAAACACTTGGCGAACGTTTAAATGTTTGGTGAATGGCAACAGTTGGTGATAAAAAATGCGTTAACGGTCAAAGCTCGATTGTTTGTCGATTTAAACGACCATTCACGAAAAAAGAGCCAGATTCACACGGGAAGCCTTTTAGGGCGTGTGTCTTGGCTGGACAATGATTTACTCAAACATGCTTACGGGTCATTTTTTATCATTTCGTACAGAATCAGCATGTCCGTACTGTAGAATGGACACTAAAAAGAGAGAATAATTTACAGAAAAGAATAAATTTTATTATTTTGATATAGAAATGAATAAAGATAGCATACATGATCAAATACTAATTTCCAGGTTTTAACCAGCAATAGCTGGTGGCAAATCATACATAAATCAAACAAAACGGACAAAGGTGATTCAAAACTGACATCAGTAACAGTTTAACACATCCAAGAATTGCCTTGTAATGTGTTTGGCCTTTTAAGTTGGCTAGTCATCCACATAAGCAAGCCAAACAAAGGATGGTAGAAAAAGGCTGAAGAAAGCAGGAAACAGGATCAAACTCGCTTAAGGATTTGCAAAAATTGACACAGAGATATGGATAAAGATACACTGGCATGAAAAACTCTAACAAACACTTGAAACAGTATAAAGTAGAGGATCAAGGATTGTAAACTTACTTTGCCATACACAAAAGAAAACAGAGTGACGCCCATGGCCCAGATATCTGCGGCCTTTCCACTGAACTTAACACGGCCACCTTATGGAAAGAATTTGAAGCAAATCAAACTTGTGTGACGTCATGAGCTCGAAGAAGAACTGTGAAATGACCGTGGCATCATGAGAAGTCAAAGTACAACTGCACGGTTAGATGACTTTTGCTAATCTTCCTACTAAACTTGTAAAAACTGTGCTATGGATGGTTAATACGTCAAGTCTATTGAAAAAGGTCGTACCAGTGAACACCACGTTTTTCAAAGCAAAATGTTTTGATAAAAGGTAAGGTGCATGATTATCTGTTAAAAACCAATCTAATCGTCAGAGTTAGCTCCCAGTCCTTCAATGACAGTGGGTTTCAGTGGAAATGAATGTAGTGGGTTTCAATGACATCAGGAAAAGTTTCGCCTCGTACCTGATAACGCCTCGGGTGACTGAAATGCCGGGGACCCAGCAAAGCGGTTGAGCATGTCATCTTCTCCTTCAAAAATGTCTGAAACTCCAAAATCAGCAATCTACACGAGAAACACATATTTAATCAAAGAAGAGAATCATTTATAAAAGGTGAGTCAACTATGAGAAGAGAGTCAACTATAAGTAAAATACGTAATTCAGTCTGTGAGCAAGGCAACCTTGGAGTGAAATGGCGGCACGATGAAAAAAGTAGTAGACTCAAGGAGCTGGTTGACATTGGTTATGAAATGTATATATAATAATCAGAAGAAGCAGAACTTCATCGGGAAGCCCTCTTGAAAACATTCTTTGTAATAGATCCATGATAAATTATAATGATTCTAAAAAGCAGCAACCGCTTGATTGGCCTCCAAAACAAAGAAACTGACAGGCAAAACGAACACAAACCACATCAAATGCTCCTTTGATAGGGACTTATCCCACGCTTAGCTGGAAATTAATTTGCTACTATCGTTATCGTCAATTCAAATTCGAGGACAGAAAAAATGCTGATCAAGATCAAGGTCAAGGTCAAGATCAAGGTCAAATTCGAGGTGAAGGTCAAAGTCGAGGTCAAAGATCACAAATTACTTTGATGTGGTCATCACTGTCCAATAAAAGATTCGTGGGCTTGACGTCCCTGTGGATTATCTTCGTGTGATGCACTACAAAAATAAACATCACAAATCACATTACTTAAGAAAGTAAATAGAAAAGGACAGCTGTTGGTTTTCCTACATCAAATAGGAGCCATGATTATTACATTACGTAGATATAAACACCTAAAAAGTATACTTCAAAGAAACAAAGAAATAGATCATAGAATAAGATAACATAATACTTTGCCACAGACGATAGGTCAGATGACGATGGCGAGTCTAATAGCTGCCGCCAAGTCAAAATATAGGCAATCTCCATCACAACAACACAAGGCAATTCTGCTCTGGCTTCAAAATGAGAATAAATGCGACTCACGGTATTCCAGTCCCAGCACCATGTCTTTGAAGTACCGGCGAGCTTTCTGCTCGTTCATCGGGTGCTTCGTTGGGATTTCTTGGGGAGGCCTAAATTTCGATAAATTTCGTTAAGACCAGGTAAAAAAACTCAGGAAATGAATATGACAAAAATGAAAATGTGAAATAGCTAGCAAGAATGTCTTGATTATTCTTCGGAAAACACATCATCTTCTGAGTAAACGGCTATCGAATATCATGCATAACGTGTAAGGCAAGAACTGAACAGGCAATCGAAATTTGTCAAGACAATGCATTTGAACCTACCCTCCATCCATCAGCTCGAAAACTACAAATTAAAAAAAAAACATTGTGAATGCAAAATGTAAATACACAATAGACAGACTTTACTGAACTATGCATTGTTGTCGAAGACGTTATATTAAATCTTGCCAGATTCGAGAAATGTGAAAGCGAGCTTTAACATAGAAGTCTTCGTTCCATTAAACTCTTCAGAAACACTTATGTGAACTCAAATGGCGTGCTTTCATAAATTGGTAGACATGCAGAGCAGAACAAAATCTAGAACTGATCACCTATATGAAGAGTTAGCTCAGCATTACAAATGTGAACAGCGATTAGATTTAGATCAAACAAACATCAATTAGACCCTCTACACAACGAAATAAAGTAGAGAAGACACATGGTTCATGCACATTTTTCACGCCAATACCAACAGCATCCTTTTTAACAACATTTTGCCTAAAAGAACTTTATCTACAAGACGCACACAACGATAGGCCAGTATTCAAGCCCTCTTCGAACCGCTCCTCCTTAGTTCATCCCAGAAGCACCATAACTTTCTCATCATACCGTCGACCATTGCTACTGATATTAAACGCATTTACTTCATCAATGACTAAACATTCTGTTGACATTAGCGGCACTTAGGCTAAGAGCTTTTAAAGAGCATTAGATTTCAATGTTAATCATCCACTTTAAAGTCTGCTGTTGACTGGGACCTAAAGAACTTCGAATGCAGAATTCATGTATTTTACTTTGCTTTAAATGATAACGAGCGAATAAAAAAACAAAAGCAACAACGGCAGGTGGCAGAATTCAAGTCGCAGAAAACGATTACAAAGAGTTGGAACAAGAAGCTAACTTGATTTTGAAAACATAGGTCACATCAATTCCATGAAGAGAAAGGAGCTGGGAAAGAAGCCGTGCGACCATTAATGCACAAAGTCTGAATGTGCATGGAGAACTAGGCCGAACAGGGCCAGCTGCAATCTATATTTTTGATTGATTTCTGCAAACCTAGTCATTTTTAAAGACTTTTCTATAAAGTTGGCTTTCCTGTTGTCAAAAAGAGTTATAAAGATTGAATGATGATTTAGAGGGTGTTGTGATTACTTGGGAACTAAACTTAACAGGCAATTTTCTTGGATTTAAAAAGGCAGAGGAAGCCTACGTTCCCTCCAAACAGACCTAGAGGTAGATAGTTAAAAAAGACCAAGAACAAACAACAAGGTTTCTCTTTCAATCATCATTTCCCTACCAACATACCATAAGTAGGGAGTTCGAAATGGAAAAAAAGAGTTAGACGGGCTAATGTGTTTACAAAAGCAAAACTAAAATTGGCTAAATACTATTTCTAGCTTGATAACTAAGTTATCTAAATGAAATAAAAAAGAAAACTATGAAGTAGAAAATAAAGGGCTACAACACAGAGCGGTCATGTATTTTCAACCGAACGTTGTATGGTGTGCACTTACTCATGTAGACATTGTCAATCTCAGGGTCATCAATAACCTGTGTAAAGAAGAGCACTAAGATAAGTTTGCAGTAAGCACAACTATTAAGGACAGTACTTATGGGGTATACAACGCGTTCATTATGGTGAATCGATTTTCCCATGATGCGCAGAATGAGGTTTTGAAAATTATTTTTGACTTTTGGGGAGAAAGCTTTATATGCAGGACTCCAGGGTGTGAAAATTGAAAAAGTCATGTGTCACTTGCAAGGACCTTACTGTTGTGGGGCAAATTATTAGCACAAATGCGGCCACCATGAAGCATAAGATTTGCCTGAAACACCTCCCAGACTTAATACTCTTCAGCAAACCACTTGTAAGACGGAAAAATCCACGACCCACGTGTTTTGAAAATCAGAAAACGTCATTAAGATATTGGATGAGCTTTCGTATAAGACACCAGTTTCGAATTGTCATGTCACAGAGGTAAGCGGAAACATAGGGTATAAGGGACTGGAATTCAAATTCTAGCAAATCCATTGCTAGCCACAGTAATCCCTTTCTTTATGTCATCCATTTTCCTTATTAATCATCTGTTGAAGTATTTTTATACATCTCTTGTCATGTTATTTCCTATTTCACTTTCACAAGAAAATGTACGACAGAATGCAAAAAAATTTCCAAATTGTCAAACAAGAGAGATTCCCTTGACTCGAAGTAATTTGAAGAAGGTAACAATGTGATGCTGATGCCATTACCTCAACGAGTTTGACAACGTTTGGGTGGTCGACTTTCTTTAAGATCGCGATTTCTCTGTGCAAAACATCCAGGGGGTTGGCTTGAGCCTTTCGTGGATGGCGAGCTGGGCAGAGAACGTAATTACTGTAAGCAGTCTCTAGAGAAAAGCATCAGATGCTATCGATACGCTTCTGCGTCCGTTGGGAATTTAAAGGCAGGAAAACGTCAATTCTCGACTCTTTTCGGTTTTTCAGCTATCTTTGCTCAGAATAAATAATGTTCTTTGCCCATAATCATAATAGAAATGAATTAAAAATGGAATACCACTGCAGCGGAATGCAAATATTAGATATCATCATCTTTTAGAATAAAAAACAGAAATGTTTGCACAAATCTAGGCAAGACATAGCGAACATATGTTGAGAAAGATGGAATATTCAATGCAAACCAAATTCTTTGGCATATGAAACATGACCAAAAGATATTGCAGATGTGACTACATAAAATATCCTTACCCATAAGGCCATTCTTCCTGATCAGTCTTTTCTTTGAAATAACTTTCATCGCCTACGAAGATCAAAATACCATTCAAACCTTAAAGGCCTGGGACTACAAAAGCCTCGCTGAAAACGAGGCATCAACATTGACCATATGAAGGAGCATCCCAAGGATAATATCCTGCTGTCTTATAGAAGCGCATTTTTTAGTATAGTTCACTGCTTTGTTGCAGCCAAATACTGTTTGAAGGTGGAGAGGGTCAAGTACTATTTAGGGTCAGAAAAATAACCAATATAGATCCCAGCGCGCAGGTATTACGTAGAACGCTGCTACTGAGTTGGTACACAAGCCTGCATTGCAACCTGGCCATGGAGTCAAACACAGGTTACAGGTTGACTTGAGCAAAACGTGGCCACCTTGAGCAGAAAAAAAGCCACTGAGGTATACTTACATAGTCAACATTGTCCTTTGATGAACGACATCTGTAAACCGCTGCGTAGGAGCCCTGGGGAAAATAAAGGCTCTGATTAGCCTGTGGGAACGCGCAAATGAGACATTTGGCCAAAAGCCACTCTGAAGTATCAGACTTAATAATAGGCGAGCAGGCTTGAAAAATGGTATGTCGCCAGTCTTCAAATTATGAAAAACTTTGCTTCGGAGCGTGAGAGATGAATTTTTTGACAACCAGATTAATAATACATCAGCAGTCTTTAACTTATCCGTAAAACTCACAAACAATCATCCTTCATAACACCACGATAAAGAGTGTTGGAAAGCATCGCCATTGAACATTACCATTGGCAAGTGAACCAAAAGCAGATCAAGAATCTCACCCGACCAATTTCCTCTTGAATTTGGTAATGGTTGATCTGATCGGCCTGCATGGCGGAAAAATAGTTCATCAGTTCACTTGACAGCATCTGAGACGCTTCAAATTGTTTTGACTTGAAACTACTTATTGAATAAGAGGCTGACATTAAACGTCAAATAACTAACTATTGCTGCTTTGACATAAAACAAGAAACTTCTACCACGCGCGTGTTTACAACTATATGAAATAAAACTGACTACGAAAACGCTAATTTCTAGGTTTATTTTAAAAATTAGGACGCCACAGCCACGTGATCAATGGCTATTACGTGAAAATCACAAAAGAGGCTGTAGAAAAATGGATCTGTGTAACTGAATTCGAACGGCTTGATGACTGTGAGAACACCCAAACGAGACGAAAGAGCTTCGAATGATGAAGGTGACCTTCAAGCAGTTTTTCTTCAAATTAGCTTGGAATACCACCAACAGGTCGAAGGCAAAACAGCTAGTTCTATTTGCAGCTCGCTCGATCGGAATAAAACTTCGAATTTCGCACCTGGCATGTTGAGGTCATTTAAACGGGGTACAACTTGATGCACTCCCCCCTGCAAAATTTGATAGCATCTGCCCAGTTTAATGGGAGCACATTTCTGGTGTTTAGCATATCAAACGGTCGGGTTCGGGTTCTAGGCAATTCTCTTTGTGAAATTTTCTGCAATGTCGCAATTAATGCAACAACTTCAATTATTTATGATATTGCTACGATTTGATCATACTAGGCGAAGGATCTCCCAATGTCAACTTAACAAGCTATTATACAGACGGGTTTATTTATATCTATATTCATCTATATACATTTATATATATATATATTTAGAAATTTGTTTGTTGATAGTTCCGTAGCACAGTGCTCAATACATTTGCACGTAGAGCGTAAAATAGCATAGTGTTGGAGAAAATAATACTAAATGTTTTATCTCTACAAGCCTGTTTCGTGAATAGCTCATTCTTAATGCTAAACAAACATATTTACATATATATCTACGAATAAATACTTGGTTGACAAGAACTAAGATACCTGATCTTTAGGAGCTTTTTTAAATTAATGATGGACTTGACGAAATAAAAAACTCGATAAACTAAACAAGATTCGAGTAACGTAGAGCCTGCAGTGTCCTCAACGCTACACCACTAGTGAATGAAATTGAGTACACTCCAGATTAATTTGATTTGCATGCCACACACAAGCAAGATGCAACGCCTTTAAATGTCTAAGAAATAGTTAGAAAAATACAGGCAGTATAATTGGCGGCACGGAAAGGCGTAGAAAAATTATGCTTTATTTGCATCCAGGAGCAGGGCTTCAGAAACATCCTCACTTTGCGAAGATTGATTCTACCATTTGTGAAGTTTTCAGACTATTAAACATTAACATAATGCTTCTGGACTCTGTTTTCTGCACCTGTTCAACATCAGATTGCGAGTCGTATGATTTTAAGCAGCAGCTCAAAGTTAACAACCTACGCATGCATTTTCTTGCTGGCCATTTGAAGCTACCTCAACGATAAGGAACGCAAATATCACGATCTTTAGCAGCGAGGATAACCTTATCAGGCTAAATATAATAAAAGAAGAAGGCATGACGACATCTCGCCACCAGACGATAAATACAGCTAGCGAGCGAGCGGCTATTGTGTTGAACATCACCTCGTCGATGCCAATAGTATTAACACAAAATCATCGGATATTTACCACGACACAAACTGATGATACGCCATCCATGATCTGTACATGAGATTTAGACCCGTACTTGGCGAATGCATAATGAACTAACACAAGAAGAAAGACAGCGACCCATATAACACCTGGGTCACAAAAGACCGCATTCTCACGGTACGCAAGGAAATTGAGAGAAAGCGTTTGTTTGACACTGGTACGAGATAGATAAACGGGGTTGGCAGTAGCACGTATGACGTCACAAACGACAAAAACAGATCCTGTATTCCGGGTACTTATCCAAGGCGAATGGCTTGATCTACAATAATGAAGTCGAAATTTTGCGACTCTATCCAGGTGATCTCGGTTAGGAAACCGATGAAGCAGCCATCAATCATTAGGAACTGCCCTTTAGGCAAATCAAACTGATGCTAAACACGGCATCGATTGCTTGGCTCGCCACATTGACCAGAAATACCCGACCGGCAGCATTTCGGGCGGCTGAAAACCCATCACATGAATCGCACAACAAGCTAGTCGAAAAGGCCTTTGTCTAACAGTGTCAATATGAAGCATCGATCAGCCAGCATGATTGTTCCCCAAGACGTTTAATCAAGTCAATGAGCGGCGTTAAAAAACGCAGGTGAACAATTTTAAGCCTTTATTGCCCTTTTGTCACAATGAATTACCAAAATAATTGCATCATAAAAAATTCCTTAGAATTTTGAAGTTTTGAATGTCTTTATGATTAAAATAAAATTCCACTTAACCTGCACTTTAACGCACTTAGCAGAGTTGTTTTTATGAAAAGTAAGAAGAAAGTCAAAGGCGAGATCATAAGACGAACAGAATTCACTCAGAAATAGAAAGGAAGAAATTTGAGTTCAGAATACAAAAAATTCAAGTTGACCGAGTAAGAAGGACGTTAGGCGGTTTGTTTAACGGTGCAGTTGATCTGCAAGTATGGCAAGGCAGCGCAAACATAGCTGAGAAAACACAAACACAGAATCCCGAACTTCAAAGACCTTGAAGCATCTACACAAACAGACGGACTAATTTAGTGAAAAATTCGCACAAATAATTTAAGTTTGTAGTAAATAATGCGCGACATACCTCCTGGAAGCAAAGGGCATTTTCAATGGTAGGCTGCCTTTTGAAGCGTCGTGGCACGGGGGGCAATTGCATGCTCCCTTTGGCTGCCGGCTCACGAATCTCAGATGTTTGTCCATTGTCAAACACGTCATCGGCAACACTTCGTTTCCTTGCCTGCTTGCAATCTAGCAGATTCGTTTGCCCGGTGTAGTGTTTCAGAGAGTCCCTCGACGTGCTCCGCCCTGCAGACTTCATACTCCTTACACTGTTACTACGACTCGACTTTGTATTGTTGTCACATTCTGCATTCTTTTCAGTCATCTGCAACGGCTCAGGTCCCGTTCTCTCTAGTCTGTTGTTTTCTTTTCCAAACACTTGGTCCGCTGAATCGATGCTATATGTTTCGGACAACCCAGGCCGGAGGTCTTTATTCTGCATTTTGATAGTCGGCGTGAGCTTCTTGACTTTGGGACTAAAACCATTAAAAAAGGGCGTTAAATATCATACGTAATATCTTGACCTATGAGTGTATCCTTTACTTCCGATAAACCTTCAATACATTCATCATTTTTGTCGATTATTGCAGCCAATTGCAATTTCAATACATTCATCATTTTTGTCGATTATTGCAGCCAATTGCAATTTCAATACATTCATCATTTTTGTCGATTATTGCAGCCAATTGCAATTTCAATACATTCATCATTTTTGTCGATTATTGCAGCCAATTGCAATTTCAATACATTCATCATTTTTGTCGATTATTGCAGCCAGTTGCTTCATAATACCCATTGTGTTCATTCTCGTTCTCTGAGAGGCAGAAAGCCAACCGTTAATCAACCTAAACATAACTAAAATTGGAAAAGTCATAATAGGCCAATATTGTCTGGAAGTTAAAAACATTCTACTGACCCAGTGCTTTCCGCTGAAATCGTCGAAGCCTCGTTGAGAGGCGTGATAACATTTGTAGTGGCATGCTTTGTGCATCCTATTGAATGGAACATGACTCGTCATAATTTTGATAATTACAACAATGGGCATCAGCTAAGGCTCCAAGATGCTTGCATATTTAAAGGGTTAGGGTGGATGAATGTCAATATAAAATCATACAATAATCTCAAGAGTCAATAAACAGCAAGAAACTCATATTTAAAAAAGAGCTGATCTTCTTGTAGATAGCTCAAAAACAAGAATGGTGTTAGCTTGCAAGTAAATGTGATCGTCTTCTCTTTTAATGTATAGAAACGGCATGAATTCAACAATCACTCAATAACAGCCTTATCGTGTGTGCAAGTGTCAGAAATTTTCTACGTTCACTATTTAAATTTTCTAAATATTTGGTCATTATCATCCAGAAATGAATCCACTCAAACGATTGAAACTTTACATCATGTTTAAAATGTCACATCATCCTTAAAGGATTATCTTTAGGTATTTTGAATTGAAATATGAACTATTCTCCTTATAAATTTTACGTTTATTCATATTATCTTACATTAATTATACTAATACGATTAACCTTACACCATATTGTTCTTCTATACAAATGATAGCTAAGAACACTGAATTTACATAAATAAAAAACTGCCTTAGGGCATTCGGATTGTACTCTTTGAGAATACCATTATCACGGACGATTCGAATCCATTAACTGGCGATTTCGATTTTGAACGGGTGGTGGGAATCACATGCGGTTTAGGTTCCAACTTTAAGGTCCGGATTCATTAACTGACGATTCGGTTCGGGGCAATTTATTGTTCAGATTCTGCATTGATGGCTGGTCTCGATTGGTCAAACGGAAAATCTATTTCGTCAGTTTTCATCTCACCGGCTATGGGTAGCTTTGATTCAGTGTGGAACAGTATGATGTATTATGTCAGTAATCCTCGCTTACCAACCAAATTTTGAGTCTATATAGCCACCCGGACTCCAAACTTCCCGGGGCTGGAAACACCTCTTCTCCCGTTTGCGGAAAGGGCTTCCAAAAACATAGAGGATTGTTAATAGCAATCAAATTCACTCACCAGAGCCCATCTTTCGTTTGCCTCTAAGGCATTTAGCAAACTTCGACACCGTCACTTCCACAGCCCTTGCACTTCGCTTTCTCTTAAATTCAAAAAATTGTCAAATGCAACAAAATTGAAGCCCAAAGCAGAAACCACATCAAACATATACTGAACACCACTAGCGCTGGAGAACAGGTTGGGTCCACGCGAATATATCTTGAACAAACCATGCGTCTTGTTACAAAAGCGTCATTTTGGGATTCGACCTAGATAATAAATGCTGTTAAATACATAATTAGGAATACAAAACTTGTTCACGAGTATTTTGACCTGAGCACAACAATTTCTAGCGTGATACCCCTGCCGCTGACCCATTCATTACCACACTAAGTAGCGATGTCACCGTTTCCAGGGTGTCGCCTAGACATCCCATAGAACGCAGCAAGGCCTATGAAAGCACTGTAAAAATTATAATATTAAGATCGCCCCCCCCCCCTTTCCTGACAGCAACCCAACTATGCCAAAATAGCGTATAATGCCGCTGTTTGTATGGTGCTGCATTAAAACTGCTCGCTAGGAGATGTCGTAAACTGTCTGCTATGCTTTGGAAATAGCAGGTCACTAAATTTGTTTTGCAATGTCTGTGGAATGGCTCAGCTGTGTTCCTATGCTGTTGACACAAGCTGAGAGTTACATGTTTAAAAGAAACTTTTGAGCACCAGGTCATATGTCTGCTTCTCATCCCAGGCATTCAAGTTAAAATTGACCTGTTCGGCAACAGAAATCGCCACTTGACGCATCAAACAGCTAGCATTCCTTTTTCTTACATTCCTCCAGATAAAAAAAATGTCGCAATTATCTTTTTAATTTGAATGAGATTCATGCCTGACGTTTCTTCTGGGACAAATTACGAAAACGAAAATCACTAAGAAGTGTATCATAAATTTTAAAGCATCTCTCTCTTGTACGAGAAACTGTTCGAGAAATATGAAAGTATCAACATGTAAGAAAAACAATTGCCAGTTCATTGCACTTCGGGTGGAAATACTGCAAATACCTCACTCGCATTGCCTTTTGGCCGCTGCTGTAATTTCTGGGGACGCTTCGCAGTTCACGTTGGCTAGAGGTGATTTCGCAGTAACCGATAAATTTATTTCATCCTGGCTTTGAGCAAAATCCCAACATGCCGTCCGGATTCCTGTTTCTATCAGAACAGGAATCCGGAAAACAGAGCAAAGTACTTAGTTTAATCGCGACAAACAACCTTTGCAAAGAAAATAAGCAAAACGTTTGCTCACCTTTAAAACTTGAGGATGGCTAGGATTACAGTTGCTCTCAACAAGAACCTTTGTACCTGCAACGATATGTAGATTCCAAATCAAGGACTTGGGGGGCGACCATCATAAAAACAAGTCGTGGCTTTCGGCAGATTTTGAACTGGAAACATAGCAGGCATTTCCACGCTAAACTTGTTCGATGACACACCTTAACCATTCACAAACAGGCCGACACCTATTAACTAGGCGCTAACATGGAATAAATCAGTTATGGCAAAAATCCAAGTTTGAAAACCAACAATCGTTCCATTAAATTAGAAGAAAACTGGCAATGAAATTCCTCGTAAATTGTTGAATAAAGCCAGGTGCATATCGCTAAAATGTCATCAACATATAGAGAGCAGTAGCAGGTGAAAAATTACGGGAAATGCCACAGTTCTTCTTTTGCGTTGCCAGAAAAATACATAGAAACATGGCACATTAAATATAACAGGAAAATGGACTTTGAAATGATTCGTTCATTATGTTTTTATCATGAGTACACAGTGATACACCTAAGAGCATTTGCATCGTAAAAGAAGTTTGAACTGGCCTAATGGGACGCACAATCCTCACAAATGGGATGCATCTGGACCTATTTGTAGATGATATACCTCTTATTCGCCTTTCCGCATCAAAATGTGGCTCCGTTAAAACTTGTAATAAAGAGTCTCAAATTTAATGGTAAAGCTACAGAATTTCAGTTTATTAAATATTTGCGCATGGCTGCTACAAAGCTATAAGTAAGGTTGGAGGATTCGTTCGTCAGCAAAATGGGTTGAAACATGAAAATGATTCAGCGAAGTCCGACGACAACATCTACACCACCAAAACGTCACATTCTATTATTTTGATGTAGATCTAAAATGGCACACCGTGATCGTATTTTCTTGGAGGCCAGTTAAATTGCAAACAAAACGAAGCAGTGCTTAGGCCCTATGGTGACATAAAGACATGACAAAGAACTCCTCCACCCAAACAAGATTCTTCGATAAATTCCTTCAATAGAATGAACTACCCTCTGACACAGGGTATGGTATGGTTAAAGCGCTTGATATCATGTGGATTTTATAACCTCCCAACAACTTCTTTGCCCTGGTTTATCGCCGTGGTAAAAGTTTGTTCACGATCCATTCCAAGACACCCGCGTGTGGCTATCATCTTTCTGATCTCCTCGCTTTGAAAGAGTTAAAGGCCGCGATTAGATAATACACGTTAAGTCCCCACAAACCAGGTTGTTCAAAAAGCCAAGCATTTCAGATTAACCCAGTACCTTCGTATCACCGCAAAATGTCACTGCAATTGGCATTTTCGATTCCCAAATAGCGAAGCGCGATATATTCGACCTCAGTTGCTGGTAAGCTTCTTTTCAGCATTGCCATAACAAACTTGATTACAAGTGGAAAACAACGCCGAAAGGCCTATGACCCTGCTGTGTAACAAACAACAACATGTCGTGTAAACATAACCGATACACCAGATAATGCACCGTATCCAAGCATTGTTCGGCTCATGAATAATTGATTTAATCGACAATATCTGAACAGACATAAAACAGCATAATTATGAAAAGATTGCGTACATATCAAATAAACATTGGACATGACAATTGCAATCAGGCTTCCAATGTACTCTAATTGGTTTGCTTTGTCATCCTTACAGATTGACTCGTACAGGTGCTATGAATCTTTGATGACCAATTTAATAAGCAGGTATTCCGCGCATTCGATATGCCCAATAAACCATTTCAAATCTCGGTTGTTGACTGCTGTGTTTATAACAGGTGGTAGCAGGGTTTTCTCTTCACACAGTTCTCTTCAGAATGCCAATGTTGTTTGACAAGACACTGCATTCAATTACGTAACGTTTGCTGAAGATCTTTAACAGATCAAGCGGTCACGCCACACAGTCATATATTTGGTAGCAGTAACTTTGCAATACCGCTCCCAAACTAACACAAAAAGTACTGTTTGTTAAAAAACTAAACTTTTGTTGACTCTTGTTCTCAGAAAGATCCACACACTGAGGATAAGGTAAAACAGTATAAACAGGATCAATTTAGATTTTTATTAAAAAATACTTGGAGAGAAGATGTTGTATCATGTCTCCATGTAAACAATCAAAATTTGTATTACCTTGTGATGTTGTATCATGTCTGCCTCCAAGTTTGACAGACATTGCTCCTTGCAATGTTCTTTACTGCATTCAACATATTTCTACATTTAAATCCTTTAAAACATTATCTATAAAAAAGAGAGGCATCCTATAAAAAGTTGACTTAATTAAATACCTTAGGCAGATGGAGTCCTAGTTAGGCAACAACCACAGCTTTTGCTGCATGTGTAAGCTGTATTCCATACAGTATTCAAATAACCACATTAAAAAACAGTCACTTATAAAAAATGTAAAAATACCAGTAACATCAACCTCTTAAAATGTACTTTCGTCCTAGATTCCCTCATGAGGGCACATTGCATCTAATTAAGAAATATTTGGAGACAAATTTAAAACAAAAGTGTCTTTTTGCTTTTCAATAAAGCAACAAAGCACAAATTTGGTAAGGTAGTGCCTTATATATTTATTTCATGGCTTCAGTTGTATCTATATTTAAATTGTGAATAGAAATGAAGCATTTATACTGAGACACATGCATGTGTCCAAAAATGGTTCCTACACATTTCCCATAAAACGGAGATAAATATTCAATTACTGGTTTTCAAGTGCTTGTATTTCCCCATTTTTATCAAAATCTTAATAGAATCGGCTGTATTTTTGAACATTCTAAATTAAGTTATATATTTTAGTTTGGACAGCAAATATGCTACTTAATTGGGCATGTGCTTTCACTGAAACAAATAACGTAAAAAACCAATATATAAGCTGCCCTGAACATATGTCACAACCAAGTTTGAGGGTTCTAAATTCAGAAAAAAATGTTTTGTCATATATTTCATTGTTGATTCAACTTCAGAAGTATAATAAAAAATTCCATGAAATTCTTCTTCAACTTCAGACAGTCTAAAGAGTTCACCCCATTTCATTTGATTTAATGTTGCTCTCTTGTCTTAAAAGAATAACCTAGTTTTGTCTTTTTCTTTACAGTTTGCTTTCTTCCGTATTTCACCTCTGATTGTTTGCAATTTATAATCATTTATGTGAAAAACACAAAGAAATTTTTTGTTACTTACAAAAATTGCAAACCTTGTTCCCAGATATTAGAACCAAAGTTGATCATTTAGCACATATGCTGCACCAATTATTTTTGGGGGTGAAATGAGGAGAAAATGTGCAGATTATTTGCAGGTTTTTAACTAGATGTGGTTTAACTGTGTTTGTTAATAATTTTATTAACCTACCCCACAAATACTGATATTCAGTACTTGGAAAAAATACCAAGGAGGATATTTGTTAATTGCATTATCAGGTAAGCAAGTAGAAAACATATTGATACTTGATTACCAGGGTAGGAATATTTGGCCATAGCCTAAATTAAATAGGATTTCTTGTCAAAAAAGTATGGGAATTTTATGGCTATTCAAGGCACTGGCTATGATAGAACTCTATTTTGACTGACAGGAGAATTCATCAATTCTACCTATCGATTCTAGAGGATGTTTAGTAATTCATTAATCTAAAATTCAGTTTTATCAGCTATCAAACCCACTCATTTTTGTGGCAAGAGGAATGAAAAAAGTTAGTCGTGCAAACGTTGTACTGGTAGACAGGTTTTTCAGTATATTTATGGAAATTTGTGGGACATACTTCACACCTTAGAGGATTTTAAAAAATATCATTGAAATTCAAGTTTAAAAATCTAAGAAGAACTGTCCAGATTTTTCCTGCCTTAATGTTTCTTTTAAGTTCTCTCCTTCTCTCGATTATAAAATTCTAATGTTTCACTTCCAAGCCATCATTTCTATATTTTTCAAAACTTGGACTACCGGTATCTTGCGCAATTTTCCCATCGAATTTAAAATGCTTACACCCTGTGTGTTGAATAATGTGACAAAATAGATCTGGAAGAATCTGCTAAAAAATCAAAAATATAAATGCACAATCGTCACACAGCCAAGTTTGACCTACACATAACAATAACAGTGACAAAAACAGCTCTTAGCCGGCAAGAATATGCCCAGTTAATTAGTTTCCCGATAGATAACAAAACAAACCATTTTCCTGCAATTTACAACGTGGGTCCGGAACATTGCAAAAATTATTTAAACTAGCTGCTGGCATACGCGTGGCGTGCGCCGTGAGTCACCAACATGAAGTGGAGCTGGGATTACCTGTTTGCAAACTTTGATAATCAAAACCGCATGCAAGTTACTCTAGCTATCACCATAAAATAAGTCGCTCCTAAATTTGCTGTGCAGCAGAATCGTTTAATCCTTTTTCCTTTTGACCAGACACAAAATTCCTCACCAACAATTCAGTTGACACGAAACCAAAGAAACAAAAATCATAAACATGACCCAGCGTGAATGAGAGACGGAGCAGGCAAACGAGGCCGCGAAACCCCAGTGTTGTTTTTTACCAAATGATGATCACGTGGGGACAGAACTCTTCCTCTTTTTGATTGCATTAATTGACACGGTCATCGCAAAAGAAATGGCTACGAAAAGAGCTCTTCATTTCGTGTTCAAAATTGCCAACAGGAAGGCTACAGCAGACTTCTATAGGAATGTTCTCGGAATGAAGGTTTTATATATTTATATATAAAGTTGCAGATGCTTTAAATCACAATGACGACCTACCTCTACCACCAAGCAAGCTCAGAGCATAACAAAAGCATTTTCAAGATATAATTTGTACAGAAATTTATCAAATACTTGACTATGACCTTATGATATTCCAAGGATGTCACCTTCATAACCAACTTTCCAACTCACCTTTGCTTGGTGTTGTCTGCTTGTGAAAAATACAGATATGTTTTTTAGTCACTTTACCATCACCCCCTCCCTTAAATTGCAGCAATTTGACATACCATTAAATTATTTACAGATTCTGCGGCATGAAGAGTTCGAGGAAGGCTGCAAAGCTTCCTGCAATGGGTAAAATTTAATCATCTACATGTCAATTTTTTAGGTGTTTGACCTGAAGAAATCAATATGTTATATGAAAATGATCATTATAACTGATATTTTAAATTCAATTAAATTTTTCAGATAACAAAATGCTTTTTATTTATTAGCTGATTTCCTTTATAACAGGCTACTTTTCCATATTTAGAGCCCTCAGCCAAGCAGTATGGACCCATCCATCACATCAATTCTTTTGATTTTTGAAACATTCTTGTGGAAAAGTATTAAAAATGATTATAACTTCTTCTATTCAAGTCCTTATGATGGGAAATGGAGCAAGTCTATGGTTGGTTATGGCCCTGAGGATAACCATTTTGTTGTAGAGTTAACCTACAACTATGGAATAAAGGAGTACAAAATTGGCAATGATTTCCAGGTTCCTACAACATTTCATTCTTGCATTTTCCTTCTCCCTACAGTGATATTTGTAAAAGAAAGCATCCTTAATCTATATATACTGTATAAGGCTTAACTCATTTAACCAGCTCATCAAAAACATTCTTGTGCTTTATTCTCTTTGCTGCTGACATAACTAATTGTAATAGTTTAGGCATCAACTAGGGAATGGATTCAAATTATTTTTATTCATTCTTTTTATCAACTCATTTATTTTTCCACTTACATTGACTTGTAAGTGTTTTGAAAAATATCCATTTGTCTTCTTTTGCTATGCATTTCATTATAATGAGTTCTCTTGTTACATAGAATTTTTGTTTCTATAGGGATTGAGCATTTACTCTAAGGATATTATTCCCAATGCCAAAAAGTTTGAGTACCCAGTTACTGACATGGGTGATCACAAATACTTGCTTCAAGCCCCTGATGGTTATAAATTTTATATATATGACAAAGAGAAGGAAGGATCAGGTAGAGCTTCTTTTTACTTTTATTTTTATCTTTGTGAGGAAACAATCATGTGAAATGAGATTTTCTGACATTTGTGCTCTGAATGAATGAAATCTTCAACTACACAAATAAACTACTTCAAATGGATCACTTCAGTGTTAACATTTCCTTGTCATTACAGATCCAGTGCAGATGGTCAGTTTGGGTGTTTCCAATTTGCAGAAGTCAATTGGTATGCATTTTGTTTGCATATAACTATTCTGATAGTGCTTGTTTTTAGGCTTGCAACACTAATTGATGCATATAATTGTTTACGTTTGAAAACATGGACATATTATGATTCATGAAATCTGGATTTGTTTATGGTTCCAATTAGAAATGCTATTTTTGATAGAATTACAATAGAAGCTTTCATTCTTTAATAGGTGGACTAAATCTAGTTACGTCATACAGTTATGTAACTACTTTTGGTTCTTAACTTTTCTTTTCTTAAGATTACTGGAATGGTGTCTTAGGGATGAACATTGTAAATAAGTCAGACAAAGGCGCTGTTCTTAATTTCAGTGACAAACAGGTATATATTCCCCTTTTTGTTATAATATAAAACTGACAATTACATATTGTATGAACCTCTATTTTAATGTGATAGATGCTTATTAATATTAATAGCAGCATATATGTCTGTTGTTATAAAGATGCAATATTGTCATAGAGCTCTTTTTGGCATTATGCAGTTTTGAGGGTTTGTGTATCTCCTTTATGTATTTGTTGAGTTTACAAATGCAATAAACCACAACCAATGCACACGAGATGTTTAATAAGATCCATGTTGTCAAAGTTAAGTATCGCATTGCAGTGCAGTCTTGAGTTGATTCAGCTTGAAGAACCGATGGATCATGCAACTGCATTTGGTAGAATTGCATTTTCTTGCATCACAAAAGACCTCCCAGCCATTGAGCAGAAGGCAAAAGATAGTGGAAATGCCATATTAACACCCCTTGTTAGCTTGGATACTCCTGGGAAAGCAACAGTCCATGTTGTGATTTTGGCTGACCCAGTAAGTATGCTAATATTTGATTTATTTCTGTATTTCTATAAAATTCCAAATTTGAGCAGATTTTGTCAGATGGAAAAGTGCAATAGAACTTGACCAGATTGAGATTAATAGAATTTTGTATTTGATGGATCACTGATTGTTCATTCTTATCCTCCTTAACTGCTGTCATAATTTGTTAAAAATTGTTTCCATGTTCATTGATAATAACAATAAGTTCCTCATTTATGTGATCAGTAAGTTTATGAAAGCAATTAGAAACTTAGGTTACTCTTTGCCCTTCTTTGACAGGATGGGCATGAAATATGTTTTGTTGGTGATGAAGCATTCAGGGAGCTGTCACAACCAGATCCAGCAGGGGACAAGTTAATTAATGAGGTGAACACTTTCAATTATTCATACTTTTTGTTGCAAGAACCCTTTTTGGGAAATGTACCTTTCTATCCTTGTAGAATATATCTAAGCTTAAGTTCTTTCTATTTACAAAAATCAATTACTCCTCAAGTTTTTTTTAAGAATTGTCATTTTGCAAACTACTGAGAAGTAAACACAGGGAAATAAAAGTTATGAACTTGGAAATATTTGTTGGATTGGTTTAATCGCAGCACATTGTTTTGCATTTTATCAATATATTTTGCGACCAAATTTTTTTAAAAACAATTTGAAAAAAATTAATAATGGAATAATGGTTTTTGGAACAAAAACAAGTGGGAGGCTGGAAAAGTAACTTTTTGTTAAAAACTTACACAAGACACCAAAGCTTATATTTAAAAGTATTTTTAAAACAGATTTATCATCTAAGATAAATGCTATTCTCAACAAAGGGTATTATATAATTTCTCTTTATTGTTTGTCAGGCAATTGAAAAAGACAAAAGTGATGAGTGGTTTGCCAAGAAGAAGGGGGGACAAGAAAAATAGAACTGGTCAAGTCATCTGTGTAACAAGATGCAGGAATATACTTTTTGTCACAAATAATTTATCTAGAAACTGTTTCAAAAACTGTTCTGTTGTAGAAATTCATATTGATTCTCCTCATTTTTCAAGTCAACTTTTAACTTACAAAATAAATGCTTTTTACAGGTACAAGTTTAGATGAGATAATTTGTCTGAGAACTATCTTTTTTTAATCTAATTTTCCAAAAATTACAATTCAAAATTCAAAAGGCTAAAGGGAAGTCCTGTATACTAATGTGAAATAATAACTCGTTTTGAAAATCTGACCACATTTTTTGATGTGGTCTTGTTACTGTATTTTCTATGCACTATACAACCTATTTTACATTATTACTGTTTTACATTTTACATCTTTTGCAAAGATCAACATGGTAAGGGTAGATTTTTACTATTACAAGACCGATTCTAGTTTCAAAGATGGTTATCTTCTGAAATTTAAATTCATTCTAAAAGTCAACTTCAAGATGAAAACTTCAAGAGAAAATGCTCGTAGGATTTGAATGGCTGAAAAACTTTGCATCAAAAGTTAAATGATCCTGCTGGCCAAACTATGAATTTGATCAGGTATAACTCCTGGTTGTTTACAAACAAACAGTCTAAATTAATTTATCCAGAGCAACAAAATCCATGATAAATATAAGACTTTAAAAACAAACAAATTAACATTAACTTTAGTGGCATTTACCCTTCTATATATAAAAAATGTATTATAGAAATAATCATAAGCTAAATTCTTATTGCTCCAAATAAAGCACTCTAAATATAACCTTAAACCTCCAAAAAACAAATAATTCTATTTAGTCATAACAATTGTATCATTTTAAATCTCATCAACATAAATTGCATTCCTGTATGCTTACAAGTTATCTTCTTCTAGGAAAAATTCATGACTTCTTGTTTGCCAGTTAGGATCTGTTGTACTTAAAGGGTCCATCATTGTCTTCTCAATAAATGTAACTTTGCTCTCATTGTCAACTAAGATTAAAGTTATAGTCCTGAAACAAGAAGTGCAGAGAAGTTATTATAAATGTAATTCCTTTTTCAATTAAAAACCTTTGTAAAGTTCAGTCAAATCATAATTCTAGCATTTACCTTGTGCCATACATGTCCTTTGGTAAAGATACAAAAATGGAACTCAATGGTGCAACAAGCTCTTCTGGTAAATGTTGATGTGATCCACCATTATCTGGGTGATATCTAATATCATGTGACATGAAGAAAAATCAAAATTTAACCAAACTAAAAAACAATCTAATGTAATGGTATGATGTTGTAAAGCATAAATATATCTGAAATTCCTCTGGATTAACTGGCAAGAAAAGATGAAAGGAAATAAAAATGCAATAAATATTTGAGACAAAGGTATAACAATAAAACAATAACAAAAGTGAATCATGAAAAGTGTTAATCAGCATCATAAAATGAGGATTTACATTCTTGCATTATATGAGGCTAGGCATAAGACCTGGTAGTTGTCAAAAACTTTTATTTGATGATATACCTTTAAGGTTTATCAGATGGATCAATAAATATTTGTTCAACTAATAGGAAAAACAAAGCTTGCAAGAAAAGCCCTTTGTAAATCCTTAAATAAATGAATTATTATATGACATATATCATGCTTCATTACTATGCAAATTATGTATACTATACATGCATATAATGCTCTGTGTATAACAGAAATAAGTAACTTACACTTGGTTATTCTGCATCAGATCAAACAGCTTCTGTACAAGCTCATCCTTTTCTAGATTACTGCTCACAATTTCTTGAAACATATGTTTTCCTTTCTGTACCTTGGTCCAAGAGCAATCTATCTCAGCATTACTCAATCCATAAGCACCTATTAAATTATTGCAATGCTTTAATATTACCAATAAATATGTATCTACATAGAACAAAAAATACCTTTTTGTATCAAATCAGAAGTGTTCTTCAATATATGATGTGAATTATAAAGTCATATTGGCATCTGTTAAGAACTGTAAATAATCAATTACACTTCAATCATTTTCATTAATTAAGAAATATTTTGCAAAAATCCTAAATTTCTTGATGTAGTTCTCTCATTAACTTATTACCTGAAAGAGTTTGTTAGCCCTAGTGCATGCGAGTGAGA
Source organism: Nemopilema nomurai (assembly GCA_003864495.1). Lineage (NCBI taxonomy): Eukaryota > Metazoa > Cnidaria > Scyphozoa > Rhizostomeae > Rhizostomatidae > Nemopilema > Nemopilema nomurai. The sequence continues at coordinate 501,157 of PEDN01001358.1, read as the reverse complement.
TGAATTAATTAAGGCTTTTGAAATATTCTAAATTACCTGGTTCTAATTCAATATTTGCCAAATTTCCTGCATTTGATCCGTAACAGAAATTAAATCCTGTCTCTTTTTCAAATTCACCCAGCAAAATATTGAAAGAAGAGAAGTTTTGGTTGCTAGACAAAAGTTCGCTGATGTATGCTTTCGGGTTTCGATAATCTGTTAAATAATTTACAACTATTTGTCCTCTTGGCTTTGTTGCTTCCACAAGACCATCCTTTGTAAAGCTTTCCTTTTCCCGAAAATTCGTCAGCATGCCAATTTTGCCACCTTTTGACATAGCAAGCCATGTCCCACCTTCTCGCCCTTTTGTAAGATCCCTTCCTGGTGGCAGAAAAAAATTATTTTATTATCAGCGCCTAACTATTGGAAAACTACGACTTTAAAACATGAGCAGGCATTTCAAATCAATTTGACGTAAGAATCGTGCAACACTGCCATAGTAAACGATATTATAAAACGAAACAAGAGTGGATTTCTGGAAAGATGCTACAAACGGATATAAACAGACCTCCAATCACGTGCTTGTGGTCTTCCCAGAACTCAGCTGGTCTGGAAGGGCGATTAAAAAATTCATCTCGGTTTGCCGCAAGAATCAGCCAATATTTTGACTTTTGCAAACGAGGGCCGTTGAGAAAATGCAGAAATAAAATGCACATGTTGAACGGAAGGTAAAAAAGGAGCTTTTAAGAGAAACGTAACTGACTTAGAATGCCGCCCAATGCCAAATTCGTTGATGTCATCAAGATCGAGGTCATTGCATCAAGGTCATTAAGTTTCAGAAAGAGGCTGCTCGAAAAGATTGCCATTTGGAAGAAATCTAATAAACATCACAATGCAGAATTTGATGGTTCAACACACTTCAGTTCGTAAAACTTATAGTGCCGCTACAAAGAAAGATCTGCTCCTTTCAAAACTGCTGCTAAATTTACACATTAACAGAAAACGCAAATGAGAGTTTAAGTGATTAAACTTATGAAGCAAAGTAAGCAAAACTTATGAGCCAAAATTCGAATAATCGCCTTATATACTATATACTATAATCACCTAAAATATTAAAGGTGTAATACGCGAAGTACAAGTTTAAAACTGCAATACAGTGACCCATCTAAGCCCTAACATCAAATATTATTAAGAATTCAGAGCCAAAAGATTATCAAAAATTCAGAGCCAAAATATATCATTTGATCAGTTTCAAACTTTGTTTATCAGATGCGTTTTTATATATTTTTAGCAGCCAGCAATTATCTCATAAAGAACAACACTCCCGATAATGATGCTAAACTTATTTAAAAACCCTGTCATCCAGACACAGCGTCGAAGAGTTTCAATGCAACAAAAAGTGGAAAGCATGACAACCTGAAGCTTGCATGGGTCAAAATCACCAATTAATTTTTTAAATGCAACATAGCAGAAAAATATGGTTACATCAAATAATAATATTATTCTATATTTCAAATACAAGCCTCGATGCACTGCAACTTCATGATACCCCTATGACTGTCATTTAGTGTACACACTCTTGTCATCATCTTGCAAAGCAGGTTTTAAGAAAAACGTTCTCTTCATTAGGTCTCAGTCGTGATTCATAGAAATCTCACAAAGGAAAAGTATTGATAACTGTTATTGACAGCATCACGGTTCAAGAAAATCTTGAGAGGCAACCACGCAGACTTAAATGTTAAGTGGCCACATTTTAGGTTTCAGAATTTATGTCTTTGAAAGAATTTTTTTCCAATTGGCCACTGTAGTAATAGTTTACTTATCGACAAAGCAGCACTGGAATTACACATATATCTTTCAAGATCATAAAATAATTACGCAATATTGGAACAAATCAGGTGTTTAATTAATCATCAAAGAAATTGTTTATATCAACCACCCTACGTTAAAATAAGCGCAGAAAACAATAAAATTTCCTTCTGAAATGCTATAGAATTCTCATTCATTATAGAAGATGAGTAATTTTTCAAGCCATGGAAATTTCCCTCTTATGATTTCAACTTTTTAAGGGGAATGTGATTTGTGCAAATCCACAAGGAAGATTACTCATTGGCGATGTTCCCTTGGAAGCTTTAATTACAGCATGAAAACAGCTGTTTTTTCATCCTCGTTATCTCTTCACTATCGTTGCCAAATTGAAGCTTGAAGATTTAGCAAGAGATCTCTTGGCACGTTCAATCTCATTTACATCGAGGTGTTTACAATTGCAGATCCGACTTCCATCTGAACATGCAGCTGCTTATGTGGGATATCCTCATTCACCCGCAACTTCGCCTTCTTCCTCATCGGGACAGCACTGTTGATGAAAAGAAACAACTTACTGTTTGCCTTGTATCCAAGGTGCACCTACGACAATTCACCGAACTAACAATTTTAACTCGGATTCAGAGCATGGTAAAACAACAAGATTGCCACATACCAAAAACTCGACAAAATATCAGACAAAAACATCTGACAAAACATCTGAGCAGACAAAAAGAGCATACTTTGATTTAAATAAAGCAAAAAAACAAAATTTTCACCCACCAAAAGCTCGGCAAAACATATCACAAAAACATCTGACAAAACATCTGACAAAACATCTGACAAAACATATTACAAAGCATATTACAAAAACGTCTGACATGAACATCCCACAAAAACATCTGACAAAACATCTGATCTGACAAAGAGGCATACTCGGATTTACAGCATGATTAAACAACATAAGTGCCACATACCAAAACTCGACAAAACATCAGACAAAAACAACTGACAAAACCTCTGATAAGAACATCTGACAAGAACATCTGACATCTGAGCAGATAAAAAGAGCTTACTCGGATTCAGAGCATGGTAAAACAACATAATTGTCTCCCGCCAAAAGCTCGACAAAACATATTACAAAAACATCTGACATGAACATCCCACAAAAACATCTGACAAAATATCTGATCTGACAAAAAAAGGCATACTCGGATTTAGAGCATGATTAAACAACATAATTGTCTCCCGCCAAAAGCTCGACAAAACATATTACAAAAACATCTGACATGAACATCCCACAAAAACATCTGACAAAATATCTGATCTGGCATGATTAAACAATATAAGTGCCACCTACCAAAAACTCGACAAAACAGATCTGCCGGTCATCCGTTACAATCATGTACTGCATGGACAAAAAGCCACGTTTATCCATCCGAATTGATACTTTAGTCGACAAACCCAATGCTTTTGTTGACGGCTTCAACAGAGTTGTCTTATATCTGAAAATATCCCACACAAGGCTCATTCGACACTACAGAACACAAAACTTGCTTATACTTCGACACTACAGAACACAAAACTTGCTTATACTTCGACACTACAGAACACAAAACTTGCTTATACTTCGACACTACAGAACACAAAACTTGCTTATACTTCGACACTACAGAACACAAAACTTGCTTATACTTCGACACTACAGAATACTTGCTTATACACAAAACGTCTATGTAGTTCATAAAAATAAATTACTACGGGGCAAAAATCGAATACAACTACAACAAAATTGAAGTGAAATATAATGTAAAGAGGTTTATCAGAAAGAAGATCTATAAGGCACAAATCTACTAAGTTTTTCAGGCTAATAGATTTTTCTCTAAAAGTTGCTCAACTTTTCTCAGAAATTAACTTTTGCAATGTTACAGAGCATCATGTATTAAACATGCATTATATTTGCAGTATATAGAGACTAAACGTTTTTTATGCCACAAACATGTACTGGTCAGTAAACACTCTGACAATTATACATTTGAACAGAAGCATCCTTTATCAATTGAGGAAGAACATTTAATCAAATTTCAAATCAAATTAATCAAAAAGAGGATAAATAAAATCAATCAACACAATGTAGTCCCTATTGACTGAGAAAGAACAATTTATCAAAATTAAATGGCAGATACTGGTGAGCAAACTTGCCTGTTTGTTTGGGTCTTATTACATTCAAACACTTCAACTAGATCTGAATCCTTTGAATAGTCAGCCTGGTGAGAAACATACATTTTTGAATAATTGATTAATATCTAGAGCTTTTGTTACTGGACACCTTCTGCAATCTTTCATTATCTCTCAAATGTTGATACAATTTGGAGCCCAGAAGCAAAAACTTTCATTAAGTAGAAAGCAGGAAGTTCAGAAAAATTCAGTAAACTTGGGAATGAAAAATAGTATGATAGTAGTGAGAGATTTGATGAATATATCAGAAGTCTAAGAATGCTAGGTAAAATCAAATCGGCAACTTTGATGTGTTTGACAATCATATATAATTCAAAGCAAACATATTTAAAACTTTGATACGTGTTCTTTGGTGCATTCATTATTGCATTCATTGAGGTTCAAACTTTCTTTACCTATTACTCAAAATTTGGCTGTGTGTGCCATTACCAAATTTCAAGAGTAGAGGCAACTGGAGTGGTTGTGAGAAATTGATGCAAAAGTTTAAGTCAAAAGCTGGACATAAAAAATCAAAACTATTAGGGAGCACCAATTTCTATCATGCATAATTTTGAGTAAAATGATACTTTCAATTTCAATTGCTAAGTTGAATCTCATAAAAATTCACTTTATCAAACTTTTGATGAAGATAGTAAAACTATATTTACATGACTGCTGCCTGCATATCCATAGGTTGATATTCTGAAATATGGGGCATCAGGAGACATGAGGATTTCAATGAAATCACTTGTCATGTCTAGCTCTGCAAATGCATCCTTTAGGGCATCTGACTAAAAGTAAATGGCATCTTCAAATAAAAGCTTCTAAAATGATATAATAGAGCTTCAAAAGTGATAACCAAATTTTAACTTACTTACATATACTCAGGACCTAAGAATAATTTATAAACTATACAACTTGCGTATTTTTCAATATAAACTATAAATATTAAATGTGTAAAGTTTGAAAAAAGTAGTTATCGTAATTATCTATGAGAAAGTTCAACAAACTACAAGAACCTATTAATACGTAATCTATCTGACTTTGACAGCTTTAAAACTGAACAAAAGGAACAAATGTTAATATTAACAAACAAGTTCATATTAAAATTAGAGTTTAGATTTGTCAAAAAGATAGCTGTGTGATGTGACTACAATATAGTTTTCACAGGGGCTACATAAGAGAGGATAAAGAAAAAAAATCTTGCTTTTTATACCTTCATTATAATCTTGTTTTCAACATCTTCACCAGAGAAATCAAAGTCTAGAAGATCATCCGGCTCCTGTGTCTTTATGCTACATTCAGTGAGTATGCCAGCATCTTCAACAAGCCTTAAATTTTGCAGGCCAAGACATATTAAATTTTACAATAAAATTTTTACTTAAACTAAAATTAAAATCTGATAGTTTTAAAATTATTTTAAAATGTAGAGCTATGTATCTTTCTTTAAAGTTGTAGGATAGAAAAGGAAATACAAGAACCATGCATTTTTCCAACAATACTAACAGAAGCTTTAGTGGTGATCCATGGCCTCCATAGCACATCTTCAAGGCTGTGAATGAACTGGAATCTTTGCTGCTTCCAAATATATTCAGGCATTCCTTAAAGATATTGCATATCAGAGATTATAGAAACACATTTCAAACTACACTCTACTACAATGGACCAATGTAGTGATGAAACTTTTTTACCTAGATCAAGGAACATTGGAGCAAGCTGAAAAAGCGAGCATTATAAACAATTTCAGTTTCCAGAAAGAAAATCAGGTATTACCAACTTTAAGCAACAAAGCCAAAGCACTTAGATTAAGTGACATAACTGAAAGTGTGTGATGAACATCGAGACTAAATCACTGAAAACGTAGAAAATTAGGTCATTAAGTAGTTTACCGCCATTCAGTGTGTTGATAAATAAATTGAGTTAAAAAACTCCTCATCGATACAGAAAAGAAACAATATTGAAGGGTAGTATTCAACTTACTAGCATAACGTTGAGGTTCAATTTGAAAACAGCATTTTCATCTCTGAACGAAAATTCCTGAAATATTGATGACTGAACAAAGGCACTTGCTTGAATGTATTTACTGTCCTCCACAGTGATCTTCAGCCCATCTTCAGATAAAAAGACAGTTGCAACCTAGAAATAGTTTGAATTGTCTAAAGGGCTTAGATCATTTACGTCATTTTCAATAGTGGAATTAACTGTTTTAAAGGTATTTAACAGAAGGATAACTAAATTGCTTTCCAACAATAACAACTTCTATAAACATTTTTACAATCAAGTAGAACTAAACAAAATTGTTATAGGGTTTTCGATCAAAGAAGACAACATAAGAGATTAAAGAAAAGCTTACATCCTTGAAATGAATCCCCTTTAAAACATTGGTAAGATTTCTTGCATTATCCATTCTCGCAACGAAGACATATTTATCTCTCTCGTCAGATTCCTCCGATCCTTCAGACATACTTTCTTCAGGAACTGGCATTGCAATTTTTTCGTTTAGGCCATCTCTTTACTTGTAAAGGATCTGGGGCGAGAAATTTGAATTTGGCGGGAAAGGGATTGCGTCATTTCCAGCCAGACGAAAACATTGAGAAAATATCTTAACATGGATTCAAAAAATCAAAAGCTGGTGGTTGTTACAAGAACAGAGCTTGAAAAAGCTGTAAGTTTATCACACATTATCTATCCTTTCTTGCTCGTCCCTGCTTGCACGTTCCATGCTTCCTTACATCATCATAATATCATTCGATTGCCATGTTTTGAATACATTAATAATTGTATGAAACGATCCTCTTCTAAGAACTCTCGCTTGAAGCATAATTCTACTTGAATATTGACCTGGCTAGAGTACCAGACTACAAGGTTGTAACTTGCAATTTGTTATCACTGCAGTTAAGTGAAACTAAAGGTATCAATGATGAAACCCGCAAGGTTTTCGCGGAATTAAAAAGTCAAGTGGAAAGCCTTGAGGAACTAAGAGTTGAAGCTGAGAAATGGAAGCAACTGGTAAGATATACTAGTTTATCTCTTAATATAAATTAGGAGATATCAGAGCTAATTAGATGGATGGGCATAAGATTAAATCAAGACGAAATGATAACAATACCGAAAAATATCACCTATTATACAATAGGCTAGAGTCTTCATTAGAAATCAACATAACTAAAATTGAGCAATTAAGTTTTAATTGAAATCCTTAAGAATGACTTTAATGGTATAGATGGAATGCACATTATCATGAAGTGCATATTCCTTTTTAGCAAGAGCAGCTGGAATCTGAGGAATACTTCTTGGTCAGTCGGAAAGATATTGAAAGATTGACAACAGAGGCAATGCAAATCAAAGAATATCTCCCTAAAGTAAGGAATAAACTCCTGCTGTAATGCATTTCTATTCTTGTAATAGTCTCTTTGTTTGACAGATCAACAGAAATTATCCGTTCATTGTGAATTATAATGAAGGTCCCAAAAAGCTAATTTCAATTGCAGGTTCTGAGAAAAGATGTTTACGTAGCATACACAAAACTAGATAAAGCTGAAGTCGGTATGTATACTCATACTTTGTTTGTCACATTGAGTAAATAGCAGCTCACAGTTCTTTATTAATTTAAAACAACAGCGCATTTTCTGTTGACCACAGTTGATTATTTGTGATTGATTGATTGATTGATTGATTAATTGATTGGCTGGATGATTGAATGATTACAATTTGTTTTAATTGATTAATTTGTTTACTACAATATCCACTGGGCCGTGAAAAATGTAAAAAGCAAATAAAGCTCATTCTTCCTTCCCAGCTTTAACACAAATTAAAGCAGAAAAACAGAAAGTATCCAGTGAGCTTGACAGAGCTACCAAGAGGCATCAGAATACTTTGGCTGAGTTAGAAGGAGAAAGGCAGGTATAAACTGTAATTCTTTGCTGATTTAAAGCATAAATGTGGATGTATATGCGTTGGTTCTAAATTTTCTCTTCTTTATGTAAAATATATCCTTAAGATGAATTGTATGAGGTGAATTATAGCTAACAAATGATGCTATAATGTATCATGATGGTAATTTTTTTATAACTGAAGGACAATATGTCATTAATAGTCATCAATGAAGGCATTGAGTTTCTTGGCAGAGTTACTCAACCATTTTTATGAATGACTAAGTTGCCTTTCCTTTTTCTCTCAGGAAAAAGCTGAAATGAAGGTCAGTCATGCTTTTTCATGCTGGACTCATGTAGTTTGCAAAAGTAATTTTCACCTCCTCACTATTTTAATGAAAATCTAAGAAAATTGCAATTATGAAAAGGCTGATTATTGTTTTTTGTAGAAAGTGCTGGAGGAGCTAAATGAAATAAATTCACAGCAATCAGATTACTGCTCTCGTATGGGTGCTGCTACATGTACCCTACTTTGGAGACTGTCACAAAGAGAAGACTGCACCGAAACAATTCTTGCAGGGGTAAAACTTACTTGCTTTTACATCTTTTGTTAAGATGTAGTTGATTAATTGTTTCCTCCTCTTTACATTATAACTTATCTTGAAGTTGCTAAAAGAAATGTTTAACCTCGTTTTTTCAGATGCCTCTTGATACAGCCAAAAATTATAAAAAGCCTGATTATTGAGACAGACAAAAAGCCTCTTTATTGTCTGAATATTGAACCTCACTATTGTCCAATGAAACTTCAGCAGATACTGGATTTAATATTTTCTTGTACCAAATGAACATATTCTTGAAATCATATACAGATAGCAGAAGAAGCTATCAAGGGAAACTGTTCACCAGCATATTTTTTAAAGAATTTCAACATACTTTTTCTATAAATTTAGACCCACACAGATGAATTTATACAACTGGTGTGTCACACAGTAGAAAGCTTTTCACTAACTCTGTCTGAGAACGAATCTTATGATGAAAACTCAAGGGAAGTCAAATTTGTACTGGCGTTATGTGGTGTTGCTACCAATATTGCAGCCTCCCCATATGGAAGAGAGTTTCTTATGAACAATGCCATTGGAGAGAAACTAATTGATTCTGTCATCTTCACATTCAGCAAGATTTTACCAGAGCGGAAACAAGAGATGAAGATTAGAAACCTTTGCTTAAAATTTCTGTACAATACAAGGTTCCTTTTTGTTTCTGTTTTCACTTTTAACAAACCTCATTAACGTGAGATTTTTAAAGATAATTGAAAAATTATGAAGTAGAGGGGTTATATGTTACAGCAAAGAAATGACAATTTCTTCTCACAGTAATCAGAGTTTCTTGACCAACATATAACTGTGAAAGCATCTATTTGAGAAAAACCTCCACACCAATTTATTTTATCAAGACATTCCTATTTGCCTTTTCACATTGATCCCATTTCATGTTTCAAATTAAAAGGCCAAAAACCTTCTTTTAGTATCAATCAAAAAGGAATCAAATACTTGGCAAAGAGAAAGTCTTTGCTGCAAACACTTATATCCATAATTGCAGGTAAGTCTAATTTGAGAAACTAGACTAATGAAATTAATATCAGTTTCATTTCTTTGCTTTTTGAAAGTTTGAATGAAAATGTAAAATTGATTTTCTCTCTCTCCTTGTTAGCTGATGCTTCCATGGAAAACCGCCTTCTTGGTGTCAGGCAAGGGCTAATTCTTTATTCTCTTCGCTGTATTATTTCTCAAACAGTTTTGCTTTGCCTTTCTTTTGCAGTCTTGAGCTATGGCCCCTTCATGGTATGCTTACATTTTTTTATTGTAGACTAATACAGTCATTGATGCTTGAATCAGAGAATGCAAGTTTTGTTCACCTTATTACAAGCATGGTTAGTATTGTCTCTACTTTATATTTAAAAAATTTTACTGTTTCATTTGGACATTTGCAGAAAAGCAAGTATATAGGAATCTAACCAACAAACCAAATCAAACTAAACAATAATTCATGACAGTTGGAGTGGACCAAGGGTTCACATGATTTCAAGGAATGTATATGATTACCAATCTTCAAGGGGCATCAAATTTTGAATAACTTTCATGCAGAGACAACCTGGGTTTCTAACTAGTGTCTTGTCACATCTTGTCACATCAAACAGTCATGTTCCATCCAGCTCAGCTGATGGTTTAGTTTAAAGTTTGGCAACACCAATTGGTTTACCAATTTTTATCTTTTGGAGCTATTAATGTTGCTAGAATGTTATTAGACACTGAGAGGAAACATTTCTATTCAAATTCAGTTTTCAATTGACCAGATGAGGGCCATTGCTGTTGATGCAACTGGTGAGGTAAGTGCAAATAGTCATGAGATTCAAGAGCTAATTTTTTTATTTTTACCTGAATTCTATTGTAAATCAATTGATACCTAGTAAACAAAGGGTAGAGTATTTTCAAGTGTCTGCATTTGTAGCTTTTTGCAACACACTTATGTTTAAAATGAAAGAAAAACAAAAGGAAATTTGCTAAGAAAAACAAAATCATCCTACTTTAATTTTTTCAGAAAATCTGTCTTTCAAAGCTTTCTTATTTTTAGAAAATTGTATGTTAATGCATCATTCTGATTGCATTGTAACTTTCAAATAAACTGTCCTCTAGCTACAAGAAGCACTACTGGAACTAATAAATGATGTCAAATTTCTCAGCAGAGAACAGTAATTCTGAAATTATGGAAATGTTATGTCTTGAAAGATATCCAGTTGTATAGACACCCTTTATAGCAGCAATCAGATGTTTTAGCTTTGTGTTTACATTTAAATGCGGATTGTAATAGTTTTAGTGTGTTCAGTTATAGCCTCTAATACTAATCTATAATCCCAAATTCATGAAAGGACAATGGGCCTATATTGCATAATTTATTACCTCTCTTTTTATTTTTTCTGTCACTGTATCCAAGTTTGTGGATCAAGGCAACTGATATATAATGTTCTTTTGAGAAATGCAATTTAAAAAGAAAAATGTATATATAGCAACTTATTTCTTCACACTGAACAAAAACTGTTAAAGAATATTAATGTCATATTAATCAGTGCCCTATTCAGTACATCTTCCAGTATCAAATGTTGATATTGATGATAAACTGTTTTGTTTACTACCATTAATATTAAGTGATGTAAGAGCTTTTGTGTAACATGCAACAAAAAGAAACAGCCATGTATTACAGTGAACGTTATTCGTCTAAGCTATTGTAAGGATGCATCAGATGAGATAAAGATGTTACTATGGCACAGACCAATCTGTCCCTAAGAATTATATTTATTAATTAGAAAATCCCAGGCATTGTTAAATAATTATCTTAAAATAGTTGCAGCTGTTTGCTAGAGCAGCCTTTTGGTCAGCTTGTGTGCATTCTCTTGATTCTAATATGAATGGTTTGCAATGAAAAGTGATTGTTGAGCTCCTGCAGACAGTTCTTCACCTTCATACTTGCCAAGGGTTGCCAAGCTGTTTAAGTAGGACCTCTTCAGCAACTCCTTTTGTGCAGCTGGTATATTTTCATCCTTTCCTCCCCAAACCTTCAACACTGATGCTTGCAAAGCACGGCCATAGGAGAAGGACAAGGCCCAGGGCTTTTTACCTGTCATTTAAAATATGAAACCTCTAACCAAAGTCTATTATCTACCAAGTCAAGTAGAACTTTGTCTGTTTGCAATCTGATCACTCATTTCCTTAATGTATATATGCCAAACAATCATGAATTTTTTAAATGTATTTTTCCTTAGTTCATAGTAAAACAATGGTTATTTGCCTCAAATTACAAACATATTTGACATAAGTCATAACAAAAAGGTCCTTTCAGCAAATGAAGAATATTGGTGTCAAATTTTCCAAATACAGTGCAGCATACTCTAAAATCTTTCAGATCACAGTTAGGAATGGAATTCTTGACTAAAAAGACCTTTAAGCTGATTAAAAGGCCAGTTAATGCTAATAATCAATATATGAATATACAGTGGCCATTATGAAAATATAGTGAACACTATTAATGTATAGTGGCTGAAAGCTGTGGGCAATCAACAGCTGTTCTATCAATGATCAATATTAAAACATTTATCATCATTACACAAACAATATATTAATACCTGAATGCTTGTTCATGGCATCTAGATGGGCTGTTGCATCAACCTCTGACTGGCCGCCAGACAAAAATGTGATGCCAGGCACGGCAGCTGGGGTCGTTCTTTGAAGAGTTGTCACAGTGGCCTCTGCAATCTGCTGTGGGGTGTATTTATTGGCACAAGATTGTCCTGTACAATGAAAAAAAATTGAGTAATTACAAAGCCAAACTACTGTAAAGGTTTCTCTGAAAGTCTCTAGCTATGATATTTTTCAATTAACAGTCTACAAGCTGAAAATTGATATAAAACATGTAGCAAAAATTCAATTCAGGTAAAAACGATTATTCCCGTGAGTTTTTTAGCCATAGATGACAGGAAAAAAATATGAAATGTCCGAAATAATTTCAGATGTCCCAACATGTCATCGACTTATTAGCCACATATTGTCTAGTATACTAGACAACTCAAATATGCTTTCAAAGTGGATCGTTTTGTTTTCGATGTCAGAATGCCATCTGTGGAAAAGAATATAATATCTAATATAATATCTACACTGAAATGTTGACGGAAATAGGGTGAGGCAGCATGATCTTACCTTGTGTTACCATGTTGGGCTTGAGAAGGGTTCCTTCCAGGTAGACATGGTGGTCAACTAGGGATTTGTACACACACGCAAGAACTCTCTCTGTCACACGTTGGGCAACACAGAGCTCGTGGGTTCCATCTATCAGAATTTCAGGCTCTACAATTGGCACCAGGCCATTGGATTGGCAAATCACTGCATACCTTGAAAGGACCTGGGCATTTTCTTGGATAGCGACATCGGTTGGTACATTATTTGCAACATTAATCTTGATGACACAACGAAACTTAGCAAACTGGGCACCGTCTTTCACGTATTGCTGAACACGTTCTGCCATGCCATCTAGACCTTGCGTCGTTGTTTCATCCTTGGTTCCTGGTAAATGGACTAGGCCCTTGTCAACCTTGATTCCAGGAATGATCCCTCTTTCTTTAATCAGCTGGACAAATGGCACCCCATCCTTACTTTTCTGGTAGAGAGTATTATGAAACAAAATAACGCCACCAAGATATTTGCCAATAGATTTATCGGCAGTGAAAAGCAGCTCTCGATACTTCCTACGATTTTCCTCTGTATTTTCCAGGCCGATGTTTGCGAGCCTTTTGCCCATCGTCCCTGTGCTTTCGTCCGCGGCAAGGATGCCTTTGCCTGGGGCGACGATTGCTTCAGCAACCCGTTTTAGTTCCTTTTTCTGCTCGTCAGTAAGGTATGCCATTTTTATGCTGGTATCTCGAGTCTGCTTTCGCCAACACGTGTGAACGCCTTCCAAAGTTTTGCAAGAGGATGCGTTGTGAGTTGTCAGGATCTTTGCCCGAGAAAATTGTCACGTGACACGAATAATCCAATAACAATGCACTTTGCTGACGCACCTCCGCATGTTACTGGACAATGTTTAGTGGACAAAACATTTCAGTGCATGCATATTTTCACGAACTTTGAATTACCAAAGCAAACTTCGATTTGAAAAAAGAATCATTCGGTCTTTCTTGAAACATTTTTAATATCTTATACAGGAACATACAGGAAAGAAATTTTTCACTAGCAATTTCTATAGGAATTTTAGCTTTAGGTTTGAAAAATTTTGGTGAAATTGAAAACAAGTATATTATATATATCTCTAAATAAACAGGTGAAATTTCATCCAAATTTTATTTTTAGTCGTGAACTATTTGCTAGTCTAGTCGATACGGTTCCCAGGCTCTTCGATCAATCTTTTAAAACTTAGAGTCCCACTGCATTTTCCTCTAATGATATATTTTGCTTCAAGGAAGGAGGGAGCTTACCCTGGGTACTAGACCCACTATGAATCTTGATAGAGATAGCTATACAAAGAAAAAATGACAGTTGCACTTAACCATGAATTTGTTTTCAAATCATAAAATTCTTAACGAGAAATTTCACATCTCTGTTATAGCGAGGTAAAACTTTCACAACTTTGTGTAATCGAGCAAATAAACAGAGAAAATTTAACTTGTTTTGCATCTCATGAAGATTTGAAATTACTCGACAGGAAGTTTTATCCGTGGAGATTCAAGTATTTCAGCAAAAGTGACACATCGAGCTATGGTATACGCACATGAATGAACACTTATGAAGACAGAATCGATGGTAAAGTGAATTCCTTTGAAATTCAAGACATGCTCCCATTTACAACCTGTTATTTGCTAGGGGAATCTGTTTGATATCAGTCATTGTACTGTCGTGTGGCCAAGGCAATGGAAAATGTTTCCATTCCACATCTAAGCTTCACAATTCGCCTATCAATACTTCCTAAAGCTCTATCTAATAAATTTTGCCTGCCTCACTGCCCTCCCGAAAATCACTTGTGGTTTTATCAATACGAGGTGCTCAAACAGATAATCAATTCTCAGACTATTTGCTGAAATCCGAGAAATTCATTTTTATGATTGTTGACGAAAACAGAACCTCGCCTCCCAGAAGCCTTATTAATCAAATCCCGGATGGAGTTCATGCAGTTAAAACACAAATAAGTTGAAAATATAAAGATCCAACAATTCTACCTAACTCAAATCAACTAGCCAGCTCCTGTGAAGGTATAATTCAGAGAAGAAGCGCGTAAAATTTAATTTAGTTTTTGCGCTTAATAATATTGAAAATGAGACAATGACCAGATGCTGTTGCCACTGTAACAAACATCAAATCATCTGGAATGTCGTGATGACTCACACAGAGACAAAGGGACTTTTGCAGACAAGACGAGTGAACGTACACAGAGCATAAAACTCCGGTCATGTGTTCTTGATGAATACGCAACAATTTGTCTGTCCTATAACCCGGCTTTAAACAAGAACGAAAATAAAATAACCAACTTTTTATTATACAGGAAAATGTAAATTTTAAAGTCACTTTCAATTACTATCTACAATTTCATTTCTTTAGGGTATTTGCGAATAAATCTCTAATTAGAATAACTGCAACCATATTTCTAACATCGAATTCAAAGAATGCAACTTGCACGCTGGAAGGTCTCAAGTAGATTTAGAATACGAAGATGGATTCTGCATAAACTATGAAAATACCCAAAACACTGAAACTATTTTCGAAGGTTTAGTACATGGCGTTTAACTCTTTTAAGATTCTAGAGTACTCTTGAGAATTCGTAGATATTGAAACACAATGCTCCTCTCTAGCAGAATCGCTAAGGAAAACGATACAGAATCAAACAGTTTGAAGACTTACTATTTATCAAAGCTGAGACTGTCAGACCAATAGTACTTAATACCACGAACAGGATAACGATATTTCAATTTATTCTTCAGCTCCAAATCCAAAGGCTGAGTCAGCATCAAACCATGACAGGTCCATTTTTTCCGTTTGAGACTTCTTGGTTCTTGGCACCACCTTCTTTATTTTGCTTTTGAAGACTTTCCTCTTTGACCCCTCTTCACTCTTGCCCCCTCTTTCCTTTGCTCCACCCTGCTTTGGAAATAGCTTGTTGAACTTCTCGATTTCGTCTGTACTGTCAACTTTCTTTGCTTTTCCTGAACCAAGTGAATTTGTATCCGATTGTCGACGAATAGAAGATTTTTCTATTTTGGTTCCTTTTGGTGTCAATGGCATCGCCAATTTTGGAGAGTCTCTGACTGTGGGCTTCACAGATATTATCTTGCTAGGCAACTTTGAAGCCGCTGAGGTCGGCGTTCTTTGCCTTTTGTGCAACGGATCCTCTTCGTCTGATGATGTGCCATCATTGAAACTGAACGCAACCCTTTTTGATTTACCAGAGCGGTCATCTCCATATCGAAGAATGCCTTGCGGAGTTTGAAAAGAGCCTGAAAAATGAAATATCAGGTAACAAACATTTAACCCAAAATTAACACCCTCAATATTAAGAATGGAATATTCATATTTTATTTTACAATTGTCTACGAAGGATGTGTCACTAGATACTGTTACTTCTAGACACTTAATTGCTGTTTGTATTGTCCTTCTTCTGTAACGTTATATATATTCTTCTATAACAAAAGTTTTTTAGATTGCCAAAGCCTCACTCCTATTATGAAATGTTTTGCGCTATAATGCTACATCTCTTTCTGCTTTTTCCTAAAATATTTTACTCATTACTGAAGATCTGACTCAAGATCCTTCACTTTTACATTTTTGGAAAATATGTTTGATGTCTCTATTTGATTGAATTATTCCCCCTATTATTTTCTTGACTTTTTCTATAGGCCGTCTTTATGCTGTATGTAAGATTCACATCTCCATTGCCAAAACGATTAAGATTTGTTTTATAATAGGCTAAGACTCGTACCGACTGATTTTGTGCCACGAAATGATGACTTGAGATAATTAAGATGCAAAAACGAATAAATCATGAAATGAATGAAGTTTTGGAATACCTTTTGGAGTTATTGATGGTGTAGCTAGGGGTGATTTTGGAAACAGTTTTCGCACGTGAGGACTTTCTGTGTTACGTCCATGAGACAGCTCCATCTTGGCATCTTCTAGAGAAGTCTTAGAAGTTGAACCCTCTGAAAGGTGTTCGGTATCCACAACAGCCATCTCGATGTCCATTGACTGCTTTTCCTCCCTAGGAACTTCTTTTGTTGATGCATTTGTCTTAATGAGCTCCTTGATCCGTGCCTCCTTTTCGGCGATTTGCTGTTGAAATACCTTTAGCTCTTGTTCCTTGTCCCTGATCACCGCTTCAAGCTTGCCTTTAGACTCTAATATATCTTGCGTCTTTTGGTCTAGCTCTTTTTCCTTCACATTCATCAACTTCTCGTTCTCCATCTTATATGATTCGAGAGTTCTGCACATCTCTGATATTTCAGCCTCGAATCTTTGCTTTGAAGCTGCTAACTCCATTTGAGCATTTGAACATTTTTCATTTGCCATTTCTGCTGCTCTTTTCAGCTCTTCCTTCTCGTTTTCCAGGCAATCTTTTTCCTTATCCCTTGCGCTAAGTTTCAATCTTAATTCCTCGTGGTTTTCATCTGCTGATTTTTCCTTCTGTTTTATCAAATCGGATATCTCCTCTTTACTTCTTTCCAAAGCTTTGTTGTTTTCATCAGCAGCAGTGAGGTCGGTCTCTAGCTTCTTTGTCAGTTTTTTGGCTTTAGCTGCGATTTTAAAGATTTCGTTTCAGATTGCAGTTTGCTAATTTGTTTAATTTTTCCCGCCACTCTTTCTTGCAAATTCTTTACCTTAATCTCTGCTTGGCTAGAACTTTTATCTCGTGACATCATCAACTCTTGGAGAGACTCTTCATTGTTGCATTTCTCAAGGCAAACTTGTTCATATTTTGCCTGGAGCTGATCCGCATTTTCTTTTGACTTGTTGAACTCTGACATTACCTCTTTGATGTGCATTTCTTTATCCTGCAAATCTTTAAGTGCCTTTTCATGCAGAATTTTGCTTTGGCATAACTCTTCCATGGCTTTTGTGATCTCGCCTTCCAAAGCTTGGTTTTTGTTCGTTATTGTCTGAAGCTGCAGTGTAGTCTCTTCAACTTGAGACATAGCAAAATTAGCTTGAAATTGTAGCTCTTCTTTGTTTACTTCAAGCTCCTCAACTTTTTCCTTCATCACTTCTACTTTGCCTTCCATTTCTTTAGCCCTGATAGCTTCTTTCTGCAAGGCTTCAACTTCTTCCTTAAGGTCTTCATTTCTTGACTTCTCATTTTCTAATAGGGCCCTTGTCCTTTCTTCTTCATCCTTACTTGAATGTAATGATGATTCTACATCATTTAAAGTTTGCTGTAATCTTTGCATTTTTTCATGCAAGCAATTCACTTCGAGTTTAATCTTGGAGTTTTCTTTGCTTGCTTCCTCAAACTTAGCCAGTAATTCTTCAATCTCACAGTTTTTTGTCACAAGCATTTCCTTAAGATTGTCAGCTGTCAAGTCCAGTTCCTCGAGCTGCTTTTCCTTAGCATGCAAACGGTCTGTGTACAAATTAATTTCATTTTCCTTTTCCTCACACAAATTTTGTAGCTTACGTATTTCCGCTTTACTGTATTCTTCTAGCTGACGATGGTCTTGCGATATTCTCTCTCGCCCTCTTTTTTCATCTTCTAGCAACGCTTCGATTTCTTTTAAAGTGCAATTTATCTTTTCGACTTGATTCTTGTAAAGTAGACATTCTCCTTTTATTCCATCAATCTCCTCTTTGGCTTGTTCAATTTGGGCATCTTTGTGTATCATCACAGCTTCGTTGTTTGCGTTCTGTTTTACAAGTTCTTCGTTTGTTTTTTCGGCGGAACTAAGCTTCATTCCTAGGCGCTCCAGTTCCTCCTTGTACTCATTCTGATTCCGCATCATGGCTTGTTCCATCTCGAATTCTTTGCCAGTTACTTTTATCTGCAGCTCTTCAAATCTCAGAGCCAGCTCTTGAAAGTCTGTAGCCTTCTGTTTAGCATCACTCTTCTGAACATCAAGCATCCGTTCACCTGTCAAGACACCATTTTCCAATCTTACCAAGTGCTCTTTCAATGCATTGCACATGTTTCTTGTGTACTGATCTTCTGGCATGTCTCTTCTTGGAGGGCCTTTTCGTTCTGCAGTTTTGAACTTACACTCTCGTTCAAAAGCTGTAGCTCAAGAATAGACTTGCGTAAGGAATCTATTGTTTTTGATGCTTCCGTAATTTTTCTGTCCTTTTCACTAATCTGTAGCTCTGTGTTGATTTTCCATTGCCTCAGCTTCTCTGTCTGCTGGTACAACTGTGAATGCAGCGTGGTAAGTCTTTCTGCTGTCTTTGGTTCCTTATGCACCTGGTCCTCGTGCTGCCGGCTCTTGGCTTCCTGTGACAGAAGTAGTGGCTCTGGTTCTTTTCCTCGACTGGAAAACTTTGTGAATCTTGATGCGCCACCAATTGGGCCAAAGTCTGTGTTAACCGTTTCATGCTGCCTCGGTGATTGCACTGGTCGTGAAGATGCTCCTTGGGTTGGGTTGAAAAAGAACCCTTGTCTTTGCATTTCAGTAGCGTGATAGAGTTAGTTCTAAAATCAAAAAACGTTGGTCAATTGCTCATTAATCGCTTTGAACAGAGGACTATTTACTCAAATTAAGATAGCCTACAGACAAAAGCCAAAATTCTTTAGCAGCGAATTTTCTCGATTTCTTGACTGCCAACTCTGCGATCCAGATTGACGTCATTGATTTTGTATCTCGCTATCTACGAATCTTTCAAAAATGAACCTCAGAATTGAAATCTACGCCTTCAAGTTAGTCTAATCTGAAATATTCAAGTTGTTTGGACCCTTCGGTCGCGAGTTACTTTGTTTTGAATATCTAAACATTATTTGAGGTTTGACCGCAATTTGCAAAATTTTACTGCAGAAGCAAATTCCAATGAAGTGTATAGGAAAAGCTGAATTTCGAAAATTGTTTTATTCGCAGCCTGACACCTCAAACACTAAGAAATTTTTGAAACAGCCTGATTTCAACATACAGATTCTAATTCTATGATCCATTTTGCCAAATATTAAGTTAAAATTTTCCTGGACTGGAGAATGACCTCTTTCGTTAAATATCAATTCATTTTACCGTTGTAAGTCGAAAGTGGTTTATTTTTATTACTTCTAATAAATTGAGCCTGTCCAAGAGATGATCCTTCTAAAGGTCAACGTCAGGAAAGGTCAACGTAGTTTATTAATCTAATGTCAAGTTCCAACGCCATTACCTATCCCTACCTACTTACCTACCCACCTACCTACTGCAAAACTAAATAGTGATTTTGATCTCAATAGAATGCTTTTCTAATAATGCCACTTTCAAAGATATTTTGCAATCTAAATAAAAGTTTAAGGTTTTAGTTAACTTGCCACGTAATTAAACGTAAACTTCATTAAGAGATTAATGTTTGCAAAGGTTGTTGTCATCGCCCCATCTAGTGATAACATTGTTAATTAACCGCTATTAATGCATCCTTGAATATCATTTTAACTAAATCCCTTATCTCTAGTATTACTCTACAAAATTTAGTTTGAAATCGACAAATCTACCTCAGCCTGCATTTGAATGCATGTGCTAGTCTACTAAAGATATTGAAAGTTTAGAGCCGATTATGTGATGAAAGTTTGTTACAAACCGATTTTGAAATAAAAAGGAAAGTTAATATGAGTGGACTGCACGAAGATCACTTGCTGCAACATGAAATTATAAGATGATTATGATTTGCTTTCTCTGCTCTCGACATCAACTTACTTTTGCTAGACTTTTATTCAAACTGCATGCTTGTCCCCAACTGTTATCCTCTTGCTTTGCTGTACACGTCATCCAAAACACAATTCCAGTTTCGCGCCAAATGCAGTTGCTCTGCCCAGACCCCTTGACGCGAAAAAAACACTGCCGAATGGAATTCTGATTTCATCGGCAGATAATGTAAAGAAATAGGGCTTTTTTAAATGGAAATATATAGTCTTTGAAAAAGGGGCAAGATCAAAATAGCATTATCTACATATTTTTGTTACTGACTCATAATTCTAAACGTATTCTAGATTCACATTTTAGAAGCATTCAGAGGAACAGTAACGATAGCTGTGTGTTAGGTTTTATTGGCCAATTCTAAATGCCGAGAATCTTTTTCATTGGATGGTTCATATCCTTAATCCAAAGCATAACTTACGTCTTGAAACTCACAATCAAATAAATTCCTTTCCACCCTTGACGTTTTATTGTCTCATGTACACAAAATTTTGCACAGTTCATTCTCAATCAGTGAAGAAAGATAATCATCTGCTCCAAGACCAAAACGTCATCAAAACTGTTTCTTAAAGTTCTGAAGTGCAACATCATTCAGATTCTGCTCTGATAAGCTACATTCTTCTAAAAAAAGAACTAACCTTAAAATTGAAGAATAAATTCATTCTAAGTTTTATCAAAAGAAACGAAAACATTGCACAGCCACGTGACTTGCTCCTTGCGATCCATTTGAATGTTTGCGATTCGAACGAAAAACGACATAACTTGATAGCAACAAATGAAGCTTGAATGTTTGGGGTTTTGATCTTGTCCGGGGAAGAAAATGGACTTACCAACAGTTTATCGCTTTCCAGGAGATGATGAGAGTTACATGATTGGCAGTGAAGTTGGCAGCCGACTGGACCTCTTCAAAGGGGCGCTGTACAAAAAGTTCCCTAACTTATGGCGTAGGATTGTTACAAAGGACGAAAAGAAAATTTTGGCTGAACTTGGAGTTAGCAACAGAGTTCTTGCAAATTGGGAGCTTATGTGTATCAGAGCATCAGACGGGGAAGCAATATTGAGGGGTGAGGGGCAGCAGTTCAAAGGACCTGGCGGGACGAAGTCACGCGGTGTAACTTTGCCAGCTAGGAAACTGAACTTGCATAGTCAAATCCAAGAGAGCGTGAACCCCGTAAAAGCTTTGAGAGGAGAAGGGACAGAAGTGCATCTTGCTCCGCTCATAAACTCTTGCGTTACGACGAGGAATCCACCAGAGCCTAAAAAGATCAAGAAAAGGGAAGAGCTTAGAAAGATGCTAATTCCAAATTGGTATTTTATTGTTTATATTATCCTTTCTGTATCTTAAAAGATAGAGCCTATGAAATTCGTTATGGGGCTTGAGGAGCCTATTTTGACGAAGCTAATAAAATTTCAAGTACTCATGACATATCATTATCAAAATGATCGAAACAGGAATATGTTTGAGTCCAACCTGAAGGGCATGCTATTTCCGTAGAAGAAATTATTCTGTTGCGAATTTTTCTCGCATGGTCGTTCTTATTATTTAATGTATACTTATTTGCACAGGGAAGTATGACCACAATTTTTCATATTTGAAATTCTCTATGCACGCAAATTTAAAAAAATGCAAATTCAAGAATTTCAAACAATTGAATAGGAATGTAGCACAAAAAATGTAATAACGACTTTTCGATCCAACCTTGAATCTTGGAAACCTCTCTTATAACTTATCAAGTATTCAACAGGATGTGTTTAAAAACGATATAGGGAGAAGAGAACCGTAGTTTTGAAAGCAGGAGAGGTTTCAAAACGCTACAAAGTATCAAGCAAATCTTAATGACTCTTCTTCCTCTTGTAAAATGTTACTGTTACTGACTTATAATTCTAAACGTATTCTAGATGCACATTTTAGAAGCATTTAGAGGGACAGTAACAATAGCTGTGTGCTAGGTTTTATTGGCCAATTCTATGTGCCAAGAATCTTTTTCATTAGATGGTTCATACATTAGATGGCCTTAAAACTCACAATCAATTAACTTCCTTTCCACCCTTGATGTTTTACTGTCTCATGTGCACAAAATTTTGCACAGTTCATACTCAATATGTACTCAACAGGATGTGTTTAAAAATGATATAGGGAGAAAGGAACCGTAGTTTTGAAAGCAGGAGAGGTTTCAAAACGCTACAAAGTATCAAGTAAATCTTAATGACTCTTCTTCCTCTTGTAAAATAGTTTACCTAAAGACCTACACTTTGATTCAACAAAATATATCGAATAAAATTCCGATAGCTTCTCAAAGATAATGAGTTGGGAATTAAAGTATTAAAGAAACTTGACCTGCAAAGGGACATTCGAGAAGAGTTTGGTCTGCAACTTTCCTTTGAAAAATAAAGCGTGATTGGATTTCATTTACAAATCTACCCTTTTGGAAATTATGGCAGGAGATCGAGCATACCAGCCTCAACAATTATTTTGCATTGGTTCATGAGGGAAGCACGGGGAAACAGAGGCATATTAACGAGTTTGGGTAAGAGAGGGGGGAGGAAGATAAACCATGTAATAAAAAGACTGAACTTCGCTTCCAAAGTTGGGGTTTATACCTGGTAGGCGGAGGCTAAAAAAGGTGTTGTTTTTTCCGGAAGAGGGCTTGTCAAATATTACCCTGTGAATTGCCGTCTCCTTGTGAATCCTTACGCGGGTTTCGTAAACGAGGCGGAGCTGCAACAAAGAACAAGATGGCGACTCCAAAAGCAACTAACTCCACAACAGCTCCATTAACATATGGAATTAAGCCTAAAAAGTTTCAGTTGGAGGAAGACGGCGAGTCTTATATGATAGGAAGTGAAGTTGGAAATTTTCTGCGACTTTTCAGAGGATCCCTTTACAAGAAGTATCCATCTTTGTGGCGTAGGCTAGCCACCATAGACGAGAGGAAAAAAATTGCCTCACAGGAAAATGCAAGTGGAAGCTCGTTGGCAACAAATATTACACTCGTTAGAACTACAGAGATAGAGGAGATACTTGAAGGTGATGATGAAAAGTATAAGCAAGAACTGCGTGAAAAGTTGGCACTGCAGAACGTGGATAGAAACAAGGCAAAGCGTGGCAGCAATGTCTGGTTGCCAAACATCTTACCAAACAGTTCTCACCATTTGGATGCAGTTCCGGCTGCCACTCCTATCAATAGAAATAGATTTGGTCCAAAGAGAGTTAAATCATTCCCAACGTGGTACGTGGTGCATCATATTTAATATGGCTTTTGGTGCTCGACAACACATGAGGAGAAACCGCGATTATTTTTGGAAGGGGGGGGGGGGGTTGTTGACTGCAGTCATCTGACCATTGTAAATAGTACTCAACAGTAGCTTGGCAGGGGCCAAGGAGGCCGTTTTTAATGGGGCACTAAAGTTAACCAGGGGTGCCAAAGCCAGGATAGTTTGGTCAAGCCTCTCTATATTACACACTTTTTATAAGGAAGCTACCTCAAGGCCTAGTTCCAAGAGTTCCTTATTCATAGACCGCAAATCATCAGATTTTAGTACCAAAAGCTCCTTAATTTTTGCTGTACATCAATAAGCCTTAGCACTTAATAGAGAGAGGGGCAAGACAGCATATGGCTACTCAAGCGGAGCGGAAGCTACTCAAAGAAGCACTTGACACACGAATATCAAACAATCTATGCAAGTATTGGCTGCAAATGAATGGAACCGGCTTTTTAGTTCTTGATGCTTGCAGTTATAAAAAAATTTTCAAATAAAAAAGTTCCTTAGTGATTTCATTTTTTGTAGTATGAGTTCCTTGAATATTTGGGTCTTCTACATGTAGGTCTTCTATAAAGTGGTTCCTTATAAAAACTTCACTGTATCTTTTCTGGCTGTTTTCAAGACCAGATCCTATCCATAAGGCATAATGAGCTGATCAAAAATGTGATGTTGGATTTAAAACCAGCCCCCAGTGTTGAAAAACTATGTTGTTTTATGAAGGGGTGTTATTGCACTGAACTCCCTCCCTCCTTGCTGCTACTGATAGTACTCCACCGCTTGCAAAGTCTTTAGTCATGATAAAATGATTGGCTAAGTGCAGAATGCTGTTTTTGCCTGCTCCTTCCTTAACCATAAATGCTGAAGAATTTATAAATGTATCAGGCAGCTGCATTGGGTAATTTAATCACAGCATGTTATATTCTGATGTATAACACATTACATACAATTTAGCTATCATTCCCTGCTGCCTTCCGGGCCATACTGTGCTTATGAGTTTACTTGTCAATGAAGCAATAATTTTATGGCATTCATGGTATTGTTCTTTGATATCCCCTATTCCAAGTTTTTATCCACCCATTTGCTCTGTTACCAATGCTTAAAGTCCCAATTGACCCTTCATTGAGTAAGATGCATCCAATTAAATCATTTTTTGCTTGATACGAACGCTTGACTGGCTACAGTCACTTCCCTGTTAACCAACTCTGTATTTTTTCACTTTAAAAAAATGATCTTAACTAGCCGCACTTTGAGATTATGTTCTTTTTAATTATGTATTAATTCTGTTTAATTATGTATAATTATTTACACCACCTGCATTTGAGAAAAAAGTTATTTTTTATCTATTGATTGTAGCTATGATGATCATGATATGGCAGCAGTGCACGAAGCAGCTGCCTTGCCAGAAGAGCTTATACCTATCAGGCTAGACATTGAAATCGACGGACAGAAACTGAGGGACTCATTTACTTGGAACAAGAATGGTAAGCTTGGAATGGAAATTATTCACTTCCATGCAATGTTTACATGCATTTTCAGATCTATTGCAAATCAAATCTCTAAAGCAAAAGATTAGTTGAATGACATTCCTTTTTTGAATAATTTTACAGAAGCATTGATTACACCTGAGTCGTTTGCTGAGGTTTTCTGTGATGACTTGGACCTTCCGGCAAACAGTTTTGTGCCGGCTGTTGCATCTGCCATTCAACAGCAGATCAAACAACACTCAACAGAGACAGAAATCAACATGGATGATGCTGCTGATCAGAGAGTCATTATAAAGGTTTTTATCATCTTGTTTTATTGCTATTAAGAAGAAAGGGTTTGTTTGTAAGACAATGGGCATTTTCAGCATTTTTGTGACAGCAAATCTGCTATAAGAGGTTAGAAACCTCCCCAAGAAGAAACATATGATTTACATTGGACAAAAAGAGTATACAAAACTTTACTCCTATTTTCAGAAAACAGGCTAGCCCCTCCCCCCTCCCATTTTTTCATTGAATTCATATCAATTTCTATGTCAGGTCATTGCAAACTTTTCAAAGACTACAGGCTCAAGTGATGTTGAGTTTAGAAAGAATTGTGATATGCACCAGTTTTTGGTATTTAAGAAAAGCAGCTTATGAAAATGGATCATTATTTCGTTTTACAAATCTTGGGCACAGTTAATACTGATTTGTTTGTTCTTTTTAAATGTTGCAGCTAAACATTCATGTTGGAAATGTCTCATTGGTTGATCAGTTCGAATGGGACATGGCTGAACCATTGAATAGTCCAGAGCAGTTTGCAATGTCATTATGCACTGACTTGGGGCTAGGAGGAGAGTT
This sequence comes from Nemopilema nomurai, assembly GCA_003864495.1. NCBI lineage: Eukaryota > Metazoa > Cnidaria > Scyphozoa > Rhizostomeae > Rhizostomatidae > Nemopilema > Nemopilema nomurai. Next base: position 475,289 of record PEDN01001358.1, on the reverse strand, counting down.
TGTCACTGCCATTGCCTACAGTATCAGAGGACAACTGAGTTGGCACACTAAGACCTATGCATTCAGTGAAGCCCCCTTGCCATCCATAGACAACCCCTTTAGAACAGGAAATGACGTAGACCATTGGTGCCCATTCTTGGAAACACTTACTGATGCGGAAATGGAAAAGAAGCTTCGTGATCAGGACAGAAATACAAGGTTTGTTGTTGTGAATTGTGTCTACATATTTTTGTTCCCGCTCGCTAAAGAATTTTCCTGCAAAGCCATTTCAGCAGGACCATTTTGCCTGTAGAAGATAAACACAATTTTTTTAGAAATAAGGCCATACTTCCTTCCCCTGAAAAAGCTCTATATCTCATTCTTTTCACTTTTTCGTTTCTATTTTTCTTCACTAGATACAACCTGTTCAATAATTTCTTACATCTAACTCGCTTTTATATTCCTCATCAGTGTCATCACTTGGTTGATCATGCAATCTGTCGGTTAAAACCTCCGCATTTTGCCTCAAGTTTTACATTGATCAACTTTTTCTCACTTAATTTGCTTTGTTTTAGGCGAATGCGTCGTCTGGCCAACACTGTTCCAAGTTATATATGATTCCATAGCCAAGAACAGATATTCACTCGACAACCAAGAATGAAAAAGTATTCTGAACCGCAAACAGAAGTCTTGATGGAGCGCACTTCATCAAACGGCTCATCCAATTGGAAGTATAGGCAACATCTACCGGAGGCCGTTTCGATTATGGAGCTGCTGATGCCAGTTGATCATTTGAAACTGATCTGATCTTTGTTTAGGTTGTGGGGCAGCTGTCCAGTATTTTAGGTCGTACTTAGAACTTGAAGATTTTTAGGCCACCACGTTGTCTTGATAAGCGAAGTAAACGTAGTCGTAGCAAGTATTTTTTATGAGAAGCAGAAAAATGATGGAAAGCGTAGTAATATTTCGATCAAAACATAATTATGTTGTGTGACGTTTCTGGTTTTTGCGAGCAGCTTTGTTCGGTAAATATGTATAATTCAGTAATACTACGACAAGTAAATCCAACACGTATGATTTTTGCATATAGTAGCAAGTCTGGAGACTGGAGTGAGTTATTTGTAATATGAGCTTCCCATTAGCTCTATCTTCGCGGTTATCAAGCATCACGTGATTCTTTGCCAAAAGAGGCTCTGATATCTCGAGCAAGAGAAATTATGCAAGTGTTTGAAATAATGGTACCAAAAGGAAGAGCTTTTCTCGAATTCAGATTTCAATAAAACATGGATCGAAGACCATTGAACAAAGCTTTCGCAGTCAACAATTAATAAGTATTCCCCTTCTATGCATTTTCAGTTTCCAACTCGTGGACTAGGGGTGAGAGAGAAAGCAGCAAGACTCTTGGAACAGTGATATCATATTTTCTTTGCTGAAGCACCCAGTTTGAAAGGGTTCTGTATTTGAATTTATTCATAATATAAAAAAGTAGGGGTCAAATGTTTAAGAAACGTGTGACAATCTAGACCTGCTGAGATGGTTAACAATTTACTTTGATGATACTTGGACAGAAATTTTTCGGAGATTTTGGGGACGGTTTAGGGCCAATTCTCGTCACAATATTTTTGAAGCACCTATTAGACAACATCAATGTTTTGTCATATATTTGTCCAGTGCACAACAACTTTGAAAGAATATGCCCGATTTGGCAACTTTCTCGTGAATTATGAGTGTGTTTTGTCTAAAAACTGCTCCTCCAGCTGACCTTTATTGCTTACTTGTTATTCCCTGATGGTGGACAGAGAGATTGCATGGCCTGTTTCTTTGTTCGAGAGACAGCTTCAGAAGTCTCTTTCAACTGAACTACCGTTTTGTAGGATGTAACAAAATATTTCAAGCTTCAAAGTACAACCAGAATATTTCCTTCTCCTTAGGGTTTAAATTAGGGCTTCTCAGCACTCGACTTTTTACTCGCCTCGCATTTCTGCTAACTCCCTCCCCCGCTTTTCAGACCCCCGACTATTCGTAAAAAGCAGACAAAAGAAAAGTTCACCAACAGCAACAACTTCAAAACAATCTACCAGATGAAACGGAAGGCCAAGGTTTACTTTCGATACAAACGTTTTTTACTGGAAATTTGATATCTTTTAGCTGTCAAATGGAATAGGCTTTTGTCACGATGGAGTCTGTTGGTGCAATGAACCAAGATGCTTGGCTTTGTGCTAATCTGATAGATAGTAAGACAGCAGAGAAGCTTGCGCAAAACGTAAGTCTGTACACCAACTTCATTATCGATTATTGTCATCCTAATCAAAGCCACTTAAGAAATGGAAACATTGTTCATTTAGCTCTAATATAGCTATGATAGGGTCAAAAATGTAATTGAAATGAAAAACTAGGGCTCGGTTTGGGTTTCGCGTTTTGGTAAATGCTGGGGCTACTTCTAATAAGGCTTCTGATTTGGTAACCAGATATTTCCTTACTTTTTCACATTCCATAAAGGTGGAGTAAAGTACATCCGGATAGTGCTAAACGACAACAGTTTGGACTGGGAATGGGTCTAGTTGCACACAGCCATGATGTTAGCAACTTTCCTTTAAACATTAGTAAATGGTAGCATAAAATGAAACTAGGTTCAAACCAATCTGGTTCTATGGGTGTCAAAGATCTGCTTATTGTGTTGATTTGAAATGGAATGACCCTTTGGTGGCTTAGTCACACTGTTGTTTTCGTTTTTGTTGGATGGGAAAAACTGAAAGTATCAATCTTTTCCTTCTTGAAGACAGGTATGCACCTACAAGAAATGAGTTAGCCCTCGATCTTTGTAATTGTATGCCTGTGTAAATTATTGGAGATTCCTATTGGCTCCTACTGGTATTCCTATTTCAATTGCAAAGAGCATTATTTGCTCATCATTAATGTTTGGCACACTATTCCAGAACTAGTTTTAGTTTTTTTGAATTCTGCTTTGCCCTCATTTGCCACTTATTCTATGTACACTACCGTTCCAAAAGTCTTGAGACAATTCAAAGTTTTGAATCTTCTGGCGAATGAAAACAATTTAAGGCGATCAAAAAATATATATATACTTTGAAACACTCCCATTATCCTTTGAAATGGTCTAAATAGCCCAGTAATAGCATCAACAAGTTGCACAATTTCAGCTCTCTTTATTCATTACAATTAATTATTAGAATTTGAAACCTCTGCGCTTTGACCTTCGAGCAAATGAATCAAGATGTATCCTGTTTTTTGATCTCTCAATAAAGACCTTTCATGTCTTGGCCTCTGGAACTTCTTCGGTCTGCCAACCCTTGGCAAATCTTTCACGGTTCCAAATATAAAGAACCTTTTGCATACATCGAAAGCTGCATTTTTTGAGCAGCACACAGTTGACGCATTTTCTTGGTAGCTTTTACCATTATTTTTTAAAAGATAATTTCCCCTTCTCGTATGGTATTTCACGACGTTTGATAACCTACATGTTCATGTTTCTGGCCTAGAAAATTTTTACAGTTAATCTTTTTCGATTAATGTGGCGAAATTGAAATACTTCAACACATGAACAATGTCTTATGAAAGTTTCATGGAAATATCCGGTTGTCGTACTTAATAAGAGAGAATCAAATGCCTTTTTTTTTAAAAGCTTTATCATAAGCATCTTTTGAAACTTTGAATCTTCCCAATACTTTTTGAACGGTAGTGTATTAAACACTAACGATATCCCATGCATATTTGTTGTTTCTTTAAGATCAAAGTTCTTGGTATTCTGAGCATAATATCTTCTTCACTGAGGTAAGCAAAAACTTTGTATAAATGCCTTAGAATGATAAACTGCTACAAATGACCTTATGATTTCTTTGATTACTAACTTAAATGCAAAATATGATATGATTCATTCATATAAATGCAATGCAGCATGGGTTATAATTATTTTCCTGTCATTAAAACAAGGGTGTAAATTGTTCAAGTTGGACCCATCAATTTTCCATTACATGAATAGACAAAACAGATGAACCCCAACAAATGTTAGGTAGACCTTACATAACTCATGCTGGAACACAATACTTATGACAGTAATTCAATATAGCAGTTCATTGCTTATTTTAACGAAAATGCATAACTTACTGCCTTAATTACTTTAAAACATGAAACAAAAAGTGCAGAAAGTTAAGAGAGAATGAAAATGAGGATCTGAATTTAGAGTGTTCCCATTTCTGAATAACTCTGATGATCTAAAACAGAACAAACCTTGTTGATTGCCTTTTGCTCAGTAAATTTGTTTTTAGTTTTTTGTTTTCTTCTTGTATTTATCAGCATAATTGGATCTGGATCTGTCATATTCTTTGCTGTTTACAACAGAATATGTAGAAACCCTGATGTAAGTCTCAAGTAAAGACTTTTACTACTTTCCTGATTTAAGCCCTGGTACAAATTATTAACCCTTTAGTAACTCAATTTCTTTTTGATGTTAGTCTATGTTTTCATTTTACAAATGGCATATACCAGTGGTGTTGTAGAAGTCTTTTCCTAAAGTTATCCCCCTTAGCCACCAAATCAAACACTGAGAATGGGGAATGCTATTTATATAAAAATTCTCACCAGTTTTGCCATCCAAATTAGTTGCTTATGATTTGAAAATAATGTTATCCAATTGCAAAGGTTTTTGAATTTGTGATTAATAATGTTGTCAAGAAATAGCTTGCATCATTCTGTAGCCTTTGTCAAAGCTATGAAGGTTGTTACTTGAACTTTGAGCTATACCATTTTGTTAAATAAATCATTTTTTTCAGGTTAGTTCATTGTTTCACCTGTCAATAGCAGACTTACTGCTTGCCTTGTTCTGGATAACTGGGCCCATCATTCATTTCAAGCATGGAAACACAGGCTTTCCAGTGCTGGAAATTGGTTACTTTTGTGCCACATGGCAAGCACTTTGTGAGGTATTGGTCAATTTGCTATAATAATCATACCATTCATTTTGCCAACTTCTTCATCATGAATAGTAACATTAAGTGATCTTCATATGATGTAGTAACATACACTAAGGGGACAAAAGTATGGAAACGAAGGGCCTAAAAATATGGCTTTGAAAATTTCGTATGCGGCTGTTGAAAATGGTTTGGACTACTTTGGCTTAAAAATAGAACTTGATGTGACCAAAACAATAAAAAAATGTAAACAAACTCTCCTTTTCACGAGATATCACAAATAATGTCGACATTGATTTTGTAAATCAAAGAAATTTAAGAAAAGAGAAGTATAGTAAAAGTCCGTGAATTGTCAGGAGGCGAACAAGTTGCAATTAAACATCTGCGACTTACTGGACTTTCCTTTGCTGAAATCGGGAAGCAAATAGGATGCAGCAAATCCGCAGCTTTTAAAATTTTTAAAAATTTAAACAAACAGACTCTTTGGATAAAAAGGAGAGATGTGGACGACCAAAAAATTTTTGAAAAGAGGAGAGCGAGCTGTGTGCAGAGTTGCACAACTATTTCCAGAAGAGAAAAGTGATGTTGTTGCCTTGGCCCGCCCAAAGTGCGGACATTAATATTATTGAAAACATAATGGAAAATTCATGACAAACATCATTAGACATGATCCTCCAACATCAAGGAATCAATTTATCAATAAATTATTCCAAATCTGGCACGCCATTCCAAAAGATTACATCAGAAAATTGTAAGATTCACTGCCACGAAGAATGTGCGCCATTAGGAAAGCTCGTGGCTACTCCACAAATACTGAGAAAAAGATGAATTTGGTTCGAAATAATTTTCAAACTATGTTAAAAAGTTTAATTTATGCATGCCCTAATGATTGACATCTGATCCTTATAAAATGCAATTCTTTGTTTCTTTGTTCTGCTCCCTCTAAAAAGATTGCAGCTGCGCTTCAACGTTGCCTAGGCCAATCGTTTCCATACTTTTGTCCCCTTAGTGTACTCGTGTAATAATAAGAAAGTGGCACATGCTCAAGAAGTGGACTGATTCTTTGCTAAAGCCAGTTTCAGAGTCATAGGTATTGATAAGCTGCAGCGTTACAATTTATCTGTGGCTCTAGTATCATCTGTTATTACTTGAAATAAATAGCTTATTTCTCCTACATCTCTGTTAGTCAAATGAATGTTAGCTAATTGATACATGGTAGGTGGCTTTAGAGGGGAATATGGACCAAATAGTGATGATTATGCATTTTCCATTCTACTTTGCATACATTGATTTAAAAAGGTCAATTGATTTTTTTGCTATTGACTCTTCAATGGTCAATTCCATAATTTTGAAAGAGTATTTTATGTTGAATATTTCTGAAGTCTATTTTTATTTCATTGCATCTTTGTTGAGATCAGCTCAACAAATTCAGGTAAATGCAATATTTTTTATTTTTGCCTGACAGATGATCCATCTGATGACCTTCTTTTTGACTATCAACTATGCATTGAATGTCTTTCTAAGAATGAAGGAGAAAAAAGAAAGGGTTGTGCTTTTGGATAGCACTGGAGAATTGCAGGTACCCCATTTAGCAAAGAAGTAGGAAGCATTGCATCCCAACTTCAATATTTATAAAACAGTTTTGATTTTAAAACCTATTTGCAGTGTTATCCTATCATCAAGCTCTAACTAGAAGTAATGGGTATAACAAAACAACAATTTGCTTATTGATTATTAATTCTAAAATTTATATAGTTGAGCCATGGATAGCTCTAAGTTTGACTCAATTGGAGTAGATTTTTGTTCCCTTCAAAATACTTGTCACAATAGCTTAACTTCCATTGCTTCCTTTTAGTAGATTTTATACTCTGTTGATTCTTTTGATTTGACTTCAAGATCAAATGTCAATAAACCCTCATTGCTAATCAAAAGCTTGTGCATTCTTTTTCATCTGTTAGGCTTACATGTTCAATAAACTATTTTTGATAAGGCTGTTGTGTCAGTTATCTTAAACAGCCACATGTTTACTCAAATTGATATTGTATAATAAATTTGTATTCACATATATAAAAAAAACTGTTCTCACTTTTTCATTAACTTTTTAAAACTAAGGATTTTTCTATTTGCTCACCTCCTTTTTTATTATCAAACTTTTATCCTCTCACTTTTCAATACATCTAGTCATCAGGAAATACTTGGGCCAACTTGGAAAAGATCAAGTCTATTGCCTATGTTGTCTGCTGGTATGCCAGCTTTTAACTTATATTTGCATTTTGTTTCCTAGTGATTTTTATGTAGATTGACATATCACATACAATTATCATCTGGTATACCATCTTCAAGACCATAAATGATTTATAAACATGTTAATCAAATATGTTTCCTATCACATATAGAATGAACACATTCTCTTTGTAACTAAGTGAAAAATTTTCAATGAAAAAGCTTTGGAATAGGGTTTCGACTTAAGTACTTTATTACAGAATGGCTGATATCTTCTAACATTATAATTTTGTGAATTCTTTTGAGGTATTAAGTGATGGTGATTTGACGAATTTTGCCTCTCATATGCTCTTCTATTTGCCCTCTAGTATTTCCAATCTGCAGCGGCCTATTTATTTTGTTAGCTTTTGGTCCTTTTTTGATGTTTGCCTACTCTGGAGTATCAGACGAAAAAGTACTTTTAGTATGCAAAAAATAGTCTTGCTATTTCTAGCTATAGTAAAATATAATACTGGTTGATATTTCTGTGTATAAAATATGAAACAAATGTTGACTAAAACTAGATCTTGTATAATAGATTTGTATTTACTTCATCACAGGCTGCTTCCAATTATTTTGATCATACCACTCATTCTTAAAATCACACATCAACAAGCATCTTGCCAACGGTAAGTAGAGTGATACATTTGTTGCTTATACTTTTCATGCCAATCCAAGACACATGATTTCCTAATGCCAAATTCATCTGCTGCTAACAACCGTCTTCTTGATATGCTTATCAATCTGTCTCTGCAATTCTATGAAAATGGCCAAGTATTACCTCAAATGGTTTGGACAGCAAAAGTCTAACACACAGCTCTATCCCTTCTGTTGATTTAGCGAATGCCAGCAAACTTTGAATGCAATTTTTTTCAAGTTTAAATCTAATTACCTTTTAGTGTCTTAATTTTGAAATTTATAAAAAATAGCCCACACACTCCCCCTAATGATTCAAATGCAAAGGACCTAGTTTTCCAACCTCATCATTTATTTGTTTGTCAGTCTGAATTTTCGCCTCAAGATATATAAGCATAGGCATAATCATGGTGAGTTTTGTAATCATCTGTGATGATTTTTTTGCAGGTTGTATTTTTTGTTAGAATCCTAATATTTCTCTTAATTTCAAAGAGCAATATAGATTTGGTTGGAACTATTTTTTAAAAGTGATGAATTTTTACCCAGATGTATCATATTGCTCGACGCTCCTCGCACGACAACGGTGAGTCAATGTCCATCAGGGCTGTGTATGATTGGTTAAATTACAGCCACCTGTCACTCATTGATTTAAGGGAGCCAATCAGCTCCAACTGTCTTCGATCGACTGTTTTCGAAAAACCCCACATTATGAGTTCAGTAATTGTTGTGAAGTAGTTATTTTTGCTATTTTACTGGATTAGAGCAGTGTATAAAAATGCAAGAGAAAAAATGGAATCCGGAAAACTTAGCTGTCATGGTCCGGACATCATGGACATATAGCCATCATTGTCACGGTGAACAGAAATGGACAGAATTACTTTTACAGCCCTGCCGTGTAATTTTTCGACAACCCTCAAACAAAGTGATGATAATCGTAGTCTGGATGTCATATAAGTTTTGAGCTAATATTTCTGTGGTATTTTATGACGACATTAGTCATAGATAACGATATCTGTCACTAGATCTTTAGCGCATGACCAGATCTGTTTCAAATTGAATTTTCATTTTTAGGCCAGCGATCAGCTCGGTAAATACAATGGCTACGTCCTAATGATAGCAACGCTGTTGTTTTCTATTCTATCGATCATCGTAAGTTTTCACTGAAAATTTTTTGGACAGTGTCCATACTTTGGACAGAATCAGACGGACTTTGAACTCCAAGTAAACACACTCAGTAAAATAATCATGTTAAGCAATATCTACTATGCCAACTTGGACGTTATTTCAATTTCTTTGAACGTCATTCTTGTCACTGTTGTTGTTCTGAAGTTGTTCTGCTGTTTCTTTGCATCCACATCAATGTCTGTTCGGTTTTGAAACTGCCTGAATTCAACCCACCCATATCTAATCTCGATTTGCTCTAATAATTTCAATGAAAAATTAATTGGCCATAGATATGAATGCAAATAGCCTTTTTTCTCAAAGTAGTGGCTATCTAGGCGATTTCTGCTAATCTTGCAACGTATGGGAGCAAATTGCATTTTCCTTTTTGTAAAATCATTTCTAATCTTTGAATTTATCAAATACGTTATTGATTCTTCGGAGAGAAGAAATGTTCGATTTTTTCCCTGCAAAAATAGCATTGAATATTAAGTATACATGTTGCATAAATTTCCCATTCAGGTCTGCACGAATCAATAAATTGAAAATAAAGACTGTTAGTTATTTTTAAGGATTTAGCAACTTCCTTGCTAAAAATATAAGACATAAGTATGTTTAGAAGCTAGAGGCAGCTTTAGGGAATCTTCAAGATCCAATGTGATCAGGCTCTGATATTTTTTGACTGTTATACACGCTCTGCATCTTCTATGAAGAAGGTGGTTCACGAGATCTTTATTCCCATCTCAGGTTTTGTACACCGCAACACTAAGGATGTACCGGCAAACCCTGCTTTGTAAGTATGAAACAATTATGAAACAAAGCCCCTTTCACTTTAAGGTGCGATGATTTCTCTGGATTTTCAATTTAGTCCCCTTCACTTATCCAATTATCTGTTCATCTATAATATAATTTTGTATTATTTGCCGATGACTCAATGCTATGGATAGCGTTCTTTAAAGTCGGACTTTTCGAATTCGGATTTTTGTGTCAAGGCGCTTGGTTTCGCCTCGTAGTTTTGAGTATGTCACATTTCCAGCACGGTTCATAGTAGCAAATTCTTTTTCATACTAGGCTTTCACACGAATAGACAGCGTGTGGTCATCAAGGCAATGACACAGCGAGCGACTGCTTACGTCCTCGTTTTCATTTACTGCTGGACTCCAGGTGAGAACGGGAACAAATAGCTGTTTGTTCTTCATAGTTCCACCTGCAAACGCATTGCTGTACTTCTGAAACAAGGGAGTTAACCAAGTTGTTTTCTGCATCGGTCAAAACCCCCCAAACAGTCAGTAGTATGGGGCACAAATGCGTTCGATAGTATTTTTGCAGAAGTTTGACTTTTGGTCAATATTCAACACGTGCTAATCCTCAAGAATCTGTTTGCGGGCCTTGATTTAAAAACCTGTTAGATGTTTTTAGCCTAACAAAATTTTATTGAGTCACTCTTACAAACGTGTTCTCGTATTACCATTTGCTCGATAAACCTTTATTTGATCGTTATATAAATATATGTACGTTTTTTGGTTTTGCTGTATCTTTAACAAATGTCGACAGACTGATTTTGTTTATTCTGTCTTCAAAGAGCATAAAACGAGCATATTATATGAAAATCTTTTTCGATGTATGATGGAAATTTTGATAAGATTTTGCAGTAGAAATTTTCTGGAAAACTAATTTTGCTGAGCTACTTGACTCGCAAATGTCTGGTATGTACTTTTTCCGAAAATTTTTGTTAGAGGTAGCAATATAGCTTTTTTGTCGTAACTCAAGTTTTAATCTACATATTTCCTTGCAGCTTTAGTTTTAGCATCTCTCAGGCTGAAGATTGGACAGGATTCAACCGAGCCAGTATTGGTCAAATACTTTGGCCTCTATGTTGTTCAGGTAATCTTTATAGCTCTTTGACTTTTCATGTGAAGTTGATAACGATGGTTGTAAACGAAACTAAATTACGCTCTCTGTAAGTTTTCTCAACTTATTAAATTGATAAGGTGCTTTATTAAGTTAAGCTTCTTATTGATACCAGCGATACCATTCTTTCACTAAAGAATGACATTGGCACGGTTTGTTGCCATTTTGATAAACGGAGGTTTCCTTAATAACCCGCCTTTGTCGATCACTGACAGGTCATGAATCACATTAAGATTTGACATGACACGAAGGCTCATTTCTTATATAACCGCAAAATATCAGTTGTTTTTAAGGTATTAGGTCTCAAAAAAATGGTTTTCTCTCAACATTGCACTCGAAAGAGTTTCTGTTTCTTTCACTCGCATGTCGGCCACCCAATAATCTACAAATTGTCTTTCACCAGATTCTGAATTTAATTTATTTGCCCACTGTCAGCCCACCACGATATCTCTAAATGTCTTTAAGGCCTCCACTTATATTTTACAATGTCCTGCCAGTATGACGTCATTAACCTTACCACGATCATTTTTGTAAGCAACAGTTCTCAACTGATACTCATGGTTTGATAATACCAAATTTTATCAAAAAAGTATCGTTCTTGTGTTCAACTCCCCAAATGTTTCGAGCCTCTCGTCTCCATGTTCATTCAACTTTTAAGATGACGTCACTTCGCCAGTTATGCAAAAGTCACCACTCTTTAGAGTGCCAAATCTTCCAAGCTACTGCTTCTACCTCGCTCACTTATTCCCAGTGTCTCCCCTATAATAAATGATCTTGTTTCCGTTAGACGCTATCAGCACCACTGCAAGGGTTTCTCAACAGCCTTGTTTACGGGTGGAGCCGAAAGAACTTCCGGGATGCGGTCGTGCGCGAATCTCGTCGTTGGTTGTCTATAACCAATAACTATGGAACTCTGGAATCACCCACAACATCGTTAATGGGGTCAGGCGACCAAAACTCTTCGTAGCTATCGACTCAATTTGATTTTCATCGCTAATTCAAGATCATCTTTTTCTGTAAGACCATAAACCCATAAATACAACTTATGAATGCCGTTAGTCTTTGGTGTAACAGAACAAAAATGTTTTCTTTTGATCACCTAAGCGTAACCTCTGTTAGCGTCAACTTAAGATTATTGTACAAATAAGATGAGCATGCCATTGGACACATACCGTAAATCCTCGAATTCCCCCCCCCCCTCGAAAAAGCCCCCCTCGAATAAGCCCCCACCCTAGAACTACAAATTTTCAATAAGCTCCCCCCCCTCGAATAAGCCCCCTCGATTTGTTGATTTTTGACTCCTGAGGTTGCCTTTGGCATTTAAGTGAATTACAACAAAAATTTATATTTTTGTTAATAATTTAATCAAATGTTACTTTATGCTTTATGATTATTTTTCATATTATGAAAAGAAAGAAATTTCAAAATTATCTTTTTATGTGGCATGTTTCAGATAATTTTATAAGCCCCCCACCCTCGAATAAGCCCCCAGCCAAAAATATCAAAAATAGATAAGCCCCCAGGGGGGCTAATTCGAGGATTTACGGTATCAATTATGTTTAGATACACAATGATTTGTTGCCCATTTGATGTTGCAATAGTCTTTTCTCAAGCACTAATGATCTACCTCTTCAATTGACATGTGAATGCAGAAGTCAACTTAAGTTATAGTGCATTTAGCTAACCATTGTTATTGAAATCCAGTAGTCCTCTTGTAGTGAGTAAGAGACTTGTTTTGTTGTAAATATGAATAAATGCGTGGCTAATATATTTCCATCGCTTTCGACACGGGTAGCCTGGCATTTATAACATTGATCTGAAGTGAAATATAATGCAAAATAGTTTGTTTTAAAGTATGAATTGATAACAAATTTTTTGAATTTTTGCTCAAGATGCAGCTGGGCACGTGACTGACACGTGACTGTAAAGCTTCTTCCGTTGCCCGTTGCGTTCCAGTCCTTTTACGTCATCATTGCAAAGAAGTATTTGCTTTTAGAAGTTTCGATATGTGAAGCTGTGTAACACTAAACCTCTATTTTTGCGATGACGTTCTTCGTAGGAACGATTATACCTATGCACACCGGAAACCACTTACCAAACAAAATGAAATGCATCATACTTAGTTACTATTAGTTTTCAGTATCTAGTGAAGATAGGGCTAGGAACTTTTGGCGCAAAATAAAGACATGGAAGGTTTTTAATGTAATTGCCTGAATACAATGAAATAAGCACTAAAATACAAATCACAAAGCAACTCTAAAGTGTGCATACCTAAAAACATTCTAAACTATGTATACAATTCATCTAGATATTATGCAGTGTTTGATCCCCAGATTAAATGTAAAAAAATGTAAAATGTATCAGTGTCCATGCAAAACTATTTCTTACCTAATTCTAGCACTTTAAGTGCAATATTCTTTATACCCCTTTATAATAAAAAATCAAAATCACATTTCGTAGTTATGTTGTCAAAAATTCGTCCAACTGGCTTTCGAGTAAGGCCCTGTAGCCCTCCCTGTGGTATGCACTGAACATGGCCGGCGTGAAGAACTGGTTCGCTGTGCTGTGTTGAGGGAATCGACCGAAAAGAGGCATACAGCACGACATGCAACATGCGAAGTGACAGCACTCGCAGAACGCCCCCGTCAACCTGTCAGCATCGTTATTCGATAGAATCGGGCCTTTGCCCCATCGCCTCTTTTTTATCTGGACACCTGTGTCAGCCTCGTATTCATCCCAGCTGTTTTCAACCTCTGTTTCAAGACCTTCAGACGGGTGCCTTGGTATCAGCAGCAAGATGTCCCCCTCGCCAACTTGCTTCGTCTCCCCACTCGCCTCGTTCTTCTCATAATATTGCACCTTGAATTTGTAATGCCGGGGGTACTTCTGGAATGTTGGCTCGACGAGTTTGTCGCGAATATCTTCATGAATGTCGCGGCCATCCACACCGCTGAAGGAACAACGAAGCTTCTTTCGCGCCATTTCCAGCGAATGAAGAAGATCCACGCCAGCTAGTTCATTGCTCGGCTTCATTCCGCCGTCGGCTATTATGATCTTCTTCGCTCGCTGCTTCAACAGTGCCAGAAGACCGAGATTTTCAACATGGCCGCCGTCACTCAGATACAATATTGGCGGTGGAACTTCGCCCACGTTGTTGACCATCAGCGTCTCCCGCAAGAACCGAACTTGGTAAATGTTTACAATGCACCATCTAAAACAGTTGCAGTTCAATTTATCAGAGAAGCTCTAAACGATAGATTGTACGGAGCTAGGAGATCTCTTACCGTCTTTTCTTTCAATACACCTCCTATGATTCTAAGCACTGGCTTTACGATTTTGTAGATCGATATCTATCCTATAATTATCTGTCTGCAAATGTTTGACAATGCAATCTTTTCAAGCAACAGGTGTCATAGAAAAGAAAGTTGAAAATGTTATCCTAGTTTAGACATTTCTGTCTAGCTTGAACGAAAGCCAGTGCTCTTTAAGTCTTGCTTGAACGCAAATGTAAACTTTCCTGAAAATGTTTGCCTGCCAACACTCAATTTCCCTGGCCAGCTGAATATAGCCAATGCCGGGATTATACAAGTCCGGACCGTGAAAGCGGAATCTAACCTGACAAATATTTCCAGTTTGCTCGTCCTGCTCCGTCCTGTCGGGATCAGTGATATGATGATTATCAGCATTAGAAACCCGATGAAGATTCCCATGAGCACGTAGCTGGTCCTACCTGGAATGATCGCTAACTGATCTGTCAGCGGAACCAGCAACAGTGGGGAAATCAGCAGGACTTGAATCAAGTAAGGTGCGACCTAAAACGTGAAAGTTGATCAATGATTGATCGATTGATTGGCTCTTGACTGATCGAATATATGGTTGATTGATCGATTGATTTTTAATTGGCTCCTGACCGACCGAATAAATGATTGACTGATCGATTGATTTTTTATTGACGAAAAAATTGATTGATTGTTTTATTCTTGGTATTGATAATTAATTTATTGGTCGATTGATTTGTGATGGCTGATTAATTGAATGGTTGATTGATGAATCGGTTTGCTGATTGATTTTCAACGATTTCTAAATGAAATAAACAAAACCTTGGGTAATAACCTTTGGACATGGCTATAACATTATCATAGATTTCAGTTTTTATATTATTGTAAGCATATTCTTTGTTCTTCATACTCAACTATATCTGCTATAAAGCAGCATTTAACTAAACATGTGCTGACAGTCCGTGAAACCTTGAATTAAAATCATCTGCAAAAATAAATTTTTTTCCGAATGTCTTGGCTAATGCCAAAAATAACACGGTATATTTCTTACGACTCCAAGAAGAGTGTGCTTCGTCAGCCTTTTGTCTGCAAGCCATGACTTCCCCATTGTGAGACCAAACATCATTTGGATTCCAAGTGCTGCCTCGTTTTTGTATCCTCCCATGTGATATGAAACAACAGCTCCTGATGTTGCCATGGCATCTGACAGTTTGATGTCAGATGGACCAATCATGTTTTCGTCAAAGTCTTTGAATTCGTCATCATCTATGCGCTCGATTAGTTCCGGGCTGATTGTCAGGACCGTATACGCCACATCAGGATCCGCGGAATGTTCGTAGATCCAGTTATCCACCAAAACGTTGCAAATGTACTGCGGTCGCACGTCGATAAGATCTCTTAAAGTCAGGACTTTTTTTCCTGAGCCTTCGATTGTGTCATATGCACTTTTCAAGTACGTAGATGTTACAATCAAGAAGTCAGTGCAAGATATCCCGCCACAACCCAAAAAGCCTGCACTCTGTGCCGTGTAGAAGGCCTTCTGAAGTTTGCACCTGTGTGAAATTGAAGGAATATCAACATGGAACAGTTTAGAAGAAGGGTGTTCATAGTTACACGATGACCAAGTAATTTCGTAATCCCACCCATCAAGCATGAATCAATTGATGATGGTTCATCCGTTTCTAGTCAATATTGCACCAAATCGCAATTCGCATGAGATGAGATGCAAGTTCTTGAAAGTATCAGGTCTGCTTTTAAAAATTCCTATACCAATTTTTATAAAACAATATTGTGGAGATTATCAAGAGCAATTGGAATCGTCTACACGATATGACTATCGTTACCCTAAATCAATTTGAGTTTGTCTCCTCATTTTGATGTGAAACGAGCTAAAATATAGTAATTACACTTCTGTTTTCAACGAAACAGTTCTATGCATCAAACGACAGAACATGTTTAGCAGCATAAATACAGAATCTTCACCTGTAAAAGCTGTGGATGCAGCCCCTTTGGATGATGTTAAGAAACGGTGACAGCAACAACAACCCAGAAGCAGCCCACGTGACTATAAGGAACGTCTTCTCGTGGTAAGTGATTCCGAGAACTGGGTTCTTGTACACTGCGTACTTGATCGTGTAGGTGTAAACGTAAATGATCATCGTCCAGGAAGCCTTGGACCTAAGCGGGGGAATGCCCATCCAGAGGATAACCCCTAGGAGAAGCACGACACCCGTCAACCAAAAAGGAACAGAAGCAATGTACAGTTCAAAAAACCACGGCAGGAAAGTTAGGGCAAGAGACACTGCACATAAAGCTGTTGCTACTTGAAACAGATCCTCAATCTGTCGGCTTGTAATCTTAGACATGCTGTAGAATAGTATAATCCCGATGAACAGACTGCTGTAAAGAATAGCCTGGGCCTCGGATTCCCGCTCTTTCAATGCATAGCAGATCAGCTGACTGTTCGGGTCTATCGGAACTATCGTCTGATTTGCCAGTGTCGTATTAAACCCGGCCTGCCCTCGACAGACGAATCCCGAACGCAATAAAGATCCTAAGAAATAGTCGACCAGATATGCTAGCGGGAAGGTCGGTGGTATCCAGATCAAAGCCGGGATGAGAAACACAACAAAGATAAGCATTAACACCAGGAAGACCGAATCGAACAGCCCTTGCACCGGGTTTTGCCAGTTGCATTGCGAGCTCGTGTTTCGTCGCATGTGATTGAAGAACTGTTCGTGCCATATTGGATCGTCTTTACCGTCATTGCGATACTTCCACTCAACGTAAGCGCTGCCCGTGTATCCGCCACCGGAGACGCAACTTAGACGGTCAACAGGCACCTTCTTTTGTAGGAGACGCCGGAGGACGCCAGATGAAAACGCCGCAGAACGGATGCCGCCTCCTGATAGCGCCACTCCGATACCACTGCCATCACTGCCCGCCTTGTCGCCTGATGAATAGTTCTGCTGAGCTTCTTCTGTCTGTAAGAGCCTGTCCTCCATCTTCTAGCAGTACTCAATCCAACTGGTCTGAAAAGATAAGACGCACGAATCACTTTCACTGAGCCGAAGGGAAGCTACAGGTGGTTGTCTGCTTCAAAATTAAATCACTAATAATCTTGATTTTGCCGCCAGCATCTTACTTTGCTTAGTTGAGTAATGCTGTGGGAATGATTGATCTCTTCAAGCCTTGTATTTCTTAAGATTAACACTGACTTATGGCTTTTACGTGTATGTCGAGAGGAAAAAGAAAGGAAGAATAAGAAGAGAGAGGAATGGAAGAGGAAGAAAGAAAGAAGAAGCAAAGGATGGGGAAGATTGAGAAGAGGAAGAGAAGAGATGATATATTAAGGGAAAAAAGAGGGTGAGAGGGAAGTAAAGGAAGCAGAAGAAATGAAGCAATAAAAGAGAGAGAAGAGATGAAAAGAAGAGGTAGTGGAGAGAGGAGAAAAAAGACGGAGGAAAACCAAAGAAAATTGTGAAAGAAAAAGAAGTAAGACTAGGAAGAGAGCCAACATCGATCATAGTCTCTTTATTCCAACCAAATCTCCGTTGATGGGCGTTGTTTTACACGTTAATCAATTTGAAAGATATTATTGGAAAAGCAAAAATCCATCCCATAACTGAAACTATCGTTAAACAGTTAACCTGTTTTTCGAAATTCATGGAATTGTCACATCGAATCACCTAGCGTAAAAAATGACTCTGGAATTTTTAGAAAAAGCAGAGATGGGATGAAAGGCAGCCGTTTTGGAGATTGAAACCATTCGGAGAATGACTTTATTAGAAGCTGCGCAGATTTTGAGGATAATGCAAGAAAGTTGAGGAAAAACAGAACTTTGGACTCACCGCCAATGTTTATCAACAGTTTCTTTCTGAGACTTAAGCCCTGTTTACACTATACCGTTTTCAAATGTGTTGACATCTATTACTTGAACCACGATGAAAACATGCAGAAAGTGCGTGCCGTTTTGCCCTCCCGACGAGTCGTGAACAGTAATTATAGCGATAGCTTCAAGAAGTCACGAAAAAGAATTAAAAGCCAGTCAACATTTTCGGTTGCTTAACAAAAAATATGTGATTTGCCAAGCAACATAAGATAGCATGAAAAATGCGGTTTTTGCAAGAGTCATTATAATTTGTAATTTCAAAGAGACGACAGATAAAGATATCTCCGAAGTGCGAAGCTAAAGCCATTAAAACGAAAGTTAATAATTACCACAAACTAAGCTATCAAGCGCACGGGTTGTGTTATCTACGGCTACATCCCTAGACTCAGACTCCCAGTCATTCAAAATAAATATAACGATTTTAATTATACCAATGATCAACGTAATCATGTTAGCAATGTATTGACTCACAAAAACTGTAACAAGAAAATCTATCGAACAATGAGGGATGAGAAGTACTAGATACTTTCAATCTGCAGTGGGATGCGGATTTCTGACGCGATATTTGGTTATCTCTCCCTAAAAGCAAAACTATAAACGGAATCATATCAAAATTGAATTTATTGAGTGTACCACTTAAAAATGTTATTTCGTACCCTTCCGTTTGCTAGGCAAAATCTGGCTTGTATCAGCAGAAAGCGCAGATCTTTGGCTACCAAAGTGTCTCAAATTTTCTAAACTCCTCCTTATAAACTCTGTGAATTGTAGTATTATGGACAGAAAATACTCTCTTTGAATAGCAACAAAATCTGTAATTCTAATGTGCATCTTACGTCATGCAACATACGTCATTACTACACTCCTCCCCTTTAATCCGCCCCATATCCTGTCAAAAATTTGCAAATGCTTTATATTCCTTCTCATAGCTGTATTTGGCTATAAAAGAGCAAATGCAAAAATATTGAGACACATTTTGGCTACGTGAATTCCAGGGTAGCGCTGGTGGTGTAATAAGCTAAGAGGCGAGGGGCGAGTGTAGTGTGAGACTCCAGGGCAACCTAAGTCAGTACCAAACGCCGTGGGAGGGATGGCATCACGTCCAGTATCTTCTGCCACTGCCCGTTGGCCCTTGTATGCTCTGTATAACGCACTGAATGTATTTGGGGGAAGACAGTTAAAGAGATATGGATTATGCTGTCACTAAAATCAGTTGTATTTGACTGCTTGATATTAAGCTATAGCGAACAGGACACAACCCGGTCATACTGAACAACCAGTCACGCCCAGAAAAAATTGCGTAAAGACTTTTTCTGTGAGCAATCAAGGAGCATAATTATGAGTTTGTAATGAATAAGTTTATTCTTTCTGTTGTTTTTCGAAATCATTAAAAGCGTTTCTTGCCATGTACGGTCGCCCTGTCAACATCGAGGGAGATCAAAATCGACTTGCTTATGTAACAATTGATTTTAGTTTTATGTAATTATCTAAAACCAGCCAAGCTTTTCCTGAAAACTCTCCTTTATTGACAGCATATTTGCTTTTCCTTTAACATATCTGTTTTCTTGGCTGCTACTATATCTATACGGTCGGACGCACAAAGAGAATTTGGTGTCATTTCTCTCAGATTCTCATTAATTGTCTAATATTTCTTCGATACGTTCAATAACCATGGAGATGATTTGATCCCGCTTAAGCTCTCGAAACTTCGCGTGAAGAGGTGCTTTCGCCTTATTGTACTTGGACAAGGGGATGTCCAGAGTTAAGGTCAGGGTCAGGGTGAATCACAAAGCATGATCACAAAGCGTGATAGCAATGCTCGGTTCGATTGGCAACCACGAAAATCAACTGGAAAAGATCTTACTGTTGGTCTTACTGTCCCCATGGAATTGAATGAAATAGGATAAAGGTTTGAGGTAAAGTCACTACAAAAGGCAAAATGATCTTAGTATTAACCAGAGATTTCCAGCAAATAGACGAACAACGGCGTGGTCAGCATAGGCGCCGACTTTTATTTTTCCCAGGGGGGGCGCAAAATTCAAATTTAAAAAAAAATTTAAAAAAGTTAAAAGGTAGAGAAATTACCTGTCGCTTTAATAACGTAATACAACATATGTAGTATGTATAATAACAAAACAAAACATTTAAATAAAGCAGATATAACATCATGGTCTACAGTATCATCAGTTCAATTCTTTGATTGATTTCAAACGAAATTCCCAGTGGGGCTGAGCCCCCCCATAGCAATTCCCAGGAGGGGCTCGAGCCCCCAAGCCCCCACGTAGTCGGCGCCTATGGTGGTCAGGCATTTCAGAGAGAATTAAAGGAATGACCAGCAAATGTTCTGCGGAGCACCGATTTCACATTCACTTAAATAATAACGAAACCAAGTCACGTGTTTATAAACGGTCATCAACTCGAAAGTGTTATGGCTGCTTGAATGAAGTATTTAACCAGCTCTAGAAAAAGATTACCTTTTAGCTACTGAGTAGTTGAGCATGGTGCCCTACCTCATTCGTGCTTGGCAAATACCTTTCGCACCATTTCGTGCTCTTCTTGGCACAAGAATGGTCAAAGCGCTCGTTATATGTCCTTTTTTGACGGAAAGGACATAGCAAAATTGTAGCCCAATCTTGAGGTTGTAGCATTGCATAACTTAGACGAAGGTGGAAATGGAAAACTAAGTATATCGTATGTTGAATAGAACGCAACAATGTTACAATGATTATACCATACTTGCTACTTGGCCAGTGCCTGTCTGGACTTTCTTGCTTATCGGTCGCCTCTAGGGAGCTTGACTTTGTAACGTAAATGTATAACAGTATTCGGTATTCGTAGCAAAATTATATTCAGCGCAATCAGTAACTGGATTTATGGCAAACAGACAGGTATTGCATTGAACTTTGTTACCACACAGGCAGCGACTAGAACATTTGTACTTAAATTTAAACATTTGGAAAGTGCTCAGAGGATGACTAATCTAGCTAAAAATCACAGCTCTTGAAGTTCATTGACTTTGTGAAAGAAAGAACACTTTTCGTTGTGACCTTGCAAAGGTATTACGTAGTTATAGAAAGGGATGGGCAAAAATAAATTTCGAAAAGCCAGAAAGATAATCCACCGTTGCCTTGTACTCTTCCGGTATTCTTCTTTTTAGGCCTAAAAGGCGTTTGATGAAAACAAATATTGAAAGAACCAAGTATCACAGTGACTTGTTGCACAAGTGCAATACCACCTCCAGAAGATATGGACGTCATTGCATCTTTGCCTATTCGACAACTGTTTAGATTGTTTTGGGCTTCTTTGAGCTAGATACCAAAAGCTGTTTGCTTAAATTGTAGCAAGTATTTGTTTGCTAGTTGTCAACTGTAAGTAGGAAAAACATTGACTGATAAAGTGGCGAATGCTCAAAATACTTGAGATGACTTGCTTGCCTCTTATCTAAAAAGGCCATTGTCACTGTTTACCCGTGCAATCTTTGCGTAAAACATAAGCAGTTGGTTGTTCCACTATGTTCTCACTCCTCCAGTCTTAGTTCCTTTGCGCATAATTTCTACCTCTTAAACGCAGCGGCCGTGTTGTCTTGTAACAACTGTGATTCTAAAAGGGAGGCTCATTAAAATGGCTACATCTGATCAAAACTCATTTGTGTGAAAACTTAGCGTAATCTCTTCACTGAAGGTGTGTCCAATATCATATCCATCAATATCTGCCTTGGCTACGGTGAAATTTCCAGTGTTGGCTTCGGAGATTCCACTGGGCCATACGACCCAATGAAATGAGCGTTGGTTTTTTAAGCTGGAGTTCGATTCCGACCAAGAGTGGTTCGATACAATTGGGTAGCACCCTTGTGGAAAGAATTTTCCTCCTGTCAGCATTTGCCAGAGGTTGAAGAGACAGACTACATTTCGTATCTCTTCAAGTCTGTCTTGTGATATTTACTTGTGATATCTACAGAATATGCACATATGTAGACACAGACGTTTGGATAGGTGAAGATGTACATCGATGTATAAAATTTATCAACTATGATGGCAAACAGGCGATAGCGGCTTCTAGCGGCAAGGATGCATGATAAGAGACAATTGCCATTTAATAGCTTTAGTAGCTTTTGAGACTTTTGCGTAGGCGGCGAAAAAAGGATGGGATGTCAAGGTTGTGGATCTCGAAACATTGAAAAGCCTTCGTTGCCACTTCAGTTCTTCTAAGAAGCAACTGTTGCCAAAAGCGAGTACTCCGTTGTGACTCATGTTTGTGGGTCATCATTGACGCAATATTCCTCTCTATTCGAACGCAGTAACACATGTAATGCAGTACTAGTGGTGGGAAATGCCACCTAGGCCACGGGGTCTGCTCTGTTTGGGTGAACGTACCCTGGCAGTCGTATTGCTTGATCTCTATTACAAATGACAAGCTACATTTAACAGTACACTTATCAGCTTGCTTGGCTAAAGGTTTAGCTGCTTATAACTGTTTATCCGATCTATCACTTGCAAAAACCCACGCAGAAAAGCAGTAGCAAAATACCTCCGTTGACTGGAGAGTACAGCTATACTTTTTGTCATATGATATTAAGATTTCGCAAACAGTATCACTTACCAAAGCGATCCATCTACTAGAAGCACGTTTCCCACTCGCTACATTCGATTGTCGTTGAACATCTGGCGTAGTGTGATACCAACACCGAGGCCCTATCTGATTCAGCGATAAGTCTGTTGTATCTTTCTTTCGACTGTACTTGATACTCGCATTGTACGTGAGCGACTTGATTGACATGCTCCAGCGATTGACCTGCTCCTGTGCTAAGTCGTAAACACAATCACATTGAAATGGTGCTGTATTGTCGTCTATGGCGTCTGTAATGACTCCTGTTGCAGCGCATATCTGGTGGCTGCGGAGCCAAATTTCTTTACCGAATACAGTATACTAGTTTCCCTCTGAATCTACAATGCCTGGCAAAAGTCTTCGGATCACCACAAAGTATTTTTTCTGGTGTTTGCATTTTTCATTTCTTTGACGCAACAATTGCTGTTAAACCCCTCCTCCCCCTAAAACGATGTCGGTAAGAATGTATAGCATCCAGTTAACCTGGGGAAATTGGTTTGGTGGATAAATGAGGCTTCACTTAGCAGCAGGACAACACTGTTTTTAGGGGGAGGGGGATGAATGAAGGCGAATCAAAGAATTGCCGTTAGTGTTCCAACATTTTTAGAAGGCATTAAACCACTCAACGGCATCCTTATACTTTGATCATTTGCGTATCAAGGTAAGCTTAGGTAGCCCCAAAACGTTACGTTATTCCTGATTGGTGATTTTTGTCTTAAGTGTCCTGCGTTCAAAAACATTTAGAAATGTCATTTTGATATGATTGGGAAGAAATATTGAAATATGGTTGAAGCTAAGGTGATAAACAGTTGTGCCTGGACGCTCGAAAGAGAAAGATTCAAGAGTTTGGCAACAACTTTGAAGACTGTGTTGTCGCCTCTATTATTCAAGGCAGTGACATAGGAACAAATTTGCTAGCAAATCATACAGACTGATTAGATTGATTGGTTGATTAGATAGACCGATTTGTATCACAGAAGCCGAAGTGATAGTAAAATTAAAGTAATGATAAAGTCATGATAACTTAAGCTGGTCTTGGGGCCTCTTTTAGCTGTTGTTTAAATATGTCCCGTACTTCACAGCGTTCAACCTTGCATCGGTAAAATGGAGATATTTCGACTTCACAAGGGCTGCGTTGTGTAATCGTGTTGTCCTCGAAAGGAAGTTACTTGAAAGCCAAAGCCTAAAAAATGTTAGTTTCGATTCCTTCCAACTTCAAGAAACATGAACAAAGGAGGCAAATTGGTTTTAATAACGAAGGGATTTTAACAGAAACTTCAAGTTTAAATATAATCCATGTCTTATTTTCAATCAACAAGGATTTGCATAATCAGGTTAGCTTTGTTTTAAATCTTGTCAAATCGGTCTAAGTTACATAAGATATTTTGAATTGCAATGAAGTTTTGGATTGCAATTTGGTTTCGGTGCTTCGATGATAAATTCCATGGGGTTTATGTATTGATGTGGTTTTTCTATTTCATTCAAGTTGAAGGGGCTTACATTTTGATTGGGTTCCCCGTGCCAAGCTGGCATTGTCCCCAAAATACCCTAGAACTTTGAACTCCCCCTTCTCCCGCATCTGCCATCACTAGTTGATTCATTTCGTAGCCGATATTCACTGCTCCTTAGCCTACCTCCGCAAAGAGTGCTCCAGTGGCGATTCTAGCCTGAGAGAAAGCATCACGGAAAATCCTGGAATAGCAGGGTACGGATACAAAATATTTACAAACTAACGCCTTAATTTTAGGCAGGGGTGGACCCAGAGAAAATCTGAAGGGGGCACTTGATAACAGGGACGCCGAAAAAGTTTCGGAAATTTGTTACGAGTGTAAGCTTTACATAACAATTTCCAATTTTAATTTCTCTATTCATGTTTTATGAAAAATTGTTTCAAATTAGTTGCATAAAAGCAGTACTTTATAGTCTGAACATAACTTAAGGTTTCTATTTTCAGAGACGGCGCTACGGGATTGAGTATGGAAGGGCATAGGAGTACTGGGTCCAACGCAAAGGAAATTTCTTCAAATTTAGTCTTCTACGGTGGCTAAAGGTACAACTACAGGACTGAAATTTAACAAAATATTAGCTATACCGCTCATAACCAACAGTTTAATTATTCTTATTCATTATTTATTTTTGGAAAAATTTGAGAGGCGAGGATTCATGCTCTGGTCATAGAAGAAAGGAGGAAATGATGACCATGTACATCATGTACATCTACTCCCTGAAAACACATGTACATCTTCACGAGATTCTTTTTTGGCAAGCATTATTGTGCAGCAACTGGTAATAGGGCGGTGCTTAGAGGCTTCATTTCTCTTCAAGCGAAATATTCAAAATAAGTTTTTCATAATTGGCGCAGAAATTCAAAAAGGACCACTAGACCAGCTACAACTCAGCAAAGGGGGTGCTTCCCCTAAATCCTTCACTTCTATAAGGTGATCTAAATCATCTTGCATTCAGAACTCTGGTGTATAGAATTGATGCATGTGGAAGTTTAGAGAGGATGCCCGAGAATGTGATATCAAAGGCTGCGTATAAAGCATATGATCAGAAACACTAACCAATGAAAAATATCCTCTTCAAAATGCTAAGGCCCCCTAGCCCCCCCCCCCCCCCTAAGAAACGTCACTGAAATGCTCATAATAAAGAACGATAAGCTTGGTTTTCGTTGAATTCTTCACAAGAGCACACAAAAAATCCGACTTTCGTTGCTACGTTTCGTTCGGAAAAGGAGATGGGGAAGACGCTACGGAGAATGGGAGGGGAAGGGTGGAAAAAAGGGAGAAGGAACATTAGCTATTCTCTTCCTCCTTCTCCCTCGCAGCTCCTCCACTTACTCTTTTCTTCCACAGTTCCGTTTTCCTATCCTTTTGCCCCTCCCCATCTCCCTCCCTAGTAGCCATTGTGAATGAGAGTATTTCATTACCTTGAGACGGAAATGGACAAGGACATATTTTCTGTTATATTGATTAAGAAGAGAAGAGGGCAGTCTTTTCCCTCTAAATTCTAAGTGCTCAGATTCTACTCAAAATTTTGGCCTACATCTTGTACAGCATCCATGCAATCCAACACAAACAGCTTTCAATGTTACCATTCCAACTCGTAGAAACTTTGACGGGTGCATTTGGTGATCTCCGTCCCGGCATCTCTGGGTAAAAGACGAAACTTTGTCTCCTGTTCTAGGTTTATCTGGCTGAGAAAAAATTCAATCTTTTGACTGTAACTTTACCCAAGGTCCATTCAAAGTAATTCTCAAATTACATAATTAATTTTTTGGAAAATAAATTTACGTCACTCAACCACGTTTTATCGATAGAAATATTTGCTAAACTTTGTGGCGATTCAGCTGTTGAAATGGTTAAGTTTGTTGTTGCATGTGGATTGACAAATACGCTGAGTAAGATGCTCAGAAAGAGTCAATGCCCCTTTAATTGGCTAAAATGAGGACATGAGTTGCATTTAATTAAAAACAGAACTCGCTCGTACTGTATTTAAGATGTTCTTCAATGCTCTAACAAGCAAAGATATAATCTCATGAAGCATGCCAGGAAGCAACTTCTGTGCTAAGTTTTGTCCCCTAAAGTTTTGAGCCTGGTTTCCATCCATGTCTTTTTTAGTCTTTTCTAGTCTTTTTTAGTCTTTCTAGTCTTTTCTAGTCTTTTTTAGTCTTTTCTAGTCTTTTCTAGTCTTTTCTAGTCTTTTCTAGTCTTTTCTTGTCTTTTCTTGTCTTTTCTAGTCTTTAGAAGTCGTTTCCATTCAGTCTTTTCTTGTCTTTTGTACTCAAGGAAGACTAGAAAAGACTAGAAAAGACAAGAATGAGCTGTATGGAAACCAGGCTTAAGAATCCACCTAATGGGCAACTTCTGACGTCATTGCTTAGTTGAAAAGGTATCAAAATACAGCACAGGTCACTCTCTATTCAAATTATCGCACCGACATTTGCGAGCGAGTTCGTGAAAATTCTGACGGCGATTGCCTCGGTGTTAAACTACTGGTCATCGCTGCAGTATCCACCATAGGCGCCGACTACGTGGGGGCTTGGGGGCTCGAGCCCCCCCTGGGAATTGCTATGGGGGGCTCAGCCCCCCTGGGAACTTCGTTTTAGATCAATCAAAGAATTGAACTGATGATACTGTAGACCATGATGTTATATCTGCTTTATTAAAATGTTTTGTTTTGTTATTATACATACTACATATGTTGTATTACGTTATTAAAGCGACAAGTAATTTCTCTACCTTTTAACTTTTTTAAATTTTTTTAAATTTAAATTTTGAGCCCCCCCTGGGAAAAATAAAAGTCGGCGCCTATGGTATCCACGAAGGCATATGTTGGGTTGCTTACGTTGGTGTAATCTCGACAACATGAAAAAGGAAGATCTATTTCTTTGAGTCTTATCAAACTATGATGTTTATATGTTGTTTTTAGTGAATTAGATAATGTATGTGACGCTTTTGTAGCAGATATATCACCACCACATCATATGAAGTTCATTTTGAAGTCCTTTGTCACATCTTCCGTTGAGTAGATGGACCAGGTGGTGATGTGCGGTACCCCAAGTATGGCCGAAAGTGGACAGTCACATAAATTTCGCCTTTCATCGACTGGTATAAGGAAGATTTCCCCGATTGTAAATAAACTACGCTATCTGCATATCTCTGTTCTTTTGTTTACATATTGAGCTGGAGATGCGTGAATTATATCATGAAAAGTGAAAAGTACCGGGCCAAGAACGAGCTCTTGAGGAACACCATATTTTTCTACTGTCATATTTATCAATTTGTCATCAATTTTGTCATATTTTCACTTACTCGTGATGTAGCTTACAGTCTCCATTAAACAGTGCAGGGAGAATCCTAATTTTTTCCGACTCAAAAGCCCAACAATTAAATTAGATTGCCGATTTAAGTTGAACTAAGATTGATGTACAATTGTTCAACAAAGTTCTGTTTGTTGCCATAACGAATTTTACTTGATATTAATTGTATGTCGTTTATGAGCAAAAAATATGATTTACTGACCTGATCTAAACTGACCTTCTAACAAGAGCAGTAAATCAATAAAAATTAGTGAAAAGTACAGTATCATGAAAGAATTGCATATAGTTCATTAAGGTTATGGTAAACGTTTTCTGGACGAAAACATCCATTTTTCCATTACTTAACATTCTGATAGCCGAATTAATAAGGTACATAATGATACCATGTTTGAAGCTAGAAGAAGTTTTGAAAATGTAGAAAATCTCGTATAAACGAAGGTTTCCATAATTTTCTTATCAAAGTTTCTAGCAGCGGTTTTCAAATCCCTCGACCTGTTGAACCGATTATCCTTGTTCTGCTTCCTGTGGGTTGTGTAAGAGTATGGCACATCAATGGGTTGTTGTGCTTATTTAAAGAGGCTAATTGATCTTTAAGCCTAAACTACTTGACCCGGATTACATTGTTGGTAATATGGTCCCGATGTGTATCATCGCAAGTGCGATCAGTAAAATCCCGTTTTCTCCGGACTCGAAATTCCTCTACATACAGGTACGAAAAAGCTATTTTGTACCCAAGGAACCAATCGAATGGCTCGAAAATTTGCACACGGCCAGGGCAGATGTTGGGCAACCAAAGAGTGTCTCAAAATTTTTTTATTTGCTCTGGTCCGTCTTTTATACCAAAATACAGCTGCGGGAGGGTGGAAAAATTGTTTGTCAATTTTTGACATGGTATGGTTTCAAGAAGAGGAGGAATTTAAAAAATCTGAGACACATTTGGTAGCTTAGGATCTGCACTTTCGGCTGGTATAAGTAAGATTACTTTACCTCAAACGCAAGGGTACAAAATATATTTTAAAGGTGGTAAACTTTTTGAGCAATAAATTCGCATGGAAAATAACATTAAACATTATTTGCCAATAATTTTGATCTGGCTAGGTATGCCATAATCTTGTGCATAGAATGATATATAGTTTACCCAGATTCCTTGAACAGTTTGGCCTTTAGGAAGGAAAAACCAATTTTCGTGTTGAAAACGTTTACCGTAGCCTTAAGAGCTATCCTTGCATACATACTTGATTTAAAAAAAATAGGCGATGTGGTATTCACAAGATGAGAGATCTTCTATTAGACGTCTCATATTGTAGATATTATTATTATTCATGATAAAAAAGTTCATAAAAGTGCCAAGGACTACAACAGCTGCCAACTTGAGGCGGTATCGGCAACGAGACATTTGCCGAGCCACCTTAATCAACGACTTTGGCGGGAAAAAGATGGACGAAAGTACAGATGACTTGGAAGCGAAAAGGGGTAAGTGATTTTGATTTACTTTCGATCTACTCACGGTTGCTGTTTCAAGGTGCAAAAATAATTTTGGAATAATGATTTCGGAGTAATAATTTTGAGCTGATTTTGTCAGGAATTCACACCACGATTTCAATTGAACTGGGAGCTTTGTTGATTTCGCACTTTTAGGCCCTTGAAGAAAATTTTGATTCGTTTTAATTACCAATGATATTTGTTGTTAGATGTTGGCACTCAAAACATCTGATGAAATGGTTGCTTTGCTTCATCAAACTTTTAGGATGCCTTTATTCATTGCAGTTTTATTGTAACTATGCAAGTATTTGTATTTATGTGTTATTAATAATATATTTCTAATATATTAGAAGCTGCACTGTTGATTACACATTATTCTGCTTTCAAGGCTCCAATAACTTAATGGTAGATGGCAAATAGAAATCTTCATTGCCTAATAAATTAGTCTTGTTAGCACCAATTATTGTTAGCACCCTTTCTTTATTCATTAAGTGAATTGATTATACCAGTGATTTGCCAATTTAACCTAAAATGAGTTTTAAAGAAATGAGAGCTTTCATCATAAGAATTTTACTCTTTATAAAGACACTTTTAGAAGTAAACTGGCATCTAGCTGCTTTGAAAAAGATATGCATTCAGTCTTCATTTTTGTTAATTGAATTTCGGATCCATGCATTTTTGAAGATTGATGATATATTTTGATATTTTGGTTT
Organism: Nemopilema nomurai; assembly: GCA_003864495.1. Classification (NCBI taxonomy): domain Eukaryota; kingdom Metazoa; phylum Cnidaria; class Scyphozoa; order Rhizostomeae; family Rhizostomatidae; genus Nemopilema; species Nemopilema nomurai. The sequence continues at coordinate 445,623 of PEDN01001358.1, read as the reverse complement.
CTATAGTTTCTTTTGTTTCTTTTCTAATTATCTTAAATTGGCTTCAATAAGTTTGTTTTGCTTTTAGAAAAATTCTACAAGCATATTCAAGATGCCAAGCTAAAAGTACAGCAGGGAGTTTATGACCAGGCGCTTGTCTCTTACAAAAAAGCAAATGCCATCCATTCTTCAGAGAAACTGCAACAAAAGATAGAGAAATTAACTGTTAGTGATGATTTTGTAGTCTTTTGGGTTTGCTTAATTTTACAAGAATATACCTTAATGAATTTTCATGTACTACATCTGATTTCATTTTTGATACATCTGTTGCATTTGCATCTGCTATTAATTTATTTGTCTCATAATTGTTGACTGAGAAGATCATGTTTGTCAAAAGGAAGCTCAATATAAGGTATTTTATTTTAGATATTTCATGTTATAAAGTATACTCTTGCAGTTAGCTATGGTAATTTCAACATCAATAATGACATATCTCTTTTAATCAAGTTTTTGTCTGCATAGAAATTTATTGAAGAATTGGAGCTTGATGAAAGTGACTCTGAAGATGAAAGTACCCAGTATGAAAACATAGATGGCCTCAGAATATATAAAGAATGCTGGAATAAGCTTTATCCATACCAGAAAGATGGTGTCAGATGGTTTTGGAATCTCTACCAAGAGAAGAAAGGGGGAATCTTGGGCGATGACATGGGGTTTGTGCTTACACTTTGCAATGCTGCATAGAGACATTATATGTCATAGATACTCATTGGCTAATCTACATATCGTAGATTGATGATTTGTTATAACAATTCTATAGATTCTAGCTTTGTTCATTTAACGAGAATTATCCAGGTTATCATCTGATTCCAGGTTATGGCACCCACGCCTTCCTTTTCCCAGAAGTGCAGTTTATCGCATGCCATAGATAATGCTCCATGTTGTTTCTTTATCATACTCCAAAAATTGATGAACAGCAATAATCGCAAAATCATTTGCACTTGACAGGGAGTTTGGAGAATGTTCTTATTTGTTTAAGAAGCAGGATAGTCGCAACCTTTCCGATTTTTAAGGCAAATTATAACAAGCTTGAACTTCATAAAGAAAACTGTTGTGATATGCCGGGTTTGATTTTCCAAAATGCAAGGCTGAAATTTGTGACAAATTAAAAGTGATGACAATGTTGGATGAGAGGGTCAAATGATCTAACATTTAACTCAACATCTAACTTATTGTTAATGTTTTTAACTTTAATATAATGGATTTGACCTGTATAAAGCTTGTTTAAGAAAATAATGTTGATTGAAGTAGCCTTGTCTTATGTTCTCTTATTGGTAAAGTTGTGTAGTCAACTGTATATACATATTTCTGTACAATTAAGTACTTTGGTGCAATTGCACACCATTGCACGCTTTGGCACCACAGGAAGTGCGATTCATTGCACCCCTACCATTTTATTCCCAGCATTGCCTGATATTTAATAGTGTGCAATGTTTATATTCATTTTTCAGTTTGCAGTTAATATGTTTTGATGAAATGTTCCTTTCTATAAATGTGTTTAAATAACAAATCTCTTCTGTTTTTATCTATTGGTTTTATTTCTTTTAGACTTGGTAAAACAATACAAGTCATTGCATTTATGAGTGGTATGTTTGATCAAGGTCTTGTGAAATATGCATTGCTTGTTGTACCAAAATCCCTACTGACAAACTGGACTAATGAATTTGAAAAATGGTATGTAGACTTTTTGGGAAGTTTTTTTGCATTACTGTATTAAGCTTTGCCTATTTTATTTCTATAACAGCCCATGGCAAGAATGGATTGGAATTGGCAGAGCTGTACTGATTCCAACTGTTCAATTGATAATTTCTTTTCTTTGTTTTAGGTCACCTGGAATAAGGTTGGCGGAATTTCATGGAACTAAATCAAAGCGTGAAAGAGAATTGGACAAAATTCAAAGAAAAAGTGGTGTTATATTAACTACATATGGTATGTATTGTTTCAATTCATTCATTTCTGATTTCTAACTGGTCTCGAAAAACAGCCTTTATGATAAAATGTGCAGTGTATTCTACCAATCTGGTCAATTTTGAGAAGCCCATTAAAGACATACAGATTCAGAAGAGAGAACTAGCAAAATAAGCTTTGCAGCGGCAAGTTATATTTTTAAGAATACAATAGAAATAAATAACAGAAACAATTTTTGCATACTTAAAGCACTTTTTATATGGCACTCCTGAGAGTTTCCAAGCATCAAAAAATGACCAAAGGGTGGTACAATGAATAGCCAGTTAAGGATCAAAAACTTTGGATGGTTGTTAGAAGAGCGTATAATTGGCTGTAAATGACCAATCGCCCTCATTTATACCTTAATTTTAAAAGAGCCCAAAGGAAAAGACAAACCTCTTTCTGTCTACAAACAATGAAGAATTTTCCATAGAAATGTAGACTGACACCAAAACACCAAGGCTTTGGTGCAATCTGGATTCTCTGAAAGTTGTTGTACTTAGTTTGAGCATTGTGTCTCTTTTTCATGAAGCTGCTCTCTTTCTGCTTAAATTTCTGACCTTTTGCGTGTGGAAGCATGCTGATTAATTCTCTCCTCCAATCTTTGAGTAGTTAGTTTATCTTCTCTTCTACATACCACACTTCACATCAGCGTGTAAAATTTTTAGACTACCAAACTTTTTTGGTGGGTAGGCAGGCAATACATATGGAATTGATTACAGCTTTAGCTTTTGAGATGTGGCCAACACAACTTTTGACACCTCAGATTCTTCAGATTCTGACAATGCATAAAAATTGTCTTAGGAGAAGATTTATATTGGTTTTTTATCGCCAATACATTATCTTTAAGTAACATAAAGTTTACTTTTTAGGGACGCTGAGCACGAGTTTTGAACAACTTGCTGAGTTCCGTGACCGGACCTTTACTTGGGTGAGATCTTAGTCTTGTCAATGCTGGAAATGATTTTTTTAATGACTTGTCAAGTTTAATTCATTTTGTTTCTTTTTTCTTAAAGAAGCATCAATATGTTTCTTATTTTTCATTCAGCGGGTCTGAGGACCATAAAAAAGATCTTTACTGATTTGAATTGAACTGAATTGATTTGTTACCAAACAAACGAAATTAAAACAGAATTATACAAGGAACAATTGGTAGGAGATATTAAGGTGATGAGAGAAATGAATAGAGTAGTGGGGTGAAGATAATGGAAGTAAATCATAAGTATATTTCGTAGAGTGCAACAACTGACTTAGGATTAATAAGGACATTGTGAAATAATTTCTTTATTATCAAATTATGTTTGACTTTACCTGATGAAGATATTGTATCATGTATAAGCACTTAAGTTTATAACATTGTCTGTATTCAATGTAGGATTACATAATTCTTGACGAAGGACACAAGATCAAAAACCCAAACAAGACATCTAAATGTGTTCGGTACATCCCTGTGAAAAATCGAATCATTTTGACTGGGACTCCAGTCCAGAATAATCTTTCGGTAAGCGCATTTACTTCTAAAGTATTTTCATTTTGATAAAACTTTTGAATTTGAAGCAGTAGCTGTTTGTCACAGAAGTGATTCGGTTTCTTTTTTGCAGGAACTTTGGTCACTGATCGACTTCGTGACGGATGGCAGGCTGCTTGGGTCTCTCAAAACTTTCAAAACAGAGTTTGAAAATCCGATTGTCAGGGTATACTTCAATACTTCTTTATTTGCAATTAGAATTAACAAACAAAATGCTGTTTTTCGTTTTCAATGCTTCCATGTTTCTGTTTCTCGAATACTTGCCATATCTATATTTTCATTTTGCAAATCTACTTCACCTATAGTTTAGAATGTTTGAATAATTGCAAAAAGTTTTCTATGTATGACGAAATCTGTTTTTTGAAGATGATTGTAGAGTAAGAAAAATTCACAGCTAAGAGCCTATAGTTTAAGCTGAATATCTTCTCAAAGGCAAGAGAGCGCGATGCCAGCAATTACGAGAAGCGAGTTGGCAATGAAATTGCAGAAACGCTGCGAAAGATGATCGACAAGCATTTGCTAAGAAGACGTAAAGCCGATGTGTTCCGCAAAGCTGACGATGAAAGCAGTACCGAAGTTGATGGGATAACTGAAAATGTCACCTTGAATGATGACAAGCCGTTAAAGGAGTAAGTTAAAAATGATCATTTGTTTATCAAATACAATCACTGCTCAGATATTTTGCGATTGTTCTTTTTTCCTGCGTATCGCGATCTGCCATTCCATTCAAAAAATGATATGACGAGAGTTGAAAAAAAACAAGCAAAGTACATGAGGAAATACGTAGTTAAGTGTAGTGCATCATTTTGTAGGGTGCCAGTAATTGTTTTTTAGCTGTTTTAATCTTTGTGAAGTGGAGTCATGCACTGACTTGGCCATTTTACTCTCCAGCCGGTCATAACTTATCGATGCATTGGACCAGAAAATGTACCTTCCCTACTCAAGAAGTGCAGAAAAGTCATCTAGTTGTCTTCTTGTTGTTTGCCGAAATGCCAATTTTTAGTGCAAGCTCAGTAGTCTATTCTGAAGGAATTATGTCCCTTCCAGCTTTGTCGCAAAATGTTGGTTAAAAAGAGAACATATAAGTAGAATCATGTACGGTCTACAGTTTCTGTTCCACTGCTAACTTGAAGGCTTTCACCTTTATATTTTATGTCAACTGAGTTTTTTGTAATTTTCTGTTGATTTTTGGAACTTCTGCTTCTAGGCCTGCTGGCAAAGTTGATATTCAGCTTTCAAAGAAGAATGACTTGATAATATGGCTTTATCTGTCCGATATACAGCTGGAGATTTACAAGCAGTTTCTTCAGCTAGATTACATTGTTGAGGTAAAAGCACATCATAAAGTTTACAGTTAGCCCTTTCCTCTAGAACCTAGTATCAAAAAAGCACCTTGGGGACGTCCAATTAGACTTAAGTGTATTCTAAAGCTGGACAGTTAATTGTAAAGAGAGTGATGTATTCTTTTATGAAGTAGAAATATTTTATACTTTTGTTAATGATTCAAGTTAATTGCATTTTGTTTTAGGCCATGCATAGCACGAGATCCCCACTCGCCCAGTTGTCAATGTTGAAGAAGATTTCAGACCATCCCAGATTGTTGTCGAGTTTTGCGTGTACAGCTCTTGGACTCAGCGAAGATACGTAAGTCAAATCAATTATTTACGTGAAGCAATTTTGTCAGCTGATTTTTTTACTCTATATAACACAAAGAAGGGAGAGAGAAGGTCGTTAGTAATCAAGGCATTATTCTCAGCCCCGATGACGTAAGCGAACATTTGACGAGTCTAATGGACTTTTGACTAGGCTAAATCGCCAAATGTTTCAACACTCATATCCTTAAAAGCAAAAGGCTGTGTGTTGCAAGAAGGCAGGCTGTGGTAGACTAGGTTCCAGTCGCGCAAGCTATTGTTGGCAGTATTCTTTCATACGATTCCTTGTTGTTTGCTGATTAAAAGCTTGAAGATCTTTTGGAGCTGGAGTGGTATGATAAAGATGAATTTTTATTACAAGCAACCATGCTTTTAAAAGATAAATTTAAAACCAAGAATGAAATTGAAAAGCTCGAAAGTTAATGAATTAGGTATATATTAACCTAAAAAGACAAGAATCTAGATCAAGATTTCATTGAGTTTCGCTGTTTGAAATGTCCTTAGATAAGCTGGTATAAGATCATATTTTTGATGCCTCTTACTCTTATCCATCTTCATACGGAGCTTAAAAATGATTCTGCTTCCCATGGATCAGTACAGGAGTGTTGAATAAATGATGGATAACGTATTTGAAGAGTACTGTTACATCAACGAGAATCTAAATTATAGACCGGCCTTCTTTTCAAATACAAATCTTGGAGCTTTTCAAGACCTTTTTGCCAATTAATTTCAATCTTACGCGTACAATTATTTACTGATTTAGATATCCTTGATTCTATCTGCTTTTCGCATGCTAAGAACATTCCATTGATGGAAAAGTTTGTTTTTAACCAAACAGAGCAGAACACGAAGACGTGCTGGTCAGAGAATCTTCAAAGCTTCAATTTGTGTTGAAACTGGTGGACAGTTTCGTTAGAGAGAAGCATCGAGCTTTGATTTTTAGTCAGTCTCGTAAAATGCTGGACATTGTGGATAAGGTGCTTTCCAAGCAGGTAGGACCTTCCTTCTTCTGCGTTTCTGGCACGTTAAGAATTTGGCTTATTTAACGAGTATTTTTAAGCTTGTGAGAATATTTCGCGATGGGAGATTTTCCAGAAAAGAGCTTTTGGTCATCATCATGATACCATTGAATCTGTGAGCAAGTCCTTCGTGGACAAAGCTACATAGCAGCTAGAAATAGCGGAGCCAGTTTTTGCATGCTTGAATTACCTTTTCGTCTGACACTCCTCAGTGTATGCAATTTTCGATGAATGTGACCGCACAATCTATTATTTTCTTCTAATAGATTTCTATAGATCTCGCTTTAGATTATTTCTACATGCGTAACAAATGATTTTGTCACTGGCACGATGATGAAAACGGCTGTAGGAGGAATGACAGTGTTAGTGTCTGTTCTATTCAATACTCGAGAGCCATCTATTTCAAAGGTCTTATTTCGCGTTTCCGTTCTGACAACAGGGCGTCAAGCTGCTCCGGTTTGATGGGAGGATCGTGGACCCGGCTGAACGGCAGGCGCTGATCGAAAAGTACCAAAGCGACAAAAGCTACACTTGCTTTCTGCTCACGACCCAGGTGATCTATTACTATCCCTGTCATCGCTTTGCTAGGGGGGGGGGTTGGGGGGGCGATGCAGTTTCATTCATACTGAATCACATGCTCATAAAACATTTATTCCAGTACCTAATTGAAAATAAATGTAATAAAATGGGACAATGCGCATCTGTTTAGCAGGCAGCAAATATGTGGCTTGTTATACCATTCAACGCGCTTAAAGTTGGTCATTGGGAGCTTAGCTGCTTTGTCGAAGTTTTGTCGAAAAATTCCTTGGCGAGGTGCGCTAGAAATACAGCTTTCTAAATGGTATTTCTGATTTAATTGGACGAATGCCAACATAATTGGTGCGCCTGATAACAAATAAAAGCATGTAAATGAATAAACAACCAAAAATGCACCCATAATTGAAAGGAAGAATTTCATGGTATTCTTCCCACGGTAGAAAGAGCAGTTGGTAGCAAGCGTACATTTGATCTATTTCAAGAATTTACATGACAGGAACTTGATATTAATTATGTTAAAAAATATTAGAATAGAATATTCTGTCACAGTAATAATCATCTTCACCACTCATCTTCATCATTGTTGTTGAAATCACTTCTCAATATCGTCATTGTTGTGATTAACATGTTGTTGCCTTCATTGTTTGCAAGTTCTTCAATCTCAGTATGTCTCAATCAGCGTTGTTTTCACTTCTTTAAGGTTGGTGCGGTGGGGCTGAATCTTACTGCTGCTGACAGAGTGATCATATGTAAGTTTGCTTGGGGTATCTTCTGCTGACTAAATCCCACGAATTTATGTTCTTTGCAAGCAGCTAGATCAACAATCACGGTGATGTTTTGTTTCCTTCTGTATTCACGCATTTACGAGATATTTTCAGATCTCAACTCTACCTACTTCTATTATTGTTTTACCCAATTAAACCTCACATGACCTAAAGTATGCTATAGTGGCGCGGTTCAATCGCGCACTTCTTAAGACATATTTCAAGTTCTGTGACTATTAAGCGAATTTTCCGTTACAGCAACTAACAATTTATTTTTCTTTCTTAAGTTGATCCAAGTTGGAACCCGGGTAATGATGCTCAGGCTGTTGACAGGTAATTTTCTTCTTTGCTATTTGTTACTTCTTTGCTATTTGTTACTTTCTGCTATATGTTTCTTCTTTGCTATTTGTCACTTCTTTGAAATTGTTACTTCTTCGCCAATTCTTACTACTCTTGAGTAATTTTTTCATTTTTTCCCTCGTAATTTGGAAGAGCACCAAGATTAAAGAAGGTCTTGTTTGCTATAGTTATATTCATGCTATCAGCAGCTTCACACATTCACACTCTCAAATCACTTTTGTTCAAAGCTAGATTAATTAGGCCTAATTCCATCGTTCTGTCAGAAATTTTGCTCTGCACTGCAGAATTAAGATATTCAAGTCTTATGTTACGTATTCATTGCCCATATTGTCTGCATAAGGGTCCGGACACCATTCCAGTTTTTGGCGTTTCTTTTTCCTGGTAGTTCAAACCTGCTGATAATGTCTAATCTTATTGTTACGCTTTTTGGGACAATCGGATTTTACCATTTCTCTGTGCTCTCAATTTGAACCTAGTTTCTCTAAGAATTTTAAGGACTGCTGGCATTAGAAGCCGTCCTCAAAATCCGGTTGATGGTTCGCTTAAGGGTATTTATTATTAATAGTGAGGCAATTTATTAGACTGGCTAATTTGTTTGCAAAAATCGTTCATGTGATATGTTACTAATTTGATAACTAGAAATACAGATGTTTGCTTAAGATCCTGAAATAGTATTTTTATCGAACGACGGTTGCTCCAATCCAGGGCTTACCGAATTGGGCAAGACAAAGATGTGATCATATACCGATTGATAACGTGCGGTACAATTGAAGAGAAAATATACCGAAAGCAGATATTCAAGGATGCTCTCTCAAAGCAGACAACGGGGACGTGCAAGAATCCGCTGAGGTAAGTTGGGTGTCAAGGCTGGAATGCCAAGACTAGAAAGAACCCACTTTGAGTTGCAAGTATCCAATCTTATCTTTGGGTACCTGTCTGCTTTCGCCACAAACACAAGCGTTTAATATATTGATGCATATAAACAATGAGTGTTTAAAAGGGACAAACCAGCAGGCCTTCTAGAGTGAAACCTGACAAGATCAAGGTGATACGCCGAACGCCTTCTTGTCAAAAAGATATGATATCAACTGTATTCGCTCTCAGAAGAGCATCTTTAAAGAGAGCTTACGAAGACGTCTGCTGTCTGCTTTGAAGACGTACTCTTTGCTTTGAGACTTTTTAAGTTGGATAGGAATCAGGCGAAGACGTCTGTTTTAGCCTGGTGTCTGGCTTTCGCTACATTAAATTTTATCACCAGTCCTCGCTGTTTTTCAATTAGTTGGCGTGTTGAACTGTTTATACAACGTGCAATGTTCGCATTCTTCAGAGCTTTAATAGACTCTAACCTTCCTCCCTTAAACCTCTCTCCCTTAAGCCTCTTTCCCTAAAGCCCCCTCCTCTAAAACCTCCCTTCTCTAAACCTCCCCCTCTAAACCTCCCTTCTCTAAACCTCCCTTCTCTAAACCTCCCTTCTCTAAACCTCACTCCTCTAAACCTCCCCACCTTAACCTCCCCCCTCTACTTGCTTCCCTACTGTTCTAGTTCAAATTCTGCAATGCTCTCAGCCCAATGTACTAATAGCAATTTTTTCGTTCAAACAAACTCTAAGACAGAAACATTTTACCTTTTAATAAGGATAGTTGTTTTGTTGATGATTTTTTATTGAATTTGTCTTTAGGTATTTTGCAAGACACCAGCTTCGCGAGCTGTTCATTCTAGGAGATACAACTTCTTCTGCAACGCATGGTATTCTACAGGAGCTGAGTGGCGAAGTGAAATGGGACCCATCGGTGGAAAGCCATTTGGACTTTTTGACGTCACTAAGTGAGTATCTTAAATCTCATTTCCCAGTGTGTGCTCTGAAAATTGTTAGGTTGCAAATTATGGTTCATAATGAAGCTGTTAATGTGTAAGAAAAGGGTTTGTAAAGTAAACAATAAATGCTTAAAAAGTTGCTCTTTTAATGCCAGACTCAAGTGTATCTTCTAAGGTCTCACCTCTCTTTCTTCTTTGCGATATATTTCACGCACCAATGTCTGAGTTACAGTTCTCCGAATGTACTTGTGAAGCAAGACGACTTATCAAGTAGCCAGTAGATTCGCTAATGGTAAGCACCAGGCGACCATTGAATTTGTTACTTATATATTGATTTCTTATCGTTCCTCAAGACATATTTGGCATAAGCGATCACAATTTAGTCTACGCGAAAGATGGGAAAGGCGTAGATGAAGAAGCTGTGGCTGGAGGAACTGAGTTTGATGCGCAGGTGGTGGAAAGGGTATGTCTTCTTTTATTTATCATCTATCGTTTGATTTAAGAACGCTTCGCATCTTGCATCAGAATATAAATCACGCCCATGCCAACCTTGAATGAGTGTATCGATGGCTGTTCTTTGATTTGCTAAACAACAGCATAACATGGCTAAGGTGTCTTCAGTTTGCCTTAGAGCCGAAGAATGGTGGATGAAGTGTAGGACAGGGTAAACTGTGCTTGAGTGATGTGTTGTGATTGTGCTTGTGATTGAGTGATGAGTTGTGATTGTGCTTGTGATTGAGTGATGAATTGTGATTGTGCGTGTGATTGAGTGATGAATTGTGATTGTGCGTGTGATTAAGTGATGTGTTGTGATTGTACTTGTGCTTGAGTGATGAGTCGTGATTGTGCTTACGATTGAGTGATGATTTGTGATTGTGTTTGTGATTGTATGATGAGCGATCGAGTGAATCAGCACCGCCTTGTGCTCTCTTTAATGCAATCTTTCAAATCTGTTTGGGACGTTTTTCTCACCGTTTCCATTTTCTGTATGACAGGCAAAAAGAGCTCAAGATCTTGTCACATCCGAAGTGAATATATGCACAGAAATATCTCGACTTTCCATGAACGACGCATTCAAGTCTTCAGATATAAGAAGATATCTACCATCTGTAGCCAATGTATGATTTTGAGTTTTGAAACGTAAATTTTTTCAAGTGATTTGTGAGTCTTTGATTATGAGAAAGGAAAGTTAATTTGTTCCTAGCAAGTGCAATTAATTACCTTCTACAAGGCTACTGCATCGAATTACCTTTTTATTGCACTAGTTTTTTAGCCTTTATATATACATGCTCCAAAATATGGAAATAAATTTGTGATATCAAGTAAATATTTTCGCGTCGAAGTGACGCTTTTATTGCCTAATCTGTAACTTGTTCCTTGTTTCAGAGTGAGAAAAAGAAGCAAAAACAACCCAGACCCCAAACAGATGCAGTGAGGTGTCCCTTTTTGTATTTGACGTGACCTTCTACAGATGCCCTGACTCAATATCTTTGATGCCCGATACGGCCATAGATTAAATGCTTAGATGAAAACTGTCTTCCTCGTATTTTCTATATTTGGCACCATCTCAGCTTAGAGACAGCTTTTTCTGTTTGCAAGTTAGTTTCTTAAATAGACCAGTCAATGCCATCAACACTCTTTGTTGACTGTCCTGTTTTTCTGCATTAGGATTGTCGTTCCTGATTCTCCAACTGGGCAACGCAGCTTCCACTCGCCTGATTCAATGCATCGAAGTAATCACGCTGAAAATGTGATCGAAATTGAAGATTCCTTGACAGAAGAGTCAGAAAGTGTTTCAAAAAGCAGTGATTACCATGAAATACAAGAGATCAAAGACTCTCCGATAGCCATGGCGGACGGCGTTAATATCAAAGAAGAGGCTGATAACGGCAGCTTCCTGGAATCGAGGCCTTCTATTGGCGGGAATCAATACGTCGCGGAGTCGCCCGAATGTAGAATTGAAAATGAAATTTTGATTGACAACTCTTATGACGAGAGACCAAGCATTTGTAGGCTTTCAGAGCCTGAAGCATATTCTAGTAACCATGGTGAATATTTCGAAAGTGAAATGACGTCATCGACCGCAGATTTGTCAGTGCGAGACTCTATTCATGAAGACGGGGGTCACGATTCGAGTCAACTGGGATCCTTGTCTGTGAACTGTGCACCTAACGTGAAGTCACAGGACAGACAAAGATCTCCGAATCAGGACGAGAAGAATGGGCAGCATCCAAATGAGCATGCAGACGGCAACACAAGCAGTGCATCGTACATCGAGGTGGTTGATAAGATGTGCAGCCCAATCAGCCATATGTCGTTGAGTGAAGAGCAACGCGGCTCACCAGGGGGGTATCCTCCTGTTGGTGCGTCACCACATACCCCTGTTGCTGCATCAGACCATGCTGTATCAACGCCGAAATCGCCCCTAGCAAGAAGCCCTCTTACTAACACCATCACGTCTCCACTTAAAGAGCTTCGTAGGTCTGCTGCGGCGCTTATTTACGGCCTCACCAAAACAAACGACGCCCCGGCCAATGAATCTAGTGATGCTTCTGTTGAAGTCATCGACGCTGCTTGTAGCCCCCTGCGACTAACAGGGACGGAGAGCGATTTCCTCAAGGAGCAGGCAAATTTCTCTTCCATGAACATGCAAGCATTGTCTGCCAATTCCTCTTGCACAGCTAGCGATCAGAGAATGAGTTTTGGTCTCACCGATGCCGTCAATCACATTGACATCAACTCGCTGCAGTGTTCCACGCCACACCAGGAGAAGTCCGTTCATCCGCTGGCTGTAGAGAGGCACAGAAGCTTCAACTGGAGTGCCATGAGAAATTTGCAGATCGCAGAGAAGTCTACAGAATCAGATGGACTCTCTCATTTTGCAGGGTCGGAGTCATTGTTCTCAAGTTCGGCCAATACAGATGGGGCGGCACACCGGCTTGCAAACCACTCCCATCCTACATCGACCGACTTGGGAAACTCAGTCAATGGCATATGCACGTCGTCTCAATATGCTACGTCACAATCGCTGTTTTCAGAACCGACTGCTGACGGGTCTAAAAACAAATCAGGCCGGAATTCGCAAAACAAGTCGATTCGGAATGGAACCAGGGGGAGTTTAGAAGCCCTGGATGACGTCGATGTGCAAGAAGCCGAGACGATGTTAATCGAAAGGACCCGTCCGCATCCGGACTTGCTTGATTCGAATTTGCAAGCACGCGGAGAGTCACTTCGTTTTGATGTTTCCTCTACCAAAGAAGCCTCTCACGTGGGTGACACTGTGGAGAGCTGGGAAGGCGCTTGTGGACATGCTGACGAAGTGCCAGTGAGGGATGAGTCTAGCATCATGGAAGAGATTGATTGCAATGATGATGATGATGATGATGATGATGATTGCGAGTCAGTATCTTCGAACGAGTTGAATATGGTGAATCTTCTGTCGGGGAATCGATCGATGAATCACGAGCAAGCAGTCGGCGAATACGAAGATGACTTCGATACGGAGAGTGATTCGGGTGATTCTGATGACGATCTGCTGCTGCAGTCACGGCGCAGCCTGAGGAGGAGCATCTTGGGCAAAGGAGCCTCGTTCGTCGTCAGTGATGATTCCCCTGCGATGGCGCAAAGCCCGTCCACGCATCATGAAGACGGAACGATGGAGTTGCCTTTAGACGAAGACGCGGACGGCGTTGAAATGCCAACAGAGACGGAGGTTAACCAAGGCAGCTTCCTATCTGAGCAGGAGACGGCGACCCAACCGTGCACAGACGGGGGTACCTCACCACCGCTGTACGTCTGGGACCATCCATTCTACCGGAGATGTCCCGGTAATGCGCCAAAGAATTGCATTCTTGATGAAGATGACCACCCGGGATCGCCTGGAAATGCAATAGATGAGTCACTGCAGAGTCTACAAGAGAACGAGACTGTTCAAGGTAAGGTTTCCGCTCGATACCAAAATTTGGTATTGTGAAAGTGGGCGACATTTGAATCAACATAGAGAAAAATCGTTCTAAAATGCAAATGATCAAGCTCTGCTAATATGTTTCTCATTGGTTCATGGATGGAGAATTATTAAATTAAGTCCTTAATGGTAAGTAATATGTCTGGAGTTGGAGGCAGAAGACTTTGTCCACTGTTGTAAGGGGTGTAATTGGGATTTTAATAGATTTCCCCAAGGCAATGTCGAGCATGAATCATCTTCGAAACATTGACCATCTGATTTTCTTTTTAATTGACTTGAATGCCCCACACCCCCTCCACTTTCAACCAAGGTTTCTTTCCTAGATATATAATATGTTTATTGAGAATTAGATTAGTCTTTTGATTGTCACTGACTTTTAACTTTTAATTCATTAAGATCTTAGAGTTGAATTTTATTTTAAACCCTGTTTTGGAATTTTTAAAACCCAGACATTTGATATTTACCATATCTACATAAAACATCAATACTTTTACTGGTTGATTTAAATTTCCCTAGGAAGTGTCATTTCCAGGAACTGCTTTAAAAGTTGTTTGGGAATGTCCACATTTCAAAGTTTGATAATATTAAACTAGACTTGCACGCAACAACATTTCAACCTTTCTGGGCTTTGCGTGTGCCCTGGTTTAATTTCAGGCTTTTGAGTTTGATAACCTTTTAATACACAGTATATATTCTTAATCATGTGGCTTGTGTTTTACAGAATCATTCGAACCTTGTCCATGCCGAGTACACGTTTCTGATGACGTGAAAATTCGACGATGTTTCTGTGTCCTCAGTCTGGAAGAGCGAACGAAATACACCCAGTATGTGAAAGAGGCTAAGCGAGAAAGGCATCTCGGGAACGAACCAGGTGCTCTGCTTGCCTTCATGAAGGCCTTGGAAATGGCCGATCACGATCTGAAAATGCAGAAAACTGCTTATTTGCTGTTGACAAAACTTAAACCAAGTGGCTAGGCGTTAATGAACTGTACGTTTTTGGGGGGTTGGGGCGATAAATGACAATGACGTATGGCTAATGCAGATTTGAATGGAATTTTGTAGTATGGGTCACTTATCTTATGACCAGAGTAACTTTATCTAAGGGGATGATTTCTTGAAAGCAGCACCATCAACAGTGCGTGTTTTCTTCAAACACCGAATCCCTTTGCGATCATGGAATCATGCTTTTTTTATAAACCTAGATATTTTGCATGATCAAAAGTGGTTCGACAAAAGAACACTTTGCAGACGGCTAAATTCGATTGTTCTTAAACACAGTCAAGGTATTGAAGTTCTTCTTAGAGGTGCTCTTTCCTGTAAGCATAGCAAAATGGATAAGTGAATATCAAAACTTTAAAAAGATATGTTGATGATTGCCTTTAGCCTAAATCAGAATAGATTTAGTTCTCATTTTGCGTAAATAAATAGCTTATTAAAGAGTTGTCATTCAATATTCGATATCGTGTATTTTTATTATACCACAGCGTTCGTCGTAATTTTGAAGCTTTAAGAGGTAAACAGCTCATGCTTCTAGTGTTCCATTTGAAGTATCTCATCCCCTTCGACCCATACAATGCAGATTATTGTCAATGAAAGTAAGGAACAACTAGCAGGTTATGTTCTATTTCATTTGAAGATACCGAGTTTTCCACGAAGTCGGACACGTAAAACACTCTGTCTTGTATTAAATCAATTTAAATACTTTTTTTTTGCTTGGAAAATTTTTTTCAATTCGAACTACACTAACTGAGCTAGCACTTGACTGATGGTATTTCGAGATCTACAATTAATAAGATCATAGCGCTATGTGTCCTCCATGTAGCTTTCCATCCTTGAACTCATATGCCAATCATTAATCAACCAATCATTAATCATTGGTTGTTTAAAGATGTAAAATTGATTTATAATTGAATGCGTAACTGTGTCTTTTCTTTATATGCCAGTTTTATGCGTAAATGCCTGTATGCATTTGCATTCTTCTAGATAAACAAAATCTTCTAATTTGTCCACAAACTTTTTTCTTTTTGGTGCTTGTTGTGAATGCCGTGAGAAAATTCATCCATGAGAAAGATTTGTGTTCAATTTGTGCATAGAAGATGTTAATAAGATTATTACCGGATTTTGAGTGAATGGCATGGTTAAAGATCAATTGTATTATACATATGTCGTCCTCTTCTTCTAAGTAGAGTGAGCAAACTACGTGCGTGGAATCGAAAACAGAGCGCATTTAAGAAAGCGAAAGAAAGACCTTTTCCAGGTACTACATTAACTAGGAACAGAAAGGAATTCGGTTTCTGGAGATCCTAATTTCAATCAGCCAGGTAAACAAAATTTGTTGTTGAAATGTTTGTGACTTTTTCAACACAATGTTCTATCACCACTGGTACTATGTCTAAAATGCTTCGCAATATTTCAACATTAATTTCATGAAATATGGCATCGACATCATTCTAAATTTCATACCTCAGGGCTATTAATATAAAGATAGTGCGATCGCTTATTTCCGTTGAACGCCAGTAGAAGAGATTATAAGACTTGTGGTCCCGTAAGATGCCAGTTGCTAGGAGAGATTAGAGGTCAATGCTCAGTTGTGTTTTGTCAAAAGAATAAGGTTTCGGTGTGTTCCGAGATCTGACTGAGATTACCAGTTGGCGATGAATGGTAATCCAAGAGTAGTTTTTGCTAGAAGGAACAAAGGGGAAGAATTTTGAATAGGAAATTCCCAGTCGTTTCCAAGTTTCGAGTGAACAGTAGCTGATTCTCACTGTGTGTTTGACGTCATCGAAATGTCGAAGGTAGACACAGTCGTGGTAGAAGATTAAGAAAATAAAAAATATAGTCACTTTCTAGATCTTTTAAGATCACACTAAAGAGTATAGCACACAGATAATGAAGGGCACAAGGCCAAGAATTAATCCTTGAGGAAGACAAACATTTTCCCAAGTCATTTTGAATTGGTCATAATTGTGAGGCAACGATGTAATGCCTTGGCAATCACTCATCCATGGTCAAAATGGTAACGTATCCCTTATTGTAGCCCACAATTTTCCTGATAAGGGGGGCTTAATAAAGAGGGGGCTTAATAAAGAGGGGGCTTAATAAAGAGGGGGCTTAATAATGCTTTTACGGTATTTTTCATTAGTGCGTCAAGGTCGTGATATCAGGATGTGAAACTATGGTATGGATGGATTGCAATTGAAAGATTCTTTAATGCTGTTCTTAATAGCAAAGACTTTATTTTATATTGTTGACTGTTCAAAGGGATTCTGGAGTTCTTGTTCAAAACAAATAGAGACCAGAACATTTAGAGCTTTTTTTGATGTAGTAGAATTTGAATTAGATAAAAATCAAATCAAATCAAAAACAGGTATTTTCATGGTTCCAAAAAGATGGTTCCACTTATCCAATGTTCCACTTGTCCGAATTGCTCGATAAATGGAACTTCTATGAAACCGAACAAGATTTCCACTTCCATGAATAACTATTGCACATGGAACCAAAAAAATGGTTCCATTTATCGAAAGTTCCGTTTATCGAGTGTTCTACTTATCCAAATGAAATAAGAGAGGTTTGCTAATGCAAATCCAAGGAACCGGAGAAATTGGTTACACTAAACGAAAGTTCCACTTGTCCGTGGTTCCACTTTTCGAGAGCAGACTGTAGCGATTTTTTTCTGCGGCAGTTCTGTGGAAAGTTTCTTATCAAACAGCGACCAACTGTCTTCCAGGATCGAAATTGCAACTCCTTGAGAAAAATGACACTTAGCACACGGACAAGTGAGCAGATGCTTCAATATGCATGGCTACGGCGGTGGTGACCAGGAGCAGTGAAGGGCAGTGAAAACGATGTGATTTTGCAGATTATGCACATCTAGCAGATGGATTTCATCCGCAAGAGTGATAGCAGTTTAGCTTTGCAGGAGAAAATTGCCAGAGAAAAGGAAGAACTGCTTGAAAATGTCAAGAAAGAGGTATGATGGCAGGCTCTTGTGCTTCTTGGTCGTTTCCAAGTGTTCTCGATATTTCGCCTGGCCTACGTAGGCCTATTTGAGCAAAGATTATGTTGATGCTCATAATCTGCAGGTGTTAGCTAGCGATAGAAATAGAGGACACGGGGTCAGTCCAAATGTTTGCTTCAGGATAAAACTTTGTGATACACCAAATTTATAATTCTTTCGACGGCAAACGGGTCCTGGTATATTTTCCTTTTCAGGCAAATATACACGTTCCGGTTAAAAGAATGATAGGATAATATTTGAATTTCAAGGCCAAAACCCCAACTTAGTTCCTGACAGCAGGGTAACAAGATATTATTGCGGAATTCCAATGATGCATATATCACTAAGCCTACAGAGAGTCTATTACTATAGTTCTTATCACGAAATGTTGTGTTTAAAATACATTACAGAACTAATTTGTTTAAATGAGTAGCTAGCTGGACAATTTTGCATGAAAACATCTAGTGTGATTACAGGGCTTCAGTTGCTAGTAGGAAAGATTCAGTCGTAAATATACTTTTAAAATTAATTGATGTGGTGAATTACAGGTGGTTCTGGTGTCATTGATGCCTATTTTCGACATGAGCAGAACATCCCATTTGGATGGTTATCTTACGGAGTTGACTTGCTTAGCGCTAAAAGTCAATATTTATTTTTTTTGCATGCAGTTTTGATTTTCTTGAAAGCTTTCTGTCTTCAAGTTTATTCTAGAAGGCCTTTGGTGCATTGTTGTTTCCTAGATGTCATTGTACCAAAGAGTTTATTTTGATTGCTTTTTAATTTAGTGTGCTAATGGCCAATTGATCAGCAATTACCCTGACTGAATTTTTGGGATTGTAGGAAAAGTGTTTGCTCTGATCAAAGATCAAAATTAAGATTTTGTCTTTTGTTCCGATGAAACATTATCTGAGCTGCTTCAATCTAACTGTTCAAATCTCATAAAAATCTATTTAGTACCTTACTGAATCTTTAGTATTTTTGTAGCAGTTTTATACATAGTTTATTGATCCTTTTATGGATGTGAATGAGGCATTTTCATGAAGATGCAAAGGCCCAGAATTTTGCCTTTTTAAAATGTACAAATTTTGTAATTATGTCTACATTTTGTAGTACAACTAAAATTGTACTCAGTTTTTGAATTTTGAAATCAACCACAAAGTAGTTTGTGTCAATAAGTTTTTAGATTGTTGACAACAATTTCCCCTATCCTGAAAGAATACCTAGAAACAATAAAAAAGGGGTTTCCTCACCATATCTTAAACAATGAAACAATGTGTAGTGAAGGTAATAATAACCATTAGATATTTAAGAACAGGGTTAGTTATGTATATTAAAAGGGTTTTTCTTAAAGTAAGTATATTCTCAGCAGATGCACTAATGAAAATAGAATGGTGCATTTTATATTGAGTATCAATCTGTTATTGGAAACAGTTGGTGCAAAGTGAATGGCTTTGTCAAAATGGTTGCTTTGGCAAGGAAATTTTGTGTTAATAGATTTTCTGATACAGTTTAGTAATGGGAATAGGTTTTTAAGATAATTTCATTCTTCAAATTCTTTGACACCAATTAAGCAAAGTTTTTAAAATCAACTTTTTGTGAACAGAGGAATGTTTTTTTGGGAGTTTGGTTAATGTTAAGCTTATGTTTTTGTTGGGTATGCCTTTGTTTGCAAATTTATCATAATATGGGAGACTGTTTTTCAGTTTTGTTTGGTTCTATTGCCAATATTGTTTTTTGCTCTTTTGTGGTGGCCAATGCTGCTATTAATTTGTGGATTTATCCTAGTGCTGATCTTCTGCATGAGCATGGATACAACTATAGCATGTTTACAAATAAGATTTTGCCTTAATCTTCATAATGTCAAGATCTTAGCATGGTTCATTCTTATCTGAATACCAAAAGATAAAATGTGTTCCTGTTTAGCCAATTTGTGATTTCTGAATGACCATCCATATTATACTTGATAAAATATCAACTCCACATGTCAGTCAATTTAACAAAACAATGACTTGTCTGTATCCTGGTGACAAGATAAAGAGGCTTACATCTATTATAAATGGGTGCCTTTATCAGTCTCTGACACAACACTCAGCTTTGCTACTTGTTTCATACTAAAAATTTATCTTTGTGTAGAAGTTATGTAGTTTCTGAAGAGGTCTGCATTTTAGGTTTTGCACCTGCTTCACTGTAAGCTGAGAGCATTAGCTACACAGCTACATATTTTTAATATAGATCTGTGAATTTTCTACAGGTACTTAACAGATTAGCAAAAGTGAAAAACATCTGTTTTGAAATTACCTTTCTATTGTTTGACTATAATGTTGATTAAGCTAGTATTAAAGAGTTGATGCCTTCATGTTTCTCTCCAAAAGGGCAATTCACATTTTGTATGTTAAGTTGGTTTTCTTAGTTACATAGTTACCTTTTTGAGTTAGTGAAATTGGCCATTATGATTATTATTAGATGAGGTTTTTCTAAAGTGTAGGCTTCATTGAGTTTTGTGATATATGGTGTTGAAGTTTTTAAGCAATCCTTGTTTGCTGCAGAAATATTTTTGTTGCCTTAAAAAATGTCCTTAATCCTAAGCTCTTCTTAAAGCAAAATCATAAGACATAATTTAAATGTAGGACACCATTTTTTGTTTTAGGGCAATGTGCTTGCCAATGCTGTTGGATGTGGTTTATTAATTTAATTATTTTCATAGGCAAAAAGGCTTATGGAAGAGGCAGTCACTAGACGATTTGTGCATGCAGACAGCAGCTCAGTTTCATCATTATGTGGTATGAATCCTTCTCATCATTCTCTTTGCCATCTCTGTCAAGGAGAATCACATTTTAACACATTTTTGCAACTTACCTGTATAGAGCATGTACCTCACTCCCTAGAGACAAAGTTTGTAATGTTTTTGATTGTTGTGAGCTATGACATTCCAAGCAGCTGACATGTAGTCTAGCAATGTATGTAGCTGTTTCTAAAGGCTGGTTTACATTATCATATGTAGGTAAAAGTTGTATTCACTTCTCATTTTTGATGCAATCACAAATTTGATCAGGTAAATAGCTCTCAAAGTCGCTTGAAATTTCGAAAGTTACAAAAAGCAGCAGAAATTAATCCCTTATAATTGACTGCTAATTGGCCATCACAGATTTGATTTTGACCAGCCAGCAATCTCTCCAAGGAATCACACCACAAACTTGGATTCGAATTACCCTCTTTCAGCCAATTTTTTTTTAGTTGATTCTATTCCAATCATGTTTAATCACCATACTTGTTCTGTTTATAAAAATCGCAACATAGGCTCTCATGTAGGTGAAATAAGAGAAAATGTGCCTGCATGCATTCAGATTATAATACCTTGTGCCTGCAATCACTACCCATGCATGTTAATGAGATCTAAGACTGACCTGAAATATTTGAGCATTTTGTTAGGTGTATAAGTTTATTGAACAAGTCAGTTTGGTTTCATAAACAGGTAATTCATTAACAGCATGTGACGTTTGTCATCCAATTTTTATGACGTTTTGAATCTTCACAACCCATGAATGTTGTGCTTCTTTTCCTGCAAAGTGGGCAACTAAGCTTATAATTAATTTTCTATTTCTTCCATCATATCCAAAAGTTTTGGTATTTTTGTAATGATTTCGACGTGGTGTTAATAACTCCAATTTTAGTGGCATCGTTTTCAGTTTAGTTTGTTAGATTTAACAAATTGTTCAGAATTTTAATTGAGAAATACAGAAATTAATTCAGCATCAAAAGAAAGTGCAAAAAGAAATCTGCTTATTTTGTTAAAACGCGCACCTGCCTGAGATACCATCTTCCTGAGTTCATCGCTATATGACATGTGTAGCTTCCTCGAACTATGTCCGGGTTTTAATCTCACTGCTCAGTTAATTCGAATAAAGGATATGAATGACTGCAACTGTCTTTTGCTTAATTAGACTTAACTCGGCTAGCACGTGTGTGAGCAGTTTTAGATAATCATCAGCGTTTAAATGCATATTTTTATTTATTTTCCTATTGCAAACAGAAGCAGTTTTGATGTCATACATCACGATACCAGTCTAATTGCCAAACATTGTTTGAAAAAGCCCTCATCATCAATGTGATTTTGTGCTTCAGTATTCGGTCTGTCTGTCTTCAAATACAAATGTAATTGCTAAACGATATGATGAGCATTTCAAAACTTGTTTGTGCGTGATGACAAAATGAAAACGATGATGCAAGGGTGGAAATTAGGCCCATTTCAATCTTATTAAAGCCAGCTCTATTGCATTTTAGCCGCTGTTGATGCCTGCTTGGCCCATCGTCTCAAGAAGAGGGTAGGGGGTCTTCTGTCATCGAATTCTACCGATTCGCTCATTGGCAAATTCGCGAAATATGACGAAGATGCAAGTGAGATTGCCAAACAATGCAGCGATGCACAGGACAACATCAGCAGGACATCTACGACAGGTGTATTGTCAAATTAGTTGTGCAAAGAAGCTTGTGATATCCGCAAACATTTTGATTGCATTGGCTTTGTCACCTAACTTCTGCAAGCTCTCTTGCAATCAGAATTTTCAACTAAAATCGGGGTGTTTAGGCTACTGCTTTCTAGTGACGGTGAATTTACTCCGCAGAATTTTCAGTCTGCAATGGGCTCTTTGGTGTTTGTGTTTCCAATTTGGATTCCTTAGCGGGAGCTATGCCTGGCTACTTGATTTTTCGATCGAAAATTTTTATGCACTTTTCTTGGAAACAAAGCTGTGGTTTAGGCTTGAAAATGCATCAATATTTTCTGCAGAATTGGTATTTGTTTATGTAATTTAGACACCTGCCTCACAAAAATTTCGATTATGAAGAAAATGTTGACAAAAAGCGATTAGCATGACTAGAAGGATCACAATCATAATGTTTTATTTCATACCTGTTCTCATGCTAAACCACTTTTATGTAACATTCTCAAATACATATTTCAATTTTTATGCTTTTTTCATTTGTTCTTCTCATTAGCGCCAAAACTTTCCTAGTCTTACCATAAGGTACGCTAAGGAGCTAGTTTGTTTTTTATGCAAATAATTAAATATGTAAAATAGTATACCTATACAAACAAATGGTGATATAAGTTTATTATTTATCGTCTTTCTCCCTTGTTCATCTCCGTTTCTCCAGGGGCCCGCGCGAATGATAACGGTGATAGTCTACTGGTCTCTGATAACTCAAAGTTGATAGCCGATATCTGATATAAATCATCTGATATAAATCATCTGATATAAATCTGATATAGAATAAGGACTGATATTTTACTAATAGCAAAATCTTTTACGCAATTGGTCATTTTAAGGCAAATAATATATATATATATGGCTATGAATGGTTAATCGTAACGAGTGAAAGAAATCTTAAAATGCCTCTGAAGGAGCGAGTACCACAAGGACATACAAAATTCCACTTATCATTGTCTAATTTTATCATTTGTTACTGCATAATGAGTTCTTGATTCTTGATTTGTATGCGGGAGGTACTGTTTAGGTAACCCTGCAATTTTTGTTGCTTTCAGACAATCAGCAGCGAAGGAGCACGACGAAAGTTAACGGCTACAACGTCTCAGGCCATTATGGGAAGCACCTCTGGATAAGACTTGCTCTGCTGGAGCGCGTTCTTTCGAAGATCATTGGGTCCCTGTTAGAACACAACAAGTAAGAGAAGTCGCCTTGTCCCGTGCAAGCTACTTTGCTTAGCCCGTCAACTTCGCATGAATGCCGCCAATGTTCGATACAATTGAAGTAATCGATATATTGGTTGTAGTTAAAGCAGCTGGTCATTATTTGCCCGCGCACTCTCCTCTCTTAGTTTCAGTGAATATTCCACCTTAATTGTATCGCCCCCGTTGATTCATATCTCACCGCTAGATACGTAAACTCACTTTAATGCAGTGAGAAAGCTTTTCGCGAAACGAATCAAAAGCACTGCAAATCTTGGTGCAATTATAGCCAATTACGCCGGTACACAGCCAACCCGAAGACTGTTTCCCGTTCAAATTTGATGGGTCTTTGCTGTGATTATTTGTTCTTGAGAAGGCCAGCTGCCCACACCATGTGCTGTTTTGCTCCTCGCGTACATTAGCAACATGCCCGTATTTTCGGATTCATTAGGCTGTGTCTCATCGTGTCTACGTCAATGCTTGCTTAACACTCTGACAGAACAGCTTTTGTTCACATCTATAGCGAGTTCTACGAAAATGATGCATTTTTCGCTGATCAAGTGTTTGGACCTTCACTCGTTTGGCTGTTAGGTAAGCTGGCTTTCAATTACTTTCTCCGCTGAATCACATACTCCGCTGAAAATCTGCATATCCCACACACCCTTTCAATTATATCGAGGTTGATTAGATATCCAGACAGCCTCAAGACAATTTTTTGCATTAGATAAAATCTTGTATCTTGCAATTTTAATTTGTTGCTTATCAGCTTTTTAAGTGAATTGATATCTAGGTACGAAGTCGGGTCACCGCATACAGAGTTTATCATCAGTTATATTTGGTGTTTTTTTTAAGAAAATTCTCTTTCAATGGTTTATTTCTCTTGGAACAACTTCTTTTTTATCGCGACTACCAATCGTTGGTTGGAGTGGATATTTGTGTGGGGTTGTTTCCGAAAGGGAAAAGAAGATGCGCAGGTTGAAGATCATCGCGACAAATCTTACTTTCCATTCTCAATCAACCTCTCTTCTTCTCACAGTAGTTAAATATTTGTCCATGACTCGTATTGTTTGGAATGCGAATTTATTACAGTCTTGCTTGCTTTGCGCTTTCTTAGATAGAAAGAAATTACAGCTGGAGAATCTTCAAGTATTTGTAATGCTACATATTATGCATCGATAGGATAAGCGGGCGAATAGCACTACATTTTCTCCTCTTGCAGATGGCCCATGCTCACTGGATTATTCGAAAATGAAAACACCGGAGGCTTCATGGACCGACCCCCCGGCGGACGAGCTCGTAATGCGCCACCGCATCTACGGTGGCACCCCAGCGTCGTCGTCGCAGCAGCTTTCCAAGCCACAACTGTTCATGAGCCCAAGCAGCGAGGCCATTTCGGGTGCCCCACAGCTTGCGAGAGAGCACGTGGGCTCGTTGCATCAGAATGCACATTCGTCACTGATGTTTGGCAAAAATAATGTTGTTATTGATGTGGTATGTTTTCGCATTGGGTGTTTAGGCCTGCAAACTGCTAAAACATTTCTAACCAAGCTCTCGTCTCCTTAGATACAACGCCGACATTTTTGTACCTCTTCGGTACTTTGTCACTAACATACCTGAAAGCTGAACTACTTTTAAAGAACTATGTTTCGTTTAAAAAGTAAACAAGGCCCCTCTCTTGGTAATGAACAAGTAATTACAGTTTTCTCATCGTGTTTTAAAACTGTATCAAATAAAATAGCCGTGGACTTTTTTATGCAAACTGCCTTTCTTTCTCTTGCAGCCTGAATTTGGTAAGCCAGTTGCCGGCTATCTGTCCATTCACAAATGCCCGGAGTCGCTGCTTCTTAAATGGACCCCAAATCTCATGATGAGCGGCACCTCGGAGACGGAAAAGAGCCTGTACTGGAACAGAGTGCTCACTGTTGACATGTCAGACATTGTCTTCTTACACTGCCATCAGAGAGGTATAAACATAATTTACAATTCTCTCGCAACTTCTCCTCTAGAAAATAATCTTTTGATCTTCTAGACAAGCAGCTCACGCGGGAGAATAAAAACACGCAATGCTCTTCCACATGACACTTACTGGAAGTTAATTATTAATTCCTTCTTTAAAGATAATGAACTCTGGAGGAAAGGAAGTGCATTATGACTGGCTGTAGATCCCAACTGAATCGTGATTTTTGCCCATTTGTTTTGTAAATATCCTCGTGAAAGTAGATCTTTGTAGATTATCGCGTCTCTTTTCCTTGAAAAGCCATTTCTTAATTTCTTGACTTAATTAGCAATTTAGCAATTACTACACGATCTCATTAGTGTTTTAAGAAAGAAAATATAATTAGCTGCATTTGCGGTACATTTATAATGAAAGGTTGAATTTCAATGTGAATTCTGTCAAATCGAAAGACACAAAGCATTGCTCTAGGAAGAGTCCAGTTTGAAAGTATATTATTCGTGGCGGGAGAGTTCTTCTTTCTTGTGTATGAAATTCTCAGTGTGAGCTTTGACAAAAGAACAGAACCTAGATTAATTTACTGGGTGTCTAATTCCCCACTAACAGCGTGTAGCATCATAACAGAATCTTCCATTTGAAAGGTAATGGGCTCCATGCGTGCTGACACTTAAGGTAGCAGGCCCTAGAGAGACATGACGAGGGATTGAAAGGCTGAAACAAATGTTTAGATGTTGTATTTGTCAGGGAGCATTACGTAGTCAAAAGCTAATGATGATTATGATGATAGATGACAATTAGTTTGTCTACTCATGTGTCTGATTTTCACACTTTTATTCAAACAATTGTGTTTGGAAGATTTTGCGTGCCAAATTTTTTCGATCTTAATTAGTTTAACCGATGTAGGTGCTTTGTTTATTCTTGTAGAATTAAGTCGCCTGATTTTTATTCTTCAGGTGATGGAACGAATGGAACTGTCGTTTTGATTGGCCAAGATGGACTTCAGCTGCCTCCTTTCTCCTTTCCGTCTGGCTCCTTGCTAGCCTTTTTAACTTGCCTCGAACAGGGTTTATCTCCTTCGGGGCGTTTTGATCCTCCACTCAACTTGGCCAGCATAAAAACAGCACAAGGCCCGCAGTACAAGAGAAACGTGCTGTCTGAGAAAATAGCGAAGCTTGGCGAAGAAATAAACGGAAACGTATCACAGGACTTCGTTTTCAGACTAATAAACGGAATAAAAACGAGCGCTGTGGGTAGGTGGCTGTCTTGCACTGTGCAATTTCGTACTGACAAATATTTCTGCGTTAATTTGGCGGGCGCTAGGAAGTTCAACGGCTGTTTAGACAACTCGAGTACTTGGGCGCCGATGCCACCATTGTAAAACAACCAAACCATGTATGCTCAAGTTTTTGTTGCTTATTTATTGGAAGAGGTGGCTTAATGAGGCGTTGCTTTTGGAAATAAACCGCAACGGCTTATGGTATAATTTCTTGATGCTGGTTATTCGCATGTTTTGTGTTGTTGTTGTTATTATAATTGTTGTTGTTGCTGTTGTTGTTGTTGCGGTACTTCAAGTAGTGTTGCAGTCTTTCGGACCAAAGCCTTGAAACTCACGCAGTTTGTGGTGGAAATGCAGCTATGTATATTCTATAGGTGATGCTATTTCGAGCTTCCCACTATTTCGAGCTCCGTTTATGTTTTAGTTTATTCATACTTTGCAGATAAAAAACAATTGCAAAAACTGTTATCCAATGCCACTCCGAGTAAAATCCTTCCAATTTGGAAAGAAAAGGAGGAAAAAAGAAAACACCTGCTGCCCAAAATGCACAGTGTACGGTTGCAGCGAAGTGGCGGAATGCCGGCCAGGTATGAAATGGCAAGAAGTTACCCCCCGATTATTGCGGAATAAAGGCCGTTCTATTGCTTCAGTTGGACCCAAATCTAGCGTAAATCCGGGTGCACCAAACATTATCTCCAAGGCACCTTCTTTGCACAGATGACATCTCAGGCATAAGTCTCCTACAGCCATCCGAACAAATATATGTGTGAAAGCAACTAGTTTGTATGCAAGGTCCTTTGATTCTGCATTCAAGAGACGGCGGGCAGTGACCCAGCTGATTCAAGCCAAGCTGTTTTCAGCAGTTTGAAATATCACATTCGCGTTGATGTTCCCCAAAAACAGAATATGTAATGAGATGTTCGATAACGGGTCAAAATGAGATAACAAAAGTTCGAGAAGTATTTATGGATGCCTGTAGCTACTTCCTTTTGAAGCTAGTAATAAGAGGCCGCCACAAAATATTTCTAAATCTCTATTTGAATCTTCATATTTTTTTATCTTAGTTAGACAGAATTGCTTCTTGGTAACTGATGGTCCGCTCTAATTTCCAGTAGCAAAACCTTAGTGCTTCATTTTATGTTTAAAATCGAAAAGTTAATGTACAGTCTCGCTGGTCCGGCTTTAGATTCTGTCACTCCCTAGTTTCATATTCTCATATATTTTCGTAAACTCTTTTCATCCATAATATTACGTTTTTATTAATGTCCGTAGGGTTTCAGTGCAATTAGCATACGACAAGATGAAACATCAGATATTGTCGAGGGCTTTCCATGGCTGTAAGTATTATTTGAAAATTTTTTTAAATCTTTTTCTGCTAGTAGTGTTTCGACTTTCCTGACCTTGTTACGATTCATAAGAGTTCTTCTCTGTGGTTTCTGTATAAGCTGTCTTATGACAAGTGATCATCACCTGTATATCATCTCTATTATGTAACTTTGGTGTGTGTGTCGACGTATTTCTGTAGTAATCAGGAGAAGTATGCACATCCTGCATACCTATTTCTTCTTGGGAAAAATGACGTAGACTGTGCCGTCTGTTTTCGAAAGACTGTCAGGGTATTTGAATCCTTTCGTGTAGCGATGTGATGAATGTTTTACTTAGCTTCTTGTAACGCAAGGTGCTGATAATAAGAGTATGTTTTCCAATACTTCAATCATTCCGGTCGTTCATGTAGCTCAACGTTACAAATACTGTTGCTTTTTCATAGTGGTCAAATGTCGCTAAACGTTTCTGAAAATCAAACGTCAATTTGCCGCATCCTGTTTTCTTTTAATGCTAAAGCGAAAATATCCAAATACTCCTGAGTTGACTTCATTGCATTTCGCGGAAGTCTTTAATTCGTAGTTTTCATGTAGAAGGCCTTTTTAATTGATTCGTAGACTGCATGCACCATTAATAGCGCAAGCCGAAGTAATGGACACTGTTCTTGTGCAGCTGGGGATCTGTTACTAAGCCCAGTTACCGGTGGATGATTTCGCAACCACCCGTAGGATGCTGGGCTTTTAGGATTTTTAGGCCCCTCGATTTACGTCAATGCATGCAGTTTCCCCTTGTTTCCGCCTCCACCTTTTTCAGACGTAGATGTTCTCTAAAGAAACCCCTCACTTCCCAGCTGCTTAATAAAATATGTTCAATAAAGATAAATGTAATCGGCAATAAAACTCCATAGTAGACTGAGTCAGATCTCCTTCCACGTGACCGTTCTTTCATTGATGGTCTTACCGTCAATATTAACCAATCTGGAAGATTTGACAATCTTTGGCGGCGATTGTTTTGTGGAATATTGGTACCCATGCCCCTACCCCATCTGCCCACCTTCCCCCTCCCCCCTCCCAACTCAATTTTCCAGTACAATTGACACAACTAACCGGAACACCTACCCTGCGTAACACCCCTCTCAATTTCATCTTCTTCTCTAATTTACGCCTAGGGATAGCCCACTGCCGCTACTTGAAAACCGTTCGAACTCACCTGGCCTCCTTAATTCTGCCCATGGGCTTCACGCAAAAGTTACCTGTTGACGTCGAAGGTGGCGTCACTGAGAAGGTTTTCGACAAACTCTGTGCCAAGGGACAGGTGTGTGAAACGCGACGATAGTTCCTACTTGATGATAAGATTTCCACAATTGATTAGAAATTGGACTTTTGAGTTATGATTTGTACGTAAACTTTATACTATCCCTTGCAACAGTGTATACGAAAAATGTCCCTAAACACTTTGAATTTCATAACTTACGCTTTGCTAGACGATCCTCCAAATATAAATTTGTGTCTTTAAGATATGAGCCACAAATATCACATGGGCGCGTGGTCGCTTGCATAAGGGTTTTGATGATTGGGTGGTGTTGCAGAAGCCGTTAATTTCTGGACAAAATTCATCGCACCCCCCCCCCCCCCCCCCTCCTCCGATTTCATATTGGTGCTCTTTACGAATGAGCATTGCCTCGTGACGTCATATTGCTAGCTATTAATGGTTGTCCCTCTTCCCTTGGTTAGATCGATGACATGATGTTGATGATGCAGTACATTTATTATGGCGGTGTTGACGCGTCTGTGCGATATAAGGTTGGTTTGGATCTCCCTCTCTAGATGACTTGTGGTTTGTGCCTTCTTGGAAAGGACTCATATACGTTATAAATCGCTTGATAAGCAGATTCACTTTCTTTGAGCATCAGTCTTCATTTTACTCATTTTTATTGAAGTTCTCTAGTGTTCCGTTACCTTTTAGGTCTTTGCGCCTTCTTGTCTGTTGTGTAATCTTGAATGTAATATTTCCTCTCCAAGATGTGTACTTCTCCATCTAGTGAAATATTTTGTTGATGCACTCTTTGAATTCAGTTCATCTAGCTTAAGTTTTGGCCAGCTTCTGTTGAGATTGGAAGAGATTAAGTTTCGTGATTTTAATCCACGTGCTATTCTGGTTTAGATAAGTCTAATTAGGACTAGATTGATCTCAAGTCAACTAAGGTTGAGCTGAGATTTTGGGGCGATTCAATTAAGGCTAGTTTAAATCTCAATCGGGATTAGTTCATTTGTCGTTCATGGTTTATTCCAATTTAATAAAAATTTTGGTTAGATCTAGTTAATATTTAGTTCAGATTTGATTCATAAAAGGGAAGATTAAGGTCAAGTCTAGTTGTGTTTTTCTTGAGATTTCATTGGTGATTCGTGAATGATGCATTTTTTATTTTCAAGGTTTGGCCATACCTCCTTGGCCACGTTTTGTTTGGATCAACCGCAGATGATCTGATGCAGGCGGAAATTCACTTGCGGGACGATTATAACAAAGTTGTCAAAGAATGCAAGAAGCTCGAGAAGCATTTGAGACTGAAGGAGAAAGATTTACTAAGCATGTCCGGCTTCGGGGACATAGAAGTACGAACTAGCGAATCGGTCGACGGAGCGTCAAGGGAGAGTTCTATTTTGCAAACGAAGATGAGCTCGGAAGAGTCTCAAAGCGATACCCAGTCAGATAGCCTGATCATCGAAGCCTGTCGAGACGAAAGCTTTGGAAGTAGTAGCGACAGCGGTACCAACATTCACCAAGGCAAGAACGAGTGGAATAAGAACTCCCTTATCTCCAGTTTGATTGAAACCAAAGACAGTTTGCGCGAAATCGTCGATAGTGCGAGTAAACGCGGTGCCGACGCGTGGCGAAACCTGGTTAAGAAATCGAAGAAGAAGCAGCTTCGACGGCGAACCGAGAGCGAACCGACATCGAAACGCCTCGAACAGTTATCATTGACGAGTTTCGACTTGGAGATTGCGTGCAACACTTGTGGGAAGAAGATCATCGAGAGTAAACAGCGCGTGCTTGACGGCAAGTTGAATGACAGTAGCATGGACAACATCGAGTGCTTGATGTGCGCACAGAACCGGGAGGGCGATAACGAGGATCCGGAGCTTTGGAATGCGGACTATCCGGAGCCGCCTTTGAAGCCGAGATCGCAGACTTTCGCCAGTACGAATCCGGAGACGGGAGAGAGATATGACGAAACGAAGAAGGATGTGGTCGATGCGCCGACCTTCTTCATCGTAAATGGGGAAGATCTGGATGACCGGAAGTCAACTGCTTCCGCTTTTGAATCAGCGTATGGGGTGGGTGCTCTTTCCACCTTTTGAGCGTGTTTATTTTTTCACATTGAGTCCTAATAATTCTCCTTCCTTCATTTTTGCTGCTTCCACATTGTTTATAGGTAATTGTGTATTATGTGATTACCTTTGCTTTCCATGTATTTTTGTCCTGACAGAATCGAAATTCTATTTAGGCTTAGAGGATAAAGTGAAGCATTCTGCATTCATTACATGTTCATATTAATGTTATATTAATGTTATATGTAACATTATATTAATCATTTGTTCATATGTACAACATACAAAGTCAAAAGCAGTAGGATTGCACGTAAGACTCCAAAAAAGAAAATCAACAGTAATATTCATAAACCCTGATCACACGAATGCATCTAGAGATCTTTTTATGTGCAATAAGGAAATTCCAAAAAATACGTCATATTATCTATTATGAATTGTCTCCTGCTAATCAACAAAAAATTGATTTCCTCGCAGGAAGACGTATTGAGAGAATTCGCATTGAATATTCATCGCATCGATAAAGACGTTTTGAGATGTGATCGAAATCATCCTTATTTCGCTTCTGATAATCTCAGCAAATTGCGAAATGTCGTCATGAGGTAAGCAATTTCTTGGTTCATTTCTCTAGCTCCGTTCTTTTTTCTTTCCTTTTACTAAACTGTCTACTTTAGCTCTCTATCCCTGTTTCTCTTCTTTCTGGTGATAATTATTCAAGATTTCTGGTTCTTTCGAAAGTTATTTCCGACGGTTTCTTGGGAAATCAATTTTAGTCTTAATCTTCAGTGATATGTTGGTCCTTTTCATTTTCCAAAATCAATCTGCTTTTGTCTCATTTCTGTTTGTAAATTTAAATGTTAATTATGGTCCTGATTCTGCGAAATTTTCTTTAAGCTATGTGTGGGAAAGACTTGAAGTTGGCTATGTCCAGGGAATGTGCGATCTTTGTGCACCGTTTCTGATTATATTTGATGATGGTATTTCTCTTTAATACTTTTCAATGTGTTATAATATGATATGATATGATATGATATGATATGATATGATATGATATGATATGATATGATATGATATGATATGATATATATGATATGATATGATATGATATGATTGATATGATATGATATGATATGATATGATATGATATGATATATATGATATGATATGATATGATTGATATGATATGATATGATATGATATGATATGATATGATATGATATGATATGATATGATATGATATGATATGATATGATATATGATATGATATGATATGATATGATTGATATGATATGATATGATATGATATGATATGATATATATGATATGATATGATATGATTGATATGATATGATATGATATGATATGATATGATATGATATGATATGATTGATATGATTGATATGATTGATATGATATGATATGATATGATATGATATGATATGATATGATATGATATGATATGATATATTATATGATATTATATGGTATTATATGGTATTATATGGTACTATATGAAATGACATGACATGACATGACATGACATGACATGATATGTTATACATGATATGATGACATTATATAATATTTTATTATGTTGTATTGTCATAATATTATATATATATGTATTATACAATATATATTATAATTATATTTTACATGTTCTATATTGTTACGTTTTTGATGGTATTATGATATTAACAGATGCAGTATTTCTCCACAGTTAGAAGGTCCTTTCATTTCTTTCAGAGGCAAAAGCCTACGGCTGTTTCGTTAGGTTAATGGAGCGAATGGAGCCGAATTTTCCGCATGGGTCTGCAATGGACTCTCACCTGGCCAACATTCAGTCGATTCTTCAGGTAAATAGTTAATTTTGATCTCTTTGATAGAAAATGTCTTTCCAGCAGGTCGAAGAAGATTCTTCGGGTAGTTGTATTTTGGCCATGCTCTGGCTGTCTTTTGGAACTTGTCAATGAAACAGGTCTTGCAGAACGCTATAGAGTTCTAACGATGACGTCATTTATCAGAAACTCATGCAAGCCACCAGTGCATTTACACCATCTTACGTGTGATTGGTAAAACAGTAAAACAGCTAACATTGGGGACCTGAAAAGTGGTAGTGTATGATTATTCAGACTGGAGAACACTGTAAAATTAAAAAAAATTGGTACAAATTGAGGTCCAGGTTGTCTTTTATTTTGTATTGAAATGCTGGCAATTAGGGATAGACCGAAGTTAAAGAAGCCAAGAATTGAAATGAATATAGCGTTTTGCAATTTAATGCTATTGTTTCTCTTAAAAGGCAAAGTTTACAATTCAAATCTATTCATGCCTTGGATTGGATAAAGTTTATATGAGCTTTTTCCTTTTAATGCAGATATTAGACCCTGAACTTTACGAGGTACTTTATCGTGATGAAGACTGTTCGATATTTTATTTCTGTTACCGATGGCTTCTTCTGGATTTCAAAAGAGGTACGCGTTGCTGGTTATATCTTTGAGAGTGCTCGGTTTGGCTTTTTACTTTGAGATCAACAAGAAGAGTCCTTGTTGTTGAAAATGTCTTTGTTGATTTCTGTTAAACATGTTTGCCCAGTCAGTTAGTATGTGATCTATATGTACTTAAAGAGGAAGAATTTTCGTTTGCCTGAGAGGAATTCTTGTTTGCCTGATTTTTGAACAAATACTAGCACTAAGTTTGTGAAATGCTTTATTACCTACGTTATCTAGAGTGATCTCCAATTGGAAAGTGTTTCAAAAGAGTCTTGAAAAAAATGCTTTTCTGCTTTGTTTTACAAAGTGATAATTTTACTTTACTTCTTCTATTTAGCCAGAACAAGTTGTTTAGTGTATTGAACAACTCCTTGCATTTCGAGCTTCATCATGTTTTTCTCATCATAGTAAATGTAGTCTTTTAGAATGGGACAGAAATAGACAGGTGCCAAAATGTGCCAAACTGTTCATCAAAGTTGTCTTGTGAACCAGGTCAAAAAACCATTACTTGACGCTGCGAAGTGATCCCATGCCAATCTTGTGCTCACCTTCATAATAGGCCACTTAAGGTCTACAAATTGGTGCATTTTGACACTTCTCTATCCTAGCCAATTTATGAAGATTTGATTAAACTATAGGTTCCCAATGTAAAGCTCGATATGTTTGTAAATCTTGCGCGTGGTAGCAATATCGCCTTAGGATTCCGTATTAAAAAAGCCAATCCATTGTATACCAAAATGTAGTACTACCCTTCTTGTACTAAATTCTATTATCAAAATATCGTATAGCGTCATTTTTCCACCACAATTTTCCTCATTGCGTTGACCATGTTGGCCTTCTAAATACTCCTCCGTGGTTTTACCTAATATGATTCTAACGCAGGCTTCGATTGCGTTTTGCAGAGGTCCAATACGATGACGTATTCGTGATCTGGGAAACCATCTGGGCGGCTACGTACGTCTCTGCGCCAAATTTCAGCCTGTTTGTTGCCGTTGCGTTAATCGTTTTGTACAGGTATGTCTGCGCTTTGCGTTGCATTCTTTCTATAGCCATTCACCTGAAATTTAGCTATTCTGTTAACAGTTGTATAAGCCTTAACTAGTGAAAATCTTCCTAATCTTGTAACTGCATTCGTTTATTAAAAGCTTTAAAATATATCAAAACATTTTATATTTAACCAGATTTTTTCATAGCATGCCGTGCTCGAGTGCTAATAAATCCCATTTTTATTGCAGAGAAATTATCATCGACAACAAAATGGATTTGACGGACATCATCAAATTTTTTAATGGTTTGTCTACGCTTTTGACTATTCTCCTTATAGGTGATTGCCTGCGTGTGCTTTTTATTTCATCCTTATCCCTCAAAATTTTTTTTTGCAGCAGAAATTACCTACTTAGATATCGCATAACAGGGTGGAAGTGACTATCTGTTCCTTAATGTCTCGTTATAGGCACTTGTTAATATACCACACGCTCCCAAAACAAACACTAAAGTCCTTTCCTTTGTGTAGCATGCAATTTCATCTAAAGTGGCTTGGGAAATAGTCTAGGATCGTTATTGGTTTGAGAAGCTGGCATTACCTATTACGTCAAAATTATTTGCTGTTTCTTACTGTTTTTATGCCCTTTAGGTATAAGGGGAATCTTCGTACAAAAAGGCATTTTCATACAAAGGGGCATCTTTTTACATGTAAAAGAGTTTTACACAAAGAGGGACTTTAAAGATTATTTTGAATGATCCTGAGTCTTGTCTCTTGATCGAAGACGGCAGGTGGTCTTACAAAGAAGATCCATTATTTCGGAGCTTCTAGTCCAAGTTTCCGCTAAGCTAGACTTGCATACCTAAAGTTAAATATATGATATCGATCATTTTCTTTACAGCAAATTGTCCTTATAGAAAATCCTATTACAAGTTTTTGCTAAAGATCTGAATAGTTTCTTGGAACTAGTTACAATCGTGCAGTAGTCCATATTCCACTTTGATACATATTACGAATGCTGGGGCTTTCAGGTTCCTTGCCTTAAAAGGCTTTGTAAGGGTTTACTTTTTGTTGCTGTCACAGTTCACGAACCATTAACATATATACGCCAACCCTTTTCTATAACTCTTTGCAAAGCAGTCTCGAAATTTGGTGTACGAGCCTAGAACGAATGATTGTAAGCATGCTTATTTCAGAAATGGCGGAGCGACATGATGCAAGAGCTGTACTCAATCTGGCGAGAAATATCGTTCGCAAATTGCAGGAAGTAATGCACCCTGCAGACCAAACCTGACAATGTGGCTGGTTACAAGACATGGAAGCAGTGCGCTGATCTACTCAAATGTCTTCTATTGAATATTGAGCTTGGAGTGGTCACACAAGTAAAGGATCCTACGTCAAAACTGCTTTGAAGAGATGAGGAAAAGCTTGGATTTCAATTATCATTTGGCAAATTATCAAAAGCTTGAGGGATTTTTTCGTTTTGACAACCGACAAATCTGAACTCTTCGCATGTATGCATGATGTTCCATGTAAAATTCTGATTGGTTTGGGGGTTCGGCAAGAGTATATTATTCTAATTTTATCCTGTATAGTGGGGATTGAAGTCATTAAGTCCGTGTTTTTAATTAGCATTTTTTGCTAATTAGAAATATAATCTGGGTAAGCTGGAACTGCTTGTTTTAATTGCCTTAAATACGGGATAGCATTTTGAATTCCAGTTTTTACGCAAACGACTAGTGTCCAGGGCACTTTGAATTTAGAATAATGAGCACTTTATTACCTAATACACGAATCATACACAAAGATAAACGAAAAATACACAATAATACACGAGAATGCACAAAAATACACGAAAATACATGAACTGAACAAAATACACGAGAAAGAACAATATACACGAAATATTTTTCGTATATCACCAGCGCTGTGTAAGCTACCCCTCGGGTTAAAGATTCTGTCAAAATTTGAAATTTAATGGCCGTGCATGAGCTTAATTTAATATTATATTGTGTCGATCATAATTTAAATTTCATGAATTTAAATTCATAATGTATTTGCAGTAAAAAGGCAACTTATATTTTCCTTACGTTTTAGACGAGTTTAATTTTTAACATCATTATGTTTGTCTGTGACACTCTAACATCCGCTACAGTAATACATTTCGCGTCATTTGCTTGTAAGTAAATTTTCTTTTCCGTTTTACATACTTTTATGATAATTTAATTGTATCGAATGTAAATTTCTGCCCAGTTATAGGCTCAGGACTGAAACTCCTGTAATCAATAGCTTTGAGTTGCATAGCAGATTGGCCAAGCCTGCATAAAAGCATTTCTTAAGATTTCCCAATCTTTGTAATTTATTTATTGAGGTAATACGATTTCTGTTGTAATCCGTCTAGAATATTTGCGTATTAAATATACGGCTCGTTGAATTGGTATTTAAATTCAATTATCATCTGTACCTAATCTACAGCACAATTTTGCCTGTGTAAATGGTTTTCAAATGCAAACCGCCAGATATATATACTTTAGCTCACCTACTAGAGTAATATTTCATTCATTTCCTACTATATTGTTAAGTAAAAATCCAAATTTGTCAATTTCTTGAATATAATTTTGCGTAAATTATCATCCCTAACTGCATATACACGATAGTCATATTAATAGTCCTTCTATACATATGCTGATTAGACGAACATTTCATTTGTAAATGTCGGTAAAGCGGTCGTGTTTGAGAGAGTTGCCTCGTCATTCTGAACAATTGCCAGCCCCCGTCCCCCCGGTCCCCCCGGTCCACCCCGTCCCCCGACTATTATACCTTAAACAGTGTCCTTCCAGACTGATGGAGTACTCTATTATAAAGATAGAGAGATTACTTAAGGTCTGGTGTCGAGAGGCATCGATATAAAAGTGCCTTTGTATTAAAATCTTCTGCGTTATTACCTTGCTGGTTTGTAGGGGCTCTGTCAATTAATAACCGCTGTCTGTCTCCTTGGGTTCCGTTGTTTCATGATATAACCAATTTACTGTTTTATTATTTCCTTTTTGCAGTTGTTCAGAGTGTCCGAATCATGCTTAAAAGGGAACCGAGTAATTAATTCATAAGTAGTTTTTAACTGGTGTTGGTGAATTAGGGCTAGCTATTCAATTAATGCCCAATTTCAAAGTATTTTCTGAGACTAGAGGATGCGTAGTTCTGTTAAGGACATTTCCCCTCATTGAGTTGAAATATTTGTGTTGAAATAGACGCCCCTACTAGAATAAAAGCCCCTGTTGTTACGCCTCTAAGCTATCGCCGCGGCTTACTCTTATACCAATAAGTATGCCCTGAATCCATTTAGCCTTGCAATTCATTGGGTTTCTTACAGTTGTGCTTGCATTTCCCCTGTTTCTCTACTTATTCCAGTTAGACTGATGAACGATCCACTTAGCTGCCCCGGCGTCTGTCATCGCAGGATCCATAAGGTTGATACTTTGGCAAATGATTATCGGTGGTACTTGATTAATCATACATTTTGTCCCCCTTTCGATATTGCCGTAACTTATGGGGGACTGGCAACGCCTTTTTCGATCGACGTAACCGGATTAGCGTTACGAGTAGTTGGCGATAAAATTGTTAATAAAATATTGCTGCAATTGGGAGTTTCCATCAGAATACGAGAATCGATCTGTTTACTTTTGTTTACACATTTATAACCAATCATTTCAGTTCTTAGGAACACGTGCTTATATGGAAAGGTTCGATTTCTAGGAGTTTAGCAATTATTGACTTGACTATATCGTGTATAGAAGCAGCAGATTTTACTCCGCGTTGATTAAATATCGTTTACAAAACGCTTCAATGTGGAACACGTCGCTAATTTGCAATTCGAATTTTAATCAACCAAAAACGCATTCAGGTGACGCAATAATGGCGATAAGAACGAATCTTTGTTTGCTTTAGTGTCCCACTGCCCCACTGCTGCTATCGTGTCCCAGCCAGGGTTGCCATATTGGCATGTTATATTCCAAATCTGGCTTTTTTGGCATATTTTGAAATTGCTTTGCATATTAAATTTCTGTTTGGCATATTCTCTAAAATTGGCATATTTTTGGCATATTTCTAATAAATTTTCAAGAGTTTATTTCTCCTTCTTTTCACAACTCGCTTGGCATAAAAATCCCGCAGCAACTCTTCAGGATGTAAAACAAAGCACACTTTACGCCTGTCTTTCCAGATTAACCGCACGCATATTAAATCAGTGTACGAAATCCGGGTCAGATTTGTCATTGAGTCGTGATCTGATCACCGCCTTTTATTCCGCGGTTAGATATATGCAGGAATTCTTTTTTGATTAAACTTACTCTTCCATTTTAACCAAGTGTTTTGACACTACGATTCCCTTAAATATCTTTATTAAAAAGCTCTTTGGTCAAATTGCTATAAATTCATATCGAGCAGCACACACTGAAGGTTTGAATATCAGCGAATTATCTTGTAGGCCTGCCGATTGTATGTAGCAATGAGCTTTAGTAAATATTCTGAAGGGGCAAAATGGAAAGGCCACTATGATGAAAATAATGATGACATATCTATTATGGACAATTATTAAACAAAGGCCACTATGATGAAAATAATGATGACATATCTATTATTGACAATTATTAAACAATTAAGTTTCCCCCTCCTTCTCATTATGCTTTATAAATCTAATGTTAATTGTTGATATATAATGCTTTATTAATCTATATAATTCATGCTAGAGATAGAGTTTTTTGGTACGGTGTCTTGAGAAACAGTTGCATAACACCAAATTTTTCCTTCCATGATCTTCTCCGTAGCTAAATAATGCCTCTGCGGTGGACTTGTTGAGTTTGACATATTTTGGCCTTATTTGGCATAATTACTTTCATAAATTGGCATGTTTTGAAATTTTAAATCTAGCAACCCTGTGCCCAGCCCTCCTTCGCATTGGAAAAGACGCCTTCGAGCTGCTACAGAAATAGAAGCACTTGTTTCCACTTAAATCTGCTCCCGTTCCCTTTGACGTTCGAAGCTAAAAAGATGCTTCGTAGAACGGAACTTAAAACTGCACGAAACAGTGACAATTTCCAATGAAGTGTTTGAAGTCCTTTTGGCTGACACGCCTCGTAGTTTGAAAACAGCTGACAAAAACTGACAAAATGAATACCCAGTTGCGGATTAAGAGCCATTGGCTATTATTTTGCTCAACTGGCGTCCGTGTAACGTAGAGAGCTGACAGTGTGCATGTCATGTCGTGTTCGAAGGCACATCTGTAGAATCATGATTTTTCTAATGATGTCATTACGCAATGCTAATTAATGAGGTAGTGCGTGTGCTCGTCATGTGATGACATGTTTATCAATGAATTGGAAAACCGTGATTGTTCGGTTTAGAGAATTGGAATATGCAATAGAGACACGTCTGTTTCTGTTGTCCGCTCTGCCCGGTCATAACATACGCTTCATATGGTCCGCTCACACCTTTCTTTAGTGAATGGGAGTGAGAACTCTATCTGTCTGCAACAAAGCATATACACGCTTTTTTTTAAGGAACCTACCATAAGGCCTAGTTCCAAAAGTTCCTTATTGGTAGACCTCAAGTCTTCAGATTTTAGTACCAAAAGTTCCTTAAAAGTTCCTTAATTTTCACTGCACATCAATAAGCCTCAACACTCAATAGAGAGAGGGGCGAGATAGACTATGCGGAAACTACTCAATAAAGCACTTGACACACAAATAGCAAACAATCTTTGCGAATATTGGCTGCAAATGAATGGAACGGGCTTTTTAGCTCTTGATGCTTGCAGTAATAAAAAATTTTCAAATCGAAAAGTTCCTTAGGGGTTTCGTTTTTAGTAGTATAAGTTCTTTATATATTTCGGCCTTCTACATGTAGGTTCCTTATAAAAAAATGCGCGTATCCGTTCTCTTTGACCTGGATATAGAGGAGCACTTTGAGGTTCTTTCTATCTCCACTCTCCAGATTCCTCTGGTGCCCATCCAATTTACGAACCCTGTTGCCATCATTCGACAATTTCAGACGGCCACTGTCTCTAAACTTTGTCTCTAACGGAGTAAGAACCGTCAGACCATTGTAAAAAGCTCCAGCTTGCTTACGCAGTAATGATGTTTATCTTTGACCCCTGAACGTCCCAAAATGAATCATGCATGCTTTTCTGGCATGAATTCTATGGGGTTCAAGGGAAGGCCCCCTGCAAAAGCAGGGCAAGAAAGCTAGAAAACGTGATATATTCCCTTGATGTAGTGCAGGTTATCGCTGGAACCTGTTTTCCATGACTCTCTCTGCTCGTGATAAACGCCACCATCTTGGCTCATTGTTGCCTGCTTACATTCTCTCGTCGCGCGCCTAATTAATCTGATCTGATAATTTATCCTGGATCTGTCACAGACACGGTCTGTCTAATTGAATTTCCCTCGCGTAAAAGCCAGGGCACTCAGTAACAGAGCCAAGGCACTTACAAATAACGTCATATTTACTCGTTTCCATGACCATGAAATGAATTGGCTGTCTACACGGGTTTATTTTGAATGGTTGTTTACACGGGTTTAAATCAAAACAGAGTAAATGGAGTAAATGTAAACGGATTTAGCAATTATCTGTGTCACTTGCTAGCAGCATGCTCAAATCAATTCAGATCTGTTTGGCAATTCAGATCCGCCTTTCTTAATGAGTATACTCAGACCCTTTTTGCAGACCACTTAGTTAGAGAAGGAGAAAGTGGAAGGCTACGGTTTGGGCTCGTACCAGTGTATTCTCACAAGCCACGCCCATCGGCGCTAAATATTTTGGAGAGAGAGAGAGAGGGGGGAGAAAGGTGGCTGCAAGATTTGTACCCGAATGTGCAACAAGACTACTAATTTAGTATTTTTGTTGAGAACTGAAGGTGCGGCGCTAAATTTGTGTCTGTCGAGCTTTTAAAAACACATGCTAATGTGAATGATTTGCATATTTTCCAAAACTCAATATGTAATAATTTTAGAAACTTTGAGTCTTGCTCAAATTCTAAGTTTCTGCAAAAATGATTTTTGCATTTGAAAAGCGATACAATTATACATTGCCCAAATATATCGTGAACATTAGCCCGATGGACATTGGCTTGTTTCTAGAGAATTTATCCCACGGACGACCTCATCCTAGGCTTGGTTGTGTCTAGGTCAGTAAGGTATTTGTTACGCAATTCATCATTAAAATTAGGGATACCTATACACGCTTTTCTATAAGGAACCTACCTCAAGGTCTAGTTCCAAAATTTCCGTTTTCGTAGACCTCAAATCATCAGATTTTAGTATCAAAAGTTCCTTTATTGTTCCTTAAGTTCTAACTTTCGGTGTTTTGATTACAATAAGCCTTAACACTTAATAGAGAGAGGGGCGAGACAGCATACAGTAAACACCGCTTATAAGAACCTACAAGACAGCCTGAAAAGGTTCTTATATATTGGATGTTTAGTGGAAAATGAGGCTGTTTATTTGAGCAAAAAGGAGTTTACAAAAGACTTCAATTAAAGTAGAGTAAAGAACACTTTGTCAGTCAGTTAGTTAGTTTTGAAACATAATGGCTTGAATGTTCCATATCAAAGACTAATCTATTTTGGTTATTCTCTACAAATAAGAACCTATTTTAGATTCCAGGCTGGATAGGTTATTATCAAATGGGGTCTAATTTCATAATTTCAGCCTGTAGGTTTTTAATTCACAGGTTCTTTTACGCGGGTGTTTAATGTGTGCAGAAACTACTCAATTAAGCACTTGACGCACAAATAGCAAACAATCTATGCGAGTATTGGCTGCAATTGAAAGGAACTGGCTTTTTAGTTCTTGATGCTTGCAGTCATAAAAAATGTTCAAATCGAAAAGTTCCTTAGGAATTTAGTTTTTAGTAGTATAAGTTCTTTAAATATTTCGGCCTTCTACCTGTAGGTTCCTAATAAAGTGGTTCCTTATAAAAACGTGTGGTTCCTTATAAAACTGATTTGTTATAGTTATTAAGACCACTTTCGAAGACCAGAAGAAGTAATAGACACTAGAAGCAAACTGGATGATGAGTCTATTAATCTCAGCTAATAAGCTATTTTAATACATTTCGCTTGATTAACTTCATAAAACTCATCGTCTATAATTAATACACAAATTGATTAACAATATATTTGGTTTTAAAATACAAGCCGAAGATACATATTTATACAGCTCATTACGAATCAAGCTTCGCCAATTACGCAACTAAATAATATTCTGTCTAGTAAGGCCACCAGGGAGAAATAGAATATATGGGGGACGTCTTGAGCTCTTTGTATTCGTCTCCCAATACTTTTTGTGAACAGTGACATCACTTTTAGGACCCTCTTTTGATAAAGAATCATACATCCTTTCATACATACATAAATCATACACAATTAATAAAGCACACAAGAGACAAAACACACACGGTTTT
The DNA here is from genome assembly GCA_003864495.1 of Nemopilema nomurai. Lineage (NCBI taxonomy): Eukaryota > Metazoa > Cnidaria > Scyphozoa > Rhizostomeae > Rhizostomatidae > Nemopilema > Nemopilema nomurai. The sequence continues at coordinate 402,508 of PEDN01001358.1, read as the reverse complement.
CTCCTTTGACAAAGCGTTGGCCACACCTTTGGAGAATTTGCTGATTGCCATTTTCTATAAATTTCACAAAGTACTTTGCAATTTGCCTAAACTTAATCAAATAACTGATATAAAGAAGAAAGATTCTGGACCAATCTTTTTTGCAGAAATGTTATTGCAGAGTGCTTTATTGACAAAGCGTTTCGTGGGAAAGGTTCAACTGCTTTTGGTACCCAGCAGATTTCACTTAAAAACTTCAGGTGATGCCACGGTCCTCTTTGTTTCTTGATGCAGCCAAGACAATCTCATGTACGTGCTTCAGATGCGTTCCAGCTGTGCTCTTCTCTTTTCAACGCTTTATTCCATTAGAGGCATTAACATGCATTCTTCGTGCATCAAATACTTGCACGCACATCATTACATTACATTTTTATCATTTCATTTCATTGCCAATATTGAAGTCAAAACCTAAATGACGTGTTGTTTATTCTATGCATTTTTAAAGGGGGAAGTTAGGAATGTTTTGGAGGACCGCTATGAAGCAAATCGTAATAAAGTTGGTTTTACACGAAGCCTCCTATTGAAACATTTACCCGAAAGTTATTTTCACACACATAAGTAGAGAAATAACAATCTCCTTCTATCAGCACGTTTCATACTAATTCGTTAAATGGAAATTCCAGTCTGGCAGGCAACAGCTGACGTGTCGGCGGCAGCAAGCTGAAGTATGTGTCAGCCGGTCAGGCAATAATTTAAAACGCGTGCATGATTGCGTGTCTATTACAATTGCAAGGTTATTAAGTCTTCTTGGACGTGAGACATACAAATGGCAGTCTCTTGTGCACTCACTGAAAGGTCATTTGGGCCACATAGGATATGGAAATATCTTTCCAGCGGAGAATTCTCTTTCAATCAATTACTGCAGCTCATGTTTCATGTTTTCAAAACTCGGGGTTGATTTTTATCTACATAACCAACTTTTAAATTGCAGGGCTTTGCAACGAATTTGAAAAATGTGTCAACTCTAAATGCTACCGAAAATGCAGTCAATTAATGCAGCTTTCCAGACAACAGCTACACGGATTCACGTTTCTACTTTCAAGAGTTTAAAGTATACAGAGCGTAAGTTTAACAAACTTTCATTTTAACAACTTTGCTGCTCATGTCATTATTGTTGCTGTTGTTGTTGTTGCTGGTTACGCTGGTGTTGTTGTTGTTGGCCTTCTCGTAACGGACCAGCCAATCGCGAAGCTCATCAAGATCGTAATTGAAAGGGCCTTCGCCACCCTCATAGGCAATGTCTCCGTCAAGCAGCACATACAGTCTCTCTGGTGCTGCACCATATGCCCGCGCTGTTTCGTTTGCCAACAAGTCTGCATACAAGGGCACACTTGGGATACAGCTCAGCAAATTGTTCGCGGCAGCAATTCTGTCTTCCATACTCTTATGTTGTGGTATGGAGAAGCGTGTATTCTAAATCAAAACAAAGTATTATAGGTCCAGGCGTATTTAGAATCTTGTTCGAATGAGATTAATGATGTTGGATGGAAATATGATTAGCTAAAATTACAAAGAAACAAATTGTTTCTTTAACAATGTTTAAAGCAATATTAAATGTAATGTCACAATCTTGGGTTTCTCAAGTCAAGTAGGTTGACAAAGGTCATTAAAACTTAGTTATAGGTTTGCCACGTGCATCTAAAGAGGCTGCCAATTCTTCTTTGCAAACAATGTTTACGGTGGCATGATTTCCGATTCGAAAAAGCTCCTTTCGATGACAAGCTTTCATCCAAAACGCATGCAAATGAAATGAAACTAGTTTACAATTAGCATTTTCAGGAACTAATAGACAAACGTTGAAGCTTAATTACTAAAAAAGTGAAGATGTTGTGATCGATATATTCTTAAAGCCCTCTCCGTATCATTGCATATTGCTAGTTCTACTTAGTTCTTCTCTGAAGCTTACAACCACTATTACGTCCCTGCGTTTGCGGTTTTGGTTACGCCCATTCCATTGTGGCATGGGATCGTCACTGCAGTAAGTGCACAGGAAAAATGGACAAATTTTGTGTGCTAGGTCAGTCAAGCTTTGAGACTGAAGTTGTTCCTAAAGCCGTTAGATCAATGTTGAATTTTCGCGTGTGAAATGCTGGCGCCGCTTAAATGAGTAGGACGTAAATTGAGCAAATGTGTGCCTAATTGACGACGACTATAAATATAATTTGCGTCAAAGGAAAAATATTCCTAGACCAATGTTCGATAGCGATGAATTGATCTATTTTGGCATGTTCATTGGCAGTAGCATGGCCTAGCATATGCATAAATATGATGCTCATACAATTATTTGATGACGTTGTGTTGGAACGCTGACATGACAATTTTGGAACGCTCTCTGATTCACGTAATGCATTTAGCACAATGAAGGATGCTTTGACCCTGAAAAACACACCTAAATACGTGGCGCATTCCCAGTAGTTACAACCAGTTAAACTACCACGTCATGATGACAATATTCACATGCAGATATGATCACTATGCTACCATTTCCTCGCAAAGCTGACACCATTATGCTTTTAAGAATTTTCCACTTCGAAATAACGCTGAACAATTGCAACTTTTGGCTGAAAAGACATTATACAAATATTCTAAAAAAGCGCTGCTAACAGATTCATCACTGCCTTGTGTTGTGTGCATTGCAAAGGCTGCTAAAAACACAAAAGCGCAGCTGGGGAAGAAAGCCAAGAATGTCACTCATTTGGAACTATAAACTTGAAATCCCCAACTAAGGATGGGGGGGGGACTTAAAAACAGATAGGGAGGCTTAAAACAGATAGGGAGGCTTAAAACAGAGAGGGGGGCTCAAAACAGAGAGAGGTCTTAAAGGAGCTTTTGCGGTATATACGTTAATGTAAATAGACCGATCATGGGTTGTTTATTCCCACAAATTTGTGTGCATGAAAACTCGATAAACTATGTTAGGCTACTGCTACAGGTCGTAGAGCCTTTCAGCAATGGGGCACTTATGTGGAAATCATTTCTAATCGATGAAACAAAGAAGAAAGCTCTGTTTATTTCTCCCACAAGAAAAACAGGTGAAAGGAATTACAGACAAAAATCCAGACCTGCACGGCTCAAATGTTCTAAAGCGATTTTCCGTTCCGTTAGATACTCCGAAGAGCACTTTGGAAACTAAGATACTTTAGCAACGCGTTTTTGCTGCTCGAAACACAAAATTGCTACGGTGCCTATTATCATGCGGTATCACAAGAGAGGAATGAATTGCCTTCTAAGGTAACAGCTAACGGTACAACTGAATGTCGAATGAGATTACAGTTCACTCCGTGTGATGCCGACAATTTCAATTGATGAGATGCACTCGAATTTAGAGGCCTTTTATGAGTATTTGCGATGTGCGACAACATGCAGGCAGTATGCTGGGTGGACTGAAAAGAGTTTTAGCTGGCTTTGTAATTGCTAAACTTTCACACACCTTAAAGGACCAACCATCTGCTGGGTGAGCCTCTTCTATGTATATAACAGCAAAATCTGCAATTCCGTCGAAATCATCAGCAATGCGACGGAACTTTTGCAGTTTCGCCATGAACGGGGGTCAGGAACAGCTGCCGAAGTTCAGTACCAGTGGAACACCGGGTCGCATTAGGCTCTTCAGTGAGATGGCGCAACTCTTTCCGTCGTCTTCATTGTTATTCCATGCTTCTCTTTCTTGGAACTGCTCTTTAGAGTTGCGGTTTTCGTCGATTCTGAGTAGGTCTCCATCGGGGGCTGCCTGATGCAATGAGGCTGTTTTGAAAATCTGCTGTTTTGAAAAGTGCAAAAGTTGCTTGAACATTTCCCAGTTGAAAATGCAGCCATCCAGCTGATCCACTTCAAGATGAGTAACCTTTCTGAACCATTCAATGAATTCTGCCTTCAGAAATGGAATGTAGTATAAAAGCCTAAAAAAGGGAAGAAGCAAAGCTGTGTAAGCCACGAAGAATGTATACTGTATGTACTTAACCACGGCCATATTAACTGCGCTTGAAACTGTGCCTTTTGTCCTCTGTCCTTGGCCCTGTGATCAGCAAATGATAGTTTCACCTTTCACCCTTGCCCTTATATACGCTGGTCATTCGTGATCTTTTGAAATCTACACATCAATAGAACCGCAGATCCATTAGACTGGCTTTCAAAGAAGATCATTAGTCAGCTAAAACCTTGCTATGTTAAGTAACATTGCATTTCAAAGCGTTACCCATAATGCCTTTCGATATTCACTTACTTTGACTTTCAAAACGACGAGTTAATATCTGAATTTGTTCCTTTGCAAAATTGGTACTAATTGGTGACTGTAAATGAGAAAACATTTGTTTAAACCATGAAAACCTTTTGATTTCCTAGGGTACATTCCTTGTCTTCTATGATGAACTAAAGTTCAAACTACTTGGCAAAAAGTAACTTTTATAGCTTGTTACTAATACCCAAAACCATATTTTATCTATAACAGTACCATCTAATGGGTTTGATCTCATTTAACTATGATATCATAAAAATCATCTCGATGGTTATAAAAATCAATTAAATGGTTTCACGAGGCACAATTTCAATTTTTTCTGTGATTGTTATTAAGGGGTTTTTTGCAAATTGGTCGAAAAAGATCTACATTACCTAAAAAGATGGAAATTAATAGAACTAGAGAACAAAGAATGTTTGAAAAGGCTTTCGAAGAAAAAATGAGGAACTTTTTTGGAAGTTTAAGAATATTTTTCACTCCTAACTTCATTGAAACGAAAGGTATGCTAACGAAAGGGAGCGAAATTTTTAGGAGGGATTACTCTTGATATTTAAGTTATCTGCTATAGAATGAAAAAAGGAAATACAAATAAGTTATAAGCGAAAGAATGAAAAAATTATAAACAAATAAGTTAATGAATAGTGAAATTCATAAATCATGACAAAAAGTTTTATTACCAGCAATGTAAATATCCAAGCCCTTTGGAATGCAACTTTGATTTTGGTAACATTAAACATAATATCTTTAGTTTTATATTTTAGTTGCCTTTATAAAAGTGGCAGTTAAATTTTTTTTAATGCTTCACTTTACTTGTAGACAAAAAACTAAGATTATAGTGAACGCTTCAAATATCATGTATGTGGACAAGACATTTAAGAGCGCTTTGGAAAATTTTACATACTCCTTGGCAGTGATTTGTGTCCCAGGGACAGGCCAGACCTTTTGGAAAGTTCTGTATTTAAAAGGTGTGAAGGTATGATTTGGGTTATTTGTGGCTATCAGGTTGAGGTTAGACACTTAAAAAAGACAAAAACAACAAAATTGAACGTAACACAACTTTATTACAACCAAAATTATTATCAACATCATATATAATGTCAACTAACGAACTTAAAATTTGCAATAAAATGTTTATTTGCAATGTCTTTACTTAAAAAGTATATAATTGACTGCTGTTTTTAATATTGACATGAGTAATTTCTAGTCTCTCTTTAAGCGAGAACAAAGAAGCTCTTTTCTCACTATTGAGATCTTTCAAGTTTATCAATTTATCAATCATTTTCAGTGCTTCATATGTGGTAATCTTCTCATCCACATCAGCATTTTCATCATCTTTGTCACTGTCATCAGACGAAACCTCTTCTACATCTTCTACTCCAGATTCTTTACCGAGATATTCAACAACACATTTTTCTACTTCATTATAAGTTAATCTCCAATCTACTTCATTAGAGTTGATTTCAGAAACCAAAGTACACGTTTCGACATCAGAATCAATATACTCTTTAGCAGTTAATCCAGATTCTGTAAGTTCTTTGAAAAACTCAACATTGATAATATCATCTTTAACTCCACAGGACTCCTTATTAAAACCACATTTAGCAAAGCAGTTTTTGATTGTTTCAACAGTAACCTTTTCCCAAGCATTACCCACCCATTCAATGGCTTATAAAACATCAATTTTGTTTGCAATTTCTGAGGCTAGGAAGTTCCCTTTTTACACAGGCAATAACATAGCGCAACAACTTCTTTCGATACTTCGATTTAAAACTTTGGATTACTCCAGCATCAAGAGGTTGCAAACAAGATGTGGTAGAGATACGATTTTTATGTTGCTAAACTTTTCAACTAATAACGGTGGATGGACAGTGGTGTTATCCAAAAACAAAATGACCTCTCTTTTGTCATCTGTCATTTGACGGTTTAGAGTTTCAAGGATTTTTTCCATGTTTTTCACTTGCATCCAAGACTTCTTGTCTGCAAAATACATGACCTTACCAAGCTTGACGGCTGTACCAGCTCCTTTAAAACATTTTGGTTATTTACTCTTCCCATTTTTTTCCCATACGAAACCTAGCTTGGGTTCTAGTACTAAAAGTTTCTTAATCTTTCACTATTTTCTAGTACTAAAGTTTCTTAAAAGTATCTTATTTTCAGACAAGCATTTAACATCAAATTTTGCGCCTTCCCTTGCATATTAATTGTAGTAAAGTTTATAACACAACAGTAAGATTTGATATCGTATCTTTTGTTCATTATTCATGAGAAACATGAGGACTTCTTGCTGAACATTGACTGAAAAACTGTTACTTAAAATAATTTTGTTAGAGTATTTCATGGCATAGACTCAACATCCTGTGTTACTCTAAATTAAAATGTGTTAGCAAATTTAAATCAAGCAAATATGGATTGTTGGCGTATTATTTTACGTCATCTTATTTTCTAGCTCAGAAAGTCATCTTATTTTCTGGCTCAGAGAGTTTCTTAAAAATATTGATTTAGTTCTAAATGTTTCTTAAATTTTTGGGGTTCCTGTACTAGGTTTCTTATAAACCAGTTTCTTATAAACCAGTTTCTTATAAAAAACGTGTACAACGGGTTTTCTAACTTTTTCTCCATCCGCACTGACGAAAAACGCAACAGTTAGTTATCCTCTGCTTAGACTTTTTTCCGCCCTTGCTTTTCTTTCCCTTCTGAGCCAAACCCAATTTCGTCCATATTTACTATATCTTTCTCTTCGTATCCCTTGCAGAGTTCTTGTACTCGTTCTATCCAAGATTCAATTATAGTCGTAGAAACGCTGAGAGACTCACCAGGGATTTGCTTTTCCTTTAAACCATGACTCAATTTCCATTTATCAAGCTAACTTTCTGATGCCTTGAAACCATCCAGTTCTGGACGATTCAAATATTGTTTGATATTGCTTCTTCTTTGAGTATAGGCCCATTTACATAGATACCAGATGCCTCACATTTTCAAAACAAGAGGAAAGAATTTCATTGATTGCTTTAAACTTTTGACGGCTTCCTCTGTTTACATGTTTAAAATGCTTGCCTTCAAAGCTTTCATTCTTGATCTTAGTTTTTTCTCACCTTTCAAAACGTTGGCTGCTTGTGTCTTTCCAATATTGTATGTTTTAGAAATCTCTCTGCAACTCAGTTTTTTCTTGTTATTTTCACCTAAAAGTTTTATTTTTTCATATAATGTCAGGCAGCGTTTGTTAAGTTTCACAGCCTCACGTTTGTTCACGTCAACAGGAGCCATGACGCTAACAGTTCTGCTTACACCATCAATGATGAAAATGTCGTTGTGATGCCCAAAAGTCTTTTCTTTAAAATTTCAATAATTTAATCTGTCAATCATTCACATTTAAAACAATTTTCTTTGAAAAAGGAACTTGATTCATAGTAATAACTATTTTTATTCGGAGATATGGCAATTTGTAACTCAAATATGATTACTGAAGATGTGTACAAGATCGAGGTACCCAGAGTATAAGTCTTTTGCAAGAGAATACCATGCCTATATGAACATCTGGAGTCTGTTGGTGGGGGGAATTTTAAAATTCAGGCATGAGCCATCTAATGAGGTGGACGAAAATGCAATAGCCATTATTAGAACTGATTGTTTGCGAAAAGAAAGCATTGTTGGACACGTGCCACAAAACATTTCGATATTATTCTTGAAAGTGCCAAACATTTACATTACAGCTGAAGTCATTGGAAAGAGGTTGAATCGTGGAGGTGGCTTTGGTCTGGAGATTCCAGTAATTTACCACTTCCATGGACACGGAAAATTAGTAAACTGGGCTGTAAAGAAGCTCGAAGCTATGCAAAGCCAAATAGATTTCCAAGTGTCTAAGTTTTTGAAAAAAATATTTGAACAAATATTCATTCGTCTCAGTTTTTGTTCGCTGGCTCTTAACTTCGTGTACTGTCCGCTAATTGGAAAGAAAAAATGCCAAATTGACTATTTTGTGCAAAAAATATTGTCTGTTAATTAGAGTGTCCGCTAATTAAGTGTCCGCTTTTCAGAAAGTTTTTTATGAGACTTTGACCAGAAAACGATCGGGGAAAAGATTTTCCACTAATCAGAGGTGTCCGCCTTTTAGAGTGTCCGTTAATTGGAGAGAATACTGTGGTCAACTTTCGGCTAGCAGACGTTAAAGGTTATTACTTGTCTTACTACCAGCCAGGCAAGAGAAACGTCCTAGCAACTGTAACGTTAAGGGCCTGGCAGATTCCAAGATAGAGACGACCGTACGAGCAGTATGTATTCCCGGTGCATGACTACGTTGTTATATCTTAGTGTATGCATGAATGCCTTGTACGTCAGATGCTGCTTTTACTACTAATTATGTTAATAAAAGGCCTACGTAACAGTCAGCGCACCTTGTGCCACAGAGCAGGTTACTGGAAAAATCCGATGATTTTTTCTCTCTTAACCCTCTCGAGCGCCTATGAATTTAAATTAAGTTTAAATTAATTTTAGAAAATACTATATACCAGAGACGTCACTGCTCTCATCATACCTACATAATACCCTTGTGGGTGTCACAGAATTTTCAGTACAGTCTATTATTTCTCTCAAGACATGTCTATTCTTTTCATCATCTTGGTTGTTTCGAGTAATAAATAAACAAAATACTAGGAAAACAAGAATAGGCTTCTTACTCAAGCTAACTATAAGCCACAGCTTTCTTTCAAACTCTTTAACGCTTCCGGACGATTTTTGCACATTGGGGATGTCCTTTGGAAGATATGGGCCTAGCATTCTCACTTCACGCTTCTATTTAATTGTTAGTTAAAAAAGAGTTTGCAACAGCTTTTAACTTCGTTCATACTACTAAAACAAAATACGAGAAACTTTCGCAATCTTAAGTCTGGAATAAAAGTACGCTCTTTCTTTTTTAATGTAACGACGAAATACCGAGTTCCGACCGAAATTGCCTATTGGGAATGCAGCACTCTTACAGAAGACGACATTATTAGAAACAGCCAGGATATTGAGAAAATTACTTGAGTACTAAAGGACAATGAGCCCAAGGGACCATTGGTCAAGGGTTTGACCAGTTCCCTTGGGATGTAAAGTCGGCTATTGGAACTACTAGCGCTTTAAGCAGAAATATATAATAATGATACAATTTATTTTAAGTTGGCGACTAAAACAGTAACAGTACTAATTGAAGCCAACTTTATACAGAAAGAGCCTATTGACATAAATTCTAAATGATTCAAATATTTCACACATTCAAATAATCCCATGCTAACTAGATAAAGCCAAGGTTCATTACAAACGTTTTGCGAAGCTTGCAGTTGCTTTTGTCTGTAGTCCATTTTTTAATGCGACCCTTAAAGATTTCTAGAGTGCGAGACTCTTTGGTTTCCCTTGGTTTGCCAAAGTCTGCTTCCAACATATCGTACATCTTCTATACCATGAACAGTTGTATTTGCTCTTGGTACGAGAAGACGATCATTGTTTCTCAGATCCTATGAAGTGTTCTTTCTTTCGACAAAAATATCTTCCATGAAAGATGGATTTAAACTGTTTTTGGTTTTATACATCTCTGTCATAAGCAACTGCAAGTTTCTTTGGTGAACTGATACTGAGTTAGATTTTGCTAGAAGTTCATCAAAAGAGGATTGGGTGTCTCTGTATACAATTCGCAATGCTTTTTCGTGAATTTTATTAATTCGATTATTTGCGGCTCTGTCATGAAACTTCGAAATTAACGGACAATAGTTAAAATGACACTCAATAAAAGACCTCGTTATCAGTTTTACTTTGCCGAGATGGCAAGCTTTGAACGTAAGGAACTATAACTAAGTTGGTACATATACAGTCTACAATTAGCTACCTGGTATGGCTATGAATATTAACGGACCCTGTCTAAAGGACGTAAACTTATGATGTGTAAACAGATTGGAGAAGACCCCTTTCTATCTACGCAACATTACTGAGAACGGATAATAACAGTGGACACTGTGGGCGTGACCTTACGATAGCTAATGCACTACAACAATAGAATAATTACGATACAACAATACAACAATGCAATGAATGTATGAGGCAATTCAAAGGCAATGATATAGTAACCCTAAGGTTCCTTAAAAGTGTCCACTTCTTCTAGCTTGTGCACCGCAATGCTCCTTATAACTGATTGCAACTGGATTTCGTTGCAACAGGAGCTTAAGGTGCCTCATAACCTAAATTAGCACAAGACTCACGGACCACAACTTGATCTTTGTCTTTACTTCTCTGCAACCGCTTCGTGGTTGCCGGTCTTCAGAGAGGGACAGTCACTCTGCCCTAATAAGGCTACGCCCTCTCACACGCGCTCTATATTGTGAATTTTCCGAACGTAGGCTGCGTTCACATTGCACACCCAAGGAAATCGCCAATTGCCCTGTGCTAACTATGGTCGTTTCAATTGAAGGCATTGAGCGTTGGTAAATAGCGGTTCTCCACGGGCTGTTTTCATGTGATAAATCGGCTTTCATGTGATCAGACGTCAACTGCGAAGTTAAAACATCATGTGTGCACTTTGCTTGACAGCCAATCAGATTAACGGAGCTATCATAATGGTTCAGCAATTTTTGCAATTTGGGTATATCGCTTTCGCTTTCCATTCCCACTCAATGCCTTTAATGACGACACAAAACAAAGGTTTAAGTTAATTAGTTCAAGTCATCCGATGTTCGTGCGTGTATGCCCGTCTTCCTCTGTCCACAAACACGCACCGTCTGGTTGTAGGGCACGTCTAAGAAGTTCTGGAACGCTTCAGTGTCCCAACCCCGCTGGTCATTCCCTTCTTGTGTGGCTCCTTTCGGAGATCTGCCCCAAAAGGTTGTTGGGCGCCATGTTTGCCTAGCTTCACTTTCCGTTGCATGTTGCAGAGCTTTTTCCATTTAAGCATGCCATCTTCAAAAAACTCCCTAAAATAGAATTGTGAAAGTTTCACGGGTCTTTGCAAAATGAGATGACTGCTAGTCTGGATAGAGTTACTTTTATAAAAATCAATATTTTTGTTGATATTGTTATCATCATCGTTATTATTGGAAAAATTATCTTCACTAAGATTGATAGCAATATATGTTTTGCTTGGACACCCATATTTAAAATGTGAATCAATCCAAATTACACTGACAAGGTTATTCTTATCTCCCCCTTTTAGCCAACGTCAAATCGCTAAAAGTTGCTTACGGTTTCGTTAATAAATTATCACAAATTCTAATTAACGCCGGGCGCTATAGAAAACAGGAAAGCACTTCATGAGACCCTTCAACGGCAATGCCGCCTCTTTGTTCCTAGTTACAAAAAACCCGTGGGCCGGATAATTAGCATAATATCTTGTTAGGTAATTTCTTCCAGCATCATCTGATGTCTTCTTGCATTAATTTAATTGCTGCCACTTTACAGCAGTTGTTCTTAATGCACACTCTCTTGTAATATCGCCGTGGCTTGCTAGGTAGATGACTAATTGAATATGCGAAAAGCCTGCACCCTCCTTTTAATTGTGGGTAATGCAACTAACATCCACTAATAGCCTTGAACAACAAAAGAACTTCGTGCTCATCTGATGCCTGTCGGAAGAAGGGGAATACCTGACTAATGCATTTCCTAAGGCTGCATTCATCACTTTAGTGCAAGCATAATGAGATTGCATGCATCTCTAGATACCAATAAAGGAACAGATGCAACACATGATAACGTAAATGATATTAGCAGCTTTTAATTGCTCCATATTGGTGCCGATAAGGAAAACGGCATTTTCAGAATAATTATCTTGATTGCATCTTGCCGTATTATTGAATGAAGCTGGTGCCACGAGCATCAAAAAGGCAATGGGTGGGCAGTTAGTTAACTGCCGTGTTTACTGTCCACTATAATAAGGTAACCATTATCAAATTGACACAATAAAGGAATAATGAAAAAGATAATAAAATACACCAATACAAGATAATATTGGAAACAATGGTAAGATCTTGTAATCAAGTGCTATTTTACTTTTTTCTTTTGTTACAGTATTTATTCCAAAATAGCTTCGAACATTTAGAAATCTTTTACCTATCGCCTTTTTAACTTGAATCTTCAACTTCTCCTTTGTAGCAAAATTTGCTTCTGATAACAAATGAGAACTTACCAAGCAAAGTGTTATAAGGAAAGGCGCAACCAAAAGAGAAAAAACTTAAGGCAGGTACAATGGATCATTGGTTGATAGCGAGACTATGCCGGTACCGCTAGAAATGAAAACGAGGCTTGCAAAATCCTGAGTAAGGTTGAAGTGAATTTTCACTGGAACAAGTTTCCTTTATCTAATCTACATTGTGATTTAGCAATAATGCTTAAACCACTTAAAAAGAAGCTTCATAGGAGCGAATTCACTAAAATAGAATGCACCATCCCCTTGTTTTAGCTAGTACGATTCTGCAAAAAATATATTGGTGTTAGCTAGTACATCACTTTAGGTGTTACACTCAGGTTAATCTCAGGTTTGTTGAATGGGCATCATGGCTACTTCATAACAGGCAGCCATCTTTAATGCAGATCGTTAACTCGATCAATCTTATAACCTATAACTCGGTCTTAGAATTGTTATCACGGATAAATATTCTATGCTCCAGTATCAACATTGTTAAGGTATCCATTTTGTGGATTTAAATTCAGTCAATGTCCTCTATTTCCCAAGTTGTCTAGCCTGCACTTCAAAGAACAGTGTGATCAAGCCTCGTACATGTGGTAAACAGAAAGCATGCAGAACCAAGGGTAAACACGAGAGACGGCCTAGGCAAAAGCTTGAATACTGGAAGTAGGTCATCGATCAGCAAAAATCTCGTGAAAGTGATGCATAACATCTTATTAATATGCTTCAGTTCTTTAAAAATAGTTGCAGAAAATTCGTAACCCCTTTCCCATTAATATGTTTTCTGGAATGCTGATTGATTCCTTTGAATGGTACTTTCGCAGTAATGGGTAATTAATTTTCTCTGAGGACATCCCATTTACAAATTTTCATCGTACATCACATGTTATTTGCATTCTTGCTTATCAAATTGGACTCTTCTGACTCACTCGTTATCCATAATGGTATAATAAGGACATTAAGCACTATTTCAACCTATATTTCTACCAAAATATGTGCAATTGGTAAAACTTTTTGGAGATTCTAAAGACAACCTTTTGAAGTTTTATGAATATCAAATGTTCAGAACCAAAATGTACATGTCATGAGTTTCGAAACTTTCTTTCAAGGATATCAACACTTGGGTTAGTGCTTGTTTAGAAATTTCGAGTTCTTGAGTCAAATCTAGGAAAAAAGATTTTTGATTTAAAAGTATCACAGGAAATGGAGCTTTTATCATATCTAAATACCATATTGTTAAAATAAGCTTTTATTTTGCTTTTTAATTGTCAGTTATCAATGAATATGATGTAGCTTTTCGGAATAATGTTGCTGTCAAAATTGTTCGCATACTGAATTGGAAGCAATCAGGACTCTCAATGCCATTGTTAAAGCCCCCGTCTATTGCAGTTGGCTGCCACCCCACGACACAGCTAAGTGCTAATGAACAGCAGCAAAGCATGATCAAAAATGTCTCTTAAAAATTCACAAAAATTCAAGCGTGAAAATGTATTAACCTTAAAAGATTTTGTGGAGTCGGAGTTCCATGTAAAAGCCAGTTTTTTGGTTCTACTTCAAGTAAAGGAAGGTTGAAAACTGTCACATATTTTTGCATACCTTGCTCAATCAGATTATCATAATATTGCAATATTCTGCATGTTAAGAATTCCAACCAAAATAGGCCCTTTCTGCTTTGTATTTACTCGTCAAAGACCTGTCAATTTGCAACCACCTCAAAGGCAGTTTAGTCTTGTTAGCTGTAGATGTAAGATTGTTTTTGTGGTTCTGAAGTCTTGCGATACATTGTAAGCAGTTATGCGAATATTGCATGAATTACTTTTGTCTTTGAAGAAAACCGTCAGTCCCAGTTTGTTTATGTTTTGCAAAAGGAGGCAGGCCGCTGCGGCTCCTTTGAAATGCGCCATCTTGGTTGCTAGTCAAGTTATACCTTCCTAGTACTTGAGATCAAGTGCAATGAAATTGCCCGACAACGTCCATACCTTTTAGGGCGGATAAAGCGAGTTAAGCAGCTTCAAAATGTTTAAGAAATGGAAAGATCGAGACAATGACAAAGAGAAGAAGGATAAGAAGGACCCGAATAAGCGCGATTCAAGTCGTAGTAATGGCAAAGAGAAGAAGTCATTCATCGATGTTATAGCCGGGTATGAGAACATATCTGCTAAAGAAGGGGACTTACAAGGAAAAGAAAAAAGCTTGCCTCGCAGGACTCTAAGCGAAAAGCGAAGGCAAGAGAGGTTCAAACGCGAAGAGTTGTTTCGTCAGCAGGCAGCTGCTGAGAACATCGGTGGGAGGGATTTCGCCTCTGGGATAAACAGAGGCCAGGCCATTGTCAACAAAGTGCAGGCAGATTCTTCACTGCAAAGAAACAACTCTTATGATAGTGGCCAGGTCAACGGAGACAAGAATGCAGTTTCAGATAGAAAGTACGAAGTCGTATTAACTAAAAATGCGGCCTCTGCTGGGGCAAACAACAAGAAATTTGAAAGGCAGGAAAGTATCAAAGTTGCATCTGGCTCTGAAGTGACACTGAATATAGGCCTCAGTTCTGAAATAATGGCAGGACTTGACACTGGCACGAGAAACTTCCTTGCTCTGGATCCCATTACCACACCCAATAATTTAAAGGGTGTTGATCTAAGTCTGCCAGAACTTAAAGGTAATGATTCTGGTAGGGTACTGCACATCAAGAGGCTTCCAATAGGAGACTTTGGGTTTGCACTTAGAAGATCCACACTTTCTAAAGACAAAACAAGGGTAATATACCTAGCTGAGCCTGTTGGGGACGAAGGCAATACTGGGCTTTTACCAGGTGACAGACTTGTGGAAGTAAATGGTGGAAATGTGGAGAACTGTACACATGATAAGATAATTGACATGATTTCAGCTTCTGGGAGTGAGGTCATTCTCAAAGTTGTGCCAGTGCCAGAGCTTGCAGATTTCACTGCAAGGTCTGCAGCTATAGAGGCAGGGGGCAGGCACCAGGTCTCTCCTGGGAGCAAAGGCATGTCATTTGTTAGAAGTGGCAGTGTCAAAACTAAAAGATCAAAAGTTAGTTTTATTCTCTTTTACATATCATGTGTTATGCCTTCTTATGGAAATACATAATGTAAATGTAATAATTGAGATCTGAAATATTAACAAGATTTCAAGATTTTATTTTGACCATAATTAAAAAACCCATAAATGGTTTCATTAATTAGGACATGATCAATAGTTTTCATTCTTACAATGATATGGCATAGGTTGCCACCTTGAAGTTTTTTTAGTCAACTGCTATAAAGTTTCAATTACTTATTGAATATATTTAAAACTACTTGCTAGCACATTTGTAAACAAAATCTCATTTGAATTCTACTACTGGTTTTAACAGTCTTTTTTACATTTGTGACATAGTGTGAAAGCTGTCTGTAGAATAGAAATAGTAAGACTGTTTCATGATGATAATTTCAAAACATCCTTCAATCACTTCTTTTAGGCACGGACGGAAACAGAAATTGCATCTGAAAAGGCATGGCTGGAAACAGAAAAGATTTGGCTGAATCACTCTGAAGGATTCTCTGCTGGAAGGCTGGTCAACAAAAAAGAAAGCCCAGACAACATGACATGCACAGTTAAGCTTGATCATGGTGGAGAAGTTATTCAAGTGGATGAAGAGCAAATTTCTAAGGTGATTTACTCTATCTTGTTGTCCTTAAGTTGTGTGACAGGTGTCAAAAGAAAATCCCTTTTAACTCAAAATCTCTTTATTTTCAAATAAAATTTCTTTTGTTCCTGTATTTAGATATGGTTTTTATTGACAGTATTTACAGTAACCATCTTTTGGTGACAGTTAGATGTTATTTTTACCCAGACCAAATGCAAAAAAATATCAGCAAATATTAGCTCTGTCCAGTAGACACTCCTATTCTAAGAAGGCACAGGACTGTTGTATAAATATACACTAGTTTGAGAGTCTTAAGCAAACAAATGATTGTAGATGTTAAACAACTTTGGTTTAATTACTTTTTCATGTGGACTCTCTACTTGAGTTTACCTATGCAGGTATTGAATTGAAAGCTTCACATTTCTTTTTTAGACATTTCAAAGAATCTCTCTATAGGCTGTTCAATTTGTATTAAGAATTTTTCGAGTATGATATCAAGCTCAAGATTTGAAATTAAAACATAAATTTTCCTAAAATGTATGGGCTGATGTTCTAGATAACTTATAAGATTGTTGAATTGGTATAACAAAACTCTTGGAAAAAATGTTAGTGCATCCTCAGTTCTAGCTATTACATGCTTTGCCCACAATGTCCAGAGGTTATTCCTTATATGTGATTTCTTTTGGAGTCCACTACTTGTAATTTTTGAAACTCTGTTTGCTCAAATTGATCTGAAGCTAGAACTTTGCAAAGCACAATATGCTATATGTATCTACTCTCTTCTATGACATTCCTGATTTTTTATTCATTTAACGTTTTATTATATTCTAGGTAATTAGTTGATTTAGCAATTTTTTTGCTATTTGATTTTATACAGTCCATAACTTTTATTCTTCATTGTTTTACCAACAATTTGCATCTTAACTGGAAGAAAAATCCTTTTTGTGTTGGAGCAACAGTTCATACTTTATCTTTTCAACTGGTGGTTGCGATATTTGTTATGGTGCCTCCATTGTTCTGGCAGGTGGCAGTGCACTCCCAATGATTAAATCAGCTTTAAAGTTTCAAGTTGTATGTTAAGGTTTTATGTGTTTTGCATTGTAAATGCATTCATTTATTCGGTCAACAGTCAATCATTTCCTATGCTTTCGTACATACACCACTATTCCAATCCGTTTTAAGTATCAATTCATTATCGTTAGCATTTCTAGGGATTAAGATTTTTCAGTGATTGAAATAGTATTGAGGAATTTATTTTCTCTGAAATCTGACAAGGGTAACCATGCCCTCTTTAAATCAATCAATTTTGACTCACCACAATGAGCAGATAGGATGGCTTGTGGTATTGTGTGATAATTTTTGGCTTTCTGTAAGCCACAAATCTTGATTGAGAAATCGTTTTGCTGTTTCATGGATTTGATTAAAAAGAATATTGATTGCTTCAACATGTGATATAGAAATGAAGAATTTAATATTTTTACCATGCCTACCAAATTAAAAGCATTTGAAAGTTGAAAGGACCCGTGGATTAATTTTTCAGTTACTTTTGTAACTTTGTGTAGTAAACTTGCTGTGATTCAGAAATGGTTGCTTCTGGGAATCTCGTTTGTTTTGGTCCTCCGGTCTCAGTTTTTCCGTACCTTTTTGGTTGTATGGCAAGAAGGCTGTGAATCGTGGTATGTGATATCATGTTACCAAGAAATCCCGATTCAGAGATCAACCGCGAAATCTTTTCTTTAAGTAAAACTCATTCATTGGCCCCAACCTGACCTGCTTTTGTGAGCACGGTGTAGACTTTCGTCCACAATCAGCGAAGAACTGAACTGTATGTTAACAGAAGGTTACTTCAAGTCCTCAATAGAGTCTCCGCCGCTGTAGGAATTGTATAAAAAGAGACAAGGCAAGTAGACCCCGACAAGATAATTTTCTTGCGGACAAGAAACCTGTCTCAGCCGCCCCTTGATGTTTGGCTGTGGTACAGTCGATTGGCTGATTGCATTTAGGACTGACTGATGACAGGGTTTGCATATTACAAGCAGGACCTTAACAGAACGATTCGCTCGTGCTGTATTATCTCCATACTCTAATCAGCGAATGTTTTGCTTTCAGGCCAATCCACCTCAGTATGACCGTGCTGAAGACCTAGCCTCGCTTCGCCATCTGAACGAGGCTGCCTGCCTGCACACTTTGCGTCAACGCTACGGTAGCAATCTTATCCACACGTACGGTGGCCCGAATCTACTCGTAGTGAATCCGAGAGAGGAGTTGGGCATTTACAATGAGAAGGTTGGTCGCTTTGGTCTGGCTCAATTGCTAGAAATAAGTAGACACATGCACCCGGGAAGATGGTAGCCTATAGGAAAGCGTCCTACTTATAAGAGTTATCAAAATACACTAACATTTGTTTAGCTTCAATCTGACTTTTTCCTTCTTCTTCACAAATCTTTTTCACAATGTCAGGCTTCTGTCTGGACTTCTATCTGATGCCAATCTAGGCCCCAATTTATACTCCAGTAGCGATTCTGTGATTTGAAAAGCATCTTTGAAGATGATTGTTTTTTGAGAAGCAAAAGTGAGCCTGATTTAGCGTTCATTGCTGATGACATCATTAATGTCAGTGCAAACTCTAATTCATTGGTGCGGTTTTATAAATCGGGCGTTAATGGATTATATTTGTTTCCAAAGGTCATCGACATGTTTCGCGGATGCAAGCAAGAGGACATGCCGCCGCACATTTACGCCATGGCGCAGACCTCCTACCGCAACATGCAGGCAATGCGCATGGACCAGTCAATCATACTGCTGGGGAGGAGCGGTTCTGGAAAGA
Source organism: Nemopilema nomurai (assembly GCA_003864495.1). Lineage (NCBI taxonomy): Eukaryota > Metazoa > Cnidaria > Scyphozoa > Rhizostomeae > Rhizostomatidae > Nemopilema > Nemopilema nomurai. The sequence goes on along the minus strand of PEDN01001358.1, from coordinate 383,625 downwards.
CCACCAACCTAAAGCACCTTCTTCATTACTATGCCAACGTGACGTCATCGATTCATAGCAACGTGAACTGTACGTTGCATTCTTTGAAACCGTAGTCTCAAAACGCAGCACATACTGACAGCCAATGTTTGATAATTTGCGACTTTTAAACATCTGTTTCCATCGCAAAGAATACGTTTCTTTCCTTCATGACGAAGAAGCATTCTTTTTGCAGCGCAAAAGATCGAGGCTGCCTTGTGTCTTCTCGACTCGTTTGGAAGCGCCAAAACATACCTTTGTAACACTGCTTCGAGGTACTCGCTGAAGGTCACTCTGGAGTATGACATGGCTGATTTGCTGATTGGTGCTAATTTCCAGGTTTGCGCTTTACTGAGTGTTATGAATAAGCTAATAGTTGTCATCAATTTAAAGAAGAAATCGGTAGCATTGTGTCACTACCAGGAAAATGCTCGTTGCTTCAAGAAAAAGTAAGGCCTAAAGAGGGAAGAACGATTTTTGGACATTACTTTTTTGGGCCTATTCTGTTTTAAACGGACCACGTTTTGCCGTAATAGGACAAAAGAAAAGGGGTGTTAGTCATTCTAAAAGCATTCACAGTTAAGATGATAACGATATGTGCCCGTCGGTGATATTCGAAAGTGAATGAAGTAGAAAAGGATTTTCATTAACATTCAAATCGTGGATGCTTGAAATGTGCAATTAGTTAAAGCAACTTGTTGTATATAGAACAGTATTTCACGCTCAATGTGATGACCAGGTGACTTTTTAAGTATGCTGAAACCAATGAAGTTCTAGGATTACACGCTTTTTTATGAGGAACCTACCTCAAGGCCTAGTTCCAAAAGTTCCTTATTCGTAGACCTCAAATCATCAGATCTTAATACCAAAAATTTCCTTAATTTTCACTGCACATCAAATGCCATAAAAATAGAACAGAAACAGGAAAAACAGAAATATTTTGAATTTAACCTTTACTTGTTGCTAGAACACGGGAGCAAAAACACAAAAAAGCTAGGAACGAAGTTATAAATACATAGGTGAATACATAAATACATAAGTATCATGCCTATTCCATTAATATCATCCGACAGCACAGCATATGCGGAAACTACTCGACGAAGCACTTGACACACGAATAGCAAACAATCTATGCGAGATTTGGCTGCAAATGAATGGAACCGGCTTTTTAGTTCTTGATGCTTGCAGTTATAAAAAATTTTCAAATCGAAAAGTTCCTTAGGGATTTCGTTTTTAGTAGTATAAGTTCGTTAAATATTTCGGTCTTCTACATGTAGGTTCCTTATGAAGTAGTTCCTTATAAAAAAGCATGTAGATGTAGGATTAATGATATGTCCAGTGGAAGACACAAAGCTGACTGTTCTCTTAAACGTAAGTCTTCAGATAATTTCGTGTGGTCTTGTTTGTCAACAGAAGCGTTCCGGTCTTGCACTCGGGAAATTTGACGCATAGAACCTGCTTTTCTGATAATTGCAAAGGTTTGGTCATTTTATCTTTTTCAGACATATCTACTCGAAAAAACAAGAATTGCAAGACGCCCGATTGGAGAATCTTCGTTCAAGATATTCTACGATTTGATCATTGGATGTGATGAAAAATTGAGGTAATTTTTGAAGAAACTGACTTTTTCGTTCTGGGAATCAAAATTTAGAGCAGGAGTTATTCTTGTTAGACAAGAAAGCAACGACGGTAACCGTTTAAGAGATAAGAAAGCATTTTCCTTACCGCTAGCAACAAATGATTAAATAACCACAAACAAATTAACAGTAGTTAAACGAGACCATGTTCAGTCATTCTCATAAACAAGTTGAGGTGTTAACAAGGACGATCTTTTTAAGTCTATCTAAATTGGGTTTTAATTGCAGGGGCTTTTTGTATAACGGGCGTTTTCAACCCACTGGTTAGCATTCTTTTCCTTGGGAAATGGAACATTTCAGGCAAACGCTACCTTCTGAGTCGACAAATTCCTTAACCGTCCTGCTTGCGTGATAGTCGTTGCTATAGCACAACACAACCACCACAAATAAACGTATCTTAATTTCATTACTGTAATTTCAAGGCTTATAATAAGCGTTGTTTTCTAATGATGATGCGGGAGGCCAACTGGAATTGCTTGTGTGCTCTCCCAGCGACACTGCACGCTTCTTAAACAGTACTCTGTTAGTATCCTGCGTGTATACAACTAAAGAATGCTAGTCATTCACCTTGCTAAGCTTGGTCAAGTGTTTGGTTATCAGTGCAAATACTCACTCGACAGTTGTCGTGATGTGTTGCTACGTTCTCATTCAGAAGAGCCTTATCAGATTTCCAACCATTGATTGCTCTGAAGACAGCGAATTGCATTCTTTCGGCACGAATCAAACAGTTCAGCTCCTTCAATCATTACTCTTAATTCGTAATCGCTAAATTTTTGAACTAGATTCCCTCTACGGTGTTTGACTGGATGGGGGCTTTAAGGGGATTAGGCAAACCTGATTTGTTGGTAATGAAAGCAGGCCGATTTTCACAAGTGCATAGCAAGATCAGTTCTTGGTTAATCGTGCATAGGAATTTAGAACTCTTGATCCAATTTTTATAATTTTATAATCGTTTGCTTTACTGTCAACAGAAAAGAGCTGTATCTTGACCCAAATTCAAAAGATGAGAATTGTTATATCGATATCACTGCATTGGTAAGTTTACAGAGTGTTGACATCTGAAATACACCGAATAGCTCTGTGATGACTAGGAGAGATTTACATTAGTGGAATTTGCGATTTTTCAGCTTTTTTTTACATTTGTTACTCAAAGTTATACTGAGAGTAGACGATGAATGGAAATATCCTAGGTAGAGTACATAAAAAATATCAAGAGTATGTACCTAAATTTTGAAAGTGCAGCTTCTAAAATCTTTCATGAAAAGTGGCTTGAAATACTTTCTCTTTTCAAGCTTTGCCTTTCATTTTTCAAACCTTTCTGAGAAACAGAAAGATAAGTAATATTTCATGTATTTGTCATGTCATATATTTTATAAATAACCATAACGGGCATTGCCTGCGGTTTCCTAGGGTAGTGGCCAGTCGCAGTGCGCCGACCGCTGGATGCAGTTACAGTTTGCTTTGGAGGCATTGGACATTTCGACGGATGAGGCCAGAGGGCTGTGGGCTCCGGTTGCCGCGATTTTCCACCTTGGAGCCGCGGGAGTCTCAGCCGGTATTTCTTCTGATTCTTAATGTTGACCTTGTCGAATCTTCTCAATCTAGCCATCTCGATATCTTGCGTGACTATTGGGCCCTTTGTCTCTTTGCTTTTCGTTTCGATCATCGATACTTTCATTTTCCCAGTTCGAATGATGCACCTGCTTCTCTTCAGTCTTCTCCACGTGTGCTTTCTTAGTGCAATACCCAATTAGAACAGTTATTTGATTAGCAGACTTTTGCTGTTCAAAGTGTCCACAACTCGCACAAAAAATTTCAGATGTCTCCTTGAAAGATGGGCTTGCTTTGTTAGCTAGTTACTCAATAATTTGCAAATTGCTATTTCCTTGCTACTTCTTTGATGCTTCCTTGCTACTTCTTTGATGCTTCCTTGCTACTTCTTTGATGCTTCCTTGCTACTTCTTTGATACTTCTTTGATGCTTCCTTGCTACTTCTTTGATACTTCTTTGATGCTTCCTTGTGATTTCTTTGATGCTTCCTTGTGATTTCTTTGATGCTTCCTTGCTACTTCTTTGATGCTTCCTTGTGATTTCTTTGATGCTTCCTTGTGATTTCTTTGATGCTTCCTTGCTACTTCTTTGATGCTTCCTTGCTACTTCTTTGATACTTCTTTGATGCTTCCTTGCTACTTCTTTGATGCTTCCTTGCTACTTCTTTGATGCTTCCTTGCTACTTCTTTGATGCTTCCTTGCTACTTCTTTGATACTTCTTTGATGCTTCCTTGCTACTTCTTTGATACTTCTTTGATGCTTCCTTGTGATTTCTTTGATGCTTCCTTGTGATTTCTTTGATGCTTCCTTGCTACTTCTTTGATGCTTCCTTGTGATTTCTTTGATGCTTCCTTGTGATTTCTTTGATGCTTCCTTGCTACTTCTTTGATGCTTCCTTGCTACTTCTTTGATACTTCTTTGATGCTTCCTTGCTACTTCTTTGATGCTTCCTTGCTACTTCTTTGATGCTTCCTTGCTACTTCTTTGATACTTCTTTGATGCTTCCTTGCTACTTCTTTGATACTTCTTTGATGCTTCCTTGTGATTTCTTTGATGCTTCCTTGTGATTTCTTTGATGCTTCCTTGCTACTTCTTTGATGCTTCCTTGCTACTTCTTTGATACTTCTTTGATGCTTCCTTGTGATTTCTTTGATGCTTCCTTGCTACTTCTTTGATGCTTCCTTGCTACTTCTTTGATGCTTCCTTGCTACTTCTTTGATGCTTCCTTGCTACTTCTTTGATGCTTCCTTGCTACTTCTTTGATACTTCATTGTTACTTCCTTGTTACTTACTTACTTCATTATTACTTCTCTGTCTCTTTTTCCTCTTCTCTGCTGCTAATCACAGATTTCTACACCTCTTCTACTAGCCAAGGTTCTCTTAAAGTAAAAAGCTCCTTTTTGCCTTCTCAGATAATGCTTCATGTATGTCATATTTCCCTAAGCTTTTCTTCAAGGGCTCCTTTTTGCTTTCTCGGGTAATTCTTCATGTATGTCATCTTTCCCTAAGCTTTTCTTCAAGTAAAGGCTCCTTTTTGCCTTCTCAGGTAATGCTTCATGTATGTCATTTTTCCCTAAGCTTTTCTTCAATTAAAGGCTCCTTTCTTCTTCCTCAGGTAATGCTTCATGTATGTCATCTTACCCCAAGCGTTTCTTCAAGTAAAGGCTCCTTTTTGCCTTCTCAGGTAATGCTTCGGGTATGCCTTCTTTCGCCAAGCCCGCATCTGCACAGAAGGCTGCTAGCATCCTAGGCACGACCGACGCAGAGCTGTCAAGAATAATCTTCTCACCTTCATCGCTACCCAAAGCGAGGCCATCGCCAGACAGAGGCAGGAGCGACTCGGCTGCAAGCATGGAGCACAGTGCTGATGCTGAAGGGAGCTCATACCAGGATGCTCTCGATGGCTTTGTTATGGGGCTCTACGTTGAGACATTCTCCGCTCTTGTTCGTCTTATTAACAGGCAAGGCTTCTATATGCGCACCTATTGTGTTAACAGTATTGTATTTACGTGTCCCAGCTTCCATAAGCTTCAATTCCGTTTTGGTCAAATCACCTGGCTACACCTTGGTGGAATTTATAAGGGGATCCACTAGCAGCACTTTGTTTTCTTTTCTTTACAGAATCTCACAGGTTTTGTAGAACAACAAGATATCAACATTGTTTTTAAGTGGAACCCCTGATATTTTCCTTGTGATGTGTAAGATATCAAGCTGTGCACCCCTTTTGCTACTGCCTTGATGGAATTTGAGCTAAACTTAGATATGATAAGTAGTCTACACTCAATCAGAATCAGGAAGACATTACGGTCATACAGTCATAAGAGTACCCACTAGCAGTATTTTGTTTTCTTTTCTTCCAAATTCTCACGGGTTTTGTAGAACAGGTTGAAGCGCCGATTCTCAATATCAGCAATTTTGTATTGGAATCCCGATATTTTGCTTTTTATGTGTAAGATATAAAGTTTTGCACCTCTTTCGGTATTGCCTTGATGAAACGGAACTGAACTTAGACGGAGGATATGATAAAGAGTCTACACCCGATGGAGCTGTTTAATGCTATTTTTTACGCCAAGGTCCAGAATTGAAATTTTAGTTTCTCTCAATTTCAGGGCCACTTCGACAACAACGAAAGTCAACACGACCCTGCAAATACTAGATTCTCCAGGGTTCCAAGATCCGATCTCCGTGCACCCGAAAGGCAACGGTGCAAGCTTCGAAGACCTGTGCTATAACTACGCGTGCGAGAAGCTTCACTGGTTTTTGCATTTTGCAACATTTACAAACCAGCTGGACCGATACAACAGGGTAAGACGATGGGCCTAGCCCACAACTTCACTGCCAAGCAGAGCTGCTGAAAGTGTTGGAACCCGGGAACTTGATTCCCAAAAATTTGTTTGGCTTAGCAAAATATTTTTAGCAACGCTTGATAGAGTACAACTGTGCTATGTTTTGTTTATTTTTTGCATTGTTCATTTTTGCCAACAATAAGAAAAATCTAAAAAACAATATTTTATTGGAAGCTTCCTCCAGACCCAATCAATTAATAGCCGTTCAAAAAATTTATGCGTACTACCGGTAGAACTATTGTAAGTAATAGATTTACCTAACAAAATATTGTTGTCCTATTTCCCAGGTTCACAGAAAGGAAAACATTTTTTGCAGCTCTGTTGCTTAGAACACAAAATTTCGTAATCACAACATACTGAAATGTAATGTTTATGCTTCTGTTTTGAGCTTTTTATTACCTAAATTGTCAGAATTATTTTTATATAAGTGATAATGATTTTTGTGTAGGAAAACATAGACTGCAATTTCGAAATCGAGGAAATGGTGCCTCCAAATGCTGCCATAGCAACCCTTGATAAACTGAATGCGGTGAGTCGTCTGTCAGTTCCTTATTTGTTTATCATCATGATTGCTACGACCAAGAAAAGCCAAGCCATGATCTTTCTTGTAGTTTAGAAATTGCAAAGCATGACTATTGTTGGTTTTCAAATTGCACGTTCTAGGCCTTTGAACCCTTACTTCTGATAAGCTTTGTCGTTGGTTCGTTGTTTTTTAATTGAAATGTTAATCTTTTTTGCTTCGCTTGAGTATGTTGCAAGGCAATCCAAGGCGTTCCATGGGAGTATTGATCCTCTGTAAACCCTATCTAATGAAGCCCTCATCCCAAGTCGAGCCTCCATCATGCATCCAATCTATCATGTATCGTCATATTTTATATTCAACTGTATCCTAGCAGATTTCGCGAGGCATTTAAACGAATGTAACAGTCCTTGTTTCCCGCGTTCAGGATCGCAGAAGTACCTTCTCGCAGAAGAGTGACCCACGGGGCATATTCTGGATCCTTGAAGACGAAGCAATGAAATCAAGTGCCAGCGAGATCGGTCTGGTAGAAAAAATCATGTTGGAACACGGAATCTCTGGAGGTAAACATGAAATCCTACTGTACGATTCTTCGCAAGTTGAGTGAAGAGATTGCTGCTGCTTTATGAAGTAAAGAATGCTTTAGATTTTCGAAACCGGGAAACTATTTCTGGGAGCTTGGGATCTTTGTTTAGTGCATATGAGGGATAATCAGTCTATTGACACGATTGACACAAAACTGGATTCTGAGGCATTTATTTATGCGTAGAATGATACTTTGCTATAGGATAGATGGTGAATTTAAATAAGATTTGGGTGGTTAATGAAAAACCAGGTATGCCTTCAACTCCTCTTCTTTTCATCCAGAGAAAAAAAGAACTGCTCATTTTCTCTGTTCATCATTCTTTCACACAACTCGTTTCAAAAAATTTGTCAACTCGCGAAAATTTGTGTTAAGGAATTTAATTCAGGCTACCTCACAAAACTTTGCTCCAATGCTCCACTGTTTGCTGTTGATCGTTTTGTGAATTCTGGCCAAGTTTTGATAAATTTCCAATTTCATGAATCGGAACGATGACTATCCTAGTGTTTTGACTGTTCTCTACAGATGATTCCATGGTGAAACCTGGAGATTACACTGACACGTTCAAGTTGGCACACTTGCAGAAAACTGTTGAAGTCACATACTGCACCAGTGGTTGGCTCAAACGTATCAAGGAACACCCGACCATAAAAGTAGCTTACACGGTCTTAGCAGAGTCAAAGAAGTAAGTCAGTTGTTGCCCGGGTCTTCTCTCAGCTATCGCCAGTATTCTGATTGAAAGGCATACGATTTGGCAATCTTCCTTTTTGATTGTATTTGGCGTTTGATTTCCACAAATACTGTTATAAACAGACTTCACTATTATTTTGCATGCATATGATAGATAAAAGACTTCTTTATCGTGTTTAAGTTTAATGTCTGTTTGGCACCTCAATGGTATTTGTTAGTCTAGTATAACGAGGCAGTGCGATAGGATGTTTAAGCAATTTCTGATTTTCGTAAAATTCAACGTGCAAGCAGTCATTCATTCGGGTGGTAGTTATTCTGATTGCTATGTGTCGTAAAGAAGTATGCACAGCTTATTACTACGGAAATTGTTTGTTGAGTTCTTGTCAGACTCCCTTGGTTCAATCGATTGCTTTATGTTTAGGCCACACGTGGCGGATCTGTACGTAGGCCATCGATCTGGCGTGCTGCAGGTTGAAATCCACCGAACTCGAAGCGTCAAGAAGAGGAGTGCTCACGGTCCAACTTTGCCGGCAATAAAGAAGAACTCGGCTTGCATGCTGCTCAAAATGCAAATGGTAGGCAATTAGTTGTACATCTTGAAAAGGTCGTGAGAAATCATGTTTTCCGTCATTTTTATCGTGGAGGCTTTTCAGATCTGTTTAGCTACTGGGAAAGCTAAAATGGGTGGCAATTAAGGAGACGAGGCAGAGTACTACAACTTTGCTTGGATGTGTTGAGCGAATCGAAAATAGCAACTCTCCGTCGTAGGAGATTTATAGAAAAGAGTCGTCTCGAAATCTTTAGATTTCTTTTATTTTGAAAACTTCAAAACTTGTCAAAACTTTTTCCTTGCCAGAGCTTCTTGAGACTTAAAACTGGCTTTGTGCTTTAAACTGGCTTTGTGCTCATGGATAAATACTGGCATTTTTTGGTATTCAAAACATCAAAACGTCAGTTCAGGCATTAACAGCTCTATGTTGTTTATTCTTGCGCCTTTATTTCCGCCTCTGATCACCAAAAAAAAACCTCCGCAGGATTCACTACTCGAGACGCTGCGAAGAAGCAACTGCCGCTTCGTGCATTGTTTTCTGCCTGACGTCAACGCCGGGGTCCCTGATTCCGTTCCAAAGAGCCCCGCGGCGCTTAAATCTTCCAACCCTGTACTTGATGTGCCCCTGTTGAGGAAACAGTTCAGGAGTTCGCGGATTCTGCATGGCATCAGGATGCATCGCCAAGGTATCTTCTTACTCTGTATTTAATTTTATTTTTTAGCGGATTTTAATGCTAGAATTTAAGTGAATTTAAGTATGGGACGAGCCCCAAAAAAATCTATAAACCTTTTGACCTCGGAAAGGAAAGAACCTCAATTCGAGGCCAAAAGTGACGCCATGCACAGCCGTAGACTTGAAAGAGCGGGAATCTGAAACTGACGACAACAATTGATTTGAACGGGATGGTCACATTGAAGTATAGAATGGTCACATTTCATTTAAACCACAGTATTATGGAGAAACGGTTTATCTTGAGCTTGTAGCAAATAAGTTGCCGCGCCATGGCGTGGGCCTGTGCTAGCTTCAAAAGCATTCTTCCAATTTTGAGATGGAATTTGTTTTCGATGATACAGACACTGCCACATGATTTAGTGTTTCAGAATCGAATCTCGTCACTAAACACCTTGAAACCTCATTTGGAAGGCGATTTGGCTAACAAGTATCAACATCTATAATGTATTATTCAATCGAACGTATTTTTGTTGGCTAAACAGGTCAAACTGGTCTTTTTTAATTAACACCCGAATTCTTAATAGACTTGACAGCTAGGCCCTAAAATAAGTCAAATGTTGATTGCATCTACATTGCAGCCAGATAGCAGTCTTATTTGCGATTACATTATTGGGCTGACTGTATACTACCCCATTCCAACCCCATGGGGAAATTTTCCCACCATTTGTGGATGAACGGCTAGATGAACGGCAGGTTTCAACCGCTCGAAAGAATCCCTCTAAACAGAGCAAAATTGATTTGTTGGCCTAAAATTTTAATGAATGGCGTTCAATTGTTTATTCATATTTGCCAACCATTCATTATACCTCTGAATACTGTTATTTGCACACTAACCTGTTATACCAAATTCAAACGATTTCTTATTGCTTATGACGCGCTCAAATCCACGATTGCCTGATTTTGCCATATTCTCCGCACGCCACTTGTGTCATTGCATTTTACATCGGAGAACTGGCTAGTCCTTTCGGTATTGTGAAGTGGGAAGTATCTGCGTCTTTTGTTCGGGTGTTCGGAGAGGAGGATTGCTTCAAATTTCTGGTAAACGTAAGAGGTCATAGAAGTGCGAATACTTCGCACGGAACTAAAGGCTCGTCTGCTCAGCCATTGAGGCCCTTAACAGGAAACCAGGCTCGAGTTGGCCTATCGACTTCGCTATGGCTTCAGCCGTCCAGGTATCGACATGTTTCTCTTGCTAATATACAGCTGAACACTGCAAGGAGCCCTATGAAGCCAAAGTCTGTGGGGTTGACGGTAATCACAAAAGACCGCAGAATACCATTCGCTGGTATGCATGCAGATTTGCTTTGAAAGGGTCATGATCGAAATGGGCGATTACGAATAGGTGGCCTAAAAGTGCGGGTAGAGTATCTAAAAAGCAAACGCTAAGTTTAGAATGAGCCGCTGCGTGTAATTATTTTTAATGGGCGTTGCTAAGGACTTTAAGGTTATGATAAATTTTAAGTAGGTTTTGATTGAGAAAGGCATTGAGGCATTTATCTTGCAATTGCCTGGCTTAATCACCAGTCTACATATAAAGTTTTATGTCCACCTATCCATCGTAAAAGTACATGAGACCTTAAATGAGTCAGCACTTTTAAGGAAAAGGTAAGTAGAAGGGGAAAAGCCATAAATCAAGAAGTTTGATCGAACGATGCTTTATTTTAGTAAAAATAGAAAAATCATTTGCTTTCAAATCCAGAGCCTTTTACTTCCGGAATAATGATCCCATACCCAGAGTATCTATTGATTCACATTCCCGTCAATGGAAATTCTGCGATGGCAACCCATTGGTTTTCCCATCATGCCTGCCTTGAAATCATGTTCTAGTTTGTCATCTTGATTCGAATTTGCTTCGTTCTAGGCTATCCTGAGTTTATGCCGTTCGGAGAATTTCGACGCAGGTTCGAGATTCTACTTCCACGTGGTGAGCGACAACACGAGCCGGTGCTTGACGAGAAGCAGGTAAGAGCCCGATAGAAACAGAGGCCCCGTTGGTGCCAGGTAGTGATGGGTGGCATTGATATGGGGGCAGTTAGTTTGTAACCAGACAATCTGCAAACAGATCTTCTTTCATGATATCTCTCGTGTTACCAAACTAATATTGTTATGTATGTTGCGCATTGCTGTTTGTTTTCTAGTTGACAATACATTTCTGATTTTCTTTATCTGTGTACTTCAATAAGAAAGTACTTGAAAGCATGTTTAATTATTATAAATGTACAAGAAAAAGGGACGAAGAATTTCTAGAGAAGAGGGGCCCATTTGGCAACAAATCATTACTCATGCTTAATTAACCAACAATTCCCACCTTCTACATGGTACACTCCAAACCAAGCCAAACGGAATCAAGCGGCATTGTAATCTAAAAATTGCTGTCTACTGTGACCTATTTTCTTGAAAGAGTGCTTATTGTTCAAAGTAACTAAGGGACCACTTGCCCCTTAAGGGGTTCCGCACATGTGGGGTTGGGCCCCATTTACAGGCTCCTTGTCCATATTTGTTTTGAAATATAAGTTTTTGTACCACACACATTCTGCATAGAAGCTCATCAAGATTATGTGTAACGGGAATGGAGACGATTTTCATGTACAACGCTATTAATGGGTTAATGTGTTTTATCGACTCGCAGATCTTTAATGAAATCTTGTGTATTTAAGATTCATCGGTAATTTTATTCAAAGAATCACTGCGCACGCGATCCTTCAAATCAATGATTTTTTATTTGTTTTGGATTCTGGCTGTCTCTGAAGTAATCTCTGGCTGTGTCTGTTCAAATCTCTGTTCGCCTTTTGTAGCAGTTTATATTTGCCTTCTGTTCAGCATACCTTTTGATTTTTAGGTCGTAGAGAAGATGGTGGAATATTTGGAGCTCGACAAACGAAGCTACAGAATTGGTGTCAGTCAGGTATGTAAAGAATGGTTTGATATGTGTTATGAATGTTTGGTGTGTGGAGAGTGAAGTTAATGCTGGGGAAAAACTTACACTATTCAATCTTCGTGTTGGACTGTGGTTATTGAATAATGGATCTTTGACTACCAGACAAACGTGCTATCACATAAAGATTCAAGAGGCTGTCCCATACCAAGATGAAATGGTACATGAAAGGAACGCCAGGGCTGATGTACCGAATAGAGAATACGAAGGGGGATTTTCGTACCCATTCTTGTAGATTGTTGACAATTTAGTCCTAGTATTTTTTTAATGATTTAAAATCCGGAGGAAGGTTCTGTTTGTTAGTGTCATATTTGTGGAAGAACCATTAGTAATTTGTCTTACAAACAATGAAAGTGATTTAAAAAATATTTGCTTTGAGTTGGTTATGAGGAAAGTTGCAAATGAGAATTATAAAAATTTGCAGCCGGAGAAAGGTTATACCTTTTTCTGGACGGGTGCTATTTAATAGGCCTGCACGCTCAATTAGAGTCTTGCTGGATGTTGAATAATGAATGCATTGCTTGTATCCACAGATATTCTTTCGCTCTGGAAGCCTTGCTCAGCTGGAAGACTCGCGAGATGAAAAACTCAACGATGCCGTCCAAGAGTTCCAAGCACGCTGTCTTGGGTATTTGGGAAGAAGGAAACTGAAAAATTTGAGGGTATGTACCGTTGCCTGTTATTTTGTACCACATTTTAGTGTCTGCCCACACTTTTCTGGGCTATGACATAGTTTTTCGTATTTAAAATATCTCATAATGTCACCATGTCGATACAGTGTTCTCAGCATATATCTGGATAAAAGCAAATCTTTTTGTTGCTGATGACACCGATGCGCTCTTTTTAGTAACTGCTCCCCGTTGCTCGATGAAAAACTCGTATGCATTGCCATTTTAATAATCTGTCGCTTCCGCCAAATATAGCTATTTATGAAAACATGTTTTGGTTAATATGTATTTGAATGCATTATTTGCATAAATAGTATTTGAATAGATTATTTATATGGTTCTTTGCTATTGAATGGTTTGGCCAATTTTCATTTACCAAAGCCTTGTACTTTCTAGTTTAGTGATTTTCAGCCGGCGTGAATGCCGAATAAAAAAGTAATACAACATGCTTGATGATAAGCATAGATAACAGTGCCGTACGTAAATGAAGAGCTCCTAGCATAGAGCCGACGGAAAACATATTCCTATTTTTGAATAAACGAGATGTTCCTGCCTTTTCAATTTGGTCAGAGGTATAGAATACGGTGTGTTTTGATGCTTTTTCTAGCAAGGAAATGGAAACACTTGAGATTCATGGCTGCTTTTCTCCTTAAGATTTTATGGTCGAATAATCTCCCTGAACTGCTGTAAAATCTAAGCAAAAAGTGAACTCGATGGCCCAGAGGCGAAAAATTGATTTGTTAAGGATTTTTAAATATTTTTCTTTTTTGTAGTTTTTTGAAAATCGTATTTGTTTAGGTGCAGCATATTGCCGTGAAATGCCTTCAAAGGAACATAAAGAAGTACATGGCAGTGCAAAGCTGGACATGGTGGAAGTTGTACACGAAAGTGCATCCTTTGCTGGATGTGCACAGGACCGAAGAGGAGCTGAAGAGCAAAACGGTAAGGGAGTCAGGTTCTTGGCATTTCAGCAAAGGAAAGGGGACGTAGGGTGCATCTTGAAAGTGGGGGAGGGGCAGATCAATAAAGGGGCACATGACCACTCCGATTTTTCGATTTCTTAGAAGCACATTTGGGTCTCGCAGGGGCACTATTGGGTTTTGAAGGGGCACTTTTACATGGGTTGCTGGTTGTGATGAAATCGTTCGCTACTGTCAAAGCTATGTATTTGGGAGGCCGTTCGAAAAGCCAATACTGTTGGTTTACTTGATTGTTTCTATGAGTGTAAGGAGAGGCCTTATGATTATGCCATAACATAATTATCACCGTTCTTATTGTTACAAAGTAGATCGTGGACGGCCTAGGTTTGCCGTTCTTGGACTTTCCTTGGATTTTGTTTTTGCGAATTCCTTTTTTTTGGTTTTTTATAATCGTAGAACGTAAGCCTAGGCTAGCTTCTTGTACGCATATGTAACTGGGACATTCCTGACTGTATCGCATTTAAACCAAATGTAAAATGTTCCGTTGATGAATTGGACAGCTTCGTCGGAGGGACTCCGTGCTCAAGCTTCCCGCGATTGCTTTTGCTGTCAACAGTGGGCGGAAGATCGGATCAATATCTGCTGGTCTTTGTCCGGGTCTCTTAATCTCCTGCAGTTTAATATCCAACCAGTAATAGTTAATGATTGAGAGCCAGGGATTTGTGCTTGTTTACACGGGATTACCACGTCAGCATGAATAGGGGCTGGTAACTGCTCCCGCTTATGTTGTGACGTCACGTGTATCTGAAGCTGCCAGTTGTTTACATTTCAGAGCGAGCTGGGCCTGTTCAAGAACAAACTGGAAAAGCTGGAAAGTGAGAATAAGGACCTCAATGACATGAACATGAAGCTGCGGAAAAAGGTTTCTATCGGTCATTATTTCTGTTTTTCCTTATTTCCATTTTTCCTTATTTCCATTTTTCCTTCTTTTCAATGTACTAAAAAGACGATGCAATGATTTTGTTTGTTGGGTTTTTGTCGGGTAAGCCATGCAGCATTTTGATTAAGGTCATGCTTCGTTTTGAAATGTCATACTGGCTGCAAACGAGATGTCATTCTTTGGGATAACTGTAATCACCCTCTTCAAGGTTCTATCTTTTCTTGCCATTGAAGGGTTGGCTTAATCGAAGTTTCAAAACATCGACTTTTCTGGAAATGGAGTTTCGAGTCTTCGGTTGCGTTGCATCTATTTCCCCCCACGCGTTGCAATTCACTTCATAATGCCGTTTGATCTTCATCCGCCTTATGTCGTCGCGTCTACTCCATCAAATGCTCGATGCACTTGAAGATTGAAAATTCGAAGCTAAAGAAAGATTTGCCTTCAACAGTTATCACTCTAGGCAGCTTATTTCACACACTAGAAAGCTCAAGTTGCCAATCATTAGTTAAGAAAAAGGAGTAAACAAATTTGCATTAAACGGGTGCTAAAGTTACTGGATCTATGATTTTCACTGGCCTAATTCTAGATATATCGAGTTTTTATTTTACAAATCAAGCTATATGTTTAGCTTTGTGATGAATTATTATCATATTGCCATTTCGAAAGCATCGATAGGGCCACAATGGTTGCAGCACCCAATCCCTCCTAATGGACCCCCGTAATTGACTACATGTATGTTCGGAAGTCTTTGGTTCCCCTATACACAACTTACCCCACTGCGAACTTTTCCACTGTGGGAGGCCCCAGCTGTTCTCCTACGAAACCGGCTATGTTTCTTACCAAAACAATGATCGTCAATTGATAACTGATAATTGCAGCGTAGGGGCAATCGGAACCGGGCCCTAGTCAATGGATCAGTCATTTAGAAACCACTTTGTAGCAATTTCAGCATTACAATAAAAAGTGATAATAAAGTTTACTGTGCTGACCGCAGAAGTGTGTACATAACATCATTTAGCTCTGCATATGGCATTACAAATTTATTCTGCCATTGACAACAGAGGTACCATCAAAGCAATATATGCACAGTGTACCAAGAATATGTTAAAACAGTTCGAAGCCCAGCAATTCGAACCCGATCATGCTGTTTGATCAAATTGTTTTTTACATGCATTCCGCTGTCTACATGACCTTGCAAAATTCTACCTAAAACGGCGCAAAAGATCATCAAATGTGTAAATTAGTTACTTTCGGTCTGTTCTGTTTCACGAGGTAGAATCTTAACTGTACTGCTCTGTTGTTAACAGTGGCGTGTTCTCGTAAATCCCTATTCACGCAATAACTTAATTGATAAAGAGCAAATTGAGAATGGTCTCAAAAATCGAGATGAACCAGTTTGGTGTGTTGCGATTCAGTGTGTTGCGATTCAGTGTGTTACGATTCGGTGTGTTGCCATTCGGTGTGTTGCCATTCGGTGTGTTGCGATTCGGTGTGTTACGATTCGGTGTGTTACGATTCGGTGTGTTGCGATTCAGTGTGTTGCGATTCGGTGTGTTGCGATTACCTTGATCTCAGCCATAGTCCTTCATTATTGGTCATAGCTTTTTTTAATTAGCAAGATGCCCTTTAAAGGAACCCTGCATATAAAACGGAAGAAATAAACCTATATCTTACCCACCTGCCCCCCATTAATACTGCGGACGTCCTACTATTTTCCGTTGAATCTTTCTTAGCTTACATCTTCCAGATGCATTGAAGAAATCTCAGAAAAATTCATTATTTCTAAACTAGGCAGTACTGCTCTAGACTTAAAACACTAGGCAGTAGTGCTTCGCGGTTGAATAAGCAGATGATCAGAATTGCCTTATCTGACAGCAAATCAATCAACGTTGCAAGACATCTGGTCGATCAATTAACATTTGACTACTTTTCTGCGTGGTGATCTGATTTTTTATTTGAAGAGAAGATGAAACTTGATATTTCCTTGCAGGTAAACGACCTTAGTATGTCCTTGAGTCAGGTCCAGAGCTCTGTGGCCAGTGCAAATGAGATGCTTGAAGGCGAATCTGCAGAGCGATTGCATTTGGAAGAAGAAGTAGAGAGGCTTCGTGCAGAGAACGAGAACTTGATGAAGGAGCGGGAGAATGCTCAAACGGAATTGCTGGAAGCAAAGGTCGCACAGCCATTGCAGAGCAGAAAGTTCAGTGGCAGTTTGATTGAAGAAGATGAATCTGGAGAAGATGGTAAGCTTTTTTCAAAGGCTTCTTCGCCGATATTATTTTAATGCGCAGATAGCAGTAAGATCGCAATCTGTCAAGGTGTGATTTATTTCATACTTTCTCACATGTTTTATGTGGGTTTGACGGCAGTTTGTATCTTCTAAAATAGAGAAGCTCGATTTAAAAAATTTCAACAAGCTGGTTCTAGTTTTTGCGTATTTATTGTGTTTTCTATTTTTCGACTATTTTACTCTTCTTGGATTTATTAGTGGGCTCTTTTTAGAAACTCTTGGATCGCTTTCTGTTACCTGGGCCTTCGCTGTACTCTCTTGACGAAACGTTTACCCCATTCTAGGCATCTCCCACATGACACTCTATTGCTGATGAAACACATAAGGCTCTAATGAGCTTAGTTCGTTTGTTGTTGGTGCGAGTTTATAATTTTTAATAAAAGTCGTTTATATAACAAATTATGTTACTGGCCGGTAGCTGACTATTTTCTCTCTCCACAGATTCTGCTTACAAGGCGAAGTATAAAGCTTTCGGCGAGGAAGTACAGAATATACGGCAGAAGTTGCTACATGAAGTAGAAGGCGAGATAGAAACCCTTACAATGCAGAAGAGACAGGCCGAAAAGCAGGTGATTTGTTGTTGCTGTGGTTTGCTTTCAGACTAGCTACTGCCACACGCTTGTTAGGAGTATGACTTTGTAGATAGGGCTATAGATTAGTCAAGGTATTCAGCAATTCTCATTCGTCGTCTGTGATTTCTATAGTTGTAGATATGTATGGCGCTCTCCTTTGTATCGTTGAATTTTGATATTTCAACACGCATCGTTGTTTACAGTTGGCTGAAGAGCAAGAAGAGGCCGAGGACTGCCGACGGCAAATGACAGCAGCGAAGCGAAAACTGGCGAAATACAGCGAAGAAATGGAGGACATGAAGTTGATCTTAGAGACATCGCATATCCGAAACGCCGAGCTGGAAAAGAAGCAGAGAAAGTATGTCCTGCCCACTTCAATGTTCCTCAAATGTCTTCATAACTCTGCATTGTATCACCTATCTATTTGAAAAACAGCTTTTTGAACTGAAGCGAGAAATCTAGTTCGTGCCGTTCCTTTGAAGTGCTTTTCTCCAAAGTCATTGGAAGTCAGGAAAGGAAATGCACTGTAGGGCACAAGAGGAACCAAGAGGCTTGAGGTGGCTAAGGTGGCCCATCAAAAGGCACTACGGACACTCCTTCTCCCAAGTAGCTCTTAATCGGTACTCTCTAATTGGAGTACCTGGTTCATTTGACTGGGATTTCTTTGACATGACATTTCTTTGCTTGAACTCCCCTAGTGCTATAAGTCATGTCCCTTCCCAAATCTATAAATAACAAACCTATAATTTTTCATTTCATTCTCAATCTGCAATCAACAAAATGATGCTACTCTTCTGTTTTATTGGATACCTTGAAATAGCTGCATTTTCGTACTTTGCTTTGAATCTTAGGTTCGACCAGGAAATGAATGCGCTTCGAGAGGAACTCAGTGCTGAGCGACAAGGTAGGGAAGACGCCCAGAGAGAGAAAGACACAAGAGCTGCAAAACATTTGACGATAGAAAGCGAACTGCAGGTAAAGTAGTCATCAGTTTAATTTCAAGTACCGGGCTAGAACAGGCCCTCTCCGAACTCTGATGCCATTTGGTACTTGTTTATTTACTTTCAGCCCCATATGTTTATTGCTGATGTCAGATTTATCCCTCAAAGACTCTTCATCCTTAGCTTCAACCCTCTAAGATATCTAAAGAAAAAGCACTGGGTTAATGATAATAGGTAGGAATAGGGAAGGTTTGTCATCAATTTAACTCAGGGATAATTATTTCTTCCCTGTATTATTCCTATGTTATCGTTATGTTCAAAGTGATCCTGTGGAAAAGCTCAGAATTGTTTTAGAATTTCCAGTGTCATGGAATTTGTTGCGAATACCGCTATCCAACAACATTACAGGTACGAAACTTTTTTGTTCCTTCTCTGCAGGAAAAAGACGAAGAGTTGCGACGTGTCCAAAAAGAACTCAGCCGAATGCAACTGGAGTTTGATGATCTTGGCCGTGGTGGATTTTCAGGAGACACAGAGGTTATGATCATTATCATCGCTATTTTCATAAGAAAAGGCATGGTTAAGAAAAAGTCTCTAGGTTTACATATGTATTATAAACAACGGAAAAATGGTTAAGAGAATGTTAGTATTGTTTAACAATGAGCATTTGCTCGTTTGACAGCTTTTGACTAGTTTCAGCCTGCACAATTTACAGCATTAAATAACAGATTATTTCGACTCTCTATACTACAAGAATTTTAAAGCGAACAGTTTAATCTGATGTAAAACACATAAGATTTTTCAAATGATTTTGAAGGAAATTGTTTCTGGATGATATCGTTGAGTTCAACGCATTTCTGGTTTCTCAACTCAGTCATCTTTCATCTCTGTTCGCTCTGGCTTTTTACAGTCCCACCACTTTGCAACACTTTGGCTTAAGCGTTAGTCATGTGAAACTTTTTTGCGGCTAATTCGTAGTTTAAAGTCTAACTGGAATTTGGGTAAACTTAGACGTGTCCAAGATAACAATTGTCAATCCGATTTCTCTGCGAGCGCTCTGTCTGTAATGGCTAATTAGCATCTTTTGCTTACGCTCCATGCATCTCTTTACTAGCCTACTTTGTCCTGCAGGTCCTGAACCTGAAACGCGATAAACGCGAATTAGAAATCAAAGTTCAAGAACAGGAGGAAGAGCTTGATGAGCAGGCCGGGCAGATTCAGATGCTTGAACAGGTATCGCTCTTTTTTGCTTATTTACATAAGCATCAGCACGCCGTCTTTGTATCCTTGTAGTAGATCTCGATAGCTGAAATCAAGACACAGTGATTCAGTGACCTTCTCGAAAAGCAGATACGATCTTGGCTAAAACGAACTACGATCTTGGCTCTAGTGTCACTGTACAGTGTCCAAGTTCTCCCTCTTTGCTGTGTACGCTGCTTTCGACGTCAACACCTTTAAGGAGTTTTCTACTTTGCAATGATTCAAGTTAGATGTAATTGAATGACGGTACGTTTGGGCTGTGAAGCACATGGTCTGCTGAATAAGTTTATCCGTGGTTAATGTGTTGGAATTATGTCGCTCGTGGTTAATGCTTTCGAATGTTTCGCTAGCCCTGAGCATATCGTTCTCATATTTACTGCAGTGACAAACATTCAAACCAAAGAATTTCGCAAACACAATCAAAACAAGTTTTCTAGGTATCAAACAATGTTTAGGGAAAGTACAAACTTCTTTGCTTACTAGCCTTTCAAATTGGATGCATAGAAAGTTTAACGAAACAGACTTTGCACTGTTTTACGTAAGTTAGAAACAAAGAAAGCATTAAAAAAACTTTTTTAGTTTCCTGCTATTTGTAGTCGCCTTGGTTTAACAAGTTGCTGTTAAGTTTGAGTTGTTTTTCAGGCCAAGTTGAAGCTGGAAATGGCGGCCCAGCGTGATAAGCAGCAGTTCCAAAAGGACCTCGACAACAAAGATGACGAAATGGAACAAATGAGAGCCGACCAACAGCGCAAGGTTGAACTTTGCTCTTGCTTAAACTGCACCATGTATTAAGTTATTATTAACGATTTTTTTACATTGGCAAGAAAGAACAAAAGAATATATACAGCTAAACAGCTGCTTAACGCCAACAAATAATTTAAAACCTTCTTTACAATGTCCATATTAAACCTACAAAAACCTTAGAACTTTCATGAAAATTTTGCACAATCTGCAGATGCAAGTATTAAGGATGCAAGTATGCAAGTTGATTTCATCGGAGATAGTGTTGCTTGAAGATCCTTCTCTTGAATTGCTTTGCGTTACTTCTTTCTATTCTCTTGGTCCTACTTAAGCTGAATAGGGTTATGAAATAAAATCAGCTAATTTTTCATTTATGCTGCAAGCCATTTTCCCTGTATTTTATCTTCAAGCCCGTTTTTTTTCTGATTTACAGATGAGACAACTTGAAGAGCAAATTGAGGAGGAATACCGCGAGAAGAATGAAGCCGTCAAGGTAATCTGTCATGTACTCGATTCTTAATATGGTCCTTTTAGGAACGTTTCTCATTCTGGTTCTCGTTCTTCGAAGACTTTTCCATTTTTCACTGAAATCTTCTTATTGTTTTCTCTTCCCTCTAAGCTGATAAAATTGATTTCTACGTTAAACCGAGGCTCGCCAAAAGGAATAATTTGCTTCTAAGTTGTGCAGTATTTTTTTATCATTGATCTCAATTACAGCAAGTTATACGTAGCATGTTTTCGTGTTTTTCATATATGCTCCTTTTGTAAGACCTTCTCACTGTCAGCTAGCCTGTCTGCCAGATAAATTTTTACCCGGACCAACGTTTTTGTCTTAAAACGTTTGTGTGATCTTTCATTTCGACCATGTAATCCGAGAAAGCGTTAAAATGGAAATCCAAATTAAAAAGCAAGCTCATCACGTGATGTGTTATGTATTGGACCAGCCAATGACCGATCGATCATGCTCGAAAATATTATGAAGTAAGACCAATTCTAAGGAGATTGGCAATGAGTGTCAATAACTAGAGCATTTTGCATCGATTCAGTACTTATTACATTTGCTGCAATGCCCAACCGCGTACTTTTTAATTAATTCTTGCGACGAAATTGCGACATTTCCATGGTATATGCTCTATGCAAGTGTATAAAGAGTCGGATTTCCACTTGTATTTTGTTGCACCAACAGATGAAGCGTGAATTGGAGAGAAGGATGTTTGATTTGCAACATTCGAACGATCTAGCTGATCGGGGACATGAAAAGAAACTCAAGAAAGAATTGAGAAAGCTTCGAATTCTCTACAGAGACGCGAAGTATGCTCTGGAAAGTCAGGTGAGGGTGGATAATAGCTTAGAGAATGAGCGAAATTTTGAGCCCCTGCTACATTTCCGTATTGTCCAATGCATTAATCGAAAATTCTACGTAAATACAGCGGGAAACTTTTGCATCATTTCCATTTGTAAATGTCATTTGCTCCCATGCAAAATAAGATGAATGTGAGCCAATCTTTGTTATCAAAAATCCTAGCTATCACTAGAGCGACATGATATTTTAAAAATACATTTGTCCACTGCTTTTGACAGAAATAACCATTAGATATACGTTGATTATCTTGTCTTATCTAGGCCTCGCAAAACACGGATAAAGCCCAACTAAAACAGCTAAGGAATCAGGTAATTTTGTTAACATTGAAATTTATGGTGTAGTTTTCTCTGAAGATACGAAGCGTGCTATAACATAAAGAGCATAGGAATCTCTTGTATTGATTGTGATGGCACTGTGTATTGTGGCCTAGATGTTCCGACGGAAGACAAGAAGATTGTAGCTGCAATTCCAATCAAACATATTAGAAATATGGCGCAAGTGCTTTTGAATTTAAGATTGAATTTGATGAGGACGAGTCGCATTTGCAAGTCAAACCTCTTTTGCTATTCAGAATGAAATTCCTCGGCAAAGTGCTTGTCGAAAAAAATTCCCCGAATTTTGTTTGATAACTTCCAGAAAGTTTCAATATGCCACTCCGTGAGCGGTTTTCATTTTCATGGCGTGCAGTTCTTGCTATACAGAGCTTTTCTGAACTCTATGATGAGATAATTTACTCTCTTCCAGCTCGAGGACATGGAATTCGCTAAGCACATTGCCGTCAAAGCAAAAAAGCAACTCGAAACAGACATAGACGATCTTCAAAAACAGCTGGAAGAAATGAGCAGGTCAAAAATGGAGGTAAACATTGTCCTTATTGACCAAGGAAGGCGTGCTCCTTTTCTTCACAGAGTTCGTTCGACTCTGCATTGGTGCATCCGTGCTAGGAAACTTTGCTTGATTAAGCCTATACTGTTGTATAGTTATAAGTAATCAAGCTAATGAAACATGCTTTCTCCATTAGTCAAAGCGTAGAACAGAATCAGAAAGAAATAGCAAGAAGATGAGAAGATAAAGTTGCCCGGTGTCATTTGTAGCAAGTGTTCTATTCTTTCGTAGGTCGAAGAGCGTAATCTACAGCTCTCTCGTGAAAATGCCGAAATCGTCAACAAGATAGAAGACGGAGAAGACGAGGCCGATGAATTGGCAAAAAAGAATAAAATTCTTATCGCTGAGGTAATATTTATTGTCAATAATCTGATATTTAGATGGCAAAGTTTTGACTTCGCAAGAATGGATGTTTTATATGACGGAGAGGCTGTTAAATAAAGGGCAGTTTTTGTGCATTTTAAATTGTAATATCAAATCTTTTTTGTAGGCTGCCAAGATGCAAAATGAGATTATTGAAAGTAATGCAACTATCCAGGAGCTGTCTGTAGAGAAAGATCTTCTTGATGCAAAGGTTTGCTTTAAAAAGCGTTAGTTTTTTTTAATCTCTTCATTAAGCAAGAATTCGGCACTGTTATAATACTCTGCCCCATTTTTCGCTTTGGAGAAGCATGCGATAAAACAGCAGCCAAAGGTTTCTCTTAACACCGTTTCTGCTTCTTGACAATTGGCTTAAGTTGAGCAATATAAATGTGCTGTATTTTTTGAAATTATGCATATCACCACCTTCCAATTAGGTCCAGCAGCTAACGAGCAAGTTGGCCTATTACGAGGAAACCACCGTCGACAAACTAGTGGCGCAGAGGCTCGAATCGAAGGTATACCCGAAAGCTTTCTTGAAATCGTTTCAAAACAGATAAAGGCCACGTATTTGCTGTCTATTGTCACTGCTATGAATAGAAATTTATCAGAAAACCTCCTTTGATACAGCTGGAACTGTCCTTTATGCAGCTGTCGATGGAGAACGCGTACGATTATATTGAGCAATTGAAAAGTATCTCTCGTGGTCTTTTGTTCCTCCCTGCACAATGTTGCTCAAAGCTAACTGTGTGACCAAAATAGGCCACAATTTTTGGTTGTTTGTCACAGCTATGGTTTTAACTAATTCACAGATCAGCGATTTTTATTGACAACCAAAATCTCAGGCGTGCTAATTTCCGTCAAATCTAAGCTCGTGACATTAAAAAGGCATGAACTTCTGCCACCTCCTCCTCTGTCATTAATTGTTAGTGACGGTGAACATCATGCAGGCAAGGTCAATCCTCTTAAAACAGCGAAGCAAAACTAATGGTCAAAGGATATGTAAGGATTCCCCACACCGGACTAGGAGTGCTTCTGCTGTCTCCTGCAGTAACGTTTTTTCATTCGAGGCTAGCTAAATTCAGTTAAATGAAGAGTTTATAACTGTGAAGGTTAAAGACAATTGAAAATATTGTTTCCAAATCTTTCAACGTGTCAGGCGACTATAGGTATAAAATTAAAGAAGAACTGTTTTTATCTAAGCTCTATTTATCTTAGATTTTTATCTATTCTACAGCTCAATCTCAATCTACAGTGCATACTTTTTCTTCATCTGATCCTTTATTATACTTCCTCACCTGTCTCTTTTTTCACCGTTCATGACCAATTTTTAGATACGAGAGTTGGAATCAAAGATTGATCTGGAGTCTACTCTGAAAAATCGTCTGGAAGTAAGCTTCGTCTGGTCCTTATGTAAAATACCAAACACAACATCCTTGACTTGCTCCAAAGCTGGAATACCTTTAAACAATTTTGCGTTATCTGTTTAAATTCATAACAAGTGTTTGAAGCACCTATTTATTCCTGGTGTACATTTTAATTTGTGTAGATGTCATTAGTAAGATGATAAGAACAATTTCTGTGTATTGTTTTGGACTTGATAGAATTGTCTTGATTGTAAAGACTGCAATAGTCTTTGAGGATCTGTCCAATAATCTCTACACGCTGACATTGAAAGATAGCTAGCTATTCACACTTGCACAGAATGATACCGATCTCTCGTAAGCACAGACTCATCTATGCATCACAAGCGAGTCCCTTTGCTAGGTGTTATATCAGAAAAACATTCACATCTACAATCATAAACCACCCTTCTTTTTCCGCCTAGTCCCAACTTAGTCGCTTGAAAGGGACTGTTACCAGTCTACAAGATGAGAGGGACGCACAAACTAGCAAGGAAAGCAGGCTCAAGACTGAACTCTCGAAGTATGGACATTCACTGTTATCCTCAATTGGGAGATCTCGTCATTTTTCAAATGGCATTGGCGTAGCATGTTTTCATATAAAAACCTTTTTGGTTAGGAAGCAGATGATCAGCATAGGTCAATGGGTTTCCAACATGAATATGAATATGAATGAGTTAAGGCGGTTTACTGTATATTTTATACTATTAAAAGCTTCTTTTCATCTTCATTGGAAAATGAGTATTTCTAATATGGGCCCAAGAAAGTATTGGTTTAGGAAAGTAAGAAAGATCTAGGTGAGAAAAGAGGTCTTTATAATTCTTGTATTTTCAAGCTTATCTCCTAACTTCAAACCTTTTAAAACCAAGATGTTGGGACTGTTTCCGTGGTGCATATATTACATAAAAAGTGTGAACTATTACATTATTTTGAAGAAAATTAATTTCACTAAGTGGTGTGCGAAGTGTCAGATGGTATGTGAATCTTCTAATGTTTCTTCTGTCTCAAGTTGTTGCTTTGATATAACCAGTATTATCCTGAAATTAGTAGTTGAACTCGTGTTTGATTCTAGATATCAGCGCCAGGTAAAGGATGCAAAAGAGGAAGTGGAAAATCTGATGAAGCAAGCAGATGAACAGAAAAGAAAGAAAGAAGTTGCTGTAAGTTGATATGTTTTCTTCAATTTGTAAGCTTAGAATGGCTCCGTTCGGTCCAGTTCTTATAAATGATGTTTTATCTATGCTTTTGTTTACAAAGAGCCTTAATAAGCGGCCTAACGTGGAAGTATGTTCATATGTGTGTGTGTCGTTGGGAGACCCTGGCTGAACGAATATCTCGAAACAACTGAATCACTGAGTCACGATAATTGACTTCTAATTCACTTACATCCGTAGGAATCAGAAGTCGAGAATCTAGATCAAGCCTTGTCCTTGGCGAAGACAGAACTGAACTTAGCTAACAAGCGCATTAGGGACTTGCAGGAAGCAGTGGAAAGGGAGATGGCCGCTTCAAGCTCCGACGACGATGACCTCTCGGACTTTGAGAGTGAGGCAGGCAGCCTGTCAAGCCGGTTCTCTTCGTCGCGTTCCTTGTCTATCGCGGACAAGCGCGCAGGTCACTATGACCGATCAAACCGTCTACAAAGGCGTCTAACGGCACTGGAGGACGACGTCGGTTTGGATACGGCATCAAGGAAAACAAGTTTACTGGACGATACATACGGAAGCCGCAAGTTCTCTAGGACTAATTCGCGCGACTCCAGCGGAAGTTATGGTAGTAGTCGGTACTTGAATGGCAATGTAATCAGCTGATTCCGTGTAGGTTGCTAGCTGTAACTGCGATGGCTCTTCTGGGCCCTGTCATGTTCGCAAATCAAATGGCGATCTGGCAGCTGCCAAGTAATGAAGGAATTATTTACGGATAACAGTTAACAAAGCATGTGAATGGGCAATTTTGGTTTTGTGTTTTTAGTTCCCATATTTGTGCAAGCAGTTTTAGATATTCAGATAATGCCAGGCAGCTTCGCGATTGCTTTCAATTGTTTTGTGTGCAAGGGAAAGGTAACGGTATTGGCATTCAATAAGCATCGCGATCTTCGTGCATTGACAGTAAAAATTGAATCACCAATTACTTTCAAATATTTTTTTTCTCAAAGAATTAATTGTTGATTTCGTGTGTAACCACGTGTGTAACTACAGTAATAGCCAACTGGTAACCCTGTTTGAGAACATGTGTATTATATTGCACCTGATTTCCATGTTACCTTGTTTCCTGATCCACTTACTTTTGTGCAATCAGAATTTTTCCTTCCCTTTTTTTGCTTCGAAGCTCCCCAAGGTCTACCCGACCTTCACAACAATCGGTTGCTTATCTTTCTTTCTTATCAACAGTTATTTATTTTACTAACGGTAGTCGTTGTTGTGAATTATTACTCGTTTACAAGGTTTATCAGGTATGCATAAAGAGTAAATATTTTACTGCATTATATCAAATTAGAGATAATTTAATAGAAACCAGATTTTCATTTGAACATAAGTCGTTAAGTTGTGTAATTCAATCAATTTGAAAAATCAATTGATTGTTTTTAGTGTTTAGTTAAATCATTATCCCTAGGAACTATACAACAATGCACACATCAGTGTAGAGTTTAAGAAACATAAATAATGATAAGTTATATTTCTTTAATATAATCACGAATATCACCAGATATATGTCTTATGGCTATTGGTATAACCAATTTTGACTATGATCAAAATGACCCACCCATTAATAAAATTTTGATTGTTTTTGCAATGTTGCTTAGTTTTAAGCTTATATTAACCTTGCAAGTAGCAGCTCAAGATAATAACATGATTTTTTAAGGTCTGTTTAACTGTTTGTTTCTGGTAAAAGATAAATTTGGCAATAAACGTTCATTGACTTTGTGTTATGTGTATGCTCACTCTTAGTCAAATCACATCAATAATGTGTTTTTAATATGTTAAACCAAGTATGTTAATGCCCAACAGTTGTTATAAAGTGGCCCTGTTGGTGAGTCTAATAAGATTTCTCATCAGGCACAGAAATATTTTTGACACAAGAAAGGTTTAGTCATTATAAAAGAGACCTTTCATTATTTTCCTTTACAGCTTCATTGCTATACCTCCATTCGTAAATGTTTTGCAAATCTGACTTCACCAAAGACATGAACTTGGTATAAACCTAATAACTTCAAAAATTGGATATAACTTCAATGATGATGCAAGGTGAGGATTCAGTTATCAAATTATGATAATACCTAAAGTTTTTCAACAAACATAGTGTATTATAATGACAGCACTGTTTGTCTATCTATACTCAATCTGTTTGTATTTAACTACACTTGCAAAATTGCACTAAAATCAATCAGCAGCAGCTTTTGAGTGAAGGCAAAACAAATTCAAAGTTTTGCTTGTGGTTGGAGAATTTGGCCAAGTTTCTGGGTCAGCATCACATTTCCTTTAACTTTCAGCTTGCCACTGAAAAAAGCCTTTTGGGGATTCAACTTTCCTGATGTCATTGCAGAAAAATCCTCATCAGATGACGTTAGCTGTACATCAGACTTGCCATCAAAAGACCCTTCATAAACACTTGGTTCAGCTGACTTGAAATCCAAGACCCATTGTCCTGAAAGGTAGAGGTAAAAAACAATTATTTTGACATCTTATATTTAAACACACAACATGGTGTATATACCACACTGCTTTCTTGACCAGACCAGTGAAATTTTACCAAGATTTGTTCCTTAACAACCTGCCAACAATGTTATGTGTCATATCAGTTGACAAGGCATGTTTCACTATTTACTAATGACGTTTTCAAAAGATACATTACCTGCAGTTTTTCCATTTTTGGTAATGGTCCATAAAAAGATGCTATTTATCTTCTTTGCAGGTTGAGGGTTCTCCTTTACCATTTTCCCTATTCGCTCAAAAATTTGTTTGCTTGCAAGGGTGTTTTCAGATGGATTGCTTGGGCTTGGGCTCTGTTGAAATTCACAAAGACATGATTATTTCAGTTTAGTGTCATGAACAAAAATAGTGGCAACTTTTACGAAAAAAATGAATAATGTCTGCGACAATAAGCATTTTCTCTTCAGTAAATTGAATTGACAAAATTTATTGAGCATTCACAAAGTGTAATTTAAACCTGTGTACCTCTTCTCCTCTAAGATCAACATAACCTCCAGTCAAAGCGCTTTCTCCAGTTTCTTTCACTTTCACAACAAAATGAATTCTATTGTTCTCTTTCCACATTTCAGTCACCAATGTCTGCCCAGGTACTACTGGTTTGTTAAATCTTGTTTTAATGCATTTGAACAAACTGGCATCATTATCTGCGTATTCCTGTAGTACATGTCTTACTGCAAATCCATATGAACAGAGACCATGCAGGATTGGCTGCTTGAACCCTATCAACAAACAAAAGTGTTCTTATGAAAACTGCTAGGGGAGAAAAAGACCTCCTTTCCAAGTAGATGCGTCTAATAAGAATGATCCTTGATTTTTAGCAATGCTTCTTTTCAAACTTTCAGGCGTCTTTAATTATATGGAAATTTGATATGATTTTTCCTTTCATTGTTGCTAAGATTTATCATCCACTTGACAATAAATGAAACCTTCAAATAAATATATTATCAGTGATTCATACCTGCAACTTTTGCAAAATTAGCATC
The DNA here is from genome assembly GCA_003864495.1 of Nemopilema nomurai. NCBI lineage: Eukaryota > Metazoa > Cnidaria > Scyphozoa > Rhizostomeae > Rhizostomatidae > Nemopilema > Nemopilema nomurai. Next base: position 354,526 of record PEDN01001358.1, on the reverse strand, counting down.
TATGTGTAATGGGTTTCTGTCCCCGTTCAATCTGTACAAGGCAGCTTGGTCATGGTTTGTCTCATCCTCTACTATTTTATCTGGTGCTCTATTTGGTGGCACACCCAGTGGTACTGCAACATCAGTTTTCCTCTTCCCACCAAAACCTCCAGCACGATTGAGATAGACAGAAAACTGGTTCCTGCAGATAAGCTTGTCATTCTCATCTGTTGCGTCAGCATTTACTATCATGAGTGCTCCCTTTCCTTTGTCCAGTAAATCAACAATATTTGCTTTAGTGGTCATTGTGCCCTCAGCTGGTAATGGTGAAAAGACTTCAAGATAATGCTCCCCATGAAGAATCTGCAAAATCAAGAATTCAAAGTAAATTAATTTCAATTTTTGGCGTGCATGTGTGAGAGGGCAGGTCTAAAAACAACAGTTTCAAAAGATCTCTTAAAATAGCTAAATAAGTCCAATAAAGTCAGTGCCACCAAAATGTTTGCTGCATTAAATTCAATAGATTTATAACCTACTTTCATCATTTAAAAATTTAGCAAAACATGTATTCATTTCTTAAGTAATTGATGAGTGGTAAATCAGAGATAGACTGCTCTCTCCACATTATCAGAAGCTGGCAGGATTATCTTTGCCATGAGCTGGCATGAGTCTTTTCCATTGCTCATTATATACATACATTCTACTACCCTAAAATTTACTAATTAAATTCTACTAATCTGGGATGTTTCAGATTAAGCTTGGTAGATAGCTGAACACAATTCTAGAATTGTATATAAAACTTTTCAACTCACCTGTGTTAGGTCAACTGATTCAAGTTCTGGTAGATTAAGAAATCCTTGAAAGACCTCTCCCTAGAAATATTGAAACAAATTTTGATAAAGGAAAGGATTCTTCAAATATCTTGAAAGCTCAGAAGACCAATGTAATGAAAAAGAAGTTAAAAAGAGAATTATCACGGCAAAGGGTTTGTACAACAAACAGAGCACTCATGGCTAGAATGATTAACCATAACTGAAAGAAGAGAATAGTTGGAACTTTAGTTTGGAATGTGCGGTGTTCAGAATTCGAAAAGCAACAGGCTTTAAAGTCGTGAGAGGTGGATTTCAAGGCAAATGGAAAAAATAAGTTGGAGACAACATATAAAGAACAGAGAGTGTGCGGGAGTTTATGGAGGAAAAAAGAAACCCGACAGTAAACATCTAGAAATGAAGGAACATTGGATTGGTCACATTGGAGGGAGTTTCTCAAAGGGTGATAGAGGGAAGGGCAAAAGGAAAGAGAGGGAGATGAAGAAGGGGATTCGCAGTGTTTGACAATGGCAGAGATCATGAAATTATGACAAGCAAACAGATTGCTCTGAATCGAGTGATATTCTAAAGAATTATGCTAGCAAGACCTGACTCAGACAGATCACCTAAGAAAGAAAGAGAATGCAAACTTAAAACAATATTTGTTCTTAGTTTTTGTTGAAATGCCTACATATCATTGTTGATAAGTAGAAGTCTCTTCGACGAAGACACAGAAGTTCCTTAATGGTTAACCACTAATTTAAAAACTTAACACTTCTTCTTTATCGCACTGTCTCATCACAACAAAGATATGGCCCCCTTTTAAATAAAGCACTGCACAAGAGAAGCAACTTTACTTGCCAACTGGATATTTGAAATTTTGACTTATGTAGACAAGATAACTTATTATATAATTTATCAATACTTTTTTAATAAACTTATTTACAAACTGACATGCCTGTTTGTTGTTTTTGATAGATTTTATTTCACATAAAAAGAAAAATAAACTGATACTTGGATTTTACAAACCTGTGCAAAAATAACACCAAATGTTGGAAGGACACTAAAGTTTTCATGAGCTTCATATAAATACTTGAGTGAACTTTCATTGACTTTGGTGCCAACTCCAAGAGCATAGAGGATTGCATCTTTTGCTGTGAATGAAAATTTTTCCTCAGAGAGACAGATTCCTATGATCTTTGATGGGTCAAGGAATTTCTTGCCACTTTCTGGGCTTTTTTTGATAGGCATTGACACTTCCTTCAAGCTGTCCATGATTTCCATAGTATCTTCTTGTAGACTTGAAGGTATTGTTGCACCATCCCAGTTATTGAGCTCCTCCCAATGGTCCCGCACAATGTCGGCTGTCAGTGGTTCACCCCACTTCCTAAACTGTGCACCTTTGGTACCTTGCCACCTTAGCCTGCTTGCCCACCCAGCAGCAGTTTCAATCAAAGTACCATTTTCTTCACAGCTTTCATGGCACAAATACATTACAAATGGTGCAATGTACTGAGGATGCAGGGCATCAAAGATTTCCTTTGGTATTACATTTTCTGTAAGACGAGAAGCTGCCAATGGTGCTATAGTATTGCAGTAGATGTTGTATTTTTGACCTTCAAAAGCAAGTGTATTGCTTAGGCCAAGTAGTCCAAGTTTTGCAGCACTATAATTTGCTTGACCATAGTTTCCGTAAATCCCTGCTGGAGAGGATGTCATCACAATTCTTCCAAACTTCTGTGTCTTGAAATATGGCCATGCTGCTTTTGATACCTTGAAGGCACCATAAAGATGCACCTGTAATAAAAATATTTAAAAATTCAAATGCATGACTGTTTGATAGGACATGGCTGTTCAACTGATTTATACTTCATATTGCAGAGATTCTTTCATTTCATTCTACTACCAGAGTTGTGTTAGTGTAGTGCAATGGTGCATATAGTGATGTCAATGTTTATATGCATTTTGCAGAGATATAACATGAACAAGCCTGATTTGGGAGCATTGCAAAGTTAAAAAGCTTTATCCAAGAGCACCTAAACAAAGAGAAGGCTACAGGAATAAGGGACCAGTGTTTGCATAAAGCAGAACTGGTATGCAAAAAATTTGTTCTGTTATTTCTTGCTGTTGTGAAGTTCTGTACCATTATGCATTTGTTTTAATAGAATGTTTGGGGTTATAGCAAGAAATGCACCTAAGATCAACCAAATTTTGTTTGCACTTTTTAGATTCTATTTTCTGCATTCATCTTTATTGTTTTTTTGTCTGAATGAACACAGACGGTAATGTGTGTCATGCACAATATAAAAGAATAGGATTTTCAAGCATTTAAAAAAGTTGATTTACATTGTTAAGGGACTTTTCAGATTGAGTTTTAGCATTTGTGATGGGCGTTTACTTGAAAAATGCCTTTTGACACCGCTGTTTTTGCCATTGGCTTGCCTTACAAGTTTCTAACTCTAAATTTAACATTAATCAAAGCTTACTACGACTACCAGTCGAGCAGGACATGCATCTCAGAAATGAAATGAGGCGTAATAAACACCTTGTGGACAAGCTCCCAGTCTGTGTCTGTCATCTTTTGGAAGGAGCGGTCCCTCAAAATACCGGCATTGTTTACGAGAATGTCTACACGACCAAAATTGTCCACTGCTGTCTTAACGATGCTTTCTCCATTTTCTACTGAATTGTAATTTGCAACAGCGTTCCCACCATTTGACTTGATTTCATTCACGACATCATCGGCTGCGTTGCTGACCCCCTTTCCACTCCCATCCATAGAGCCACCGAGATCATTTACGACGACATTCGCTCCTCGCTTTGCAAATTCAAGGGCATATTCTCTTCCCAGCCCACGACCAGCTCCCGTTATAATGACAACACGATCATCAAACCTCAACGAAGACATCGTGATGTCCGATCAGAACAGCACGTTCTTCGCAATAATAAAGCAAGAAAAGAGGTGGGGGCAGAGAGGACAAGGTACAATATGAAAGAATCGTCTCGATTTCACCCTGAGCCTCGATTGCGACTGAAGATAAAAACAACAGCTTAAAAAGGTAAGATTTCTTATTATTCGTTGAAAAGGCAAATGTTAATTATATTTAAGAAATGATCTATTGAATTTTCATGCCAGCAAAAATATTTCCAACTTCCTCTTGATGATTGGCCACAACAGGGGCCTTTGATTGCTTTGAAGAAACTGGCTTCCTTGATGCCGAGATTTGTAAAGTATTTTTTTCATTTGTTTTTACGATTATTAGATTTTATTTCTAAGTTTTGTAATGTATCTTGGTTGTAGAGTTTTGTGTATGAATTGTTTTTAGGATTGATTTATAATATATGAAACTTGAACTCGATGTAACACAATAAGATGATCCCTTGTTTAATTTTATGCACATAAGGGCTTAACTGTTCGCGTGTTTAACTTTTCAGCAACGATGTTCTTATTTTCAAGAAATCTTTCTCATTATTGAAACACTCTACAATAGAGCTACACATCAAAATTTGTTTCAATCTTGTTTAATGAACATGTACAATGTATGTGTCATATATACATTAACACATTACACAATGAATGATGCTCAATTGTCCTTTTCTCAATATATTGGTTTCTATACACACATACATATACATAATTTACACATATGTAGCAAATAAACTTGGAAGAGGAACATTACACAAAAGACTTAACTTTCTTGCAGGAATTGTCCAACACATGGCAAATATGCTTTTACACAGAAAAATGTATGAACTTTAGATAGAGATATTAAGATAATATTTCATAGAGAAAAACGGTGGTCATCATTAACACAAAATAGCAAGAATAGCTGGAAAGGCAGTATAGATTCAATTAAACATGAAAATGACCTTGGATTTTGTAGCAACACAAAGTTCCATCTAGACTACGCTGTTGGCAAACCAAGCAGTCTTTTTGGATTGGCAAACAACCATTTGACAAACGCCTTATTGCTTTAAAAGGGCACCATGCATATGCTTTTATCACAAAGAAGTCCTTCTATACAGAATACAACAACATCAAAGAATAAAGTTAAATATGATACTCAAATTAGGAGGCTTGGGTAGTGAGCAAGAAGACAATTGCTTTTTCGTGATTGATTTCATGGAGAGATGTTTCAAACAAGCCAATATATGGATACAATCAAAAGAGGACCATAGGCCATGCACTTCAGGTACATGGGAAAAATTTTTACTTCAGAGAATATTGTTATCCAAAATCATTCAGGAAAATGTTAGAAGGGCTTAAGCGTTAATACAAAAAGTATATCCTTGATGACTGTATGTTTAATTTTTATATCAGATTTTGGATGTGGAAGCATTAAATCTTTCACCTTAATATATATAAAAAAGCTAATGAAATATTGATACAAAGGTTGAATTTTTTGTCTAGTTATTTGACAAAGTTATTTAACATTTAGTAATCATCATGAAATACTAAAAACAAACTGCATCATTAATGATCGAACAGAAATTCAAAATTCTCCTAGGTGTTGAGAATTTGGCTAAGTTTTTGGGTCAGCATCACATTCCCGCTTATCTTCAACTTGCCACTGAAATAGGCCTTTTCTGGATTCAACTTTCCTGATGTCATTGCAGAAAAATCCTCATCAGATGATGTTAGCTGTACATCAGACTTGCCATCAAAAGACCCTTCATAAACACTTGGTTCAGCTGACTTGAAATCCAAGACCCATTGTCCTGAAAGGGTGAGGTAAAAAACAATTATTTTGATATCTTATATTTAAACACACAACATGGTGTACATACCACACTGCTTTCTTGACCAAACCAGTTAAATATTACCAAGATTTTTCTTAACAACCTGCCAATAATGTTATGTGTCATATCAGTTGATGAGGCATGTTTCACTATTTACTAATGACATTTTCAAAAATACATTACCTGCAGTTTTTCCATTTTTGGTAATTGTCCATACAAAGATGCTATTTATCTTTGTTGCAGGTTGAGGGTTCTCTTTTACCATCTTCCCTATCTGTTCAAAAATTTGTTTGCTTGCAAGAGTGTTTTCAGATGGATTGCTTGGGCTTGGGTTCTGTTGAAATTCACAAAGACATGATAATTTCAGTTTAGTGTCATGAACAAAAATAGTGGCAAGCATTACAAAAAAGATAAATAATGTCTGCGACAATAAGCATTTTCACTTTAGTAAATTGAATTGACAAAATTTCTTGAACATTCACAACGTGTATATTAAACCTGTGTACCTCTTCTCCTCTAAGATCAACATAACCTCCAGTCAACACACTTTCTCCAGTTTCTTTCACTTTCACAACAAAATGAATTCTATTGTTCTCTTTCCACATTTCAGTCACCAATGTCTGCCCAGGTACTACTGGTTTGTTAAATCTTGTTTTAATGCATTTGAACAAACTGGCATCATTATCTGCGTATTCCTGTAGTACATGTCTTACTGCAAATCCATATGAACAGAGACCATGCAGGATTGGCTGCTTGAACCCAATCAACAAACAAAAGTGTTCTTATGAAAACTGCTTAAGTCAGACATAATTCCTTTGTGTGCATGCATCTAATAAGAATGATTCTTGGTTAACAATAGCATTCCCTTTCAATTTCTAGGCATTCTTGTTTGTATTGTATTATTGAGACAAAACCTCATTTTATTCATCAGTCAAAGATAATGTCTGCCATGAATAGTGGCATCATTATTTTTCTGCCTAATTTTACAACCAAGGTCATTGTCAAAGAAAAAAGGTGATTGAGTCTACTATAGGTACTAAAAACAGTTGGTAGGGATTTTTAGGATGCAAGGTTATTCTTACCTGCACGACTTGCAAAATTAGCATCTATGTGTAATGGGTTTTTGTCCCCATTCAATCTGTACAATGCAGCTTGGTCGTGGTTTATCACATCCTCTAATGTTTTATCTGGTGCTCTATTTGGTGGCACACCCAGTGGTACTGCAACATCAGTTTTCCTCTTCCCACCAAAACCTCCAGCATGATTGAGATAGACAGAAAACTGGTTCCTACAGATAAGCTTGTCATTCTCATCTGTTGTGTCAGCATTTATGAGCATAAGTGCTCCCTTTCCTTTGTCTAGTAAATCAACAATATTTGCTTTGGTTGTCATTGTGCCCTCAGCTGGTAATGGTGAAAAGACTTCAAGATAATGCTCTCCATGGAGAAACTGCAAAATCAGAAATTTGTATCAAATTGATTGCATGTATTGGTAGGAATGTGTAAGCAGGAGCAGTTCAGCCACAAACATGAAAAAAACAACAGTGTTGAAAATACTTTGTAAGTCTTTTCCCAACAATTTGTGGCATTCATCATTGATTGTATAAGTTGGTGAATGTTGGAAAAATCTTCCAGAACAGCTAAAGTTGCCAAAACAAAACCTGAGCTAAACAACTGTTTTAAGCACCAATTTGAATACATTTTAACCACTTCTTAACGAAATATCTATTATGTCTTTGTATTTTCCAACTTGTTTAGGAACTGATAGGATATTTTCACTCTCATAAAACATTAAGACACTTCTAATCCTAGCTTTAGTCATTTTGTATTATTTTGTAACTGGAATTTCAAAAATTTCCATTAAATAGGGCTATTGAGGTGTATATTTGTAAAGTCAGAAAATAGAAGACAAAGTTGGCAACAGCCTGGATGTTACACCTAGAATATCACACAGTGTTGAATAGAACAGCAAAGAACAATCATTTTTATCTCACCTGTGTTAGGTCAACAGTCTCAAGTGCTGGCAAATCAAGCATGTTTCCCAAAACCACTTCCTGGAGCAAAACAAATAAAACTGATATGAATACGTGGCCAAGTTAAAAATGTTATCACTTTCTCATTTTTCAGCTTCCATTGAATATAGCCTTAAAGTAATGACACCTATGCAAGCAATCTTTTCACAAGGTAAGCTGATGGGAATCAAAGAAATATGAATATTTTTTAATGGTGTTGATTGAGCATCATAATTTTGCTTCATAGATATCAAACAATCACACAAAGTAATGTATTTCACTTTAACAAACCTGAGCAAAAATAACACCAAATGTTGGAAGAACGCTAAAGTTTTTGTGCTCCTCATACAAATACTTGAGTGAACTTTCATTGACTTTGGTGCCAACTCCAAGAGCATAGAGAATTGCATCTTTTGCTGTGTATGAAAACTTTTCCCCGGTAATAGAGATTCCAATGACCTTTGATGGGTCAAGGAGTTTCTTGCCACTTTCTGTGTTACTTTTGATAGGCAGTGGCACTTCCTTCAAGCTTTCCATTATTTCCATAATAGCTTCATGTGGATTCTCACGTTGTGTTGCACCATCCCAGTTATTGAGCTCCTCCCAGTGGTCCCGCACAATGTCGGCTGTCAGTGGTTCACCCCACTTCCTAAACTGTGCACCTTTGGTACCTTGCCACCTTAGCCTGCTGGCCCACCCAGCAGCAGTTTCAATCAAAGTACCATTTTCTTCACAGCTTTCATGGCACAAATACATTACAAATGGTGCAATGTACTGAGGATGCAGGGCATCAAAGATTTCCTTTGGTATTACATTTTCTGTAAGACGAGAAGCTGCCAATGGTGCTATAGTATTGCAGTAGATGTTGTATTTTTGACCTTCAAGAGCAAGTGTATTGCTTAGGCCAAGTAGTCCAAGTTTTGCAGCACTATAATTTGCTTGACCATAGTTTCCATAAACCCCCGCTGGAGAAGAAGTCATTACAATCTTTCCAAACTTCTGTGTCTTGAAATATGGCCATGCTGCTTTTGATACCTTGAAGGCACCATAAAGATGCACCTGTAATGGGAATCCTTTTTAACTTCAAAAATCAAATAAAGAACTGTTTGAATGCATAACTGCTTGATGAGACATCAAACTCATACTAAAGTGGATAGTTCAGTTCAGCGAGGAATATTTTATAGGGCAGGGTTGTTCATATGACAATATCATTGATTTGATGGCCGCTTCAATTTAATAATGCACGGTTAGTATCTCGTTGGACATGCATCTCAGAAATGAAATGAGGCGTAATAAACACCTTGTGGACAAGCTCCCAGTCTGTGTCTGTCATCTTTTGGAAGGAGCGGTCCCTCAAAATACCGGCATTGTTTACGAGAATGTCTACACGACCAAAATTGTCCACTGCTGTCTTAACGATGCTTTCTCCATTTTCTACTGAATCGTAATTTGCAACAGCGTTCCCACCATTTGAGTTGATTTCATTCACGACATCATCGGCTGCGTTGCTGACCCCCTTTCCACTCCCATCCATAGAGCCACCGAGATCATTTACGACAACATTCGCTCCTCGCTTTGCAAATTCAAGTGCATATTCTCTTCCCAGCCCGCGCGCTGCTCCCGTTATAATGACAACACGACCATCAAATTTTAACAGAGACGCCATGGTGTCCTACACAAGACGTGACACTATTCACAAGTTTTGTTCGTTCTTTGACGATCTAAGCTAGTGCATTAGGTATAAAGAAAAAGGATTAATCGTCAATGATTCTAGTTTGTAAAGAAGCCGCGTTCAACCATATAATTCTGCCACTTTATCCCGAAGTGCATACATCATTGACAAGTGACAAGATGAGGATTCTTGTTCTTACAGAACTGTCTCGATGCCATGAGTAGTCTCGTTTGCGATTAAAAATGGTTTCTTAAGGGTGAGACGGTGTAAAAGGAACTTGCTTCTCAATAGATTCATATTTACTGGCATGGCTCACAAAAAAGCGTGAGTTTTTAGTATTTCTTGTTAAAAAAGCGAAATGTTGATTCTACATATGTGTAATGATTTTATTTAAAAGGCCACTATTAGAATAGCTCACATCAGCAATATTCCGTGGACATGTAAACAGCGCAGAATGTAATCCAGGTTGGAAAACATGCATGGTGCAACGTGCAAGGTGTGAGCAGAGGAGCAGAGCAAACCTAAAATCAGGTGCAAGCTGCAAGATCGAAAGTCAGTTGCGAACTGCGAGCGAAAATTGACATCAATGTCATGTTTTGAAATAAATATTTAGTATAATGTTTCTATTTTATCAAAGTTTGAAAATCTATGTAAGCCCTAAACAGGATATAAAACTTTCACTAAATCTTCAGTCACAACACATCTCCAATAAGGTGCATCATATCTAGGAGAGCATGCGCGAGAAGTGCACCATAGGATTTCAGTATTGCTAAAGGGCAACAAGCTATATACCCTTCCTTGTGAAGCAACTTTGAAGCATGAGGAAAGTTTGGTGAGGTATGAGTGAGGCTCATTTTGACTGCAAGTGGGAAAGCTCCTACCATATTTTTCCAGCCTAGAATGTAATTGTACAAGTCTTTTCCTGTAATCACTTTATGAAATCACTTTGCTAGCACTATGAAAGGCACATTTATATACCCGATCTCTCCTTTGGGTAGAACCTGTATTAGAGATGTACCAGGATGATGCACACGTTATATAGTGATTTAGGTACTTTTAAATAATACTGTTCAGTTATGGTGCCCTTTTTTTGCAAAAGTTTCTTTATGGAAGTTTTATCATAGAAATAATGCCCATATTTATGTGTTTGGGTTGATTAGATTATTTAACTTCTCAATATGTAATTAATAAGGTGCAGTTTAAGTTATGCTATCTTGTTTTTTATTGGCAAAATCAGCACCTGTTATATTGTCAAAATCTTATTTGGGAATATACCAATAAAAGTCCTTTTGGGTCATTTAGAGGATCCAGTTTATGAAGAGATTCATATGTTTTCATTTTACACATTTGATAAGTTCATTTATTTAGACATCTAATTTTTTGATACTATGGAATTTGATACAAACCTCCTTTTGAACAGCTTGTCTGCGGAAACAGAACTATAACAGGCTACTGCCAGTCCTTCGTTTGCACCACCTTCGTTGAGAACTCATTAGTTTTTTAATGATCACCGCTATATACTTATGACTGTTTTCTATTGTTATGTTCCTATTGTGTAGCTACAGTCTCCTGACCCTCATGCTTACAGTGTGATATATCTACTGTTAGAGTTTGTATTGTTATGGACTACTTCATCATGCTGTGTTCAGATACAAGTTGTGTTTTCTTTACACTGTTATTTTAATAACCTTAAGCTGAAATTGTTTTATTGTACAGTATAATTTCAAAAAATGTTGCTTAGAAACTACTTGGAATGAAGCTGAAAGGGTGCTCAATAGAACCGGTTAATAGGACATGTGCTACCTTTTTCTAGATATGGCTTGATAGTTTCCAAGTCATCAAAAGGCAAAGTTGGAAAAATTGGAAAATCAGCTGCTCTTTTTCAAAATGACTCTAGTGAAGAAGATGAGGTATTATTTTGTTGTAACTCGTAATGGAAGTATATGGACTAACAGAAGCCCAGTACACTCAAATATTGTAGAAACATTTTTACGTTATGAGTTATGAGTTACCAGATATGAGTTCTTTACCTTAATATCAAGTTGCACTCTCTGTCAATTTTATTATTTGAATAAATTTTTAGTTTTTCTAAAGCTTTCAACTTTAAAAGTCTTTTTCAAAGCACAACTAGTTGCAAGGCCTGTTTATTGCATTGCAGAGCTCCAATCATTTAGTCAAATATTTTGCTACTCAGATAAACCAGAGGAATAGAATCAGTGCATATTCTTTGTGTTGTTCTTGCAATGTTGCTAAAAACAATGTTGTGTAATATTGGACTCTACTTCTACTTTTAATTAAAAGCATTGATCTGAAGGAGGTCCAGAAATCCTATACAAAATGTTTACAGAGCTTCTATGCCAGAAACCAAAATCCTGAGCTTCAATCATTTTGATTGTTGTCCTTCATAGTAAATTGGTCTGATTTTTTGTCATAAATTTTAAGGCAAAGAAAAAAAGTTTGATAAACCAGGAGCTCAATGCTGTTGCAGAGAAAAAGAAACAAACAAAACAGGTAATGTCACCTCCTTGGTTTAATCTCAAGGCAACAATGGTTTCTTGTTCATTCAGCTTCAAAGAAAATAGTTGAAAATTTTTTGTTAGGTATACTTAACTTAACCATATATGCTTTTTACATATAAGTGTAGCTGGAACAATAAGATTTCTCCTTATTTTATAAAAGCTTTGTTTGTGTTTGTTGTTGTTGCTGTAAATTGAAACATAAGAGAGAAAAGTTTTATACCTAAAAGTAGAATGTATATTACATGCAAGAAGTTTCACTGCTTGCCATGTTTCCGCTATTAACTTTGTGATTTTTTTTTTAATAGCCCTGGTGTTATTTGATTTTATAAGAATCCTTTCTTTTAGACAAAGGACGAAATTGAGAGAGCACTGAAAGAAGATCCTAGTGTTTATAAATACGATGAAATATATGATGAAATGGAACAGAAGAAACAAACCATTGGCCACATAGAAAAAGAAAAAAATAAAAAGGTAGCCTTGTCACAAAAATAATCATTATAACCACTGACACCTGTAACTGATGTAAAGAGTTTACAGCTGCATGTTTGTGGGAAAGTGAATACAGAATTTAATGATGAAAATGTCATTTAGTACACATCATTGTGAATCAGTTGATGACCTGCTTAAAAGACAAGTGACATTGACATCAATTATGTAAGACCTGTCTATACACTTTGGCGTGCTACATCCAAGGTAGCATTTCTCAACTGTAATGTCTGGTCGCATATCCAATTATTTTCCGTGCATGTATGCATTTTAGCTAAAAAGCTTAACTTTTTATGTTAGTTTTACTGCCTGAAGTTTAGTTTCACGTATTTCCTCTAGTTTTTCGGATCTGCGTTTTTAATTTTTTTTCATTTTCACGTAATCTCAACAACATCAATTTGCGATGTAACATTTGTGATATGAAATTTAGAATAAGAGAGTAACAATAAGTAACATAGAATGATTGCAATATTTTCAAATAACATGTTAAAATGTTGTCCAGGGCATTTAAATAAACCAAATCGGTTATCGAGTCCAGTACACTTCTGTGCAAGGTATAGCACTGTCTCTAAAGTCAGTCATCGTTTTATTTATTTGTTAAAGTCAGTCAAGTTAACGTTTAACATTTATTCCACACAAATTACTTTCTCAGCCAAAATACATCGCTAATCTACTGAAGTCGGCAGCCACGCGCAAAAGAGAGCAAGAACGAAGAGTAGAAAGAAGTGTACAAAGAGAGAGAGAAAAAGAGGGAGACCAGTTTGCAGACAAAGAGTCCTTTGTTACCACTGCGTATCCTTTTGTCTTCGCAAACAGTCATTAGTTTCTCTTGAAATTGATCTCTTATGGCATCCTGTTGCCACTTAGAGACTGGAAGAGACAGCTTTCTTCTTTAGAACAATGATGTGCTGGATCTTTTTTGAATTATTGTGTTTATTATCGTTTGGTATGTTTTGTTATCTTCGTGGTCGCAGCAGGTCACTTAGAAGTTGAAATTAGTAATAGTCTAAATAATGAGCTAAAGAATTTTAAGTCATCTCAGCTTTATTGCAATCTTATTGAATTTTAAGGGTTGAGGCTGTTTTTAATCTTTTAATGTATTTAAGTTCAGCATTGGTTTCTCGCTAAATACAGGATGTTTTGTGTCCGATAATGACATAGATTCCAATTTCTCAAACTTGAGCCTGTTTAGAGACAGGCGCCTGCATAATGATCATACCCACAAGAATGAATCGTTATTATCACATAAGAAAGTGCAAGCTTAGAAATGTTCCCCAATGATTTTATTGCACTTCCAGAAAAACCTGGAGTAATTTTATGCAAGGCAACAAGGTAGCTGATAAATGCCATCATTTAGCATGCCTAACAAGACTTAACTGTCAAAAGATATCGACAAAAAATGATAGAACAGGCGCAAGAGGAAGAGAGACTGCGGAAACAAGATGAAATGGACGGTGAGTCAGAAGTGATTGCCAACGTCTAAATTTTTTAAAAATGCAGAACAAAATATATGCTGTCAAGCAGGACCAATTTCAGTTCCACTCAAAGTGGTGTAACCTACTTGTAAAAATGGTAACATGTCATGCATGAATCGAATTTTAGTAAGCTCTCTAATTAACGCATTAACGCAATTAACGCAATCAACTAACGCAAGAACCTTAGTTTTTATTGCCACTGTGAGTCAATGATTCATCTGGAAGTTTAACGAGTGTTGCTACATTTTATCCAATGCACGCCTTTCAGTTTTTTTGGAGAAATCATTAAAGTTCTAAAAAAGTTAATATGATTTCAATTTTAATCTTCAAGCAATATTGCTCAGAGTTTTCAATGAACTTCGCTTGCGATAAGCTTTTTGTTCTTAACTTGAACAACATTTTTTAATTCTTCATCTTGATTTGTTTAGCTGCAAATGACGTCACTAAGCAAAAGGACCTCTCGAAGTTTTATCGAAACTTGTTGGATCGTAATGTCGCGATGGGTGCCCCTGACAAAGAGCAAGAACAGCCTCAGGCGGGTGAATCAAAAAGTGACGAAAAGAGAGAAGAAAGTGGCAAAGAACAAGACTCAAGCAAAGAATACAGATCATCGCAAAGCAAAGACGAAAAGTTGACAGGTGAGCATTTTAGAGATGATTCCTCCCGTAGTGATAGAGGAAAGCACCCCAGCAAAGAGCGTAAATCACGTTGCTCACCCGATAGTTCAGTAGAAGAGGCCAAAGGGAGCAGAGAATCCAAAAGAAGTGACGGTACTGGGGGAGAAAGGAAAGGCGAGAAACGGTTTAAAAAAGTAGGGATCAGATGCAGGAAAGTGTCATCATCGGAGTCGGAATCATCAGAGTTTGTCGAAAGAGGATCAAAAGGAGGATCGGGTATGAAAGAGAGCTCCGGAGGTAAGAGGCATACTTCGAAGTCCTCAAACCGTCGCCATCACGAAGAAGAGCATAGCTCCAGCCAATCCAGCGAGCCAAGTCCTAGAATGCAATCGCGTTCAAAACGTGACCGGAATAGAAGTCAGTCTAGCGACAGAAAATATCGAAAAGACGACAAGTCTGGTAGGCCAAGGTGGTCAGGAAATGTTGAAGAAGAGCGTTTGTCTAAGCGAGCCAAAAGACGGCACAATTCACGTGAATCCAGCCCAGGGCCTGCACGGACAAGGGAGAGAGATGACGAGTCAACGAGAAGAAATGAACAAGCTCATCATCATGTGGAAAAGCAAGGGAACAGTGCTAGTGATAAGAACGTCGTTGATAAAGAGAGACTGAAAATATTTGCAAAGCGAAATGATTCCGACAACGTTCTGAGTGCACGGGAGCGGTACCTGGCAAGGAAACAGGGCAGAGTCGTACCGATAATCCAAAATGATGACTCAGATTAGCAACTGTCGATTGAGAGCACAATACTCTCTTAAGGCAGTCCAGTGGCAGATCCTATAAGCTCATGGCTCGATGTTTTCGCATCAAGCAGAAGCTGGATTTGCAGCTTGTTACCATGTTAATGCCTCGATCACAAAGTCCTGCTGCTTTGCATTCTCTGAGCCTGTTCCACGTGTGTTCAGAAGGTTATTTGACACGTTAAAAGAACGGCAATAAAATGTGGAATGATAATGACTCCGCCTGTTTATGTTTAATGGCACAGGAAAGTTCTGACTCTATAGTTGGCCAAAAAATTCTTAAGAACTTAAAATGTTGAATTTAGTTGCAGTCAAGGAAAGACATTTACAACTTAAAGCAACCAACTGCTTTTATTGCGAGAGAGCAGACATTGTTGCTTCGCAGCATTCTAATGGTATGCAGTACTTGGATAATTGCTAAAAAGAAATTATCTCATCGTGTATTTTGGCTGTAAGGAGGTAGATGAGGTATTACGTGTTTTTTCTCTCTAAGTTTTCTCAGCACCAAGAATGATCAAAGTCGATGCTAGCAAGCGTTTTGCTATTTCTCAGCTAACAACATTTCACAAGACGTGCGCCAATCAACAGCTGTATACTCAAATGGTCTGTCACCACAGATAAAGCTTTATGATATTCCATTTTGTAACTGGTTCTTATTGCCCTTCCAAAGTTCATTCTTGATCATCCAACATGGCACCTCAGACTATGATCATTTAAAAACCTGGTTTGTGACTGCCAGTAAAAATTTTATGCGAATGGCGTAAAGAAGTTTATAATCGCATACGGCTATCAATGAATTGATTGAAATCGTCTTATAAATACTCCCATTTTATGCTATGTCGGCTGTGTATACACGCGAAAGCAGCTGGGATGCAAGGTGTTTTGCAAACCCACTTACATTCAGACGCCGATTACCGTCCAGTTTATTCAGCATTCAAAATCTGTCTCAATATTTACTCAATCTGTGATTTATCTATATCCTCTTCATATATTGCTTGTTATTATACAGAAGAGAAAGCGAAAAATGAGTCATCCTGCTTGCTTTAATATGAAGCTTGAACGAAATTAATTTTTATCGAGACCTCCTATATTCACACGATTGCTGATTAATGTCTTTTTAATGCCCTTTGTTTTTGTATGCCACTCTTCTTAACAGCAGTGTTGTATGTCATTAGGCGTGTACCACAGTTGAACGGGCTAATCCGCTATTATTAGCTATATTTACAGTTTATTTTGTGGAGTAACTATTTATCATCCAAACAATTCAGCGAAGCAGGCCTATTCCACGACAAAATTTGTTTGTTTGCTGATTTTCTAATCTAGATTTTCGGTTCTGCGATTAGCGTCTCCAATATTCAATTCGGACTAGAGAATTAGCTTATTTGTTTCTAGGGCATCCATCATATCTGTTGAAGGCATATATAACTTGCTGTAAAATTTACAAGCGTAGCTGGTTGCAGAATTTACAAGAATAACAGGCTCGGTGCATTGGTGCTACTTGGAACATAGTCATTTGACAGCTTTGCTCATTTCATAGGCTAGCGAGATGTGCCAACCCTTATACATTAATGCTATGTTCGAATGCTGTTGATTGGGCCTAAGATGATGAAACTTTTATGACTTGATAGCCAGTTTTTTGTACAACTCATAACCAATTGTAATCTGGCCTTTCTTGCATGCGAATGGCAGCTTGATAGGATTTATAGCAGTCTAGTCTCGCTCTGGTGCATTACACATAACTCATTAAACAACCCAAGTGAGTGACATAGTTAGATGATGGATAGATGACAGATGGTTTTATGAACTAGGATTGATGAATAGCATTCTCAAAATTTTGCGAACAAGAATACGAAGAATGTAGAAAAGTAAAGACTGTGATAGGGAGAGATAGAACAGGACGATGCACTCCAAAACTCTACTTGTCAGCTCCTTGAAATAGGATCATCATGTTAGGATTAACTGTTTCTAAAGCTTGGCGCAAAAAACATCAAATGACCCATGTTTAATGAGTACTTGGTTAGATATTCTACTGGTTGGGAAACAGGCAGACTTTGACAGCAACTTTTCATACACGCTGCCCGAAGAAAACAGCCTTCAGCAATGAAAATTTCCCTGTTTGAACGTTGAGAAGCTGTGCAATTTGATTCACATCGCTTTGTTGGTCGACGAGACAATGCATCGCGTTCATAATGCGTGTGGGGAACTGAACGGATGGCCATTACAGTTATTTCGACTATTTTGGAAAGCTGCGCAAATAGAAGTCACGAGAAATAAATTGATTTGCTCCAGGGGGGTACTTGCTCTGCGCGCATATAAATTCGGCTGCGTTGCATAAGTGGCTGTTCATATGTTCCAAGCATCAGCACAGGCGGACGCCCCGAGCAGACATCCGAGTTGCGCATTTGCGATGGAAATCGGTGATTTACTTTGTTCTGGATCAATACATTGATATGGCACCCGATGCGACATGCAAGCAACGCCCCTTCTCAGGTTTGTTTGGCAACACATCGATTACTGTATCCTCCATTCCTTCATTGTCTGTCCATTTGACTCAAGGCTCGGGTACTGTAAAGTATAGTGGTAGATCTCCAGTCATACGTATAAGGCAACTTTGTTTTTTTGCTAATATTTTGATCACTGCATATATTATACTGCAGCCTGCAGAGCAGAGCACAGCCTTTTATACGCACGAACAGACTCATTGCAATGATCAATGAGTCAAATTTTCAACTAAGTAACTTAAGAATCAAAACTGACAAACTGTTGCCGTTAACAAGATCTGCATCGTATGAACTTTCTTATTGTTGTTGTTGCTGTTGTTGTTGCTGTTGTTGCTGTCATTTCTTCTCGACTTCAAGTCCTGGTATAGGCTGTTCAGTACATGCAGCTTCCACAGTAAGGGCTTCATAATGACTTCTCAGTGGACGTGTATAAGAAATCTAGCCATGTAACAAGAAATCTGAGCACACGGTAGAAAGCTTGTTAAGCTTGCTTTTAGACCAAAGCGAATGCTCTCTTGCCACCAATACGCATTTTCCCTTTGAATTGCTACTTTGCCATAAAAGAAAAAATGAATATTCCTGCGCAGCATTATCAAAATTTCTGCTTTTGCGAATTTCCGTACAGCATTCGACGTATATTCTCAAAAGTTTAAACCATAGTCAATAGAAGGGAGGACTATGGTTTAAATCCTCCTTTCTATTGACTATGGTTTAAAGTAGCCTGCACTTGATTGTTTAATCGTGGCAGTTCCCTTGCCTGTAAGTCGCAATCCCTTTATTTTGCTTTTACAACCCTTTCTTCTATTTCTTTTACTAAAATGCTTCGATTAAACGCCCAGGGTGCGTATTAATTGTTTAAAAGGTCAAGGCAGCAGGATTTCTTACGAAGGATCATAGAGAGTGCGGAAAGCTATTAATTGTTTATATCTTTAGGGCTTCTATTCGCGGGGGTGTTTAAAAGAGGGGGGCGTGTATTGAAGTTTTTCACACTTCCTAGGCAGAATGTTTTAAAAAACATCTAATGATGATTGCACTTAACGTGAAACTCTGTGCAACAACAAAATAAGTCTAAATAAGTTTGAGTAAGTTCTAGAAGTATAATTCTAAAAATTATCCAAATTTCTTGTTCAAAGTCATCATCAACAAGGTCTTCCTCGATGATTTTCAAAGAAGGAGCAGCTTCAGTCTGTGTTTATCGAATACGTGCCCCTCTACAAGGGGGGGGCGTTTATTCTAGGGTGTTTATTGAAAAAATTGAATAGGGGGCCTTTATTCAAGGGGGTATTTGAAAGAGGGGGCGTTTAATCGAAGCATTACGGTATTTTCACTTCTAAGTCCATTCTGAGAATGCAAGTACGTAAATTGCTTATCAGCTATTACGTAGGAAAGGCCATTTCATTGGAGAAACTGCTATATTTGGAATAAAATTATGCTGAAAAGACACATCTTTGCAACAGCTAAGGTTATTGTCTTTCAAGGGCTCTGCCGAAACTTTCCAGCCGCCTAGTTATCCCATCTACAAACAGTGGTCCCCATCCAGCCAACCCATCCAGCCACCCAACCCAGATACCCCTCCCAGACACCCCATTCAGACACCCCATCCATCCACCCCATCATGCCACCCCACCCAGGCACCCCACCCAGACACCCCTTTCCAGCCACCGCTTGCCAAGTCGCACGTTTTCACATTTCTTCTGCGTCTTCTCCACCATACCCATCAAAAGCGAGCAGACAATTCATTCGTGCGACTTTGGTAATGCAGTTATCGCATAAGCTAATGGGAATATGATAAACAAGGCCCTGTGATAAGCAGGTGATAGCACGCAGACGATAGGGCATTGGCGGCTCATTCAACATTTACAGCATTTGCAAGGGTCTTACATTAGCGAAGGAAAGCAAACATACTGAACTCGAATCCTACATTTTGGCTCAGTACAGTCGAAATACGCAAGTTAGAAAAGTAGCATAGCAAAGCCTATTTCTTTTGGGAGGCATGGGGGCAAAGAGCAATCACTTCTCTTGAAAGATTAAAATCACTGCTTCTAGTAGGTGCAGATTCAATCGTATGTTTCACACTCTTTCAGATGACACATTTTTGTCATATTTCCTTGCAACACCCCTGCCTTTATGACGTCATGGGTGTTTTGATCGTCTAGTTGGTGGAGCATCGAAAACATGATCTTTATATTTCATATATTGATAAACTTGCAAGCTTCAACTAAATGCGATCGCAAAGATAACTTACTACTGATAAAGTGAACTGCATATTATATTGTGCTCTGGAGAGCATCCAACAACTAGACACCGTATTTTATTAACAGTGAAAGTTGTTGCTTTGGAGTGATTTTTTAACTCTGAAACTGCTACAGTCTGCTTCGAAAACGTTTCTTCGAAGCTGCTTGAAATGTTGCTAGAAGTTATTGAACCAGTTTCCCAGTCGTTCGAATTTCTAGCAGACGTTGTTACCGCTGATAAACATAGAACTTGATTACGACCGATAAGGCATTCCTTCCTAACTGTATCTTTTGCTATGGTATCTAAACATTAAAGCTATCCATGTTTTATCATCAAATTGCTAACCAAGTTATAAGTTAACCAAGTTGAGCATCTTCATTGTTTACATATGCAGTATTTAGGCCAAGAAATATCACCAACAGTAATAATGTTGCAGATTTCCGCGCAACGAGGACTACCTGAAAAACGCCTTCAAAACGAAGCTGTTCTTTCTGATTGACTGTTGTTTATGGCGGCCTACGATGAATCGTCTTTCTAATCAGGCCATTCTGAATTATGGTCACCTTCACACTTGCGAATGCATGGATTGAACTGATAAAAATTAGAGTTCTCAAAGACCAAGGAAATTGTTGTTATGCTAAAGAATAATACTTGGTTTTTGGCAGTTACTAACAGAATAATAGAGAATAATAACAAATAGAGAATGAAATAGAGAATGAGAAACTTCTCTATGACCAATAGCTGCCGTTTCACACATTGATTGAATAATGTTTCATTACTTGTAAGTACTTTCTATGACGCAACATTTGATTGAATAATCATAGTGAAACTCAAATTACTTGATAATGAAGAATAATGAAACTGATAATTTGCCAACTCGAAGCAAGCTCTTTTTTCTAACTCATGAACGCAGTCAAAATGGCGGCGTCAAGTTTCATTCATTCTCAATTAATACAACACGCACGAATTCCAGTGGCTTTAAATCTTTAGTTGTATCAATTGATATCAATTTGTCTACTTATCCTGACACCAGCAAAGTAAAATGATGTTTACAAATCCAATGTTTTCTGAACTGGTTAAGGACCTGCTTTTTACAGGTCGTTTGCAGATTTTGATTTGTCGTAGGAATCCTGTTTACGCTGAAGCGCGGAACCTGCTACAAATATTTCGCAGTTTCTAGTAACGGAATGGCCAGTGTTATAACCATGAATTAGAGATTGCTTGGAATAGCTTTTCAAAGAATCATCAGCTTTCTGCAATGGAGGCGAGATAACCACACAAATATTACATACTAGTCCCAAAGAAGATGGTTGTTGTATGGTTAATGACAATTAATTAATGAAAATTATAGTCGATAAAGTCGGTTCTCTGGCATCTTTCGTAATTTCCAATAACATGCAATTGTGACATGTTCGATTGATGCATTGAAAAGTTTTCGATTTGATTATTGCCAAGATTCCCTAAAAGCGTAAACAAAGTTAATGAGAACTACGCAGAATTTTTTAACTTTCGTGATTCAAATCTAGGAATCCTTAAAAATCAAAGGTTGCATTTGACATTAAGAAAAAGTTCATTATTGACCAAAAATTGCAAAAGCTCTCACAATTTTCTTACAAGCTATGTTGTTATGATAAAGTTTGTCACAAGTTGCTTGATAGAGTCTGAAAACCAGATAGATACCCATTGTATCGAGAGATGCTACATTCCAAGTACAAGAAAACTATTTTTTTCATTCCTTTTCCAATACACCTGATAAAGTAGTGCCTCGAATGTAAAAAAAAATTTAAAAAACATTGACCTTAATTTAAAATAAATATATATGAAACTTTGATATGAAACTGGTGTGAAAGGTTTGAAGGAAGCTTGTTTTTTATTCAAAAAATTTCATAGAACTTAATTCTTGTAAATCAAAAGAAAACATCAATCATTCTGCACTGGACAAATGAAAAAGAATTTTGAATGCAAACTAAGTAAAAATCACTTTTTTGGGATATTTGTAACATTTCCTAAAAGTGAAAAATCTAAATGCAAATCAAAACAGTAAATGGTATTTTTATCAAAATCATCGAGCTTGAGTTTAAGAAACATCACCCTGATTTTAAGTGTATAAGTATCCCATTTATAAGAAACGCATCAGACATGAGTAAAAGAAGTTGTTTCTTATACGTGGAGCACTAATGATTTGTAGAAAATAACACTCGTATGAAAGTCACCAAGTAATGTTCCATTTAATTTCATGTTATTGAGGTGGCTTAGGAAAACAAGATGAATTAATATCTTTGATGTACTTTTTAAGAGGAGTTTCTATCGTTTTATGATTATATGAATATATTTATGGCCATTTTTGACGTTTTCCAAACTTCATTCTGAGAGGAAGAGACCATGATAATGACTATGATATGATAAACAATACCAAAGCAACACTTGATTATAATCCAGTGAAGTATTTCGAAGATCTAGGTCGGGACTAAGTTGGAATCCAATGTGCTTAGCAACAGATCTTTATGCAGCTATATTGATATCCACTTGAATTCGATTTAAGAAATAAAGTTATATAAAGGAGCAAATCCTTTATAACAATCTGAAGATTCACTGCCGCGACATTTTCAAGGTATTTGATGAATATATTTTCTCGCAATTTTCTAACACTAGAACCGTCTTTAGAATAAGTCATGTTTGCGAGGAACTAATATGAGAGTCTTACCAAAGCGTTTCACACTTTATGGACGAATTCCGTAATGCCTTCCAATGAAGTTTTATCTCGGTGCATTGTCATCAAGAGCTGATTGTTTTATGATCTGATGGCTTTTAGAATATTGTCATGCATATTGTGTTGATCGACTCTGCTCTTTTCTCGAAAATGAATGGAATGCTTTGTGGCCTCCCAAGAACAGATAAAACGTTTTGGAGTGAGTCACAGCATTACCTGAAAACAGTCAAAAGGCAACATTTAATACCAATTTTGCTCAGTTTCACATTTTTTACTATATCCTCCATCTTATAAAAGCAGAAATTTTGTAACGGTCCTTTTAAGTTTCTCGACCAAATTGATACTGAGGCATTCCCAATTCGTTCCCGTGAAGATGAAGATCGAGCTTTCGTTTATAAAAGAATGAAGTTTAAATTTAAGTTAGACATAGCGCTATCCTGAGATATTCAAATTTTCTATGCCCGCTCATTATATTGAAATCAAAAGTATGAAAAACATGCGACCCCTGCCAATGACGTTTCTTCTGCTTTCGCTTAGTCTGTCGATTTCGAAACGGAAAATTTACTTCTTTTGAATCGGGTATACTCAGAAGTCAACAGCTTTGAACAAAGGCCAGATGCAGATAACAATTTGACATAGCCTATGTGCAAGGGATACGTATATATATATATGTTGTATGTGGATGTGATGGATAAAATTTCATTTGAATGATTTGCAAATGGTTGAACGGGGGAGGATTGTTTATGAGGAAGCCTTGACCCATGGTTATTATAATTTAACATTTAGACAGGTGGCCGTCATGCTCTGATAGGTCGTATAAAAGCGAACTTGGTTGACTTGAAATCGACTTGAAATACGTCGCAGGCCATCACACCGCCGCGTCGACTGGCCGCAGTTCAACCCATTGCCCGAGATGACGGAGTCACTGTTTTCATTTTCAGTCGACGAGGTCGTTTTGGCGGACTGGGGCGGCAAGCTGTATTATGCAAAGATTTTGTCAATCAATTACAGGAGGTCGAGATGCCTGCTCTTGTTCGATGATGGGACGTCGGAAAGCGTCAGTTTCTCCAAGGTCCACAGCGGTAAGTGCATTCACTATAATAGCATCCTGCGAGTATCGAAACGTAACTTCCATGACGCTAGGCCTAACATCCATGATTCACCATGCGCAGTGTGCCTTCCAAGTGTTTTTTATACCTGCTTGTTTGATGATTAATCGAATTTTGAGAAAGTGCAAGAGGGGTGTTCTATCCTACTCAGCTAAGTTCCACCTCGGCATAATCAAATTGGATTAATTTCTAAATGTTATGAAACCACTAATGTGACAAAAGTCGCATGTTTACCGCAACGATAACATTAGTACCAAATGCGATTAAAAAACAATATTTATTCATTCGGAGATTGGAGGATTCTCCTTTTCTATTCAGTGCATCTTGATAAGAACTGTTCGACCAGTATTGTCAAAAGTCGTTATAATACAAGTGTCATAAACGCTTGCTTTTGCATCTAATGAAACGCCACTTATTTGCCATCGACACGGCCTTATTGCTCCGGGGGCACTTTTAGTCTAAAGTTCTTATTCCATTGATTATTCCACTCCCCCCTTTTCTGACTCCATCCTTACTTTGTTCCCTTATTTCCTTCCCCCACCACAGCTCCCCAAATCCGATATTTTTCCCAACTGCAGGTATTTCCATAGCCTCGAGATTTCCTTAAGATTCTCTGTATCAATTCTTATTCGAATGAATAATTTAAATAACATGTCTTTTTAATCTACTTTACTTCAAAGTTTTTGTACATACAACAATTGGTTCAGTGGTCGAGATGATCATGAAAGAAGTGAATTTTACCTGCTTGTAGATGCACGTCAAAAATGAGTGACTGTCAACTGAAATTTTCATGACATCGTCAACTGAATTCATTCAAAACTTTCCAAAAGAGTAACTGTAGACAGGAAGTCAAATAAAAAGAAAATTCATGGGAAATGAGAAATTTTACTTTTTAAAAATTCAGTAATTTTTCAGCAAAGAGTAATGTGCAGCGTAGAAGTTAAAACAAAGAGATCATATCATTTCGAGAAACGTAAATAAATTGCACAAACCTTCTCCTTGGAAACAGGTCTGTTATGTAATTTATTTTCCATACTGTTGTAAGGAAAGACATTTCGTCGCAAAGTTTACGAAGCAACGAATTCTTTTGGCCTTTCTGGTACCTTTCCCCCTCATCAGCCTGCCATTCAAATTGTCACAGCTATTCAAAATACATGGATATTTACGGATTCCGCACATTAGTGACTCTTCAATAACCAAAACAGTTCGTCGCTAGATCAACATACCTAGCAAATCCAGCAGCATATTGACGCCCCGTTTTCTTGTAAAGCCAGTTTGTCTACGGATGATTCGAACAAATGTTCGAAAGTCTGCAGATAGTCTTATGTTCTAGACTATATCATTTGTTTTGTGACAAATAGAGGGTTTATCGTGGTTTTTATCGTTGTTGAGTATTGGCTCTTTGCGAATATGGAGAGCAATGTGACATGAACCCAGGCATGTCCCACTTTGACTTTGATAAAGCATCTTTGGGTCTCGTTTGGGCACTTTGCATGGTTTGCCAAAAGAGGGATGCACCGGATCCTACAATCTCTGCCAATGGAGCACCGTGAGATTTCTGTGATTTTGCAACCCCCGTTCTGTTTCCGTGTCCCCTTGGTGATAGCAAGCCCCTTGCCCCCTCAAACAAGGCAGAGATTATACGTCAATGAAGACAAAGTCGCTAGGAGTAACGGTAACAAAATGTTTGCTTAGATTGGAGGCTGAGGAAAGATAATTATCGTCTTTTAATGTTTTGCTAGCAGTGTTCAGGGTAAGCGACAAAGTCATTAGAAATCGAGTTGAGCAGCAAAAGGATCTTACTCGAAAATGAGCTGACATTCAGGTTCATTAAGTAGCTCAACAAAGGAAGGTATTTTTCTATTTAAAGAGGAAACACAGAGAAACACAGATCTTAATGCCTTAAGGTAATTTAAGGTAAAGAAATGCTATAAAGCTGGTTTGTTTAGTTATCAAAATCAGCCAGCCTTGTAGCCAATCAATTCGTCTTTTTGAAATATCATTATGATTTGGTAGATACAGAAATGCCCCGGCAATGTGGACGCTTCGTGCGTGAGTAGTCCTTGGTTTAAATGCATATCTCCTGTCAAACGACCTCACATCCTTATTTATTGACGCATGTCCAACAGTGCGGTCCTCTCAAATGACTGTAAGAAACATGCTGCAAGTAGATGACATATCTTCTTTTATCTGCTCATTGGTTGTATCGGTCATAAACCTTGGCCTTATCATTTTCTGAAACCGCCTAGGCCTATCACTGTTTGCCCATTTCTCATTTCAGTGAATGAGACTACAACAGACATAGTCTGCGTCGCCTGTAAAGAGGACGCAACGACACAACACAACGACATCGTTCTGTGCGACTCCTGTTCAATCGGTTAGTAGGCCACAAATGCTTCCTTTGCTTTCATTTGGTAGAGATGTTAGTGAGGCTAAGAACGTATTGATGTTAGTGGGGCTACGAACATTTACTTCAATGGGATCATTCTGTAATCCTATTAGGCTTTTGGATAATTGTAGCCCCTTTCTTCGAAGCTATCAGAGGTTCTCTCGTTCTACTTCTTAAACACCTCAACCAAGACCTTCTGATCAGAATCGTTAATCAGAATAAAAACGTTTGACAGAGCAGTGATATAGAAAGGACAAGACAGAGAGTACTAAAACCAAGGGAGGGAGCGATGGGTGGGATGGGAAGTTCGTGAACTCTCCTGTTCGTGCTTTGAAAGGCATTGCTTGTTGTGAGTCCACCTCTGAGGAAATCAAGGCTTCTTGTTGGGAATCATGTGATTCATTGGGAACTTCACTGTAGTCATGGTCTAGAATTTGAATTCGTAAGCACGTTGCTGAATTAAATCCCATCAAAATACTACAAAACTCATATTTGTCTCGCAGTCTTGTTTAATAGTTAAAAGTCTTTGTTTAATAATTTCAACGGCGCAAACAACGACTTTATTTCCTTCCTTTGTTTGAAGCAAGGTCAAATAAGATCGGACTTGAATGGAAAACTGATTTTTGTGCAGAAATCATGAAGAAGTATATAAAATACTAGAGGTGCGGCATTTTTCAGTCTATAAAAAGTAGTGTGCGTAACTTTAATAATGCTGCTTAAACTTTCTTCCCAGTTTCATTGAAACAAAATGCGATTTACCAGGTGTCTTCAATGGTCTCGAAAAAGTTTGCGCTATTTTTTAAATTTTTGTTGCGTAATGCACAAAAGCTGCTCGTCAGAAAATGAGTGGTATTATGGATGTCGGAGTTTATGACGTAAGGCGAGAAGGACCGCTAGAACAGCGTATTTGAGGATAAGAGAAGAAGAAGAGATAACTTCAATGGTCTCGAAAAAGTTTGCGCTATTTTTTAAATTTTTGTTGCGTAATGCACAAAAGCTGCTCGTCAGAAAATGAGTGGTATTATGGATGTCGGAGTTTATGACGTAAGGCGAGAAGGACCGCTAGAACAGCGTATTTGAGGATAAGAGAAGAAGAAGAGATAACTTCAATGGTCTCGAAAAAGTTTGCGCTATTTTTTAAATTTTTTTTGCGTAATGCACAAAAGCTGCTCGTCAGAAAATGAGTGGTATTATGGATGTCGGAGTTTATGACGTAAGGCGAGAAGGACCGCTAGAACAGCGTATTTGAGGATAAGAGAAGAAGAAGAGATAACTTCAATGGTCTCGAAAAAGTTTGCGCTATTTTTTAAATTTTTTTGCGTAATGCACAAAAGCTGCTCGTCAGAAAATGAGTGGTATTATGGATGTCGGAGTTTATGACGTAAGGCGAGAAGGACCGCTAGAACAGCGTATTTGAGGATAAGAGAAGAAGAAGAGATAACTTCAATGGTCTCGAAAAAGTTTGCGCTATTTTTTAAATTTTTTTTGCGTAATGCACAAAAGCTGCTCGTCAGAAAATGAGTAGTATTATGGATGTCGGAGTTTATGACGTAAGGCGAGAAGGATCGCTAGAACAGCGTATTTGAGGATAAGAGAAGAAGAGTAGATAACTTCAATGGTCTCGAAAAAGTTTGCGCTATTTTTTAAATTTTTTTTGCGTAATGCACAAAAGCTGCTCGTCAGAAAATGAGTGGTATTATGGATGTCGGAGTTTATGACGTAAGGCGAGAAGGACCGCTAGAACAGCGTATTTGAGGATAAGAGAAGAAGGAGAGATAACTTCAATGGTCTCGAAAAAGTTTGCGCTATTTTTTAAATTTTTGTTGCTTAATGCACAAAAGCTGCGCGTCAGAAAATGAGTGGTATTATGGATGTCGGAGTTTATGACGTAAGGCGAGAAGGACCGCTAGAACAGCGTATTTGAGGATAAGAGAAGAAGAAGAGATAACTACGTAGATTTCAATAATTACGTAGATAAATGTTGCTGAACGCTCAAAGTTTTTCAGCCTTGTAGCACATGTTGATCCTTGATTCGACAGGCTAGATGGCGAAGTCATTTGTAACAAATTGCGGTATTGCTTTAATCATAGCCAAACAATTCTGACATAGTCATGAAGATTGCAAGACTTCTCCAAACACCTTCATATAAAGCTACTAAATATTTTGTGCAGAATCCTTCTTGATGATTGACTGTGTGTTCTAAAAGGATTCAGAAAGTGAACTTCGTTTTGCCACAGACTAGCCTATTTCTACCGCCAACATCTCGACCTTTGCATTGTGATAGGCCTGCCATCAGTACGATGAATACATCCGCATGAATATATAAAGAAGCAAATAAAAAACAATAGCAAGAACTCGTTATATAGTTCTAGTATTGTTGACGCTCCATAGCCACAGGTGGATTAATCACCATAACGATTTGACTACCAGAAAAGTGATTCAAAGGGAAATTGCCTCCAAAGGACCTTGGATTTCGACTCTGACCCTAATTAACTTAATTAGTTCTTCCGTGTGGATTAAAAGTTAATGTTTTTAGGATTCGAGTGCTAGGAATAACTGTAGAAGAACTATGTTGATAGGTGCGTTGATTCCTAGTATCAGAAGACAGAACGAAGTTTGGCCCAAAGAAAACGAAAATGGTAAATAAAACGAACAAACACTCCATCTACTAAATTTCCACACTTAGACTTATCAAAATTGTCGAGTACATCTTGAAGTGAATCACCGTCGCCAGAAAGCTCTGATAGTGATGCTGACTAGTTTGTAGATATTTTTACCTTTCAGCAACTTGTGCTTCTTCATCTGTTTCGTCTGTGTCAATTCGGTTTGTGCTGCCACTTTCCCGTGCCGTAAACTGCCAAGGCTCTTGTTTTCATTATATCTTGTGTGTTTATTCGATTTTTATTCAAATAGTTCAAGCATTAAATACGATTATCAGTATGTTTCTCAGATGCTTTCAAAATGGCCCATGTAAGATAGCCAAAAACGGGGGACTCTCCGGGCTTTGCCCCAAACCCAACCAACCCCTGTCATGCAACTCACTTCGCCAGTTTTCGTTTTCACCAAAAACACAATCTTCCCTTATTTCGACCACTGCTTGGATTTCAACGCAAATTGCTTGTATCTGTGTTGAAAATACTGGTGCGATAAAGTATGTAATGAATGGTACTGGTGTAAACTGTATCCAAATTGCCTGGTACCACGTGTTGAGGGTTAGTCTTATGGTGCCACGCGGGTGTGGGTCAGTTGCCAAACAATCCTTGAAAGTATTTGTAACTTCATAGATTACAAGTATGCAGAGACTTCATGCCAATCTATTTCCATACCAAAACCATCGGACATTTGCATACAGGTCTTCTCTTTAATCTCGCTGTACAAGTCTCAAGCAACGATTAAGGAACGGAGTTTTTGTCATGAAGTAGGTTGGAAATACGCTATTTTATCTTTAAAGTCATCAAGTTCTGAAAGGCCTCTTTTTCATACCTTTCCTTACAATTCGTTAAATAGTTGCATGAGTTTCCTCCTCCACATCGTACCCTCCTTTTTCCAAACTGCTGCTTAGTTAGGCTTTTGGCCAGAAAGCGGGAATCACCCCCAACTTGATAGCGGGAATCACCCCCAACTTGATGGGTATGTAATTTATTAACGGTGTGATGTTAGTCAGCCATTTTGATTTGATAATTAGGGGGAGTCAGCAATCTATAAGCGTTAAATGAAAAGACAAATGGCCACGTTTGCTTGAAATTAGTTGCATGATTAATTTATGGCTATTTTCCCATTGGTCCATCAAGAGCAATGCTAATCTTGTTTGAGAAGCAAGTAGACTGACACTGTTTTATCGTTGGTATTGAAAAGCACATCACTAACGTTGCTTATGTCCTCCAAAGAAGTAAGCTCCTGAGACAGGGTCCAAAACAACGCCAGCCTCATCTTATGTATCTCATAACCCTTTGCCTAAGGATGAAACAAATTCCTCTTTCTTCTCTACAAAACTGAGAGAGAATCCTTTCAAAGCAAACACTTTCGTGTCTTGAAATTTACCCCCTGTACCATGCTTCGTGCAATAATCCTGGTGTCAATTAATTTTGTCTTGACTTAGTGGCCTATCAAGGGACTTGTAAGTTGATAGATGGTACCTGTGGAAGATGTCTCGTGAGTAATCAATTATTTAGGACCAGGAATGGTTATTGTTTCATCTCAATACAGGACGGGTAGATGTCTTAATAACAGATGTGACTAGCAATCTGGACATTGAGTTGCTTTGGTTCTTGCATGTCAAAAAATTGAACTCAAACATCAAGGCTGCACACGATAACTGGAGCAGAGAGTCTGGTAGAAGAGATTCGGCAAGCAATTCCTGAAGTAAGCGTATTACTTTCCTTGGAATTAAAACACCTGTTAGATATTCAAAATAGCTCCGAACAGCGATTTCACAATTAGTTTCGAGAAAAAGCGCATGATTACTATGTTATGATAATCGTACGCTTTTTCTCACAGCCTCTCGCGTGGTTCTCGATCCCCAACTGGCTATTAATTTTGTCAGCACTTGGTAGTTTCCTGACGTTGGTAAACACCTTAGGTGTGTGAAGCAAAATACTACAAAAAATCGAAGAAATTAACTAAAGATTGTGGTTTTACATATGCTAACTTGTTAAGTTTCGTTGTTATAGAATTCGTTTTTTGAATACAAAGCAGCTAAAGAGCTTTCATAATATTTCACACTTCTTTGAAAGTGTCATTAAAGTATACCCTTTAAACAAGAATTTAGAGCCAAATGGCCTACATGACAAAAATGCTAAGAGCGCTTAGGTATGGTGCCAGCTTGTTCTGGCTGTGTATTGCACTACCTGCAGTGTGGTTACTTAGTCTCTAAGCACAACAGAACTGGTGGATCGTAGCAAACAATTTTCAGCAGGCACCAAATGAATGTGAGAGATTCTGGAACAGGTTAAAGGAAGAGTGAAGCAAAGATATCAAAACTATAGGCGGTTCTCGGTTCGGCATTTCTCATGGTCTTCTGCAAATGGTAAAGCCATGTATAAACAACAATGGCCAAACGCTCGTTCGAGATTCTTTTGAAAAGCATTCGCACTTCTCGGGCAGGGATTTAGTTCTGGGTAGAGGAAGTGAATGTTTGCTACGTTGAAGTATCAGTGGCTATTTATTTCTTAGTCTCTTGAGGGGGAGAACAATAGTTCAGTGAAATGTCTTCATGGCTGCTGTTCTTGAGTCGAAATGACGTCACAAACTCCTTAGAAACGGCTGATATGCAGAGACACGTGCGATGTAATTGAGTCTCTATCGTGGCTGTCACTGCACATGGCATCCTTACCCATCTTCACACGGTCACGTGTCTGTGTGGATAACATTTTAGGCATCAGACTCCACTCTACCCCTCCATATGTAACAGCACCAATGGTGTAGTAATATGAAATCACGTGACGTATAATTGGGCTTTTATGCCAATGCTTTACTGTTACGACTTGTCACATGTACTAAGCCAAAAAGATGTCTAGTCACCTATCAATCATATTTGTTTCATGAGAATAACACTTTTTAGAGCATTTATCCCTTCCCGAAAAAAGCTAAAAAGACCAAATTAGAAAGCTCTTCCTTTCTTCATTTCTTCCATTCGCATGTCTTCTATTTTATATTCCTTGTATGGTTGGTACAATTTCTAGCTATTCATAATTTAGCCAATTAAAACCAACCAAGAAAGTATCACTCTTTTATCAATGCTTAATATAACGTAAGTTGAATATAATAAATGTTACATATTTGTTCATTGGCTCGAACTGTGTATACCTCTCTGGTTATGGCTATGATAATTTTGTCCTAATACGCAAGGGTCTCCTCCTCAGAGGAAAAGGTGCTTTCAAGCTTTCGTTCTTCGGTGAATTTGAAATACTGGAGAATATCCCAGAAGCCAATCTATTGAAAGTTGAAAATAGAGAAAAATTGTTGTTCGTCTAAGTTCTTATTTGAACTTCATAGGCTCAGTTAGTTCTTATTTTGCATGATACACTGCACTTGGTACATCGAGGGTAATAAAAAATTGCGGGGAACGCTTCGACGAGAAGCGATTACCTATGAGTTCCTATTGCAATGCAAGAATCCGAGGAACAACGTTTGACGTCATAAGGGCATTTGTAGAGCGCAGTATTTTGTGACTATGGCCCTTTTTAGAAACCTAAATGCTTTAATACAGATGACACCAATGTTTATACAAGTCTTATAAAACTATCATAAGGTTATTTAAATGTAGGGTTAGTTTTTTTAATCTTGCTAGCTTTTATGCTTTTAATTTCATGCCTTTATGTGTGTCACGTTCTGCCTCATGGTGTCTGGCTACAGCTGGACAAAACGTGATACTGTGTTTTTAAGGTCCCAGGTTAAAAAAATTGCGATTCTGCCCGGGACAAAACATGGCAGAGAGCAGAAGGTCGTGCTTATTTAGCTGCTCTGCCTGAAAGAAGGTTTTTAGAAAGGGTTTGCTCTAGTTTTACTTAAATTTTGAACCATTGATGTTCACTGGGTCTTCCTAGGCCATTTGCCTCACTAAAAACCGAAAGAATTCAAAGTTGGACAGCTGTATTTTAAAGCGACTATTAATGTACGATTTGCAATCGAGAACATGTGCATCAGCAAGTGGCTTTTGCCGGTGGCTTTCAATATACGTTTTAGGCACTCAGCCTTTGCAGTACGAAAAATCTATTTCACAAGTCATATTGTAATTCCAATATCCTCGCATTTAAGTCACTCTTTCTTCTCTTCTTTCTTTTCATAAAAACAACCATTTCTTGTAGACAATTAACTGTAGGTGCCCCTCGCAATCTCTTTCCACTGTGGCCCTACATAAGCATGACAAATGTATTCCTGGTTTTCGTTAAAGATGCTTAAACTTGTTAGTCATTTTGTTGGTATGAAACACGTGGCGGCTTTTAGGATACCTGTTGCATGGAGCTTTTTAATTAAACGGTTAAGATAGATCTTTCTAGCTTAATCAATTTCTAACTAACAATGATGATAGTTGCCAAGGTGAACAGTTTTAACCTGGCGTATGCTTAGTGATACGAAAATATAGAGAAAAAATCTGAATGAGAAAGTAGAAAACACGTAGAAACCGCAATCAATATTTTTGTTTTATTTTGGTTATGCTGTGACAACACGATAATGCTTCAACCTTATCTTGTGGAGCTTATGGAGGTAACACCATTCTGTAAGAAATCAGAACTGTTGAATAATTATTATTTGTCTTTTGTCATTCCACATCAAAGTAGTTGCAATCTAGTTTCCTTGGCGTGATCAGTTTTGCAAGCAAAATGACGCAATTAAGGAAATGTGAACGAAAGTGAGGCTCGATGATTCCTATTGAAAACGTCTCTATAGGATCGTTGCTTCCTCAACAAGGCCTGTCCTTTAGAAAATCTATGACTTGGATCTAGCACAACAGGTCGCTACAAGGTTAACAGGTTTTTTATAGTATGTTGAAGTAAGATGTGGCAATACACGTTTTCTAGATCTATTCAGAGCTTTTGTTTAAGGCAACAGAGATGTTTAAGTGATTTATCTACTATCGTTCAAAAATTCTTGGGACGATTCGAAGTTTCGAAAGACCCTTATGATAAAAGCTTTAAAAAACATGCATTTGATCCTCTCTTATTAAGTACGACAACCGGCTATTTCCATGAAACTTTTATAAGACATTGTTCATGTTTCGAAGTATTTCAATTTCGCCAAATTATTTGAAAAATATTAACCGTAAAATTGTTGTAGGCCAGAAACATGAACATGGAGGTTATCAAAAGTCGTGTAATATCATACGAGAAGCGTCTGGAAATTATCTTTTATAAAAATAATGGTAAAAGCTACCAAAAAACTGCATCAATTGTGGGCTGCTCAAAGAATGCAGCTTTCGCTGTATGCAAAAAGTTTTTTAATTTTAGAACCGTGAAAGATTTGCCAAGGGTTGGCAGACCGAAGAAGTTCCAGACGCCCAGTCATGAAAGGTCTTTATTGAGAGATAAAAAACAGGATACATCCCGATTAATTTGCCAGAAGGTCAAAGCGCAGAGGTTTCAAATTCTGATAATTAATTGTAATGAATCAAAATAGCTGAAATTTTGCAATTTGTTGATGCTTTTACTGCGTTATTTAGACCATTTTAAAGGATAATAGGAGTGTTTCAAAAGATACATTTTTTGATCGCCTTAAATTGTTTTCATTCGCAAGAAGGTTCGAAATTTGGAATCGTCTCAAGATTTTTTGAACGGTAGTGTAGAAATGTTATGCGCTGTTTTTCTAAGAAATGCTTTATACTTACATAAGAAATCACAAAAGCTCCAAATGCCTAATATTTTCTCTATTTGCAGGATTTCACCAAAAGTGCCATAAGCCGTTCATCCCAGAAGATGCCTTGGACTTCGACACCCCATGGCACTGTACGTTTTGCATGAGCGGCGCAAAGAACCCACACATTGAAGAGAACCCATTTTCCTCTACCGAAGGAAAGAACTTTCCTAAAAAGGTAGATAGTGGGCAGAATGAAAGTTTGGGAGCCCCATTTCTTTGCTTCGTTTATGTTTTCTCATCACTACTCTCAACATGGTCTTAAAAGTTCTCTTAATAATTTCGCATGCAGATACGACCTGCTCAGGACAAAGCCCATGAAAACGTCTTCATGGCAACCATTTCACGCACTAGAGGATAATTTGAATTTTGATGTTTTATGAACTTTTTCTTGATGTGTTAAAAATGCTGTTTTTCTACTACCTGCTTTCATGTTTTGAACTTTTTCATTCTTCTAAATTTTGCTGAAATTTCCTTCAGAAATGCTACACTATCATTGATTTCTCGTTTTCATAATGAAATGGCTTTGGCGTAGAACCATGATCATAACACGACGGAATAATATTTTCTAGCGCGTATCAAACAAAAATAATTCCCTGAGGAGGAGCGCAGAACAGCCTCTTAACGGCGAGCAGAAAGAAGCGAAAGGCAGTCTAGGCCTAAAGGAATTCTCTATGAATAAAAAGCATGATGGCGGCAAGCAGGAGGTGCTAATCTTTCAGGACAATACATTGGAACATGACTGGCGCAAGAGGCCCAGTCTTGTCAATCCAATGGATCAGTTCAACATGCTTGGAAGCAGGGCTTGTGAAGACTCAATCAAAACAAAAGGTGGTAGTTTGAAGCATCACAGAGAAGGGCCACGGAACAAAATTTGGCAGGCAACTTCTGATTCATTGAAACTTTATAGTCCCAACACGGTACAGGCATCACAACTGTGCGATGGCAGACCATTAGACAACAGTGTTCACGAAGACCGGGTGAATGTCAAACATGGACGGGGGCACACGTATAATAAAGGACGCATGCAGGGAAAGATGGGGCGACATGCTTACAAAGGCAGCTTAAGAGAACGAATGACCAAGCGTTACAATCCCATGGGACGCCCTTCAACCAATGCAAAAAGATCATCAGAGAGTTTATATACAAACAATAACTGTTATAGAAATAAACATGGACAGGCAATGCAATTCGTCGAAGATGAACCTAAAGTAGGAAGGCTCGATGGAGTTGTGGTTGAGCAGGGCCTGAGAGAGGAGCAGGCGGAAGAAGAGGTGAAGAAGAAGCTGGTGTGTATTCCATCAGTCAACACGGGTCACAAACTGAAGAGTAGATTTAGCCGGATTGAAGGAAGGCAGGAACAGAATGCTACTTGGCCAAAGACAAAAGCAAATGTTAATTCGATGCTGATTCCCAGTTGCAAAGAATCCACAGCAGTTCTATTGAGTGAAGACCACTCTGATGGAAAGGAAAGCCTTTGGCCTAAAGAGCGGAAAAGGCCAGTGGCTTCATCTGCCCTCTCTGAAGTAAATGCACCATCTGAAGGAGCCTTTACGTCGGCATTTTCATTCACTACTGCGTGCTTGTCGGAAAGACTTGGCAGTATGGATAAGCATCGGTCGGAGCTAAAAGCTGATTATAAGAAATTTCGCTCAAAGGACATTGGAGAAGGACAACTTCAATGTAAACACTCGGATGCAAACACGACGTTTCTAGGTGAAGTCCCTGTGCCTAGGCCGCAATCTTTCAATGCTATCAAGTCTTCGAAAGATTACGCTTTGAGAACTAATGGCGATGCCAATGTTAGCTGCGCGGGAGACTCATGTTTGGAAGAGACGGGTGCTACTGCGCAGGAGATTATTGCGAGTAAAGGGAGTGTTGGTCAGACGGCGTTGAAAGACGTGTGTGACAGTGGCAAAGATGTTGTTGGTAGTAGTAGCCTGTGGAGGCGGAACACAGTAGAGCCTCCTAATGCGAGTACAGAAGACTTACAACAAGATGCAAATAGCAGCGACATTGTAGAAGATGTCGTGTCTCGTTCGAAAGATGTCGTGTCTCGTTCGAAAGATGGCGTGTCTCGTTCGAAAGATGGCGTGTCTCGTTCGAAAGATGGCATGTCTCGTTCGAAAGATGATGTGTCTCGTTCGAAAGATGATGTGTCTCGTTCGAAAGAAGCTAGTATGGAGATAGAATTGGCAGCCCGCGAAAATGAGCGGGGAGTGGAGGAAGACGATGGCAAGAGTGAAGGGTCAATATCGGGCAGTGAGGCTGACCTCAAAGGTAGTCTTATCATCGATTTTAAAGATGAATATTTTCATCCAAGTGAAATATCAACGAGCAAAAATGACCACCCAACTGAGGAAGGTGCTCATGGTGACGAAAGGGTAAAACGTAAGTGTTTAGGAAACAACCTGACCGTACAAGAATACATGGCCAAAGATTCATTCAGCAACCAGGGCTCTTTGCACAGGAGCACTGGAGACAAACTCATTATGGAATGTAACGAAAATGGTAGAAAGTCACTTGGCATACGTATCTCTGATGTCTTTTCACTTAAAAGTGGATCCAGCCCAGCAGGCAGTGCATTGTCGTGCCCGGCACATGACGTTTCAAAGACAGCACCAACTGATCGACTTATAACTGCACCCAAATCAATGAAGGATGTTGTTCAAGCTGCAAATGAAAGTTTTAATGATACCCTCGTCCTTTTGAATGTTGACAGGAAACAAAAATTTGTATCAAATGACAGCAAAGAGGGTCCATCTTCTGAAACTCAATGTGTCACTATGAGATCGAAGAAAGCAGAAGAAAGAACCCAACATGCTTCTGAAGAGTCAGTTGAAATCTCCTCAGAAAAAAGGAACCTTGAAACATTGCCGGATGGTGGACGGCCGATAAAATCTAAGGAAAGTTTTCCACAAACTGAGCCTCATTCTAATAGTGAGCACGTGGGCAAGAAAAGAATAAAGAAGGTTAGGCCCAATGTTAGCAGTCCTGTAAGTGGTAATATCTTTGGTCGAATATCGTTGGATTTACCTCGTCATAATTGGCTGATAGAGCGACTGGTGAACGAGAGAAAATTGGGCAGTGATGATTTACAGGGAGAAAATCGAGAAAGTGAAGAAAAGGGCACAGAAAAGAAGCCAAGAAGGAATAGAAGGAAGAGGCGCCTGTCGAGCAAAGGAAGAAGCTCTGATGGGGACGGGCGAGAAAACAGAGTAGCAGAGACAAATGCTGATGATGTCATCAAAGACAAAGGCAGCGCTGAAGAATCAAAGTCAAGTGAAGAAGATGCAACGATGTTGGAAGGTTCTGATTGTGAGAAAGTAAAGTTTGACTCACTGAACTTAGCAAATGAAGTAAAGGATGGTGCGCTAAGAGATGAAGAAGATAGGACGTCTTGTGGGGAAAGGCAATGTTCCGCATCTAATACAAAGGAATCGCAAAGAAAGGATGAAGAGTTTGATAAACTTGGAATCGAAAAGAACATTAGGCATGAAGTCTGGGAAGATTCATTGAAAGAGAAGATTGATTCACA
The DNA here is from genome assembly GCA_003864495.1 of Nemopilema nomurai. Classification (NCBI taxonomy): domain Eukaryota; kingdom Metazoa; phylum Cnidaria; class Scyphozoa; order Rhizostomeae; family Rhizostomatidae; genus Nemopilema; species Nemopilema nomurai. Next base: position 316,590 of record PEDN01001358.1, on the reverse strand, counting down.
CGATTCCGAAATTACAGTGATCAAAGCGAACTCAGAAAATGAGGGTTTGATGAAAAAGGAATGCTCTGTTACTAGTTTGACTGGAGACCAGGAAACTGGGTATAGTTTGCAAAAAAACCTGCTTTGAAAGGGTGAAGAAAGATGAAAACAACTCAGCGTTGAAAGTTCCAATGCCAAGAGCAAGACTGGATCACGATACGGAACTGACGAATAAAAACAAGCTTGATGGTGAATTCGAAGAGATTGAGATTCGGAAGCCCAAACCGGAGATATTGTTTGCAACCAGGCAAGGAAAATCATGCAAAAGTGCGATCGTTCTTCCTTATAGTATGAAGAGAAAAGCAGAGACCAATGAACTCAGTCACGCATCGAGCACAGGCAAGTGTGATTCAGAAAAGGAACTTGACTGTGAAGGGACTCGACCTGATCTTAAATATACGATAAACCAATTAAAGTCTATGGAGCAACAAAAAAGGGACGAAAAGTCTCAAGATAAACACCAAATTTGTTTGTACCGCGAAGAAAATGAGGGTCAAAAGATTTTAGCAGAAGCCTCTGATTTGGAGAGCGTTTCTACAAATGAAGAAAGTTTCTCAAGCAGCCGAAATAAGAGACAGTCCATGCTAGTCAGCACGATTTACGCCAATCAAGTAGCAATAAAAGAAGAGAAGTTATCTCCTGAAACAAATGAGCCTTCACATGAGAGCCTATCACACGGATCGAAGAATGAACTCCTAAATTCATTAAAGATACCAACAAAGATTTGCGGAAAAGAAGATGTAAATTCACTATCGAAATCTGCAAGCTCCAAGCAGGATTTCAATCGGATGAAACTAGGCACAGTTCTCCAAGAAATGAAAGCACAATATGATGGATTATACGAGCGTTCAAGCCCAGACTATACTGCGAGAAATAAACGATATCACTTCGGAATTACAAATGATAAGGAGCATATCGATGTATACAATGTTGGCTTAAGCGGTATTTCGAACAAAACTAATTGTATTGACGCGGCTCAAGTTGCCCCAAGTGATATTGGATATAAGTGCAAGGAGGATATCTTTGGCAATAGACCGGTCTCAGAAAAATTGCCTTTTGATCTAAAGGAGAAACTGGTGCCAGAGCTGGGTAACCCAAGGCACTTGGCTCCTTCTGGTCAGCCCCTTCATGTAGAAACTAATTTTCGGGAAATGGCAAAGTGCGCGAATGTTTCACGTGCCGTAGATACTTTCTGGAATCGCAAGCCGATCATTCGAGAGGAAACTCCAATAAAAAGACAGAGAATAGGTATTGATTCTAGCAGCTCTGATGCGAGAAACTATAACAACAACCCACATCAGCGGTCTTCTAGTGAAGGGATGTACGATATGCATAAGACTGTTGATAATACCTCTCCAACTCTTGATAGCAAGGCAGCTACCATACTTAGTATTATCAAAGACGACTCCATCTCTGCTTCAACCAAGAAAGAACTGCTCGCCTACTGGAAAAATGTCAAAACCGAGTCAGTGGTTAATAAAAAGTCAATCGGACATACATCAGGAAAAGGTGCTGTCATTTTCGAGTCTGTTCGTGGTAGAAAAAGCCATGTGTCCCCTTTTAGGCCAAGTCATGACATCCAAGGGAAAGAAGAGGAGAGCCGATCGCGCCTGAGAAGTGACTCTGTGGCCGAAAGGGCTATTCGGGACATGTATGCATCGCCAAAAAGAAATGAAAGACAAATGGCTCGGCAACAGTCATCGGAAGAATTGCGTCACTCGTTCCCAGGCATTTGTGAAGATCAAAGCTTGCTAAAACTTTACACAGGGCAACAAGAGGTCACAAGGAAAAGGCCAATGGAAAAGACGCAGGGGCATGCTGAAGATACTGCTACACTGGATGTACGCGAACGTGGTTTAAACCTGGTTCAAGACAAAAAGGTGGGCCTAGTACCTAAAACATAAACATAAGTATTTAAACATATTTTCCAGCTGTCTTTGCCTTTCCTGCTTTAAAAAGTAGTAAAAGAAATAATGCTCGTTTTTTATTTATGCCATACAATGTGATTTGTTGATATAGATTGAGTGCATCAGTTTTTTTCAGTTTTGCCTTTTTAATTATTCATAAAAGTTTACTTTTTAAAAAAATGACCCAGCTGACCTCCCCGTACAAAAATTGCAGGATCAGATCAGGAAATTCTCTATAGAAAGCGATTATCATCATCATCTATAAGAGCATTTTTCTTTGCATGCATTTGATCTACTAAGAGCGAATCCATTAAAGTTATGGAATATATATAACAAAAGAATGTAAGTATAAAATTCAATGAAACATGGAGCCCTAGATTATTTTAGGCTATACAATTTCTTAGTAAGGAGATGTTTGAATTTGTTTACTAAACATTGCCTGAAAGTAGATTGCATCAAGCAATCGATGTTTTGTACATTTACCGTCTTAAATGTTGGATTAATATCACAGTCCAGAAAAATCGACGGCTCCACGGCTGAATTATAAAAATTGTAGCCGGAGGAAGGGTTTAACTTTTTCTGAGCCCAATTAATTATCTAAAAGCGTGGCGGAGCAAGTGAAAGCTGGGTATGAAACTGATTATAGTTAGGATGATGACTAGCCTAGCAACTACTCCAGCGAAAGCAGTGTAGTGAGAAGATGCCACCATACCACCAGAGATTGATTTGTAGCTTTGCCTTTTCCTTTCGATAGGCCATAGACCCAATGACAACCATACGAAAGCACTGGTCACGCAGCATCACTGACATGGGACTGCCACTCCCTTTGGATAGCCAGAAAACGGGTCTGGTGTATGCTTCCTCGAATGGACATTATAAGCCCTGTTCCAAGAATTCCCTGAGATTAGATGGAATCGACAATTCATTGATGCGTAGAGAAACCTCACCGTTTCCTGTTCAACAACAAAGTCCGATTGAAAAGTACGGATTCTGGTCAGCTGACAGTACAGCAAAGCCCAGTACAGTTAAGGAGGAGCAAGGCACTGGCAGGCCGCCTTCCAGTGACATGCACCACATTCCCCGACACCAACACGACCCCCCTGCTACTACAATGTTCCATGGCCATGAGGCTTTTAGGATTAATAGAGATGCCCACTTGCTTGAAAAAGGAGTCCCAGGTAATCACGGAGGCCTTTACGGGAATCATCGGGTACGAGAGAGTTTTGTTGAGTACCACGGGTTAGATCGATATGCGGCCAACAGGTCACCACAGCGATATGACCAGAGGCACAGTTTTCGAGAGGAATTTGACAACAAATACGAGCAACAGCAACATAAGCAACAACAGCACTTGAAAATGATGCTGCAGCCGAAATTGCAAATGTGGGAGTCGGAGAAGTACTTAGAACTCAGGGAATTTCAAAATAGTTGTCCCAAGGCTGCGCCCCAAAAATTTAGCGAGCAGCTTCAATTTGACTTCACCTCGCAACAGAAACACTCATCATCTTCTGAGCTACAGCAGGACCTACAGAACATTACACTTCAGCAACAGCACCAGCAAGAATTGTCGCGTCGCCACAGCAACTCAGCTCCGTATCATTTCCCAAGACGATACCCAAGCATGTCACCACAGTCACCATTAGAGAGCTTTCAACCCCCCTTTCCAATGTTTAACAATAAACCTCAACACGCCAAGGAAAGTCAAGGCCGTACTAAGAGCTTGCCGGGGGTTCCAGCAGATTTAAGAACTACACAACATTTCAGACCGATAGACGACAGTAAAAATAAACGGGCTAGGAATCCTGTTTGCCAGTTTTGTGAATCGACTGCCAAGTTTCTCTGTTCCAGATGCAGAAATGCTTGGTACTGCAGCGAACGATGCCAGGTGAGAATTGATTCAATTGTTTAGGGAGACTCTTTTACACGATCAGTCAAGTAGTATATGACCTAGTCACTTACCCTCACCACCTATCATCACTTTCTAGTCATTTACCAAAGTTTTTAGCCATTAGCTTTCAAGACCTCTCTTGGTTGTCACGGTGTGTTAGAATCACTATTGCGCCTCAGCAACAGATGATTTAGGACTCAGAGTAATTTTGTAGGCATCCTACATTTGCCAAAAACAGCTCTGCGTTGCTTTTCTTGCGATCTTTTGGCCCTGTTTGGAAATAGCTTCATGTTGCTCAGAATACCACAACAACCCTTTCCATCAACGCAACTCATTCATTGCACTAAAATGTTCAACATAAATTTTCTTGCCGCTTCCATTTCAAATATGACAGCTCGAACCTTCGAACATTGTTAAAATTTGTTCAAGGGCTCATCTATGTTATGCGTAATGACGGATGTCAAACCGCCACCACACATGTGACACTAAAAAACATTTTACATTCTATCTGTCTCAATTTTGTCAGTGTCAGTGACTGTGTCAACATTTCATTAGCGTCTGATTTCATTTTTCAGGTAAAAGATTGGACAGTTCATGGCAAACGGTGCATAGTAGTTTCGAAGCAGGCGTGATAAAATCGGAAAAGCTTTTGCAGTTTTAAGATTGTCACCATAGACATGATACTTTCATCAGAACTTTGGCGGGGAAAGGGGGAAGTTGATCGAATTTGAAGAGAGATCTAGTGTAAATCGTAATCTATTCAATATCATTTTAAAAGAATTTGGTGTAATAATTACGCTAAAATTTTATAAAGTTTATAAAATTTCATTATTTAACAAAATAGCAATTTTAACATCTGTAAAAATTTTGATAACTTGTTTTGTAACGGGGAGGTGTTGTACAAAAATCGGATTGATTTTCTAACCAAAGTTGTAATAGTGATTGCGACTCGTTTCTTTCACTGGTTCTTTACAGCACTTTGTGCAAGCTCTATTGGTCTCATTAAAAACCGAAGATCTAGAACAGCGATTTCTTGAAATTTTGCTAATTTTATGATTCAGAGGCCATTTTAGATTGAAATATAATTATTATAATAACTATTGAGAATTGATAATTTTTCAATATTTTGCTCTAAATTTCAATCTCATATTGGTTTTCTACTCACTGCCAATATTGTAACGTGAATTAATTTCCTGACAAAAGTTAATGTGTTACAAAATTTACCAACAGCAAAATGCTTCTCTAAAACTAAAGTTATGCCTAGAATCTGGCTGTCACATATACACTAATCAGTGTCCGTGTTTTTTGGCTCATTTATTCCCAATTGAGAAAAAGGAGTAATTTTTGTCCTAAGCAAAAGTGTCGGCTTTGATACTTTATGGGAAACGGGCAACAGTGAAGTCATTAGTCTTGTGGAAACAAAATAATCTTCTCTGGAAGCTGTGGAGTCATAGCTAGGGCCACGAAAACACTGCCTATCTCGTTAAAAGTGACCACTCTACCGGCGAAATGTGTATCTGCTATCAAGATAGGCCAAACTGTCAAACAATGGTCACTTAATTGACAGCTACTGCAAATGGTAAACTTATTTGGACGCTCTTTAAAAAGCTGGGCTGTGTGACATCCTTCCGTCTTTGCTTCCGTCTAGTAGATGGCCTTTCATTCTGATTCTTTGTGTTCTTTCACTAAGTTAATTTCATAATTCTGCGAGTGCATTAATGTTCAAACTAGGTGCTTCTGGTTCACTGGAAAGTGCAGCTAATTCCGATCTTGGTATTAAGGATCCCCTCTAGTCTAAATCTTATTATTGGTGTCATTGGTATAACATGTCTGGAAAGCTTTAACTAAATGAGCTTTTGAATGTAAAATATTTTCATCCGTAATTTCGTTAGCGAATGAATAGGGAATAAAAAATAAACATATTAGCTCTTGGTTTTCCCTTGAAGTCTTCATTTTGGGGCTATTCTTCCATTTGACGACAACAACAACAACAGCAACAACAGCAACCATAATAAAGTTGCTAGGGAACTGTGAAGTCTATACAGTGCAGTAAGATTTGAGTACATTCGAAAACAGGCTTTGATCCACAGCAAGCAGCCCAAAACTCGCTTTAAATATAGTATGATTTAGAATCAAGAAAACCGATAGAAAAGCAAGTTCACAAGCTTAAGAAGAAACGCGGGTATTTGAAGAGAATATGCCTCTTCGGAAGCAGTCTAAAGACTTCCAGCCGCTGTGGAAAGAGTGGGACTACAGCGCGCAAAAGGAGGGCCAACGGAACACGGTTTATTTTGTCAATGGTGACCAGTATACGGGCGAATGGAAGGACAATAAAAAAAGTGGTAAGTATTTCCCGTTCCGGGTTGATGTCATCGATTTTGTATCTCATCATCTTCGGACCTTTCTAAAAAATGAGCTTCAGAATTAAAAACTTCACCTTTCAATTAGATTATACTGGAATATTCATCATGTTGTACAGACATTTCTTTAGGAATGACCGTAATGTGCCACTGCAGTGAAGAAATGCTATCAAATTTTTTTCAATGTAATTTTCTCCACATCTAGCTTACGCTAAAATTTTTTAGCTGATACTGTGATATTTTCAGTCTTGGTAGACTAAGGCTTCGATTGCTTATAATTCATTGGGTACAAATATACAAGTTGTTTCATTTTTTAGTTCTTCAACACTCAATTTCAACCACAACCGTTAGCTTTGCCAAATTCTTCAGTCTAGATGCTTTGGTAAATTTTAAATAATGCTATTTTATTCACAGGGAAAGGGACATATATATGGAAGAAAAAGGGAGCAATTTATGACGGAGATTGGCTGAATGACAAGCGAAATGGCTATGGCACATACAGTCTTCCTTTACCAAATGGTGGATATAAAAAGGTTTATTCCGGAGGCTGGAAAGATGATAAGAGACAGGTAAACGCATTACAGTGTTTAACCTATGCGAGACCTTTTGGTATGCATATGCCAGATTCATTAAACTGTATTGTTCCAAGAAGTCACATTTTTAGTTCCCACTTTCTGAGAAGTAAAATACTTCATACTTTCAAAGAGTCATTATTGTTTTTCTTTTTGTCCATGGTTTTGCATGATACTAAATAAGTTTTTTTGAGTGTAAAGTCATTTTCATTGTTGGAAATGATTTTGCTTTTTGAGAATGCGACTGGAATGTGTTTTTCAATCATTCAGGGGTATGGAACAAACTTTTACAAAGGAAATGAATACTTTGAGGGTGAATGGCATGAAGGAAAACGAAGTGGTTGGGGAAGGATGTATTATGAGGATGGGTCTGTTTATGAAGGGGAGTGGCTTAATGGAATGCGCCATGGGAACGGAATGCTTAGACTTGGTAAGTTCCAAAGGACATGTTTACACATGTCAGCATTAGCTAAAAAGCCAATGATCAAATGCTATGATACAGTTTACTACACTACAGCTGTGACAATTTATAGGTGTACTGCCATTTCATTTGATGATAACTTATGTTCCACTCAAATAGTAAATAGAGAAGTTACCTCAGGGTAGGCTACAGTTTTTGCATAATTCTGAGACATCAAAATAAGGGTGGACTGGTTTTTATGTCCCTACTTTGTATATATTGTTATCTTTATATCCAACAAGATCTTGCTTGGTGCTGTTCACAAGAGATTTCTACAAAGCAGTTAGATTCAAAGCTTTCCTCTTCATTTGTGGATTGTATTTGTATTCAGTTTCTGTTTTCGATCTGAGTTGTTTCTTTGTATTTGAAGCAGATCCAATTGTTGGCTTTAAAAGAAGTCCTTCTTCATTGCTTTTATGCACTCATATGTATATTATATATATCAACTACAAATTTATAGAGACTACACTTAAAATTTCAGGTCTAATTTTTAAACTCTAAATTCATTAAGAATTTGTCTTTCAGCAAATGAAAATAGATATGAAGGGTCATGGATTGAGGATAAAAAGCATGGAGATGGGAAATTTTATTTTTTGGATACTGGACAGTTGTATATTGGTACTTGGGTAGATGATATTCCAAAATGTGGGACATGTGAAGAATTTGGGAAGGAGAATGCTACTAACCCATCTCCTTATCCTCTGCCAGAGGTGAGAATTCACTGTAGCTAAAAGTTCTAAGGATTTCTTGGAATCTAAAATGCTTGAAAAAGTTGTCTACTTGCTCTCAAATAGAGTTAACATGAGCATGTTTTGTTATTTTTGTCCTGCAATATTTGGGGGGTGATTAAGGGAACAGAGCTCATTTTTTTATTCCCGGCTAATTATAATTCCTTATGTAAGGGGGTGATGAGCTGCAAACCTTTTGCAAAATTATTTCTTATTTTCTTTCAAGAAATTCAGACAGCTGTCTGCTGTTATTATCTAGGAAAATGCACAATGCCATGTATTGCTATACTTAAAATAAAAGTCACTTGATGATATAATATTTTACTTCATTTTCCTTTTTTAGTGCACACTTGAAAAGCCAAAAGAGGTGTTAGAGGAAGCAAGAACTGTAGCATTGGAAGGTCATGGCTGATGTATCTAGTAAGCTATATACAGAAAAGTGTGCATTTGATGATATTAAATGGCTATCCTATAAGCAGGGATCTTGGTAATTTAATCATTAATGGCCAAAAATTTCTGTAAAAATACAAAATCATCTAACATAGATCTGTGCAACTGGGATGGGCAGAGATTACTTGGATCTTTTCATTTTCTTTTTAAAAAATGAATGTTTCTTAACTGTATTTAAAGTCACTTTCTGTGTTGAAATAGCATGCTATAGCACTTACTTTCAAGCTTCACTCAGTACAGTTGACTGTAGCTTTAAGAATATAATAGTAAGAGCAAGCTAGAGCACCTTTTTCCAATTGAAAACGGTCACATGGACATGGTTTATCCCAGAATGCTGTTTAATGGGGTAGGTAGATGAAATATTGCTTTATAGAACTGGTAAGGGACCTATTAAATTTTTGTAAAGTGAATCCCAAAGTTGATAATAGCAGATTATAATGTAGGGAATGTAATAACAAGGAAGTAAATTGTTATGAATAAGGAGGAAAGCTCCCATTTAGATAAAAGATAGCATAACATCTATATCTGAAGTCATGAAACATTGTGAAGTAAATAAAGTTTATCCTCTGTTATTGCGTTATCTGTCGCTTGATTGAATTTTCGTTAAACAGATGAAGTGCTTTGTTATGAAAAACCCATTGGCAATATTTGAAGTTCATTAGTGAGCCATGAATTTTGATGAAAACGTTTCTAAAATTTTATGCTTTTAACTGCTTTAAAGTTAGGACGAGCTTAATGAAAAGTTTGTATTGCCTTTTATATTAGCAAAAATTATTGGGAAACATAGCATTATCAGGGAGTGTTATTCACACTGTTTTATAGCAGATGAGTGATTTAATTTTAAAACACGCCATTTGCTATTCACCGTCATCTTTTGTTACAAAGAAGTGCAAGGCTATGCTGAGACAAAAGGCTTTTGCTGAAACAGATCAATTTTTTAAAGTCTTAGTTTGAGATCAACATACGGTGAGCAAATCTCAGAATAAGTTTTAGGAATCAATGGCCCAACAGCAAGATATTAAACTTTAAAAAGCCTTGTGTACAACAACTGTTCAGTGACAAAAACTCTCAAGCGAACTTCTCATTTAAGTTTTGTGTATGGTGAAGGATGCAGAATTAGATTCATTCCATGAATTAGATGAAAGCATACGGAATGTTGATTTGAAAACAAGATTTTGAACAGCAGTCAAATCAAACTCAAAACAAAACTCAATCTTCTGAAGGCACTCATTATATCCATAACTCTTTACGGTCGCAAAAGCTGGACAAACAGCAAGACCATAGAGCAAAGGATCCAAGGCTTCGAGATGAAATGTTACCGCATTTTGTTAAAGATCAACTGGAAAGACCGAGTGAGTCGGTGCTAGCAGAGAAAGAATGCAGATATACGATAGGAGAAAGGTTGATTGAGACAGCAAAGAGAAGAAAGACATGGTGAGTGGAGCAGAGGAAGACCCAGAAGGAATTGGAACGATCATGTGAAGATATGGTGAAGCAGTAGTGCAGTGCATACGATCAACACAAGATAGAGAGAAATGGTGTCAACATCGAAGGAGCCCCAACGGCCAACGGTTAGCAGAAGAAGATAAAGATATGGGAAATACTTAAGATGTTCGAATGTCCGCTTTAAGTACAAATGCAGCCTTCATGAGGGCCGAGGGACTATTTTTACCCGTGGATTTGACTATTGTGGAAAAACTCTCCTTTTCTGTAACTGCAATAGTTGAAGTCCAAATGAGCTAGGGTCGTTCTATTTCTGCTCAAGTCACTAATCAGAATGAATCTACAGCACATTCATTTTCTAGAATACAGGGATTTTCTAGCTCACCGTGGCGGAGCTAGAAAACAATTCTTAGTGGGTGGGGTACAAATTTAAGATATGCTGATAATGCTGCGATAGAAGATTGTTCTGTACAAAAAGAATTGTATGGATCATGTAAAGTCTTGGGTATCGCTAGTTATCCATATGAATCTTTTCATGTGTCCATACATATGACGCGAGGCTCCTTAAACGAGTCATTGAAAATACAGCATGATAAGCTGTTATGTATTCATAATGCGTCTCTTGTTTTTAAATAGAAGTATATTGTCAAAAATCTTCTTGTTTTTTTTTAAAACACAATCTTATGAATTTCACGAGAAGATTGGTTATAAGAAAGTGCTGTTTCCTTCTCGAGGGAACTTTTTGACATAAGCTTATTTTGGGGGCACTAAATTTGATAGTGTCTCCATCAACCCACCAATACCAACTTGAATGATTTATTAAAGTTTTAACCTACTCCACAAACCCTCTTGAGTTTATATTAAGTTTCTCCATCCAATCTCTCTTAGCAGCATTTATAAAAACGTTCATTAATCAATTAAGTATCTATGATCTGTCAGGTAATTTGAATACTGCTTTGGAATGAAACAATTAACATATGGAGCAATGTATCTCAGTGCATCACTGAGATAAGCATTAGCAGATGTGATTTTTATGGTAACCAGTCAAGATAAAAACTCCAGGAACAGTGCATTTCTGTTTGATTGTATTAGCAGTTTAAATTGATAAATAGTAACAGCACACATTATTACCTTAAAATATAGAAAGGTATTGTTCACTATTTATTACTCACTGCAAGACTTAAAAAAGCTAAATACCAGTTATATAAAAAGTTAAATATATCAAGTGAATCAGGAAACTCTTAGATATAAAGTCACAAAAACGTAAGCCAAAATTGAATGGTATTCTACTTAATATTGCTAATGGTACTATAAATATTTGTACAATATAGCTATGATTTGCAAACTCTCAATTACTTGTGAAGTTGAAGAAACTCTTGCTATAGAATTGTTGTAATGAGTGCTCATACATTTTGGATATCAGATGCAAGGGGTTGAGCAGCTAATGCTGTTTCCCCATCCTCTGAACCAAGCTGCTTTGCAATATATTGAAGTTCCAGCATACCCTTTGTTCTTTGTACAACTTCATGTGTAATAAGCTTTCTGTAGAAATGGACTGCAAACCAGATGAATATGATGGATGTCGGGAACATAACAGCAGAGGCTGCTATTGCTGAGGCAATGTTAATTGTGTAAAGCTTTACCCACAAAATAACTGGGATCTCAAGCAAGAATAGAAGTGTCCCAAGACCTGTGCTGAAAATCCAAGCAGTCTCTACATATTTGTGCAGATTTTCGTGTGGTGATTCACTTGGTTTTGTCTCATGTGGGATACTCTGTGGAGGGTAGCCTCTGGATGTTTCAACATTTCTTATGTTTTCCACTGTCTCAATATTTGGAAGAATACAAACTGAGATCATCAATGCAAAAACATGCACAGAGATCAGACAGGTTGTGAGAAGACTGAATGTTATTACAAGAACAGACGGAAGATCAGAGCCAATATTCAATTCCACCATGGCAACCTATAAATAAAAGGAAAAAATGTTCTCAGCGATCTTGTAGAACGAAGAAATACATGATAAGACAGCATTACAACTTTCAGGAGCTTATCACTTTGCTTACAAATAACACGCTGGACAACTAGTGGAAATGTCTAAACTATAAATAAGTTTCCTAGTGCAATACCAAAATATTCCACAAAAGAGAATATTAAGTAAAAGTCATTTAATCTTCTTGTGCAATTCAAGTGCATGATTGGTCATTGTAACACTTTAAATTAATTGGGATACAATTTGCTTCATATTTATCATTTTGAATAGCTGAGGTAGTCATTTGCAAAATGAGATCTGTTTTAATGAAATAGACTCATTTTTCGTTTTTAAAATTCCCAAACACTTGAAATCGGTCTACTTTATACTCTTATCTGACTTCAAGTAAGCAGGTAAACATTTCATAGCATCAATGTTGAATTTATTATTTCATGTCGCCATCAAAGCGTTAAGGAGGACGGGCCTTTCGAAACTCAAATCAAGGTGCAATATATATTTCACTATATCTCGCTCACCATTGCAAAACCCGACATCAAGCCAGATGTTCTGCTAGACGCCTTTAATTTTGCTTTGCTTAGAAAAAGCCCTCTCCAGTTGCGAGGCTTGTCCTCTTCATCCCGTGCAGCAAGCATTTTCTGGTGTCGGATTGGCAAAACAAAGGAAAGCTCCAAATTGCAGCCAAGCTCCTAGACAATAACAAAGTCGCATAAAAACTTGGACTTAGGGTACCCTACGCGAGGTCATTCGTCAATCGATTCGTAAGTGTCATGCCTTGGTGACCTCGATGATACCTAGTCTAGCCTTCGTCATCCACTGCATAAAACAGAATAAATTTCTTTCTCACATCCACTATGTTTTTATTTTCTAACAAGTTCTGCAATGCATAATTAGCACTAATGAATTTGTATCTGACTTGGTGCAGTATTCACACAGATTCCAAGAAGTCTTCGTTGATCAAGTGGTCACCATTCTCAAACCGCAACAAATCAGGCCTTTTCAAAGAGCCTCTTCCTTGCCCACCAATATCAGATCGAGGTAGATTATTCTTAATTATGCAATAGAACTGAATAAATGCTTCTTGTAAATTTATTCAAAATGGCTTTGTCCTTGACAATAACAAAACCGCATGTTTTACTTTATTTGGCACACGGCTAATAGGTAGCTGGGATTGGATTGACGGCTGTGCATGACCGGTGCTTGGGTTTCCACCGGAGCAATCTTCTCACGATTCTCTAAACCATGGCCAACAACGAATTAGGAAGACGAGTCCTTGTAAGTAAAGACAGAGCCATCGTCGTGTTGCTTGTCCTAAATAAGATTCGCCCATGTTTGTCTTGGTTGAATTTTCGCTCACCTCGCAAATATACATTCGTACCTTTACGTGTTTTGCAGAGGACAAAAGAACGGAAAAGCTATCAAGATAACCTTGAAGATGAAATAGAAGGCAGAAGGCGATTTGATGTACACGAAAAGCTTAAAAGTGATAAATATAAGTACGAAGGCAATGACTGTCTCGTGCGCAACATGGAAGGCAAAGGTAGTATCTTTTGCAACCTCAAATATTTGGCTTAGTAGAGAGTGCCCCCCGGTTTTTCCGCTTGTCTTTGACGACACTATCAACTTGAGAATGTGCACAAGATCTAGTGCAATTTAGAAAGACTTTACACAGATATTCCCAATTAAGCATCACAGTTCAACATTTGCAATTAAGTTCAATGGCTGCTTCAAAAACAAAGTGATTATGAGCAAATTTACTGCCAAATTGACGAAAATTGAGTGATGCAATGTGGTTTAAGTTCGTTCACGAACATCTCTTTGCAAGCTGTCAAACACTTTCTTCATGAGCACGTTTCCTATTTGCAGATTTTAACCTCCAGTTTGTCCAAGAACACGGCTTTACTTTCCCTCTGAAGTTTGAGAAAGCCGATGGGCTTGGACTAAGGTGGGTTGGTATTTCGTCTCAGCCAAATTAAATGTAACTTTTAACTACTCTAATGAATCGTGGCCCTAATATTTGAGAGTCTTCGTATGAAAACAATTGTTTCCAAATTTATTTGTAAAGTTTGTAAGATAATCTTATCAATTCTTTGCATTGTTACAGACTCTTTAAGTTTTTGGGCCTCTTAAAACGAATCTCTCCCTACCAAGAACTTTCCAACTTGCAGGATGCCATCCGCAGATCATTTTGACGTAAACGATGTCAAGTCGTATGTAGGTAAGAAGTATTACATTTTATTTTACAGAACATCGAAGCACTATTATAGTAAATTTTTTTTCCTACCTCAGAATTAGACATAAGTGCAAACTTTGGTTTTGTTATTGTTTCATTTGCGTGAATCAATTCTATATATTTTTATTAATTCCTGTTTTCATGAATTGCTTTGTGCTGGGATTTCTGAAATGCCTGGATTCTTTTGAATTAGTTTTTCTTAAAGGTCCGGGTTCAGATTCTGACATTGCTGCCAATCATTTAGCATTTTTCTTAAACGGTTAAGAACATTTTACCAATCGTGGTCAACATTTACAACCCAAAAGGAAAATTTGATACACGTGGGCTTGAGCCTGGAGTTTTATCTCCCTTTTTTCGTTTGATTAAAAGTATTTTGTTACGGAACGGATAAATCAGAAGACCTAGCATTAAATCGTTATCCTTTTGCTTTGTTTATTATTCATTTTCATTAAGATATTTGAGACAATATCTGTTCTTGCTAAAACGATCAAAACAATTTGTAAATTGAGTTGATTTTTAGTTCATGTTTCCAATAATCCGGATCCGCTTTGAATTATTTAAGGTCGTAGTTATTCACGGTAATCATTTAGAGCCTTCGTTTCATTACTGCCAGCTACTTTCTAACAGAAATGGTCTGAAGTCGAAACGAAACACACTCTGTTTTTTTATTTTAACAATTTCACTCTTGGCCATGCGAAGTTTGCGTGTGAAGTAAAGGCTGCAGTGATGAGAGTGGATATTTTTAATTTTGTTGTCGAAAACTCGGATCTATGTTAGGTAATTTTCATGCCTGTTTCAACTGCAAGCTTTTTGCAGGACTTATGGGGAATGATTTTTGGTCGGTTAAAAACTGTTCAGTTGAAAGATCAGAGCTGAATTGTGTATTTCAGTGCGTTAAGTGTAAATGGTTCAGCTCGATTTTAATGGATTTATTAGCTGTAGAAATGATATTTTAAAGTTTATGTAAACAAGTAGGAGAAGCGAGAAGGAGATGTCACGTGGCCCTAGTTAAGGTTGAGTTAACTTAGAATGGAGTTGACGGTCATGCCAAATTCAATTACCACTTTATGATAAAGTCATTTCTTGTACCGTTTGCTACAAAACCCACACACGCTTTCGACAGAATCCACTTCTCAAAATGGTGTTTTCTAGAGTAAATCTACCTCGGACTATTCAACTTTCCTTTTTGAACCTCAAATTAGGAATCCCCACGGATGTATTTATATTGTTTTGAAGAGGGTCGATCTTTAATTTGAGCCACCAAAGCAAAGGTTTTCCCGTTATTAAAATCCGGCAGTTTTCCAATTTCTGTGAATAACTCGCTGCGTGGCAAGGTTTTCTTATTGTGATTAAGTAGTTCTGCTGTGAATGAGTATTTAACATTATTCCTTGTGGTGGATACTCACAATAGTGTTTTGGAACAGTTTATTTAGCTACAGGGTGAAAGTTGATTCTGATCCAAAAACTTTGCGCCAACCCTAAGTTTTATGTAACGTGCTTTGATGTGTCCCACGAACTCGCTCACAAAATGCTTCACTTGGAACAATCAAGATTAATTGTTGTCACTTTCTGTGACTAACCATTAGGGACGTTTAGTTTTGGTTTTAAGTGACAAGTATTTCCCAAATCACGCAAAGATAGCCAGTCGAAAAGGGAATTGATTGATCATTCATTTTGTATTTATTGACCTTGAATTCCGCTCGAACGTGACTCGTAGCATTTGCTTTCATGACCTCGACAGGAAGTAAAGGTCTTGATATTTTAGGCCATCTCAAAGTATCATACCCAACGTGTTATTTTGTCCAAGGGCTGTTATTTTCGGGGAAAACACAGAGTTGTGGAACCCGTAAAATTGAAACTTCCCTTCCATTTTATTTCAGATGCCCAAAATATTTTATCTCTTGCTTTGGAAGCCCTTTACATCCAAAATTATTTATATTTTGAAAAACAGTGATTCAAATGCATCTCAGATTTGTGGTTGTGCCTGCAGTTGGTCCTGTACAACTGACTACGAAGATTTAGGGCCTGCAGTAAAATGATATTATGCCCGACAGTGCTATTTTAGATAAATAGTTTTGCTTCCCTTGTCACTGCCGCGCCGTAAAGAACACGGTTCTCACAAAGCGGTTTGAAGAATCACAAAGCCATTGTTGACAGTGCTAATGCACGCCAAGGGACCTTTCTAGCAATGTCTTTGGTTCTTTGACGTAAAATGCCAGAGGTACACAAAGGTAGAACTTGAATAGCAATGTGTGCGATGGAACACCAACGTCAGTGTGATAAATTAGTCCATTCATCTGGTTTCTTTTGACAAAGTTATTGTGAATGCAAAGCACTCAATGCCCGTAACCATCTTAACTAGAGGTAAGGGGCAGGCAGTTATCAGTTTGTGGGGGTGTTAGAATCTGCATTTCGATTATTTATGTCTCTGAAAGACTCTACTTGCTTTTTCAAAGTGCATAAAGTCTCTTCACTGTCTAGGCAAGTATTTATGATCTGTTGAGCTGTGTTTTCAAGGCAAACCTTTAAAGTTAAATTGCTTCACAGTCAATAAACAGCCCCATTTAACAATGACGTACTACTTTTGGAAGAATCTAACGAAAGCTAATGCAACATAAAATCTCTGTAAAGTTCCTTCTTTAATTCATAGTTTTCTTTCATTGTTTCATCAATGAGGTTGTGTCATCGTTTTTCTATTGATGTATTATTATTTTTGCCCTCAATTCATGGACTTGTTTATTCCTCATTTTGTCTTATTATGATTTTACGTGCCAATGATGGTAACGCTTCATTTTGGCTTCGTATCACACCAATGAAAGGTGTGTCTGTAAAATTTTCACTAGCTTGATAGGATTTCAGTTTTAAATGCTCATAAGTGTCTATGTCTGTGTTTATTCAACTTGTGATGTCACAGATTGAAGATGATAAATGTAGTACATAGAATAGGGCGTTAGGGGGGTAAGGTAATGTTAAAAGAACCTATGGAAACACCTATGAAGCGATAGCTAGAAACGACTTCTTGAAGGCTACGCAGAAACATAATACTTATGCCACTAAAATCAGTGCGAGACGATAATCCTGTTTGGATATCAACTAGCTTTTGCCCACTTTTGCAAACTGACAAAAGGTATCTTAGAAAGTCCTTTTGCACAAGTACTCTTTGAGAATGAATTTTCCCGCTGCAGGGTTGGCTTGTCGGATTTAGAAGGGCTCCAAGTAACTGTATACGTTAAACAACAAACTTACAGTCATGTATCATTTATTAGCAATTATAATTTAGTATATCGTATATTGGTATTAAATCATTAAAACCATTAACGATTGTTCATTATAAATGAGCAAAATAATCTCTAAAATTGCATTAAAAAGATATCGAACTAAGTAGCATTAGACTAAATCTATTATTGCTGTTTTGGCTATTGTATTCACGCTCCCTTTGTCTCTTGCTCATGGGTCAAAAGGTTTTACTAGCCAAATTTGTAAGCAGTCAGATATATTATTTGCACACCCGTATATCCCTAGGAACATCTCTAGATAAAGGTTGCTTTGAAAAGTTTGAATAAATTACTTCAACATGGCAAATGTGAATATTTTCTTAGACAGTTGATGATTGTATGTTTGCAAATTTTCGTTTCAATTAAGCTGACTTGCTTCCCTGCATTAAAAAACGACTCAACATCAAATATTCCTTGAGCTTCCCATGGAGAAAGGCCTTGTTACATCGAATACATATATAATATAGATATTGTATGAATATATGACCGAGTTTGCCCACGTACTTTACCTCAGATTTCTAATTCTCTGTGCTGTTCCACGAAAAAAAAACCAGGCAAAATTCTAAATGAATATCAGCTCAAAATGTCCTTCAAAGGTTTGCTTCAAATTTTCTCATTAACCGCCATTATCGAGGCGCCATTCCCAATTGTCTGGTCGACTGGATTCACAAAATCACCCCTGCACGTTAGATGATGTTTCACAGAACTCGAATATAATAACGGAAGCCTCACTTGCCAACCAATAACTACTTCAAATGTGTTTTGTACTGTATACTGGTTGGTTTTGAAGTCAAAAGCTCTTACATTGGGAGACGTAACTTCTAAATAATTAACTTAACATTTGCATGAAACTTACCAATCATACCCCACTTTGCAAACGCTGTATTTTTCTTTGGACCAATGTAGAAAGTGCCCTATATGCGGTCAAAACATTTGTGAAACATGTTGTGAGGCCTCTGTGTTTGCAATGGGAGATTAGGAGAATCTCTTTGCTTTCAGACCCAAAATCGAATCAGCGCACAAATGATCTGCCATACCTTTGTATCTTTCTGTGGAAGCTTTCGGTTATTGTGTCTGAAAAGTGTTAATTGGAGGGCGTGTCTTTCAAACTCGAGAAAGAAAAAAATGCGATCTCAATTGTTGCTGTTGGTATCACCAATTTTCATATTGTGGTGGCCGAAAAGTGTAAAAACATAATTGCTTTTAACAACCCTGCAGCGTTGAATCCAGCCAGATTTATCTACTGAACAGTTTCAAGAAGGCAAAACATTTATTTTTCTTGTTGACAGCAAAAAGCTGTTCAGTGTCCCGCTGTAAACAGTGAGTGATTTTGATAAAGTTGACAGTAAAGTACTTTTTTTATCAAAATACGATGATTAACGGGCCAGCCAATTGACCTCAACATGATCCTCAATGTAGGATATGTGATTGAAAACATGCCAAGCCAGCCCAAACAAAGTTGCAAGCTGGCAAGTTGGTCGTAGGCTTGTTTATCTTCATAGCTACATCGTTTGTGTAGTTTAAAATATGCAGGGAAAACGTGAATTGCAGAGGTTATAGATTGTCCTGCCATCCTGTCAAAGGCGAAGGGTCGTGAAACAATTGTTCTGTAAAGTTTGCACATTTACCACTGTTGAAATTGTTTGATTGTTGTTGTATAAAATCTTGCATATTTGAAAATTTATTTAGTGTTTCAAGATGCTTTTGGTTATGCGGAAACTTCTGGAATCTTTATCAAATAACTGGCGTAATGAAAGTGCATGAAAACATGATGTTTAATGGCCAAAATCATGTTTTGCCCATAACCAGGCAGCTGAACGAAAAAGTCAAGAACGACTTTTGGGAAAAAGTTCATGTAAATGATAAAAAAACCGTGGAAGAAACGAGATACATGTTGGAAAACATTCACAGTACCTTTTGTCGTAAAATTATTGTAAAAAGAATTCTAAATTTTACTGTTATTAGAGAAAAATTGCATGCGGCCTCACGTTCAGTGTTGGGCAAAGCGGGTACCTCTACAGCCCGTTAAATTCGCGTCTAACTCCTTTGCCTACCCTTTAATTTGATACAAATGTTTTCTTTTATATCAATTCACACTTGTGTGTCATGTTTTCAAACATTTATGTGCTCTTTTCCCTTCAAAACTCCACAATCTTTTGGTTTGAATGCAGTCAGCCTAAGGTCTCAGATGCGGAATCAAGACGGGGGTCGTGTCAAAGACAGTTTGTGCGTTGTTCTTCGCGCCTTGCTGCAATCGAAAGTTCGCGTTTGAAATCACCAAGAGGCCTTGGCAATTGTTTGCACTTCGTCACCTAAACACACCTTGAATCAGCAGTTGTTTTTGTTTTTCCATTGTTTGTTGTTTAGATGGTTGTGTACCTGCTAATGCATTCCAGTGCAACTCTCGATTAGGCCTATTGCTGTTTCAGGCTGTGTGTGCGCCAAAGCTCACACGCCAGAAGGATCCTTCTTCGTCTCTGCATTCTGACTTCTGGTTAGATGTAGAGAAATAACTGGCTTCTGATATTTATAATATATCCTCAAGCCTATGTTTTAAATTTACTTGAAGTTGTTTAGAGTTTTTTATTTTAGCCAGGTAGTTATTTGGAATCATTTAGTGCCAGGTATCGTGAAATGCTATCAGCTAGGCTATTTGCTTCGTAACACAATTTCCTGTATTAAAATTATTGAAATGTTTTGTATATTCAAGTGGATCTTGAGCAGTTTATGTTGCATGATATTGGGTGAATAATCTACGGTTTGGCCACCCAATTACGTCTTTGCCTTGATAAGAAGCAACGTGCTGATGTTATTCAACCTTTATCACTCATTTGCGACTTCAAAGCCATTTTACGTGATTTCTAACGATCCACAAGGAGAATTTAGCCTATTTGCAATATCAGTTTCCATATCCATTGGCATTGCATGCTAAAATACTATGATTTATTTTCTTTTCTGAAATTTTTGTGGTTACAATTTGTGAGAGCCAACTACTTCAAGCTCTACACATGTCTTCTGTTACCAAGGCCTAAGCGTTAGACTTTCCTCCCCATTGTGTCATGAAATGTTTCCAACTTGCTTCTGCTTTTCAAAATGTATCGTTTATAAAATGTAATTGCCATTTTAGTGTTGGGTGTACGTTTTTTCTTAACATGTTGTGTGCAAGGTGTGGGATCAGTTGAGAAATAAGCGTATACAGTGGGCGTTTGGCCAAGGGTATACAGCATAGGCCAACCCATTGGAAAGCGCCATCGTTGACTTCTCTAAGTAATGGTGTTTTATGTCCACACATTGATGTTTACTAGGTGAAACAATGTTGCACCCTTGGTCATTAAGACTGTTAGCTTGCCGGCTTTAAAAACGTGTAATAGTATGTAAAATAACAGCAGAAGTTTTCAGCTTGGCACTATTAAGAACATTTTAAGGGTCAAGTAATATTTCTAAATAGCTTTGATTTTTTGGAAAGATCTCCTGTTTTCAATCCGTTTGTTTCTGCTAAACAAGAACGAAGTGAAGTATTTGTAGCTAGCGCTTTGCTTATTTGGTTTTTAATGTTTAAGGGTATGTGTTTTGTTGTCTGACAAATAACAATTCAAAAATGATTTAAGCCTAGAGATTCGATAATTTAAAAAAGTCGGAAACTAAGATCACTCTCTTGTATTTCTTGTAAGAGGACGTTGTTTTCAGTGAGCCTTAGGCGTGCTAAGGAAATTATGTCAAAATTCTAGGTCTTTTAGTCGTCGGACAAGGTACTGAATTTGTACTCGCATGAACAGGTTCACGTGCTTTTGATTTTGATTTTCCCCAGAGAAGCCCACATCATCCCGTTCAAATTTGGGAGAAACTTAGAATATGAATAAATATTGACTTTTATTTAAAGCATACAGTTCGTTACATGCTATTACGTCATGCTGTAGTGAGTGTGAGGATAAACGAGGACTAACATTTGAAATATAAGGCAGTGAAAAATGATCTGAAGGCCCTGAGATATCATATGGGCCAATATTTAAGCCTTGGAATACACGGCTTGGTCACTTAAAAAACAATCATAGGGCTTTGATAATTTGGACTCAGGTGTGACATTGATTTCTGGCAGTAGCCAAGAAGTTTTTGGAAACAAACCGTATTTACAACCACATGAAAGTGACTGCAAGTCTTTTGATGATGTAAACGACGAATATTCTGTTAGTAATAGTATGACGGGACATGTTTAATAGATAGCAACACTGCTGTAAATATAGGCCCTTTGCATGTACCAAGGTTAATCATAACATCGTCCATTAAAAGCATTTTCGCAGTTTTTGAACCCGTGTTTGAAGACAAGTGGGCAAATCATCCTTAATTCTAAAAGAGATGATGCGATGCCCCCTCGCCTGCTAAAAAAAGTAGTGTACCAATAAATGAGAAAATTTAGAAGCTCTTTTACAGGTAGATGGATTTGATAAATTTAAGCAATCTATTAAAATTGAAATTTGCTGTTGAGTACAAGAATTCTTAGTGTGAGTGAGTAAATGAACAAAAAAAAGCACAGGATAACCTAAAAGGCGCAAATGACAACCCGAAAAATGAACATTTGTTTCTTATGAGCCTGATGAATGGGAGTATCCAGCGCAATGGTGAAAAGAATTATCAATTGCACTTAAGAATCAGAAGAATTGCATTTTGTGATAAATGTGTATTTAAATTTAGATATTCGGATACTAGAATGACAAATTTCAATGAGAATTAAGGCCTAAGGATTCTAGAATTGCTGTTGGATTGTACATTTTACCTTTTACCCAAAAATTGTTCGGCATTCTAGGCCGCAGAACGGAATTTGAAAAGTTCAGTTGAGTTTTTCGTGGCACGTGTGCTTAGAATGGTGATCCCAAGTCATTCTTCAACCCTTTCATTATAGACCTCTCTATTAATGGATGCTATTAGTGGAAACAAAGAACAATTGGTATTACGGTTATCCGTAACCGATGTAACTGGCTGACATGGAATCGAACACCAACAAAACTTACTAGATTACCATTCGTGCAGAGCATAGGCGTTCATATATACCCCAAGCCCACTCTAGGCCTATTTCCAGGCTGTGTCTTTTTCTTGTCTTCTTCATGCCATGTTATCACCAATAGTCAGTCGCTCCACCAAAGCCCATGCAGGTGTGAGCACTATATTCTTGTTTTACCTGGTTTCGCCTCGCTTTGTAAAATTATTTTTCATAAAAATCTGTCAGTCAGAGATCCTTCATCTTGTTAGCAGGATACACTTTTCTTTGTCTAGATGTTAATTTTAATTTTCTATGTCATCTGAAGTATAAAATACGTCTAGGATGTTATTGTCCCTGGTTTAAGTGTCATTAAATTCTGTCCTTAGTGTTTTAGGACAGATCAGTTATTTATGTGTAAGGATTGCAGAGGTCGCTACCTCTGACCCCCAAGTTTTAGGACTTTGACACAGGCATTAAACAGAAAAATATCAAGTCTGGTGCGTAGGGGAAGGCTTCTCACTTTCCAGTATCTGTAAATTTCATAAGTCAAAACGCTGGAAGAAGTCCCAGGGAATATTGAGAAAAAATATACAACTCTTCCCTCTAAAGCAGTTGCATAAATCTGTTCTGAGCCTTATGCACAAAAGAGTTTTCTCCTTGTTTTCTATGAAAGTAGACATTTTTTCAGATCTTGAAGAAGATTGAAATAGTTTCCCACTATTAATTCACGAAGCCGCAATTTCACATTGAATGATCCTTCTCAAGCAGATTGCCTCATTTCATTATAGTAAGAAATTTTTTTTTTGGAAAGGAATTACCACTTTTATCCAAAATAAAAGTAAAGAGTTGGAAGGGTAACTACCAACAGATTATTATCCTTACCAAAGTTTTGTGTGTGTGATTTTAGAAATCAATTGGAAAATAGGACATATAATGTATGACCATAATTTGAAACTACACAGGTTGCAGCAGTTTTGTCAAAAATTCCTATGTTGCTGTTACTGGCTTTATATCTAGGTTTCAGATAGGTTTTCTACTTGTACACGGATCGCTGTCCGCAGTCTGTGTAACATACCAGCTTGGTTTTATAGTTAAGAAGGTTGTGGAATTTCTCCTATGGACGAAATGAATTAACGTAGAAGAGCGGAAATGTGGGAAAGTTGAGCCAAGCGAATGCAATATGATTCAAGGTCGGGCTTAAACTGCTGCATGGTTGCGCTATTCAAACAGTTTGGCTTATAAAGATGGCGGAGTGCTTGCCTGTGATAACCGAGCTCATTCTTGGCTTAACCGCTCTTTGCCAACCACTTGTTGACCGATAATCCCAATTCTAAGTGGCAAACAAATCTTTTTTCTGCAGAAATTGATTCATTTCAGAAGTATTGAATGTTTCTGCAATTTCAAAACAGCTTTTTGTCTGTTGACTGAGTACAAAAATGGCGCCATAAGGGGCAAGGTGATGCTTGCTGTCACGTAGGAGGGCTGTCACGGGGGTTGGTTGCCGTCATCTCCTTGTGACAGTTGTCTTGTGTTATATACCTCTAGTTCTTATTTTATTTAAACTATCAATCAGAGTACAGATTTTTTGCTAGAAATAGACTCTTACGATTCAATCCAGTCATATTGAGGCCTATCTTCCCAACACATTGCTTGATAGAGGCACACGTATACTTTTCAAGGGAGGGGGCCAAACATTGTGGTAATTTCTTATGGAAGCTGCTGACATCATTGTAAAAGAGGTGGCCTAGCTGTGGTATTTTGTATTTGTGTGGTGTTTATGTGGTATTTTTCATAATCATCTTTGTTTCATTTGATTCATTTCATTATCATCTTTGTTTCATGATCAATCTAAGACTTGCCTCTCTATTTCTCAGGGGGGTGCAACCGGCTAATTCTGCCAGTAGGGGCTCAAGCCCCAGAGAACCCCCCCCCCCCCCCCCCAAGTCTGCGTCTAGGCATCGCTTCGACTCAGTTTTGTAATCGGGGTTTTCGGAGTTATTGTACGTTTAATTTATCACACTTTCTAAGGAAATTAAACCTTTATGTTCATGTTCTATTCCAAAATTGTCAATTATGCTGTCCACAGCAATAAGGCAACTCCTCACGAGAGAGCCTATCAGACTGTGGATTAATTGTGGGTAAAAGATGCTATCATGTATGACTCAGACAGCACCTAGTTTGTGACAAATTCCCCAATAAACTTTCACCTTGGATGATTTAATGTCCCAAATAATGGTCAATTGCTGTTCCATTTAATGTGAAACAGTTAATTCAATCATGCATATTTTAAATCACACCTGTCTCTGAAAATTTAAGCTTCTTTCTTGATTTTTACAATAGGAAAACTTGTAGCCATCAACTTGTGAATCAATTTGAATTAATTCTTACACACTGCTACTTAACGTTTCTGCCATTTGGTAATATTTCAGTGCCAAATTTTATTTTCGTACAGTGACTTTCTTATAAATAAATAATCTGAAGGGCAGCAGACTCGAATTTGTTTTCAGTTAAGAGAAAAGCACACTTGATAAAACACCAATATGTACTGCAAAACAACATTTGATGTCAAACTGCAGCGTCAAGAATGTTCCCCTTGAAGAAAATTTGTGCTCCATTCAACTTCTGAGCACCCATTTTGTCAATTTGCTCATTGTGATGTATTATACATCTTTGTAAAAGACGATGTCTCATACAGAACAGACTATAGACACGTTAAACCGATTAAAATGCCTTAAATTTTGTTCCAGCAGTCGTTAACAGAAAGTCGTCAAAGTTTCCTTGCATTTTTATATTCAAAAACACACATAGACATGTCACAGTTAGGCTTTTTTTGTATGGAGCCAAAAATTTTCTTTTGTGCCAAGCAGAAGCCATTTTTAAAATATGGGTACGGAAAGGAATGCAATTTTGATTTTTTTTTGTGATATTTTTTGTAGTATTTTTTGTAATAGGTTTTGTGGTAATTTTTCTTATAGTTTTTTGTCAACCATAATTAGCCTGCTATAAGTCATTCGAATCTTGAACTGAACTTTATTTTCCCATTTTCAGCTCACATTTACCTTTCAACCGCATGTAGCTCTTACTCAAAACAATTTTTTCCCTTTCCAGTCACAAGTGCTTCACACTGCTTTACTTACATTAATAATGTACTCATAGAGAAATTGGAGATGGTGTTAAAACTTCTTTTAGGGAGCTAATCATTATGTAAATATTTGCCCGGGTAGCGTGTAAGCGTCGAAAATAATGTATAACCCATCCATTATAACCTTCATTCCTTCATTCCACCCAAATTCTTTCAACAATTAAATTGTAATGAAAGTACAACAAATATTGATTTTACCCTGAAATTTTCACTGCGATCCAGTTTCACTTCAAATGCTAAAGTTATGACAGCGAATTGTCATGGCACAGGATGTAATCCCAAAAATCATATGAAAACACGCAGATTAAAAGTGTATTTATAAAAAATTGTGACAGTGGCTTCTTTGCTAACTGGGTAAGGAAAAGCTTCCACGTAAAGGTTACATTTGGCAGGCGGATTTGTTGTGCCTGTTTCTATTAGTAGAAACAATTAACATGTGCACCTTTATTGAAGATTTGAAAAATCTTTACTTTATAGTACAAATGTAATGATTGGTGACTTTAAAACCAACTTAAAAGCTGTTCGAAGTAAGATTTTTCATGCAAGCTAGGTTTGATGTCAATGCACAATCAATTTATTGTGGTCTCTAAGTCCAACTACTCTCTTTTTACCCTTGTTTTATTCGAATTTTTAATGAATTGGGGAAAAAATTGGCTACTGGTTAAAACAGGAAAAACGGCTTAGAAGGGAATAGAACATGCCTGTTGATATCATTTGACGCAAAATATTCACATGTTATTGTTTTGTTGACTTCGGGATCGAGTGAGAGACGCCTTTCATCGACGTAAATTGCCCCTCGTGATTCAGTCTCACATGCGCACATCAAAGTGTATCTAGGCTTAGATCGGGAGACTGTCTTCTTGTAACTTACCAAATGTAATACAATCAGAGTGGACAACAATACAGTAGCTGAATCTTTAGGGAGACTACTTCGCCATATAGGCGAAACTATCAAGGTGAGGGGTTTCCCAACTACTAATGGTGACCTTTCAAGGTATATTAAAGTCATGCAACACTTTTTCGAATGGTTTCGATTGTCGTCTTATTTGGTTGTTTATTAACTTTAGGCGGTTGGGTGTGCAATAGGCTTATATGTACAGCTGTAGGTTAGAAGTTGTGTTGGCAAAATTCTGATGCCATTTTATTTTGGCATTTTTAAGAACACCCCCGCCTGTCTTGTAAAGGTCATTGGCTCAAATGGGTTATTGTTGTCTTTTTGGACTTGGTTTTTATTAAGAAGCGAACATGGACTTAGTCCTTTTAAATAAAACATGTGCTTTGTTCATACGGTTAGATTCAAGTGTTTGCCATAAAAATTTGAGATACATTTTGGTTTTTTCGGCTACTTAGTATAAACTGCCTATTTTATTAGACTCAGTCCAGCATTTCCAATTGAAAAGAAGTCGCTCTAAGTCTTTTCAAGTCACATTTACTTAATAATATGTCAATGTTTTAAATTGCACAAGTCTAACAGAAAATCGTGATCTACCAGAAAAGGGGTATGGTTTTTCCCATTAAGAATCATGCTCTATCAGAAAAAGAGTATGATGTGCCTGCACTAAGAAATGTGGTCTGCCAGAAAAGGGATACGGCATGCCCCCCAATGTCATGTGTTATTACGCTACCATCCGTTTAAGGTGTTGCGCTCGGTACAAGTTAGCGCTGGGCTGGGTCTTGCACCGCAGTTGCCCACGCAATGCCTTGCGCATTGCTACATTACCAACTGTTGAGGTATCCTGTTCCGAGTGTACCAAATTATCTGCCAGATTTGGCACGCATGTCTTTAGGCAGGCTGCGATGCGTTCGCGTACCTAGCAGCCTGTTTCTCGAGGTATCAGTTACAGGCGAACCACTGTTGTATACCCCCCTCAATATTACGGCGCAACAAGCCGTACCCCTTCAGAAGCCAGAAGGAGTCAACAGCTCTAGCCCCTGCGTATATCTAGGCCAGTCATCGAATTTTGGCGACCGCTCTCCTTAAACTGAATGTAATCCAAATCCAAAAGTGAAAAAATTTTCCTGATCAAGCGTTTTCTTGTAAAGTTATAGTTTTCTCTATTCCTTTGGCTAAAATATAATCATTTTGTCAAATTGTGACTAATGATCGATTTCAAAATTAGACTACAAATAAGGTATGGATAATAACAAAGACCCAGTTAGAATACTCAAATGGTAGATTTGCTTGGCGTTATAAAAAGTTTATTATCAACTTGTGTTTACAAGAATTTCCATATATTGGGCGAGTTCCTACATTCAATTATTGATGCACTAACGTCTTAAACAATTCAACGATTCAAGCGCATTTTAATGTATGACAAATTGAATTTTTATGTTCAGTGAGTGAAGTAGAGGGAAAGCAAACTCGTTTCCTTTGGACAATACCTTTGATTATTCTTCGCACCCTGTCCTTTTTTATTTCACATGGAACTTCCAGAAAGTGGTTATCAGTCCACAATTATTCTTTGATGGAAATACCCAAAATCGTGTTTACAAATTCTTTGATGTGGAAGGCCAGTAAATGCTGTCCCTGACAAGAGAGGTGCTCTGTCAATGATGTCCCTTAGGGGGGCTGGCTACATACATTTGTAGGGGGGGGGGGCTTGTAGATTTGTTCATGACGTTATGCCTTGCATGTTTTTTATAATGGCTGTAGAGTACAACATTGCTTTTTTGCCAGAAGGGTTTTCGGGGCTAAACTTTTAAAATGAAAAAGATGGGTTGCTGCTTGGCCCTAACAAAGTTTGAGTAGGACACTTACCCCAAATTCAAAGGGGCCCATGTAGATGATAATGAAAAAATTGTATTGACCTTGTCTTTTAAAAGCCTGGTTTTCTTTCGTAAATTGAAATAGCTGGCAAAAATGAAAAGATAAGCGATTTAGTTGTCTTTAGTGTTTTTTGTCTTTTCTTATTTGCTCATTCACCACGAAAGGGTCTGTATGTATTCTAATGTTGCTTTTCTTAATTTCTAATGTCTAAACGATCTCTAAATGTTCCCCTAAACTTGTTTGTTATTCAAAACTAACCGGTGTGCCCTGAACAGTCGACATTGACCTGGGGTTCATGCACCCCGTGTCTCATTTCCCCGTGTCTCATTTCCCCGTGTCTCATTTCCCCGCCATCCTTTGCTTTTCTTCTAAAAGTTTTACCTTCTCTGCCTAACCCCTTTTTGGTTTCTTCTTTAAATCATCAGCCTTGGGTACCGTCTGGTCTACCTCTTTCTCGTTGTGTAAAAGTTTAACTCAATCTGAAGAGCTTCCCACTTCACTCCTCGTTACCTTGGCAGTTATCCCAAATATTTTGCTTTCAATTGCCAAGAAGGGGAATCGAAGGATTGTCAGTTCCTACTGTTGCCCATCCTCTTCTGCATTGATTATCAAAACTCACGTGCTTATCACATGCTATATAGGAACAGTCGTAGACTTTAACAACACTTGTTTTAGTTTTAAGCTACTCTTGGGATTACAAGAATAACCTTTTTGGCTAAGTTATAACCTACCTCCAGTTGTAATTCTTTTTTAGTCAACACCTCCCTTACTACCAGCGCAAAGAAAAAAACCACTTTCATTACCATTTTTTTAAAATACAAATTACTAATAAACCTTCAACAAATATGACATTAACAGGCAAAACCTTTCCCCGGCTCCCAGCCGTGGAGCCGTCAATCTTTCTAGACTCTGATGTCCCTCTCTTTAAGTTTTCATTTATCATTTTGAAGGTCACACTACTAAGAACCAAGTATCACCACGAGAGTAATGACTAGATAGGCTCATTTGGTAACAGTTTGGCTCAATTGATAGATATTTATCGGCTTTTGATGCCTTCTTATTTTCTCTGTTTCATATCATAGTTTCTTATATATTTCTTGCATCTTAGCGCTCGTTTTTTACCCAGGGCGTGCGTTTAGCTGTCTCGCTATTGCGTGCATTCTTTGCTCGACTGCAGTTTCGAAGGCTTGCTGGCAAATTCATCCGGCTGCATTGCTGACCCCTTGTCTAGGTTGATTGTTAATAAGCTATCTAGTACATAGGTTAACTCCCATCTCAAGCCAATACACAGGGACAGAGGCAGTTGCCAGCTCGCTTCGGCGATCAGTAGGCGTTTGCTGGTAGCTGCTATAAAAACTGAATCCTATTCAGTTTTAACAGACTAGTTTCAAACGCATACGCTGCAATGTATGGTACATAGCTTTGGTTGCATGCTGACGTGTTTTGTAAAGGGGGTGTGGGGACTCAGTTCTCCCTTATGGTGTGCCGCGTTATGCCAGGGATTTATGATCATACCTCGCTAAATGCCAGTGTACTCTCCACGTGTGTTCATGTTTGTTTCTTCGCAATCAGTACCTGTATAGTCGTACTGACAGACGCTGTCTTGCACAATTCATAAACTTTATTAAATTCAGAAGGCTTATTCAGTAACTTAAAGATAATGAAAAGAAGATTTCGAGTAACAGAAATCTACTGATGTTTTCCGTGGGCATTTGTTACTGGCTGTCAAACTGCGTTATTCACTGATTCGTTTCGTATAATTCACTAATCCAAATTAATTGTAAGCTAAACGATATTTGCAAAAAATGCGAGGTGATGTCTTACGCGATTATTGAAAATAGAAAACAACTGTCTGTTTATATGACTTGTGCTTTGTCGCAATATACAACGACTGTCGGAAGGAATTGGCTACTATTTTAATGACCTCTTTGACTAATACCCGCCGCCCGTTCAAATGTAAAATGCCCCCCCCCCCTGGCATTGGGCAGAACGATTAGACACAGTGGCCTCCTGCGGAAACCAGGGGGTGCATTTTTACGTTACGTCATTACGTTAATACGGCCAATGTTGACATTGTTATGGCCATGGCACAGAATAGGAAAAAATCTGTGGCCATGGTCTCAGAGACGTTTGGTTGGGGTCTTGCCAGGCACCTTTATCTCGCTTTTCTTTATGACAAATGAATGTATGGAGTCCAGACGAGAGTGCATTACTGACACGTGCAGTCGAATCAATGAAATAGCATTGCCAAGTATTATTGAATGGGCGAATGTATGTTTGTAAATCTTCTGACCAAAAGCCGCTGGCGGGTTTTCAGAGGGCACGTGCCCCCGATACCTGAGTAAGCATATCGAGTTAGCATTTTTAACATATGGTGAAGACCCTGGCCGATGTTACGAATTTCCCTATGGTTGCAGTAGAAACACGGCAAGAAACAAGAAAATCGGTTGTTGTTGCTCTTGTTGTTATTGTCGTTGTTGTTGTCGTTGTTATTGTCGTTGTACTTACTGAAATCAGGCGCAGTAGACCAGGTGACGCCTTGAGCACTGTACATCCTCAATACAACAAGTGCCTGCTGCACTGTACCATTCTGCCAGCTCGATTTGCCAACTCGAAGTGATTAGAGAGAAGTCAACGGTCACAGTCTCTTGCGTGTGATTACAATGGTTCCATGCTTAGTTTAACCTAAGCATCTACTGCAAACCACCACATCACAACCATTCACTTACTGAATAGAGGCTAGCCATTGTTCCAAATTGAAGGCCCTGAAATGAAAGAAACATGCAGATGTATATATGATTACGGAGCGTGTAAAAGGTTTAAAGTGTGCCAAATTTATGCTAAAATAGGCTCCATTTGATTATTGTATTCGGCACAAGGGTCCGAAGTGTGTGCCTGCGCACGGTCATAGGTACAGAAGCGTCCTCCGAGTTTGGACAACTTTTTCTTTCTGTCATTGTTACTTATTTGTCAATTATTGAAGATCGTGTTGTTGATTAGGATAAGGGCAAAGAGTTGAGTGTTTGAAATTCCATGCCGAAGGAAGGTTCCTATGAATTGAAGGAACAGATATTTGTGCAGTTGTATGCTTCACGATTTATGGTACACATCTACAAACGAATACGACTAGCTCTCCCTAAACTCTCCTTGCCCCGTTGTTTATAGAAGAAGGGATGCAGCATAGAGGAAAAGGGAACAAACTGTTTTGGTGATAAATTTCTGCATCGCTCCATTCCTGGCATGCAGGGATTTGAAAGGATGCTGGTTGGAATGGGGTGCGATGGGGATAAAGCAGTCTTGTAGTCCCTTTTCGTTGTTGTGGCTTTTTCTCAGGCAGGTTTCGGGGTTGCTATATTGGCTTAATACAATGCGGGCTGGAGGCAGGGGGTCGAAGGCTGTTTGAGATGCCTCATGTGTGAAAGCCGTGAGAATTGTGTCTCGAATAAGTTTGTGGCCTGATTAAATACGACGGGGATGCATAAACTGACCGCAAAGCCCCCGTCCGCTTTCCCTGCTACTGGCAACACTCGCACATTGCGGTATTCAATATCGAGACTCACTTTATCGTAATGATATGAAAGGATGACTTTAGCAGTCATTATGATTTCGACTTTTCCGATTATAAGATACCTCAGGATTTGTTAGTTATAATGGTGCTTTGTGACAATCGATGTCGCCACAAAAGCCATTCACCAATGCAAAACTTAACTGGTTAAATTTATCAAATTAATTGCAAGTTTGATGGCAAACTCTGCGACGGGAGTTAAAGCATACGTCGATAGCCTACGACTCACCGATGCCTTGAAGAACGTCTTTTTGCGGCAGGCCACGAATCAGAAACCCATTTTCTGGTAGTAATCCATCGTTCAAGCGCCTCCGCTGCTTACCAATGCAGTACAAGCAGTTGTGTAGGCAGCATTGACGTCATCTGAAAAGCTCTGTCTAGCCCCGAGCGTGTTGTCTTTCGGGAATATGACGTATTCAATTTGTTTTATGCAATTAGTGATCATAATCGCCAATTGTACAGTTCGTACAAAGCTCCTTTTGCAGGGAGCTAATGGAATTATGTCCAAGCCCATTTGTCACCAATGACAGTGTCTCCTTCGTTTTTGAGTAGTGATTTTTGAGTTTCACTCTGATTGCCCTAAATCTAATTTTGGCTCGGCTTTTATCCAGAGAGGATTTCTCCTTTTGTATTTACAACAAAGTGATTCAAATTGGGCTGTTGTCTTTAGTTAATGGGTTGCGTTGGCCACTGCACGTTTCCTAGAAGGGCAAGCTTATTTCAAGCTGGAATAACGCCAGCGATAATTCAGTGTTCGCATTTGTCCATGATAGTATTGTAAATCCTTAAATGAGGGGGCTGGGTTTGAAGAGGCTGCAACAGGACAAATCTAGCAATCATTAGAATAATTCCTTACTTATTCGCACCCCTAGTTTTTTGTCACAGAAGTCCTTTTGAAACGGCCTAAACTTGTAAAGTATAAAAAAGTGGCTACTTGATGGCAGGCAGCTGGTGGCATTTTCTTTAGCCAATCCAGCCTGAGGTCAATATCAGTGTCCTGGAACTTTTGTATCTGGAAATTCTGAATGATACCGTTAATATGACGTTGAATCTGCTTCAAATTAGTAAACAACCTGTTTATACTAATTGGTGTAACATGCTGATATTAGCGTGGAAAAATAAGTCGTAAATTTATCGGCTAATGTTTGATTATGGTCTGTCGATTAATGTTCTAGGTGCCAGAAGAATGGTTGATGTTGTTGATACGAGTACACAACAGCCCATCGAGATGACGATGACACAGTGGACAAAATACTTCGCCAATCCAGAGAAGGACAGGATTCTAAATGTCATCAGCCTGGAGTTTAGCCATACAGGAATGGATAGATTGGTTGAGCCTCCAGAACTGGTAAGTCATTGCATTTAAAGATAACAAACAAATCAAGTTGATTGAATTTCCAATTTTTTTTCGACTTAGAGCGAATCTCTTGTTCGGCGATCATTGAAAAGTAATGTTTGTTTCACCGTAGCATCTTTCAACACAGAGATAAAACCCTGCCATTTAGTAAGGCAGTATTCTTGTCAAGCCAACGTTTCAGTTATCAAGTCTAAGACACATGTTGGTAGCAGCAATATAAACAAAGTGTGGATATTTAATAAACGTTTGGCTACATACTTCTTTTTCGTTAGAAAGAATTGTTTGTATCCACAAGATACATAATGCAGATACATTGATTCGTGTTTGCCCTAATGAGGGGTATGAATGTGCGTTTAGTCATTGTAGTTGCCAGTTTTCATTTATTCTATTAAGAATGAAAGGGAATTGTTTTTTAAAAAAGGTGAGAATGATTGACTGGGTAAATGTGATGTGGCCACCGAATCTGATTGATGAGCAGACAGACACAACAAACAATCTGGATGACATGAAATACCCCAAAGTTAGGAAGTAAGACATCTTTTTCTTGATTTATTGTCAAACAAAAAAATTAGAGATTATCTGAAGAAAAGGTATTTGTTTTTCTAGATAAGTGACTTTAAGTGCCAAAATTGAGATACATGAAATGTTTGTCACTTGCTTCTGCATGCCTCAGTAAAACAACCATTTTTTGCCAAAATAGGAATGCATGAAATGTTTGTCACTTGCTACATGACTCTGTATAGCAACCATTTTTGTGCCAAAATAGGGGAACATGAAATGTTTGTCACTTGCTTCTGCATGTCTCAGTATAACAACCATTTTTGTGCCAAAATAGAGATACATGAAATGTTTGTCACTTTCATCTGCATGTCTCAGTGTATGGATGGTGTGTAGCAACCATTTTTGAAACAATTGTGTCATTTGCAATTTGCAAGACGGTATCAACTAACAGTCTCATATTTCTGTCACAAGGTATGTACTGATGAGTGTTGGCGGCTGCTACACTGACTTTCACATCGATTTTGGTGGAACATCTGTTTGGTATCACATTCTAAAGGGGGAAAAGGTAACAAGCTCTTTTTGCTTTAAATGTTCCTTATTTTTCAAGTAGAACATTAATTTATTTGTATAAAAAATGCTTAGAGTAAAAAAAGTAAATGAATATTAAGTCGGTTAGATATAAAGGGTAGTGCAAAAAGGCATCTATAGTTTAAATGAATATACTTTGATGTGAAACGTTTAAAATCGTTGAATATTCAAATCTAGGATGATAGCCAGGTCTAATTGCTGCATTTTGTACCAATACCTCACTGGAAAGAGTCACCGAAAGTTTCTATGCACAAGTAGCCTTTCCCAAACGATTGATAAATACTGAATATGTTGAATAGATTCTGTGACTGTTTTAATTGATAAAATCCCTTTGCTGTTGTGATTAGTTGAATATGGAGTTTCATTTCTTTATAGATATTCTGGGTGATTGAGCCAACTGAGGAGAATCTTGCAAAGTACGAGAAGTGGACATTGTCAACTAAGCAGGAAGATGTGTTCTTTGGCGACCTGGTGGATAAGTGCTGCATAATCAACTTGAAAGCTGGGGATACATTCATGATACCGTCGGGTCAGCTAACGCCCTATATTTTTATTTTGAAACTTGTTTCCTTATTTAACTTGAAATCGAAACGTGTTTCCTTGTTTAACTTGAATTCGAAACTTGTTTCCTTGTTAAACTTGAATTCGAAACTTGTTTCCTTGTTTAACTTGAATTCGAAACTTGTTTAATTGTTTAACTTGAATTCGAAACTTGTTTCCTTGTTTAACTTGAATTCGAAACTTGTTTCCTTGTTTAACTTGAATTCGAAACTTCAACTATTGCTGATATCATAAGAACCTGGTGGAGGTGGTAGCTTTTAGAAAAGGGTTCTTGATAACTAGATTTTTACTTCCCCTCTACCAAAAAAGCATTTTTAAAAGAAATTGTATTTCAGAATGTATTGGTGTAATTTTCTTCCAAACAGAACCAATGCTATATTTGTATTCCGACTGCTGTGTCGAGAAAAACAAAGATTTTTCTGAAATCTATTTTGTGAGACTGATACTTGCATTTTGTAGGATGATGGTAATTAGAACTGATAGTAAGTTTTGTGTTCAAGTGAGTCTCCGCGCACAAAAACAAACTTTCCTTCAAAGCAGACAGAGTTCTTAGGGGTGTGGTATTGTCACGTGGAGCTTGTGCTATCAGGGCTCTTTGCTCTGCTTTAAGCAAGATGTGTACACCAGATCTCTTTGCGGCTTGTTTAGAGCAAAAATTCCAGTTCTCTCCGATGTGTTATCATATTTCGGTGGTATGCAAAGCATAATCCTAACTAAACCCTTTTATTCATGAGCAAACACGATTTTAAGTTGTAACGATGCTTTTAAAGGTACAAATCCCCTTTGACAGTGGTTTCAATTAAGCCATTTATTATTTCATTCTGTAACATAAAAGGAAATGGCTTCTAAAGCAATGACGTGAGTGTTTGAAATTGGGACTCAGATCTTGAAAGACGCAACAGTGAATATTTATTAAGTCACTTCCAAGTGAAATTGTGACCGCTTAATTAAAGTAAATGTGAGTAAATGGAAGGCAGAACTTCAATAATAGAATTTTTTACATATTTTTCGGAATGCGTTTCGAAACACGTTTTTTGGCCTTTGGTCAACGCAAACTCTGCCTAACAATTACTGCCTAGACCGAATTTTGATTAATTTCACCGACAGTGGTTTGCAGTGTTAAGTGGGTCATTGGGGTCAAGGGTCAGAGGCTACAACGACCTGGATCTAGTTTGTGTTCATTCATTTCCGTTTTTGATGCGTTTTCGACCGCTCGCACTATCTTGAACAGATACAAGAATACAATTTTGCGAAATGGATGTGACAATTGGCAAGCCTTCACAGCAAAGTATTTATTTTTTCCTTCAGGCTGGATACATGCTGTTTATACGCCGGTTGATTCCCTTGTGTTTGGTGGAAACTTTATTCATAGTTACAGCATCTCACAGCAAATTCACATCAGTGAAATTGAACATAGAACAAAGGTAATTGAATAGGCGTACTGTTTTCACGTATTTTTTTGCAAGCGTGCTCGAACTTTGACAATCTGGAATATTTATTTTTATGGTATTTTTCGCCGTCTACTGAGACATGTAAATACTTTAGTCCATCCAAGCTTCCACATACTCATAATTAAACCCAATAAATTAACCTTGCCACATCCCTCTCTTTTATTATTCGGAATTTGAAAATTTTGAAGCGCCTACCCCATTACTGTTTCATAGAGTCTTGAAGTTCAGAAGTAACCTTCAACCGGTATAATCTTAGTCTCCTTTCCTTCCCTGCTTTTTACCATTGCTTTCAATTTGCTCATTTTAAAACCGTAGTCTTGCCTTCCTTTTGTAATGAACATTCTTTGGCTTTGCTTCTTTGTCAATCAAATCCTTATGGTGAATTGATATTGCAGGTTCCAAATCGCTTCCGATTTCCTTTTTATCCTCAAATCCATTGGTATGCAGCAAAGAGGTATGCAGATCTCCTTGAGAAGGACCTTGAACTGCATGAACCGAAGGAAGAGCCATCGGAGGAATTTCTAGAAAATAAAGAGAACTATGGCCACATTAAGAACGATTCAAAAAAGGCTGGCAAGAGGGTGAAGAAAGAAAAGCGGGGAGACGCCCAGTCAGACCCACTGCCAGCTCAAGCCGCGGAGAATAACCAAGTGAATGAAAGCAAGGAACAGGTTCAGGCACCGGTCAAATGGGAGCCAATAAAAATGACCGACTTCGAAATGGCTGGCGTGAAACAGTTGGTCAAGAGGCTACGGACGTGGGACAGGGCCATCAACAACTGCCCGTCAGAGATAACGGATCCACAGGCCCTTCTAGATCGGCTAGAGGTATGCAGTCTTGCTCGCTTTTTCGCTGTTTTGCGGCCGATCTTAAGAAGTCACGATTCTTTGTTGCCAGTAATGAATTGGTCCTGTGCAAAGTATTCAAAGAAAATGGCCACCTTGATACGGCGTATATAATCTGTTCGTTTGCTATTCACAGAGATTCGGTAACGATATTTGGTAACGATAATAATTATGCTCAGTATCTCATCTCTATGGATGGAGTGAGGAAAGGTATTTTAAAATGGCTGTTAGTTGAATGAAAAAGGCATGGATGTGTAAGTCATAAAAGACAAAGACTTGTACCAGGATCAAAAGATTATTGTATTAAAAAAGAACATTGAGAGAAACCCGTTGTTAAGGTTAATTCCGAAAGTATTTTTGACGTACTAGAAGCAACTAAAGCTCAATTATTCCAAAGTTGTTGTCAAATAGTTCTTGGTGTTGTTTATAAAATGCCATTTGTAACTGCGTGCATTAATTAAGAAAGCTATTCTCATCCACTGCCGAATCTGACTAAGTTCTCTACTCCAGTCTTTTGTCTCAAGATTTCAACTGACTAATTGATTACCATGTTCTTCAATGAAGGAGCTGGTTGAACTACACGTCAATGATGACCCATGGCTGGCTGCCAGAGGAATTGATAATTTTGACCAATTCAGTATATACATGGAGGAGACGGTAAGTTGCTAGGCATTTGCCGCTGAACAGTTTTATATATGCACTGCTGATGTGCAGATGTTTGATGCAGACAGAGGTATTTTATGGTAGTCATTGAATTTGGTTTACACTGCACTTGCAAAATTTTATTAGTTTTATCGCACGCATATGTTTTGAAGCTTGTTCTAACAAACTCAGTGATCCGCTTCTCATTGCTCATTTGAGTTTGTCTGTGCATTTACATTGCTTACCTCAAATGCAATCGTTTTCCAGACCTCCCAATCGTAATCGATCGTAGTCTTGATTTTGTAATCGCAATCGATCGTAATCGAGACTTTGAAATTGCAATCGATCGTAATCTTGATTTTGTAATCGCAATCGATCGTAATCGAGACTTTGCAATCGCAATCAATCGTAATCGAGACTTCGCAATCGTAATTACGAGACTTTGTAGTTTATAGAAGGAAAGCCAGTTTCGTAATAAGCAGCTCTGAAATGTGCGAACGGGCTTGTTTCTAGGGGTGCCCCACTCCTTACATAAGTCGGCGGCAGAGAGCCAAAGCAATCAACGGAATACAGACGCCCAAGGTGCGGAAAACCAAGATGCCGTCCACAGCCAATCGGAAACGGCGCCTTCGCTGCGGCGATTGTGACGGCTGCAACCGCGGCAACTGCGGAGAGTGTAAATACTGCTTGGACATGCCGAAGTTTGGTGGACCCGGCAAAATGAAGCAGTCATGTATTTACAGAATTTGTCTGAATGTATGTTTCTTGACTTTTTTTCTTCTTCCCTGAGATGTGATGTGTGTTAAAGTTTAAACGCCTAGGGTGATACCAGTGTCCATTACAGTCGTGATTGTTTCTGGGATCGCTTATTTGAATGTAACTGACTGAGAAACACTGCAGAGATTATATTTTAATGAGTGCAAATGTCCTTCATTTCACGTTCTCAGAGCAACCACAGCTGAGTTCAGAGTAAACTGCCTTTCCTAAGTCAAAACTTGAAAGAAGTTTATTTTTGACAGTTAAGCATTAAAACGCAGAAAGCTTTGTGTCAACTAGTGGTCTATATTGAGATATTTCATATATGGATAGTTTTGTCAAATCTAAATGTGTTGGTCAAATTGTCAAACAGTGTCGCAGTTGTCTTAAAGCGAAGTTGCTAACAAGATTGAGCGTTGACCAAAGTTTGACAACATAAGTCTATACTGACAAGTGTGTAGAAATGACAGGTTGTCATTGAATGTATAAAACATTTTCAGCCAACTTTGCCTACCTCTGCCAAATGTTGTGTCTGCAATGAAGTAAAAACAGAGGATGACAATCCAATCATGGAATGCAGCATATGTGCCAATCTGGCCCACCCAGCATGCTTCGATAAAAAAGGCCCATGTAAAATATCCGAGACACTGAATAATTGTTGGGAGTGTCCTAATTGCTGCCAGGATGAAGAAGTACGTATATTTTCATTGTTTGTTCGTTTGTTTTGTTCTCAAATCCACCTAGGCCGACGTGGATAGTTGATGAGTTGAAAGAGTATCATTATTTCATTGGAAGACAAATGATTTCGGCTTATTAAAGTGAAAAGTGTATTGATATCTTTTGATTTGTTCATTCGATTCGAAAAATTCTGTAAAACATAAATTTTTGTAAAATGTGATCAAATGCCTGCTGATATTTTTCGCCCTCTATGTTTTCATGGTATTTATTGTGCTCTCTTTACCAACAAATATTGATTAGTATTTGTAGTATCCGTTAATGACAGAGAGTAGGATGGCTGTTTGCTTTTGTTCGCAGGCGGGTGACTTTGATGCTAATTTGGTAAGAGGAAAGATGGACCCACTGAAACGGAAACTTGCAGCCTCAGTTGGCTCGACAGAGTTGAAGGTACAAATTTTTTCTGACAGTAGACAATGTAATTATTTCTCAATGGACAATGTAATTATTTCTCAATGAACAATGTAATTATTTCTCTCTGAGGGTCTGCTACAGATTAGTTTGTTTCAGAATTATTCTTCCGCGGGTAATCGAACTCTTGAAATGGGAAAATTTTATCTCGTTTGGGTGTGTCACTAATTTTTCATTTATTTGGAAAAAATTTCGTTCCAAAATTTATATCTCATAATTTCATCGATCCCAATTAGCATACCCTGATTCAAATATCGATTCACAGAAACATGGTATATTCCAGAAGAAGTAGTTCGCGGTTTTGTTTTCTCAATTTCAAAATCCTTCCTTTACTTCCAGGAAGAAGAAGCTTCAAAAAAACGAAAGAGGTCTTCTGTAAGTTTGCACATTGTCTGAGAAATCAAAGTTATTTTACTCATATTTGTTAACTGTCGCTCAATATCTGTTGTTTTTTCCTCTTTATGACCAAGTTGCTGATGCACTTTTTGTAGGTAACTGGTGAGCCGCACAAAGAAAGCAAAAAGGTACCAAATTTTAAGTTTCTTAATTTTTTCAGTTACATCGTATTGATTCTTTTAAATTTTGTTTTTTTCGTTTATGTTTGCTTGATTGCTTCCCCTAAGTTCTATGAAAAGTAGAAAAAATTTTTCTTTCTCTAGTCATTTATTCATCATAACCAATTTCGTACTATTCTTGGCTTCTTTTGTGTATTTCTTCTTGTGTGTATTTCTTCTTTGTCTATTTTGTTGAAATGTTTTGAACATAATTTGTTTTTGAAATAACCCTTGTTGTATATCTTTGCTCTTTTACAGACACGAATGACATGGTTTCCATTAATTTCTTCCTTTCACAGATATTAGTGACCCGAACTTAGCCGAAAGAAAGATTTTCTTTTAAACTGTGCAAAATGAATGTCTTGGCTCAACGAAAAATAAGCTTTTTTACTTCAATTCAGACTTCTGTAGCGATTGATAGTGAAAGTGAGTCGGAAACTGAACAAGACGATGGTCAAGCGATGGACGAAGACATAAGCACCACACCACATCAGAAAAGGACGAGCAAACCGAAACTGAAGCCGGTTCATGTTTTAGTTAGTGCGATTGATCCACAGTTTGTGATTAGGCCAAGGCCTCTGAGTCCATGTGCAGAGAAACTGTTGCTGCAGGATGGACAGTCGCATCAGCTTTCAAGAGTCTTATGGCGTAGGATTTTTGGCTTTTTGTCACATAGGGACCTGTCTGTTTGTATGTGTGTGTGTCGCAGCTGGAACAGGTGGGCCCTGGACTGTAGCTTCTGGAAGCAAATCGATAATTCAAATAAAAAGCTGGACCAGTCAGCATTGGCTGGCATCGTTCGCAGGCAACCTATCAGCCTTAATCTGGCACACTGCAATGTCACGTTTAGTCAGATGAAGTGGCTGTTGGCAAGGCTGCCACGGCTTCAGGGCCTAAACCTTGAGGGTAACAGCAGTACTGCCATTCCTGCACTACAGCCAGGCACTTGCCATCTGCTTAAGTCACTGAACATATCATGCTGCGAGGGTGTAAGAGACTATGTGATTCAAAACCTGCTTTCTCCTCCAAGAGATGCTATTTTCTCCAAGCAGAGCCAGGGACACTTCAGTGGTTTGCGAGAATTGAAATTGTCGTGCTTGGACGTAACAGATGTGAGCATGAGGAGTGTTTCCCGGTTCTTGCCGTCACTGGAAAAGCTTGACTTGAGCTACTGCACGAAGCTCACAGACTCTGGCATTGATGCATTGACCAATGAGTCTTCGATCTGCCGTGATAACCTGACTGAAGTTAATGTCTCGGGCTGCAATCAGCTGACCAACGTGTCATTTCAGTTATTAAAGCAGTGTGCAAGAAAGCCAAGAGTTGTCATTGAGAAATGTGACAAACTTGACTATGGCTTGTAAAATTTGCTTTTACCATTGAAATTGTTATTTTAGTTTTAGCACGATTAAGATGCATTTGTAAACTTTGAAGATAAACAGTAATTAATTTCTTTTTGATGCTGCCACGATCTTCCAAGGTAAATTGGATTGGTTGTAGAAGATCAGAGACTGTTTTTTAAGATTCCAGTGTCTGTTTTTCGGAGTTAATTTTGTCTGCAACGGGTTTGATAGGGTTTACGGGAGTAGGAAGGGTATAAGTAGGCTTAAACAAACATTATAGAGAAAGAAGAAGGGTAATTTGAAGGATATATAAAAGGACATACTGCAGCCAAGCTAGAACGTTGGGCTGAAAAGGTCAAGTAAGGTCAAGCATGAGTGGAGAAGATGGTGGGGTAATGCTTTCGCTAAAATTAGGAAGTCTCCCTGACAGTCGTTTTATGTATGTATCTGGAAAGAAAGCAGTCTTTTTTTCTGGTGGACCTTTAGTTGATCTTTATTTTTCTTTAGGATCTCAAGTCAATCCTTATTTTCTCTGCTTTCAAATGAGGAGAGTAGTGTATGAGAACAGGCAGTGAAGTGTTCCAAGCATTTGGATGAGCTAGTGTTCTTTTCGCCATCCCAAAGGTTCAAGTTTGCAAAAACAATTTTTTAACAGTCCCCTCATTTAACAGTCAATTTTTCAAAGTTATTCAATTAGCTGCAAGCCCTTTGGGGAGAGTTTGGCCATTGCTCCCTCAGACTTAAAATTTATTAGATTATTCGTGATAACAAATTCTGTTCAAATGCAAAGTGCAATATTAATGAGATTCAATTAAAATAACTGTAACAAGAGAGAGGAGCAGGAAATGTTGGGAATCCTTCAGAGAAACGAGCGGAACTTCCCTAAAAAGCAGCTGGCTGTCCTGCTAGACTTTGTTTTAACCAATTAACAGCAGGCAATGAATACTGTTGCCAACAAAGCCATTTTTGATGGAAAGCAAATTTTGTTGATTTACATTATAGACGAGTCAAGTCATTCGATGATTACAACTCACACCCATCAAAAGGATGAAAAAATTCCCTCTGAGAAAAGGCCCTATTAAATTTTTGTTTCAAAAGAGATGAAAAGTCGTGAAGAATATACTTCCAAAGAAAAAATTAAAATTAGTTCTCATTTTTCATAAGGAAAACACTTATTAAAACATACTAGATAAATTATTATTGTCCTAATCACCACTCTCAGTTGTAGTTCAGAAGGGGAAGCAGTTCCCCAGATACAGCTGATATCTTAATATTTGCTAAATGATCACTTCTTGTTTTTCCAATATTCAAAATAGCAATGGGCATTCCTTTCTCTTTTGCTGCTAATACAAGTCTGTAACTTGAGTATGTCTCTGTTGATGATCCAATTATTAGCAAAGCGTCAGATTCGTCAAGTTTTTCATTTACAAAATATTTCACTTCAGGGGGCACATTGTCCCCAAAAAATACAATTTTTGGTTTTAGAATCCCATTGCATGCTTCACAATTAACCATTTGGAAGGACTTGATGAGATCATCTTCCACCACAATGTCACCATCTGGAGCATCCTGCCCAAGTCTGATTCCTTCCCATCCTGTATTGCATTTGTAAAGTTTTTCCTGGAGCTCATACCGAGAAATTTCCTTCTTACAGCTTAAACAATTAACCCTAAAATGATATATGAAATAGATTATGGTATTGTATATAATATAAAGAAAACTTTAAGAGAACATGGCACAGAAAACATTAGGAATGCAACATTCACTAGGTGGCAAAAAAAATTTGGTATTGAAAATTCTAAATCTACAAGTCAGTGCAAGGTGAAAATTTATAGAGACAAAAATCTGTGTCATCTAAAATCACTAATTGAAATTTAACTTATATTTGTTCCATAAATAACAAATTAATGAAAACATCCCAAAGTACAATTTAAATTTGCAAATAAACCATTACAAGCAAGGTTCTGGGAATCTTTCCTCCCAACTCAAAATCTAAGTTTCCAAACTATATTTACCCATATAACTTTTTAATCTAGATTTGGTTCCCCTTGGAAGAGCAATGATGACATGCTATGCTAGTAGGTAAAACAATCTCAACATCTTTAGATTCTTCAAGAAATAGAAAGAAGTATCGGTTTTTCTTACCCTAAATTCAACTAAAAGAGAAGTATGGTATATGACTGGAATGAGACAGAACAGGTGACAGAAGTAACCTGAACCACTTGATCAAGTTATTATTATTATGAATACCAATAACTTCCAGTTTGACTAAGTTTAAATTTATATTATATCACTTTAAGTTTAACAGCATTTTGATATGATTAAGAAATGAGTTTTCCTGAAGCATATCTTCAAGAATCAAACTTATTTTCTTATCTGAACACAAATGCTGATCTGCACAAGCTATTGTTAACAAAAATTTGGAAAACACAACTTTGCGCTTTGTCGTGTGTCCTGCATTGTAATCACTACAGGGAACTTAACTATGTAAGTGTCTTTTTGTAGAAAGCAGTGTGCATTCTATCTAACTAGCACGGCACCCTTCAACCAGTTGTGTCATTATCCAGTAAAATTCCCATTTTTCCAAATTTGAAAGGTAAGGAGCTACACAATAGGAGCAATCGAGACTCAAGATAACTCAAGAAATGTGATCAAGA
Organism: Nemopilema nomurai; assembly: GCA_003864495.1. Lineage (NCBI taxonomy): Eukaryota > Metazoa > Cnidaria > Scyphozoa > Rhizostomeae > Rhizostomatidae > Nemopilema > Nemopilema nomurai. Next base: position 272,397 of record PEDN01001358.1, on the reverse strand, counting down.
AACATTTTTTCCTTACAGCGAAGATGTTCCGTGCAATTCAGTGACTCGTCTGCTCCCAGCCTTTGTGTGCAAACCATCCACATTTTGAGTCACTAGCCAATGGATCTTTTCTTTTTGCTCCATCTCTGCTAAGCAAAGATGGTTTTTATTTGGGGCTTTGTTTGAAAACACTGGCCAGCCGGCGAAGTTCCTCGCCCAGTACCGGTGCCTTCTATTCGGTTTCTTCAAGAAGTCGTCATGCAAAATAGGCCGTTGGTCACTGATTTCATATAGGCCGATGCCTTCTGAGCGGTAATCTCGTATGCCAGATTCTGTCGACACCCCAGCTCCAGTTAACACAAAAAGTTTTTTTGAACTAGTGATGAAATTCTCTAGTTTATATATATCTTCGTCGCTAGCATCGACTGCGGCGGACAAGGGTACAAACTTAGTGGAGAGATCATTGGTTTGCTGCAAGAAGAAATTCGGCTCCCTTCCAAAGACTCGACTTCGTGGTAACCTTTTCAATCCAAAAGCCAGGCATGTAAGTGTGTGCTTTGTAGATTTTAGTGCCATCTTGTCATTTATTTTGTTCGTTCAGCATGCTACATCGTATAAGTTTCATAACCCTTCGAGTTACGAAACTTTGTTATTAACATGCCTCACTTCCATGGAGAAAGCCTCGGTTTGACGATGTAAAGAGGATGGTGGATGAGTTCAGGACAGCAAACTTTATGTAAAATAAAAAGAAAAACTTTTCGCGTTAGATAAAAAGAGGGGGTAGTGTTATCTAGAAACTTTGCTAGTTGAATAAAAAGAGGGGGAAGTGCCACTTGTAGTAGAATCTGATGCAAATAGACCTGGTTTTTTATTAGTAAATGCTTTTGATGTATACAAAGTGCGATGACAAATCGGGATCATTGAAAAATTGCCTTAACAAGCAAATTTGCAAGGAGTAAAAGGTGGGAGGAATGGAAGGCCGATAAAATATAGATTAGGCACAACCAATACCAAAAATCATTGCGACATGTCTGAATATACTTGCAAACAGTAGTTGAATGAGGAGAGCCTCATCAATTTTGCAAAACAAAAATCGTCAATGTTTTCTAAAGTGTCTATTAAAACTTGCGCAACCGATTGTCTAACCTAGCAGACACCACAAACAGCATCAATTAACTACCCATTGACACCAGAACAGATACCAGTTACAGCTAGTTTTGCAAGAATGTCAAAAAACTTCAAAAGAAAGAGCTAAAATTGTATTGTAATGGATAACTATATAATACTTCTTTCACTTTATAACAGTTGAATTAACAAATGTATTTTCATTTAGTCTTTCCTTTTTTGTATGTTAACGAGTTGATATGCCGAACCTGTGATGGATAAACTCATTCTGTCGTGCTATAATTGTGTTATCGTTATTTTGTTCCGCGATTTTACGATATGACTATCTATTCCTATAGCTTTGCATGACCAATATGAAACTGCAAACCAATTCATTCATGTTTCAAATCACAGATACGATTAAAGCTTATTAACTGCAATTAATCGTCGACAATTCACTGCAAGATAGTGATGGTTTTAGTCCTTATACAAATGGCTTTATGAAAAGTAGTCCTGAATTGATAATTCAATGAGGCTGAAAATCAAGCATCATTTATGGAGTCCTTAGAAGTCCTTTCTGAATACACAATAGTTGACTCATTTTTTGGTGATACTTTTGACAGTCAAAATTGCGACAAATAATGGCCTTGTTGAAGATGCGTCAATGCGTTTCCTTTGAGATGTCGCTTGCTAGAATCGCCTTCGGGGAAGCGGCTATGTCGCGAACAAACCAGCGAAGCATAGTAGCAAATGACCAAGAAAAGATCCTCCTGTCGAATAAAAAGGCAAAGACCTGTTAAACAAGATTAAATTCATCAAAATTTCGATTCCCATTGAGGACAGCCAAGACCTTTGGCAAACTTGAAAGCCTGCCATTTCTGCTGGGGTCCAGACTTCTGAGATTTCTGCGTTGTCGGCATAAAAGGCATCGATCTCTTTTCGGATCGAATGGCACCTTCTAAAGAAATAACTATAAACCAGCCTTTGTCTTTTTAGCATCGCTATAAAAATTCTGAATGGTTGCTATGACTCTGAATGTTGCCAATATTGGCGTAATGTTGCCAATATTTATTCAATTTGTAGGCATTCTATAACGACCATCTTTATCAAAAATGAAGCTGCTGGCTGCCTCAGTTTTCAGCCTAAATTGAAGCCAAATATTCCACTTTGTTAGCAAATTGGAGCGTGGAGTAAGAATGATAAGCTAATTATAATGTTTTTCATTATCATTATTCGTCTATTATCTATTTCAGAACTGTGCCATATTTTGTAGTATGCCTCACTTTTTCATCCACAACTTTTTTAAGAGCGACCAACAGTCTATTTTCGCTGGGCGCAATTCTAAATTTTAATAACTAGTTATTAGCCCTTTTAGTCACTATAGTTTTTCTATCAGAATAAATGAAAATATTCTCCAAAAACCGTGTCACGGGTAATTTACTTGCATATTTTAAAAATTTCCAACCAAGGGCCATGCTACTAATGCTAGAAACATAAACATAAAATGAACTAGCCTTGGAAAGAAGAGTCTCAATTCGAAGCCAAAAATGACGTCACGCATGAGTGGAAATTTGGAAGGAGTGGAAACCTAAAAGAAGCATTGTCAAGAAATAGATTTTAAAGAATCATTCGCCATCCAATGAGTGCTTCCGTGACAATCGTTCGCACAGGAGATGAGCTTCTTCTGCGACCATCCTTTCTCTTCTCCTTCTCGCTTTATCTTATCGTAAGTGTAAAGAACGAAAACGTCTTAAAATTGTTTGCCCTAATAGTTTTGAGGCTACAATTTCCTTCTCCAATGTATACAAATTGTTTACACCGACTCTTAAGTGATTTTGAGTGCCTAGTTGCTTGCCCTTTGTAACATTTCTACACTTGCTGCCTACCATGTTGCAGAAATTTGTCCTTTTAAGAGTCATCAGATGGTTGTTTTTGGCCTCTTCTTCTTTCCATCTTGGTGAAGTTCGAGCCTTTAACGCTATTTTCTCCTCTAAATAGAATGCTTCAAACTATCTAACAATTTGCTTCGAAGGTAATCTAAAACCCTTCATTATCTTTGGCAAAAATTTGTTCTTCTATATCTATCTAGTGATATCCTGAACAACTGGCCAAAAGACCTAAAGTGAAGCTGAATGGGAAGGTAATGAAAGAAGCTAGCTGAAATAAGATGCTAGCAAATTGGCTTACAGGATAACCTACTACCAGGGACACCTGATGCCAGGACAAACTGTTGTCAGGACAATTTGATGCCAGGATTTGAGGGAGCAACAGTAAGGTATGTTGCTTTCAGCTTACCAAGCTATTTTCGTCCAATAGTCTACAGGTGGCCAGCATGATATGGAGCTGTTGTTAACTGTTTCTTAATCAAATGACTAGAACTAGCTCATTCATGCTTTGTATGCGCTCGGTTTCGTTCATATAAGCTTATCTGGTAGTGGTTTCCTTGGTCAATGAAAATTTAATTTCACCCTGTGCCAAGCATCGCAAGTATCCAATACTGGTCAAAGAAAACCGTAACACTTACCCGGCGGGCGGTGAGTCGAAGCTATGTGTCTGTCTAGCTTATCAGCATTGGTAATACATGGAATCGTGTCGTGATTAAGCAAGTCAAAGTCCACTTTCCAAGCCTAGAAATATGTTGTTATATCTTACTATCATATCGTTATTCTTGGCTTGCTTCGTGCAAGAAAAACAAGCACTAGTTCATCATATGCCGCGCTATGGAAAAGCAAAACTTGAACGAACCATTCGTGAGTGTCAAAGCCCAGGTTTGTTCCAAACTGTCCCTAAAGAGGCACATGGCCGCGTGTTCAAGTTCCAGTGTGGCAAGCCCAGTGACAAAGTTCCATTGAAACTCGCATTATTGAGGCATTATTGGCCTTTTCGTACGGACCAGCAAGCAAATATTAACACGGGACGGCCTCCGCTGACAGTTTTCCTGTTGCGCAGAAAAGAAAGAGGAGATCTGTTCCTGCTCATCAAAGAACTCAAAAACGGCCAAGCACAATCAACCAGGCGCTTTCTAAAAGAGTATGGTTTTGAAATACAGGACTATGTGAGAACTGAGGCTTCTTTTCAAGGGATCATTACTGTTTCGAGTAACTCATCGGTTTGCCAATGTTTTCGCCTGCGCGACACTGACATTATTCGCGCGCGAAGACGGCGATCCACGCAAGAAGACGGCGGATGCGTCGACCACGCAGAGAAATCCATCGTCGTCGTCGACCTCAACGTAGCGTACAACGCAACGACGCCGCAGTCTCGGTCTACAGTCGCTGGCAATATGGCCGCATATGCCGGCGTCCCATCGAGTCGTATAGTCGTGGAGGAGCACATAGGTTTCACGTTTGGATTCTTCCCGGCAAGACTGGCCGACTTTGGGATGGGAGATTCCCAGATGACGGTTGCAGATAACGTCATGCTGTCGTACATCATGTCGTGCGGGTCCATTTCGGCATCGGACCCCCGCGTCACAAAGTTGAAAAGTGACGCCTCGAGTGGCTCTCTTTCAAGAACTCTGGGACAACCTGTTCGAAGATGGTTCCTGCTGATCAAGCAAAACACCATAAAAACCACAACAACCCAGCCTTCAAGGTAACTTACTTGAAATATGACCGAACCGCGGATTCATAGTTTTTAATGTTGCTAGAGAGTGTCGGATGAAATAGTGCTTTGACTAAGCAAATACTATGTTTCCACTGTTTCGTGCTAGTTTGAAGCTCTGCAGTATGTTGATCAGTAAGTCAAAAGCATACAAAGCAAGGAACTATCAGTCGTAGGCTCTTTCTAGGGTATCAGTTTGAAATGAAGCGAAATTTAGACAAGCGGAATAACCATAATCTACGACCATGCTGAGCCAGCTGTTTTGTAAACAATGGAGCGCGAAGCAAAAGACGCCCAAGCGAAACTGGCATGGTAGTTTGTGCCCAATCTTTCTTTCCTTTGTTTTCTTTTTTTCAGTTGATGATACTAGTGAAGATTGAAAGTGAAAAATGAAACCATAGCCATCCTAGCGCCAAGTTCTTTTCTCATTGCTACTTTGGGAAATGTTTTGTATATTTTGTATTCTGCATAATTGATTATTACTTCAAATAAGGAGTTCCAACTATATATGTTTGAACTTTCAGTCTACCTATGTCGTAATAAAACTTTCTGAAACAGTAATCATACTTGCAACCGTTTATTAAAGGCAAGTACTCCTTTGAAGAATTCGAGACTTGAACTCCATACCTAATTAGTACTAACCCGATATAAAAAAATTGATTCAATTGATTCAAAGTTTTTACCAGATATAAAACAATTGATTAACTACTAATCAATGAAATGAATTATCACTTTAAAATTGCATCCAAAATGCTGCACTAGTCAAAACATCCTGTCACGCCCATGGCACAAATAGAGTAAAACTTGGAAAAGCGTCTAGTCAGGTCTGAATCGATTTATTATGGGAAAGATATTTGCTGACAAGAGCAAACGAGTCTTCTACATTCGTTGGAATCTTTATGGGGTTCCGATCTAGGACAGGCTGCAATGTTCATTAGAAGGCTTGCTGGATGATCTTTAAGTTGAAACTGCTCCAAGTATCACCCAAGTACTAGGCCCCAGCCAAGCTGTCCTTTCTGAAAAAAATTGGCTCTACTTTATTGTTTGTTATGGCTTTAAAAGGTGTTCCTGCGAGAGAGCTCTCTTCATTCCATTTCGGCGGAAGGTGGCTGATGTCAGATTAACTCTTCTTAGTTTTTTGGAGGAATCGTCAATTTTCTCAACCACCAAGTCTGTGTTTACTGCCGACGACCATTCAGGCAGAAGCGCATTTTAATCTAGCAACGAAATCGTTTATGAACATGGAAATCGAAACATTTCCTGTGAGGATCTATTTTAAGGCATTATCATCCAATCTTTTGAAGTGACCTTATCTGGAAAAGAACCCGGCAATATATACAGCAAGATGCCATTTGTTATCTAAAACTTTTCGACTTGCTTTGACAAGTCATCAATTGCTTCAAATGCAGCTGTCAGTACCTGCTCTGAGTTGCAATTACTTTTCATTTTCTAAAGCATTATTAAGTTGAATATTTTCTGGTGTTGGATGAATGAATGATAGAATAAAGAATGAGTAACATTTGATGTGAAATAACAGCATGATGCGTCTCTCGTAATTTTGAATGTCCTATTCATGGTTTAACCCACTATGTTGAAGACCAACAATGCTTGCCCGATATCATACTCGAAACTGAATTACTCATCAATTTTTCGCGGTTTGGTTTCGATGTTATTTTTGACAGAGCTGCAAACAATTGGAATCACCAACTGAATCAATCTATAATATGTCTCACTGAAGCGATTGACACAAAAAATGAATCATTTATGTATTTCATCCTCCTATATGATGAATCATCGATGCACTTTGCAATCATCCTCCTCCCCACATTCCCGCAGCATTGATGCCTAGTTTGCTGGCAAAGGTGTCTTGGTGACAAAAGCTCTGCCTATTTATGTCATAATACTGAAACATTTAGCTTCCGAGGAAATCTTCTGTTAACTTCAAATTTGAATGTGTTTTTCAGTCTTTGGAAATCCATGTAGAAAGGTAAAGGTATAGCTTACAAATGCAAAATTAAGTAGAATAAAAAGCATACAATATTTTGGAAAACATCGTAAGATTTCCTATCGTAAAATAAGAAAAATTTTAATTGGACTTGGCAGTCAAGACTTGGAAATTTCCGCCACTGTGCCACCCGTAACCAAAAGGCATCAGCAGTATTCGCTGGAAATTCCTTTTCCCTATGTTGTCACGTTTCACTTGTTATAATCATTACTGCATTTATCTGTATATTGAACTGTTAAATGTGTTGCTAATATCTTTAAAGTGACCTAATACCCAGAGTTCACTACACAGCCTACTGGTGAAACTGACTGTCGTATTATCAATTTCTTTATATATATTTACTTTTTCAATTTCATTTGTCATTAAGGTCACTGGCACTGATATCATTTTCTTTTCCCGTAACTTCTGGCAAACTAGTTACCGAAGTGGATTTCGCAGTTGGACTTCGATTGTTTCAGTGTTTCGTTTCCCCTACCCAGCTTAGCAAGAATCTCATCAGCTCCTCCTCTATTGCTTACTGGGTTCACAAAATCCAGTATGCTGGAATTTGAAGTCACGTGTCCTTTTTTAGCACAACGACACCGTCTGGACCACAAGGGCCTAAAGTGCAGGGACCAGTAAACATGACACTATCCAACACAACGTACCGAATTGAGTTTGTTGTTGCTGCAAACACTTTTGTGGATAAAGAGGAAGGGGACCTGACCAACCTACGACTATTCTTATACAGCGCAAGTGGAACAGAGCTGCCCAAGTCATCGTGGATCAGTCTGCAAGCCCAAACAAGAACGATTCGGGCAATTTCGACCAGTGCTGTTTTTGCCAACCAGCCAGCATCTGGGTACGAGTTCAGACTGAGTGCCATTGACTCTACTGGTAGTGAAGGTCAAACCAAGCTGTACGTTCGGTTCTCTGGTCCATTAAGTGTACCTACCTATCTAAGGACTATTGTGAGTACATTGCTTTTTCTTTCAACCATTATTTTGTAAAGCTTAAATGATACTGGCTTTTTGCGTTATGCTAGAGTCCAGAAAAAGTTATAACCTTCCTCCGGTTGGAATTCTTGTAATTCGAACTTTTCCCATTACAAATCCAAAAAAAAATTTTTCTACAATCACTTTCATTGTTTGTAATAAAAATTACTAATAAAAGTATGATATTAACACCAGTATCAAGCATTGTAAAAAGGAGCTAAAACACTTGAATATCGAATTTGAGCAGCTCTCCCTTGAATAAAGGGAAGTAAATTTTCTGCCTTGCTGAAAGATGAACTACATCAAGCCACCTTTTTACCGCAAGAATGGCGGTAAACACAGATTCAAGTACAGAAACTCATACAGTTGCTGCGTTAAATAATTTTGACAAATGTTGGACTTCCATCTTATTATAGATGACGTTGTGTGGCATCGACTTTGGATGCATAAAAATGTTTTTCTTTTTTGCAGATACTCACATCAGCAACAAGGGTCATAGCAACAAGCTTCTCAGATGTCGATATCCTCTTTCTGCTCCAACCAAAAATGTCTGCCTTCTTCTCAATAAGTGCCAACGATTTTTTCAACTCTGCATTCACAGTCACCAGAAGCAGCAACGCTGAGATATCGATTAGGTATGAGTTCAGCATACGGCAACTGGCCACGGCTGCCTCATGCAACATCACAGCTATTCGCGATTTCAGGTCAAAGTTCAGTGGTGCCGCAGCGGAGGAGGCCTTCAAAGAGGCAATGGGGCCACAGTTTGCCGTATCGTCTGTTGCTGGTGAGAGGCTGCAGTCTTCATGTAGCTACTTGTCTACGAGTAAGCCTAGCATTGGTGTTTCGATGGGCACTTTAAACATCCAAGAGGGGAAAGCGTTTTCAATTGCAGTTCCTAGTGCCTCGTTTACAGTTCCTTCCGGTAGCACTATGAGGCTCACACTTTTTCTTAGATTTCAAAATGGCACAGACGTTCCTACAAATTATTGGGTAAGCCTGAGCAGCCAATTCCTCGACCAAGGCCCTGTTTTGAGGGGACTCGTGACCAGCAATGTTGCTTCTGCTTTCACAACAATGACTTTTAAGTTAGTCGCCCAAACGCCTTTGCTGGAGGAAAGCTTTCAGAACGTCCAGATGACTCTGCAGAAGATAACAACAACTGTCGTGTCTTCCGTTGTCATGTCACAGAGCACAGCAATTTCAGTATCTGTGACGTCATTCGTCAGCTCATTTTTGAGTTTCATGAGTTCTTACATGAGTGTTGCACAATCGTCAGTCTTGGTTCTCGACTTGACCTTCATGGGCTCTACATCCATATCTTGGACAATATCGAGTCTAGCATCGTCCCCTTGCAAGCCTGTTGGTATCGAGGCTGCTCGGAATAAGCTGGTTCAAAGTGATGGCAGCATTAACGAGACACTGAGACAAGGCCTTGTGAGAAGTGTCAGCTTCAACCCGTCTTCTGTCTCTATCAGGCTGACTGGAGATTGCAGCAGGCCCACTGTCATGTACCGCATCCCCATTCTACAGATACCTAGATACGATTCACTGGTATACTCCTTGCCAAGCAATGTATTTTATGATGCAACGTACGGTAACAGACTTGAAATCACCCTTCTGGACATAAACAGTAACAACCTTCAGCAGAGCTCATGGATATGGTACAACAGCTCTTCAAGAACTGTATCCGGTTTTCCTTTTGATTCACAAAAGCAAATTTACCATTTTGTCTTACGTGCTACAAATGCTAAAGGATTTTTTGTACAACAAAACATAACTGTCAGTAGGAACTGGACGCAACCAGCGTACGGATTTTTCTATTTCATCAGATTTGCCTATAATCTGCAGCTGCTGCCATTTTCAAATGTTGTATCGACTTTCATTTCGAAGCTAAAGGTCTACTTCCAGCAACCATCAGCAAGTAACGTCATCATATTCAGACCCACGTTCTATTCAAACAATGAGATTAGTTTGTACTACCAAAATACGTCGCTTGCATCAGACAAGTGTGACGTAATTGGCAACAATTTCATTCGAAGTCGGATTCTGGATGCAACAGGTTCTGCTAGGCCAAACACGAACTTTGTAACAAGCATGCAGCCTCAGTTCCAAGTCAAAGAAGCTAGGCAAGACGAGGTTGCTTCTTGTTCACTGGCAAATCGCAAATCTCCTTATGTAAATTACGCTAACAAAACCGTAAGTGACTTCTTCGAAAAACCCAAACTAGTGAGCTATGGCGTTCTCAGTGTCTTCAAGATACCTGGAAACACATTTATTGATGAAGAGGAAGGAAACACACGAGGGTTAAGCCTCACACTGATGAGCTACACCGGAGCGAGGTTGCCATCAAACAGTTGGGTTACTTTGAATGCTAGTACCCAGTCGATAATCGCCTTCCCAACAGAAAATGCGATCTTACAGAACATCAGCTCATATGCTCAATACAGACTCGTTGCAACAGATAGTGACGGCAAGAACGCCACTGCGGTCATAAGATTTAAACTCAGTGGTCCACCGCCAGCTGGATACTACAAGGTGATCATGACTCTCATTGTGACACGAAGCTCGTTTGAAACCCACGTTTTCCAGACATTGTTGCTACTTGAGAGATTAACGACAATCTTTGGTAGCCACGTGAAAGTTCACATTCGATCGTACAGTGTCACAAAGCTGACAACACTAGCAGCTCTGTTGCTGTATTGGTATGGAGTACTTCCCGCAACAGCCAAGGCATTTGTGACAAGAATGAGATTGGAGCAATTCAATCGAAACTGTTTGTCCAGGGTACAAACGAAACAAAGCCGGCAATGCGTCATGCGCTGGGTACAGGATTTGAAGTGACAGGTATTAGCAAATCCTTGAGTGGTCCATGCGCAGTAGAGCCACCCGTTGTGACAAGAGCAATTCCAGAGCTGCTTGTCAATTTCTGTGGTCCATTTTCTTACACTGTTCCAGATGATGTTTTCAGAGACAACCAAGATGGAAATACAAGGGCACTTAATTTGACCCTTCTTCTGTCAAACGCAGCTGTTATTCCGTCAGACTATTGGCTGCGATTTGACCCTGTGAGCCAGAAGATATTTGCTGTTCTCACTAGCGCCCAGGGCCTCGTTACCTACCCAAAAGAACACCGTTTTATTCTTAAAGCAACTGATTCCACTAATGCAACAGTAAACACCACAGTTAAAGTCAAAATAAGTACCTCGTTACCTCAGTACAGTCACACCTTTTCAATACAAGCTGTCAATTCATTGACAAGCAGCGACCATGTTTTGTATAGATTCGTCAGTAAGATTAAGTCATATTTCCACTCTGCCCACTCCAATGTTCAAGTTGTGAGTGCGAGCAAAGGACCTGGGAACAAACTAGCAGTCACATGGGCCAACTGCTCATTGCGTTATAGCCCCTGTGATGTCATTGGAGTGAAGGAGGTTAGAAAGAGGATGCAGTTGACCCCAGGAACAATCAGAAGTGATTTCGCTAATGCCATGGGACCAGAATTTACACAACTTTCTCTTACAGAAACCGATATCGGACCTTGCCTAGGCGACAAACCCCCGGTTTTGGTGAAGCCATTCGGACCAATCACAGTGACAACATGTGGTACGTACAGAGCAGTGCTTCCAGCAGACACATTTAATGACGAAGAGCAGGGGGACACACGCAACTTGAATGTGCATCTTACTAGAAACAACTATTACTGGGTGGAATTTGACTCTACCAAACAGGAGTTTACAATAGTGGTAACAAGGGAAATCGCCAACAGCTTCAGGGGGGAAGTGTTGACAGTCACGCTCACTGCATCAGACTTGTTTTCGCATCACGTTCACCAGACGGTAAATATCATAATAGGAGAAAGCCCAAAACCGGCGGCATACACAGTGAGAATGAACTATTTCATAAAGACCGTACCTGCAAATGGATACTTTCCATCGCTTTACGCTACCGTTAGAGAGAACATACTGAAGTTCTTCCGTGAGACAAACATGGCTTCTTCGGTTGAACTCATTCACGTGTCTCGGTCGTTGTCAACTGGCACTGAATTAACGGCAGAGTGGAGCAGTTGTAGTGCGCAGCGCGATAAATGTGACGTAACCCAGAAGAATGCGCTAGCCTCGTTCCTACTGACCAATGGCGTTGTCGCCCCAGCATTCAAATCGGCCTTACTGCCCAACATCGAGGTTACCTCTGTGTTCGTACTGTGGAACACTTCTTGCATAAATCAAATATCAGTTCCCATCATTCAGAATCCACTGCCAGTTATAGACATCAAATACTGCGGCTATAAATTCTTCCAGATCCCCGCCAACACCTTTTACGACAGAATTGATGGAAATACGCGAAACCTTAGTCTTAGCATCTTGAACTCAGCAAACCAGTTGGCAACGGAGAACTGGTTCCATCTTGATCATGCGCGTCAAGGAATCTGGATTGTCTTAGCAGATGACGCTTTCTCTACGATGACACTTCCTGCCACTTTCACGTACAAACTGAAGGCAGAAACCAAACGTGGCCTATCCGTAAGTGACCAGCTTCGTTTCAGAATCAACCAGCCTCGCCCAAATGCCAGCTTCAGCACCAAGCTCAACTTCACCTGGTTTGGAGGCAGTCCATCGAACAGGAACGAGGTCATTGTCAATGTCATGGAAAAGATCGCCTTCTATTTTGGCGGCAATTCCAACCAGCTTCATGCAACAGCAACAAGCTACTCGCGCTCAGGCTCCGAGCAGTCTATGGTTGCAAGGTTTGCCAACTGCACCACATCGTACAAGCCATGTGATAAGGTGGCATTGCGGCTAGTTCAGAATCGGGTTCTCGGCAATTCAGGGCCTACAGCTGCTTTTAGGAGTGCGCTAGGGACCAATGTTTATGTCCACAACGCGCAAGTAGATGTAAATGGTCCATGTGCCAGAAGGAACACACCACCCTATGTTAGGGTGCAATTGACCGTTATAAGCATTCACAGTTGCTCAAGTTTTACCTACACTATTCCACCATCCACCTTCCAAGATGACGAACAGGCCAAGCTCCGATTATCCATAACAAAAGTCAACGGTAGGCCCATCAATGAGGTCCATCGATGGGTCGATCTCAATGCAACCAATGGCGTTATTTACGGCATCGTTACAGAGTCAGTCATTGCAAATAAGCCGCCTGCTGGCTACAATCTGACGATCAAGGCGTCTGATGACGAAATGCTCTTCGCAGAATCACACCTTATTGTTCAGATTGCAGAAAGCGCGCCTCAAAAGTTGTATCAATTCACATTGGGCCTAAGGCCTAAGCAGAGACAAAGCTCCAGTCTTGTAAACGAGATTGACAGCGTCCGACTTTTGAACAGCTACTTTGCCTCTCGCTTTGCCAACCTGATCGAATCTTCTGTGGTGGAAGACACTCTTTCATACACATACAGCATCTGCCTGTTGCCACCTCGTTGCGACGAGAGCCTCGCTTTGAGTTACTTCAGCAGGATTCTCAGTACCCAGAATTCAGTGTCCGCAGCACTTGTGAGGCATTTCTCAAAGCATTTCACTGTAACATCTGGATCGGTGTACAGAAGTCCCACGTGCCAGCCTGGGGTTAGTCCTCCAGTACCTTTGGTTCCTGTCTGGTCCATAACTGGATCGTATTGCAGGGGCTTCCGTGTACAAGTTCCAGCGAACATGTTTAGCGACAAAGAAGATGGCGGCTCACGCAATCTTGACATTACACTGTATAGGAGGAATAAAGAACCACTTCTACCCAGTTTTTGGGTACAGTTCAACAAGACATCGCAAGTGGTTTACGGTTTTCCCTCTCGAGAGACAACACTGGCCTACACAAATTCATCTCCGTTGAACCTCGTTGCAAGAGACACTTCTGGGCTAGAAGCGTCCATAAAAGTCGTTTTCTCTTTCGTACACTCTCCAGCTCCCAAGTATATATACAAAATCTCCTATAACACACAAAGCAACCTAAAGGCAGTTGACAATGTTATGCTTATCTCATCAAAAATAGAAAGGTTGGTCAATAAAAGGTCATCTTTCAGCTTTGGCTTGATAAAACATGTTTCAACTTTGAACAGGGGCTACGAACTTGAATTTGCAAATTGCTCTGCTTCCCATAGTGGGTGCAACACCGAAACATGGACTTCGGTTAAGAATCTTTTGTTTACAAGCGGGAACCTTCCAACGACGGCCTTTAGATCAGCTATGGAACCGTTTGTCATAGACCAAGGCACCACAGTGGTAACTAAACAATGCTCCAACGAACCCCCAAAGGCCAGAAGCAATTTACATATCAATGTTTCGATGTGTCATAAACTCGACTTCAAAATCCCGGGAGAGACATTCAGTGATTCGGAGGACGGTGGTACTAGAAATCTCAGGCTTTCGATTGCCAAAGCAGGAAACATTGCCGTTGGTAGAGAAAATTGGATGCAGTTCGATGAAAAACAGCAGCTGGTTTATGGATATCCTAGATTACCCGAAGTTAAGATGCATGGCAGGAATAGCACCTACTGGCTTTATGCCACTGACAGGGAAGGAAAGACCGGTATGACGTCACTTGGAGTGAAAGTGATTGGCAGCATTCCTCAAACGACATCAAACTGACAATAGAAGGTACGACAAAGATGGATTCAAGCAAATCGCTTGTTGATCAAGAGATCTTGCTGATAAACAAAATAGGAGCGTATTTCAATGACTATGCCATTAGTAGCATATCTTTCAGTCGAAATGGAAATCGCGTCGCCTTCACATGGAGCTTTTGCAGGCTGCGCAGCGACAGATGTGACTGTTCAATGGTTGTGCAGATTCGTAAGCGGCTGCAGAATGTGCAGGCTTTCAGACAGTTCATGGAGCCGGAGATCACGATTCAGGGCAATGTGAAGGAGGAAATGCTAGGAGTGTGCTCATGGCGACCGCAGTCTGAGTTGGCCAATGACAGCAAAGATCTGGAAGTGCAGCCTGGCCAATACTTTTATCGATACCATAAAGGCAGCGTAGCAACTAACTCAAGTACTTATGTGCTGCATCAAGGTGTCATGGTGCAGGAAGAGGTCACGTGGATGAAGCAGGAGGAAAATAAAGTCTGCGGACTGCTGAGCATTTCAGACGCCATTAGACGAAAGCAGATGCAAGATAAAAAGGTGTTTTTCATGGTCTCTGCACGAGACATATGCCACAATAATATGAATGAGTTGTTCAATGTGTCAGTCAAAGGGTACATCCCAATCCTGTCGCATAGGATAACGGTGATTCTCAATAACCATGTCCTGAACAATTGCACAAAGTTGAGCAGCTTTATACAAAAGACATCTACGTATATCCGGCATCCGGCGACTGAAATCTACATATACAATTACTCCACTATCAATTCTTTCAACAATGTGTCCAAGATAGTTTGGGGACTGCGAAACATCACTGAGCAAAACTGCACCAATGGGACAGTGACAGAAATACGAAGATCAGTTCTGCTTGCGAATGGCAGTGCCAACCCCATGTTTGTCCAGCACATGGAGCCTGAGTTTGAGGTACAAACATATTATCTTACGCCAGAATAAAAGCTTCATATTGAGAATTTTAGAACAAATATACTATCACTAAAGTTGAAATTTTAGGCAAATTTTACTACAAAGGTGTGTCCAAAGTTCACATGAAGCAGCGAGTAGCAAAAAGCGACCTAGTTTTTACTGCCATAAAAAGTAACGAATGCATTGGAATATCTTTGCTACACTATGTTTGATTGTGATAACACAAATAGAGCCACATTAATAAATTGTTATTGACTTCTTTTAATCTTGTTGCTGCAGGTCCTGAAGGTAACAGACGAGGAAGCAGGAGCATGTATCCCGCCAGTCCTTGCGCTGCCGCTCTCTTCCGAAATCGAATTCCCCTGGTGGATTATTATCCTGCTTGCCATCATTGTTCTCCTCCTCGTCCTCCTGTGGCTGTTTTGGATCTGCATGCCCAGGTGCTGCTGGGGTTGTTGTTGCTTCGGCAGTGGTTGCTGCGATAGCTGTTGCTCTCCGGGGGGAAAGTACGCGTCCCTTGAGGCCCCCTTCGATTCAGGTGAGCAATTCGCTATCTCACGTGTTCTTATTTGCGCAATTACACAACTTCACAGCTGTAAACTCCCTTCAATATCATTCTATGGTCTTTTCATGGTGTCTGTTATTGCCTTTCTTCAGGCGTGCTTGCTTTGCCAAGAAAGGACAAACCCGAAAGCGGATTTTACAGTGGCGCTGCACAGCAGCCAGAAAGCATAGGAGACAAGGACACACTTCCAATTCTGGTGTCAGATGATGAAATGAAAATGGCTCCTGGGCAAATTTTCCCGGAAGATTCATCATCTGGATTCCCTGAGGATGCCTCCCAAGTCTCTGATCTTCCGATAGAGCCGAGGAAGAGATACAGCAAGAGATTATGCCAATGGCTCAGTCGGCCCCCATGTTATTCGATGCTCTTCCGGCACAAGATGACCAGCCTTCGATGCCAAGCTCTTTACCACAGTCGCAGTCGAAGCTTCCGCCATTTTATCATCCGACTCGATTCCGCGAACTACCGCCAATGATGGACTTGGCGAATGAAAACCAAAATCCGCAAAACAAAGATCCGGACCTGGTCGACCATGCTGGACCGGAATTGACCGCTCAAGCTGGTGTGGTTAATGGTGCATTTTACGATGTCCTTCCGGATGCCGGAACACAGGTAAACGGAATGGTATTCGATTCTGCCAGTGACGAATTACGCAGACTGCCTCAACCAGATATACAATACAGCGAGCCGGTAACAAGCTCTGCAAACGTCCGGAATGTAACAGCAAGTCACGAGACAGCCACAGATGACTACAGAACTTCACAGGTACGTTCTCTTGTGTCCACTGAAGATCATTTTCAAGTTGATGCTTTCAGTGGGCAGGAAGTCGACGATTTCAGGTTTGGTCGTGTGGACCAGCTCGTCGAGGCGGCCCCAAACTTGAGAGCAGTCCGCGAATCAAGAAGAGCCAGTCTCGATGATGATGCAGATCTCACAGCGACCAGGGGGCAGCACCGAGACAAAGTTCGCCGTCACTCTTTGCCTTACGTCAGCGACGCTGCCCCTGAAGACAACTATTATCGACGTGAAGTCTTTTACCAGCCTGTTGATTATGACTACCCGATAGCGAGGCGTGTCTCCTTATCACGGAGAAGTTTAAGCGAGGGCCGGCTCAATAGTCACGAGGTACACTTCTGTTTTAGTAACGATTTTCGCTTATTTTTGTTAGTTGTTGTCCTTGATCCAAATGCGATTGCAACAAGCGGTATATCTCACCCACTTCAAGCATTACTAAATGGATACATGTGTAGCATTAAAGCGTACTTCTTGTTTGCTATAAGTTTCAGTGTTAGAATTGCTCCTAAATTTATTGGCAATTGTATTTAAAGAGACTATTGCTCATTTTGTTGTTTAATTTGATTTTACCATTATTGCAAGTGCACAGTCAAAAGTATTTGCTCGCTCTGGTCTAAGAAGACGATTTGCCTTTGGGGTATAGTAGTAGAGCAATTGACTGGAGGTTTCCCAAGAATTTTGATAAAATTGTTGTAAAACTGCAGTATCTCCCCTTGAGCGTAGAGTATTTGACGGCAAGGAAATCAATTGTTACTGTATTTATTAAAAGCGTCCTTCGTTTTCGTTGCAGGCACGTTATGGAAGGGAGATGCCGCGTGGGTGGATAAGTAACGAGGTAGAATTTCGAGATGCTCTGGTTGGTGGCGAAAGATTTGCAAGCTCTTACGCCTTTGATGAGAATGGCCAACAGAGAGGTCGAAATGCTTCTGCAATGCAGTCGTATGGGTGAGTACAATCATTTGCACCCTTTTATGCGAGTTGTTTAGATTGTAATGAAAGAGAGAGAGAGAGAGAGAGAGAGAGAGAGAGAGAGAGAGAGAGAGAGAGAGAGAGAGAGAGAGAGAGAGAGAGAGAGAGAGAGAGAGAGAGAGAGAGAGAGAGAGAGAGAGAGAGAGAAGAGAGAGAGAGAGAGAGAGAGAGAGAGAGAGAGAGAGAGAGAGAGAGAGAAGAGAGAGAGAGAGAGAGAGAGAGAGAGAGAGAGAGAGAGAGAGAGAGAGAGAGAGAGAGAGAGAGAGAGAGAGAGAGAGAGAGAGAGAGAGAGAGAGAGAGAGAGAGAGAGAGAGAGAGAGAGAGAGAGAGAGAGGAGAGAGAGAGAGAGAGAGAGAGAGAGAGAGAGAGAGAGAGAGAGAGAGAAATTTGGCATTTTACTTTTTCATAATACCAACGAAGTTGCCCCACCTGAAAAGAGGTCCTTTAGTTACTGGTTTTGAAAGTAGGTTGTCTTCTGTCATTGTCAAATTCCCAGGTAGTGAAATTGTAATCCTCTCGCCAAAGTCTTGTTGCATACCAAAGTTTTATTTGTTTCAGTGGCGGAATGGCGTCAAGTTCAAGACAAGCTTCATCGCATCGCTCCTTCATGGATTCCCGTGATGCCGCTTTCACTAGGCCTGGTTTTGAAGAAACTTCACAAAACCAAAAGATGGACTCCCGACGCATAAGGAGGAGCAGTCAAATCAGCAACAGGGGGCTTATGCTGCCCCGCAATGACATCGGTTATGATGCCCCGCAGTACTTGGCAAGCGTCGGCTTCGGTGACTCAGATTCTGGGATATCCAATTTCGTAATGGGGAACGAAAGACAAGGTTCGCTGAAAGCGGGCAGGCGGAGATCAGAAGGGGCGCGGCGTAGTGGGGGAAGGCAAAGTAGATCGAAATCTTCGTCCAGGAAATATCGGGACGATAATGCTTTGAAGCTGCGAAAGGTCTACCACTCTTATTCTAACGATGTGTTTGTCGGTGATTCAAATGTGTAGGGGAAAGGTCATCAAGGTTAATTCTAAATTAAAAACAGTTTTCCCCGGCTTCTTTTTAACTAGACTGACCGGAGTTGCCAATTTAATTAAGTAAATTAGCTAGAAAAGTCAAATTAATTAGAATTGTCATTACCAATGGCGTTTCGCCAACCCCCAGCCCTTATTTGTATCTCTAGCTTCACTCAACATTTCTAGCATTAAAACTACAAATTTTATATCACTTGTGTTCATCTCACTTGGAACGTCAGCTTATAAGAAGTTACGCGTCATTTTGATACATGAGACTTCCCTCTCTCCAACATAATTTAACTCAAATTTTCCAACATGAAATGTCAGAAGCGTATCATCTCCCTTCCTTCCCACACCAAGCCACACACCCCCCCCCTCCCTCACCCACCCAAGTCTGCAATCTGGAGCATTTACATTACACGATCAAAACTATATTTTGCCATTTGACGTTTTTGCAGCTAAATACATAACGGGGAGAGCTTTTTACTCAACGCTCATACTGTTTTTTGCGTGATACAAGAGCCAAAATATTATTGATAATAAATATAATCAAAGTCTACTCAGCACATTACATTGTCGTGGTAGTCTGGGCACGAAGCAAAAGTCTGGTTATCCTACGTAACAGTTTTCTTTCGCGCACAATGTCACCTCGGTGAAAAGATAATGATCGAATATTTAATCAAAAGAATAACGACTCGAACAGTTTTTTTTATTTACTTTCAAATGATATTTTCAGCTTTCCTTTGTTGTCAATTTCTTGTAGTGTCATCAAATCTGGCTTGCTTGTCATTAGCTTCCTCATCGTGGTTTTTATAAGAGGAGGATTTCCTTGTGCTCTTTAGAGAAGAGCATAAAGATTCTTTAATTAATGTACTGCTTCCAGCATAAAAGTAAAACGAATTCTGTGAGAATGGGCATATGAATACAAAAAGACTTGTCTTGTCTACGCCTTTTAGTTGATGAGAGAACCAAACAAACACATGAATCATCAAATATAGACCACTAGTGATTGTGCAATGTGATTAAAGAGGGTCTTATATATTTTCAAAGGTCTTAATTTAACGAATGTTTTTTGAAACAATAGAACGCTATAACCACCATCTAGAGGAGCTCATTTTTAAGGTGAAAGTATTTTGTCTTTTTTCAGTTGCAAAACACTCTAGACATTAAGAATACATCCTTAAGATACTTATAAGTAGCTTGAAAAATTTCTCTGGTTCCATTTAAGACATTTTTGGACCAATTCATTTACAAGATGATATAGGCCAGGCAATGGGCCTAAATCAGCATCAAGTGCTTTTCTATTTTTTAAAAGGAGACTTTTCTTGCTTACGCCTTTTAGCTAACGAGTGACCAAACAAACAAATGAATCATCAAATATAGACCACTAGCGATTGTGCAAAGTGATTAAAGAGGGTCTTATATATTTTTAAAGGTCTCAATTTAACGAATGTTTTTTGAAACAATAGAACCCTATAACCACCATCTAGAGGAGCTCATTTTTGAGGTGAAAATATTTGGTCTTTTTTCAGTTGCAAAACACTCTAGACATTAAGAATACATCCTTAAGATACTTATAAGTAGCTTGGAAAATTTCTCTGGTTCCATTTAAGACATTTTTGACCAATTCATTACCAGACAGTAGGCCAGGCAATGGGCCTAAATCAGCGATAAGTGCTTTTCTATTGTTTAAAAGGAGACTTGTCTTGTTTACGCCTTTTAGCTAACGAGTGACCAAACAAACAAATTAATCATCAATTATAGACCACTAGCGATTGTGCAAAGTGATTAAAGAGGGTCTTATATATTTTTAAAGGTCTTAATTTAACGAATGTTTTTTGAAACAATAGAACGCTATAACCACCATCTAGAGGAGCTCATTTTTGAGATGAAAATATTTGGTCTTTTTTCAGTTGCAAAACACTCTAGACATTAAGAATACATCCTTAGGATAGTTGTAAGTAGCTTGGAAATTGACTCTGGTGCCATTTAAGACATTTTTAACCAATTCTTACCAGACAGTAGGACAGGAAATGGGCCTAAATCAGCGATAAGTGCTTTTCTATTGTTTAAAAGGAGACTTGTCTTGTTTACGCCTTTTAGCTGACGATAGAACCAAACAAACATACGAATCATCAAATATAGACCACTAGCGATTGTGCAAGTGATTAAAGAGGGTCTTATATATTTTTAAAGGTCTTAAATTTAACGAATGTTTTTGAAACAATAACACTATAACCACCATCTAGAGGAGCTCATTTTGAGATGAAAATATTTGGTCTTTTTTCAGTTGCAAAACACTCTAGACATTAAGAATACATCCTTAGGATACTTGTAAGTAGCTTGGAAATTGACTCTGGTGCCATTTAAGACATTTTTGACCAATTCATTACCAGATAGTAGGCCAGGCAATGGGCCTAAATCAGCATCAAGTGCTCTTCCATTGTTTAAAAGGAGACTTGTCTTGTTTACGCCTTTTAGCTAACGAGAGAACCAAACAAACATACGAATCATCAAATATAGACCACTAGCGATTGTGCAAAGTGATTAAAAAGGGTCTTATTTATTTCTAAACGTCTCAATTTAACGAATGTTTTTTGGAACAATAGAATGCTATAACCACCATCTAGAGGAGCTCATTTTTGAGGTGAAAATATTTGGTCTTTTTCAGTTGCAAAACACTCTAGACATTAAGAATACATCCTTAAGATACTTATAAGTAGCTTGGAAAATTTCTCTGGTTCCATTTAAGACATTTTGGACCAATTCATTACAAGATAATAGGCCAGGCAATGGGCCTAAATCAGCATCAAGTGCTTTTCTATTGTTTAAAAGGAGACTTGTCTTGTTTACGCCTTTTAGCTAACGAGAGAACCAAACAAACAAATGAATCATCAAATATAGACCACTAGTGATTGTGCTAAGTGATTAAAAAGGGTCTTATTTATTTAAAGGTCTTAATTTAACGAATGTTTTTTGAAACAATAGAACCCTATAACCACCATCTAGAGGAGCTCATTTTTGAGGTGAAAATATTTGGTCTTTTTTCAGTTGCAAAACACTCTAGACATTAAGAATACATCCTTAAGATGCTTATAAGTAGCTTGGAAATTCTCTGGTTCCATTTAAGACATTTTGACCAATTCATTACCAGATAGTAGGCCAGGCAATGGGCCTAAATCAGCATAAGTGCTTTTCTATTGTTTAAAAGGAGACTTGTCTTGTTTACGCCTTTTAGCTAACGAGTGACCAACAAACAAATGAATCATCAAATATAGACCACTAGCGATTGTGCAAAGTGATTAAAGAGGGTCTTATATATTTTTAAAGGTCTTAATTTAACGAATGTTTTTTGAAACAATAGAACCCTATAACCACCATCTAGAGGAGCTCATTTTTGAGGTGAAAATATTTGGTCTTTTTTCAGTTGCAAAACACTCTAGACATTAAGAATACATCCTTAAGATACTTATAAGTAGCTTGGAAAATTTCTCTGGTTCCATTTAAGACATTTTTGACCAACTTTTTACCAGACAGTAGGCCAGGCAATGGGCCTAAATCAGCGATAATGCTTTTCTATTGTTTAAAAGGAGACTTGTCTTGTTTACGCCTTTTAGCTAACGAGTGAACCAAACAAACATACGAATCATCAAATATAGACCACTAGCGATTGTGCAAAGTGATTAAAGAGGGTCTTATATATTTTTAAAGGTCTTAATTTAACGAATGTTTTTTGAAACAATAGAACCTATAACCACCATCTAGAGGAGCTCATTTTTGAGATGAAAATATTTGGTCTTTTTTCAGTTGCAAAACACTCTAGACATTAAGAATACATCCTTAGGATAGTTGTAAGTAGCTTGGAAATTGACTCTGGTTCCATTTAAGACATTTTTGACCAACAATTTACCAGACAGTAGGCCAGGCAATGGGCCTAAATCAGCAATAAGTGCTTTTCTATTGTTTAAAAGAAGAATTGGTTTGTTTACGCCTTTTAGCTAACGAGAGAACCAAACAAAATACGAATCATCAAATATAGACCACTAGCGATTGTGCAAAGTGATTAAAGAGGGTCTTATATATTTTTAAAGGTCTTAATTTAACGAATGTTTTTTGAAACAATAGAACCTATAACCACCATCTAGAGGAGCTCATTTTTGAGTGAAAATATTTGGTCTTTTTTCAGTTGCAAAACACTCTAGACATTAAGAATACATCCTTAGATACTTGTAAGTAGCTTGGAAATTGACTCTGGTTCCATTTAAGACATTTTGGACCAATTCATTACAAGATAATAGGCCAGGCAATGGGCCTAAATCAGCATCAAGTGCTTTTCTATTTTTTAAAAGGAGACTTGTCTTGTTTACGCCTTTTAGCTAACGAGAGAACCAAACAAACAAATGAATCATCAAATATAGACCACTAGCGATTGTGCAAAGTGATTAAAGAGGGTCTTATATATTTTTAAAGGTCTTAATTTAACGAATGTTTTTTGAAACAATAGAACCCTATAACCACCATCTAGAGGAGCTCATTTTTGAGGTGAAAATATTTGGTCTTTTTTCAGTTGCAAAACACTCTAGACATTAAGAATACATCCTTAAGATACTTATAAGTAGCTTGGAAAATTTCTCTGGTTCCATTTAAGACATTTTTGACCAATTCATTACCAGATAGTAGGCCAGGCAATGGGCCTAAATCAGCGATAAATGCTTTTCTATTGTTTAAAAGGAGACTTGTCTTGTTTACGCCTTTTAGCTAACGAGTGACCAAACAAACAAATGAATCATCAAATATAGACCACTAGCGATTGTGCAAAGTGATTAAAGAGGGTCTTATATATTTTTAAAGGTCTTAATTTAACGAATGTTTTTTGAAACAATAGAACCTATAACCACCATCTAGAGGAGCTCATTTTTGAGTGAAAATATTTGGGCTTTTTTCAGTTGCAAAACACTCTAGACATTAAGAATACATGCTTAAGATATATAAGTAGCTTGGAAATTCTCTGTTTCCTTTTAAGACATTTTTGACCAACTTTTTACCAGACAGTAGGCCAGGAATGGGCCTAAATCAGCCATAAGAACTTTTCTATTGTTTAAAAGCAAATTTGTCTTGTTTACGCCTTTTAGCTAACGATGACCAAACAAACAAATACGAATCATCAATATAGACCACTAGCGATTGTGCAAAGTGATTAAAGAGGGTCTTATATATTTTTAAAGGTCTTAATTTAACGAATGTTTTTTGAAACAATAGAACGCTATAACCACCATCTAGAGGCGCTCATTTTTGAGATGAAAATATTTGGTCTTTTTTCAGTTGCAAAACACTCTAGACATTAAGAATACATCCTTAGGATACTTGTAAGTAGCTTGGAAATTGACTCTGGTGCCATTTAAGACATTTTTGACCAATTCATTACCAGACAGTAGGCCAGGCAATGGGCCTAAATCAGCATAAGTGCTTTCTATTGTTTAAAAGAGATTGTCTTGTTTACGCCTTTTAGCTGACGATAGAACCAAACAAACATACGAATCATCAAATATAGACCACTAGCGATTGTGCAAAGTGATTAAAGAGGGTCTTATATATTTTTAAAGGTCTTAATTTAACGAATGTTTTTTGAAACAATAGAACCTATAACCACCATCTAGAGGAGCTCATTTTTGGTGAAAATATTTGGTTTTTTCAGTTGCAAAACACTCTAGACATTAAGAATACATGCTTAGATGCTTATAAGTAGCTTGGAAATTCTCTGGTTCAATTTAATACATTTTTGACCAATTCATTACCAGACAGTAGGCCAGGCAATGGGCCTAAATCAGCATCAAGTGCTTTTCTATTGTTTAAAAGGAGACTTTTCTTGTTTACGCCTTTTAGCTAACGAGAGAACCAAACAAACAAATGAATCATCAAATATAGACCACTAGTGATTGTGCTAAGTGATTAAAAAGGGTCTTATTTATTTTTAAACGTCTCAATTTAACGAATGTTTTTTGAAACAATAGAACCCTATAACCACCATCTAGAGGAGCTCATTTTTGAGGTGAAAATATTTGGTCTTTTTTCAGTTGCAAAACACTCTAGACATTAAGAATACATCCTTAAGATACTTATAAGTAGCTTGGAAAATTTCTCTGGTTCCATTTAAGACATTTTGGACCAATTCATTACAAGATAATAGGCCAGGCAATGGGCCTAAATCAGCGATAAATGCTTTTCTATTGTTTAAAAGGAGACTTGTCTTGTTTACGCCTTTTAGCTAACGAGTGACCAAACAAACAAATTAATCATCAATTATAGACCACTAGCGATTGTGCAAAGTGATTAAAGAGGGTCTTATATTTTTTAAAGGTCTTAATTTAACGAATGTTTTTTGAAACAATAGAACCTATAACCACCATCTAGAGGAGCTCATTTTTGAGTGAAAATATTTGGTCTTTTTTCAGTTGCAAAACACTCTAGACATTAAGAATACATGCTTAAGATGCTTATAAGTAGCTTGGAAATTCTCTGGTTCCATTTAAGACATTTTTGACCAACTTTTTACCAGACAGTAGGCCAGGCAATGGGCCTAAATCAGCGATAAGAACTTTTCTATTGTTTAAAAGCAAATTTGTCTTGTTTACGCCTTTTAGCTAACGAGAGAACCAAACAAACATATGAATCATCAAATATAGACCACTAGTGATTGTGCTAAGTGATTAAAGAGGGTCTTATATATTTTTAAAGGTCTTAATTTAACGAATGTTTTTTGAAACAATAGAACGCTATAACCACCATCTAGAGCGCTCATTTTTGAGATGAAAATATTTGGTCTTTTTTCAGTTGCAAAACACTCTAGACATTAAGAATACATCCTTAGGATACTTGTAAGTAGCTTGGAAATTGACTCTGGTGCCATTTAAGACATTTTTGACCAATTCATTACCAGACAGTAGGCCAGGCAATGGGCCTAAATCAGCATAAGTGCTTTCTATTGTTTAAAAGAGACTTGTCTTGTTTACGCCTTTTAGCTAACGAGAGAACCAAACAAAATGAATCATCAAATATAGACCACTAGCGATTGTGCAAAGTGATTAAAAAGGGTCTTATTTATTTCTAAACGTCTCAATTTAACGAATGTTTTTTGAAACAATAGAACCCTATAACCACCATCTAGAGGAGCTCATTTTTGAGGTGAAAATATTTGGTCTTTTTTCAGTTGCAAAACACTCTAGACATTAAGAATACATCCTTAGATACTTATAAGTAGCTTGGAAATTCTCTGGTTCCATTTAAGACATTTTGACCAATTCATTACCAGATAAGTAGGCCAGGCAATGGGCCTAAATCAGCATCAAGTGCTTTTCTATTTTTAAAAGGAGACTTGTCTTGTTTACGCCTTTTAGCTAACGATGAACCAAACAAACAAATGAATCATCAAATATAGACCACTAGCGATTGTGCAAAGTGATTAAAGAGGGTCTTATATATTTTTAAAGGTCTTAATTTAACGAATGTTTTTTGAAACAATAGAACCCTATAACCACCATCTAGAGGAGCTCATTTTTGAGGTGAAAATATTTGGTCTTTTTTCAGTTGCAAAACACTCTAGACATTAAGAATACACCCTTAAGATACTTATAAGTAGCTTGGAAAATTTCTCTGGTTCCATTTAAGACATTTTTGACCAATTCATTACCAGATAGTAGGCCAGGCAATGGGCCTAAATCAGCGATAAATGCTTTTCTATTGTTTAAAAGGAGACTTGTCTTGTTTACGCCTTTTAGCTAACGAGTGACCAAACAAACAAATTAATCATCAATTATAGACCACTAGCGATTGTGCAAAGTGATTAAAGAGGGTCTTATATATTTTTAAAGGTCTTAATTTAACGAATGTTTTTTGAAACAATAGAACCTATAACCACCATCTAGAGGAGCTCATTTTTGAGTGAAAATATTTGGTCTTTTTTCAGTTGCAAAACACTCTAGACATTAAGAATACATCCTTAGGATAGTTGTAAGTAGCTTGGAAATTGACTCTGGTTCCATTTAAGACATTTTTAACCAATTCTTACCAGACAGTAGGACAGGAAATGGGCCTAAATCAGCGATAAGTGCTTTTCTATTGTTTAAAAGGAGACTTGTCTTGTTTACGCCTTTTAGCTGACGATAGAACCAAACAAACATACGAATCATCAAATATAGACCACTAGCGATTGTGCAAAGTGATTAAAGAGGGTCTTATATATTTTTAAAGGTCTTAATTTAACGAATGTTTTTTGAAACAATAGAACCCTATAACCACCATCTAGAGGAGCTCATTTTTGAGATGAAAATATTTGGTCTTTTTTCAGTTGCAAAACACTCTAGACATTAAGAATACATCCTTAGGATACTTGTAAGTAGCTTGGAAATTGACTCTGGTGCCATTTAAGACATTTTTGACCAATTCATTACCAGATAGTAGGCCAGGCAATGGGCCTAAATCAGCATCAAGTGCTCTTCCATTGTTTAAAAGGAGACTTGTCTTGTTTACGCCTTTTAGCTAACGAGAGAACCAAGCAAACAAATGAATCATCAAATATAGACCACTAGCGATTGTGCAAAGTGATTAAAGAGGGTCTTATATATTTTTAAAGGTCTTAATTTAACGAATGTTTTTTGAAACAATAGAACCCTATAACCACCATCTAGAGGAGCTCATTTTTGAGGTGAAAATATTTGGTCTTTTTTCAGTTGCAAAACACTCTAGACATTAAGAATACATCCTTAGGATACTTATAAGTAGCTTGGAAATTGACTCTGGTGCCATTTAAGACATTTTTAACCAATTCATTACCAGACAGTAGGACAGGAAATGGGCCTAAATCAGCGATGAGTGCTTTTCTATTGTTTAAAAGAAGAATTGGTTTGTTTACGCCTTTTAGCTGACGATAGAACCAAACAAACATACGAATCATCAAATATAGACCACTAGCGATTGTGCAAAGTGATTAAAGAGGGTCTTATATATTTTTAAAGGTCTTAATTTAACGAATGTTTTTTGAAACAATAGAACCCTATAACCACCATCTAGAGGAGCTCATTTTTGAGGTGAAAATATTTGGTCTTTTTTCAGTTGCAAAACACTCTAGACATTAAGAATACATCCTTAGGATACTTATAAGTAGCTTGGAAATTGACTCTGGTGCCATTTAAGACATTTTTAACCAATTCATTACCAGACAGTAGGACAGGAAATGGGCCTAAATCAGCGATGAGTGCTTTTCTATTTTAAAAGAAGAAATGTTTGTTTACGCCTTTTAGCTGACGATAGAACCAAACAAACATACGAATCATCAAATATAGACCACTAGCGATTGTGCAAAGTGATTAAAGAGGGTCTTATATATTTTTAAAGGTCTTAATTTAACGAATGTTTTTTGAAACAATAGAACCCTATAACCACCATCTAGAGGAGCTCATTTTTGAGGTGAAAATATTTGGTCTTTTTTCAGTTGCAAAACACTCTAGACATTAAGAATACATCCTTAGGATACTTATAAGTAGCTTGGAAATTGACTCTGGTGCCATTTAAGACATTTTTAACCAATTCATTACCAGACAGTAGGACAGGAAATGGGCCTAAATCAGCGAT
Organism: Nemopilema nomurai; assembly: GCA_003864495.1. Taxonomy (NCBI): domain Eukaryota; kingdom Metazoa; phylum Cnidaria; class Scyphozoa; order Rhizostomeae; family Rhizostomatidae; genus Nemopilema; species Nemopilema nomurai. The sequence goes on along the minus strand of PEDN01001358.1, from coordinate 244,251 downwards.
GAGTGCTTTTCTATTGTTTAAAAGAAGAATTGGTTTGTTTACGCCTTTTAGCTGACGATAGAACCAAACAAACATACGAATCATCAAATATAGACCACTAGCGATTGTGCAAAGTGATTAAAGAGGGTCTTATATATTTTTAAAGGTCTTAATTTAACGAATGTTTTTTGAAACAATAGAACCCTATAACCACCATCTAGAGGAGCTCATTTTTGAGGTGAAAATATTTGGTCTTTTTTCAGTTGCAAAACACTCTAGACATTAAGAATACATCCTTAGGATACTTGTAAGTAGCTTGGAAATTGACTCTGGTGCCATTTAAGACATTTTTAACCAATTCATTACCACACAGTAGGACAGGAAATGGGCCTAAATCAGCGATGAGTGCTTTTCTATTTTAAAAGAAGAATTGGTTTGTTTACGCCTTTTAGCTGACGATAGAACCAAACAAACATACGAATCATCAAATATAGACCACTAGCGATTGTGCAAAGTGATTAAAGAGGGTCTTATATATTTTAAAGGTCTTAATTTAACGAATGTTTTTTGAAACAATAGAACCCTATAACCACCATCTAGAGGAGCTCATTTTTGAGATGAAAATATTTGGTCTTTTTTCAGTTGCAAAACACTCTAGACATTAAGAATACATCCTTAGGATACTTGTAAGTAGCTTGGAAATTGACTCTGGTGCCATTTAAGACATTTTTGACCAATTCATTACCAGATAGTAGGCCAGGCAATGGGCCTAAATCAGCATCAAGTGCTCTTCCATTTTTTAAAAGGAGACTTGTCTTGTTTACGCCTTTTAGCTGACGATAGAACCAAACAAACATACGAATCATCAAATATAGACCACTAGCGATTGTGCAAAGTGATTAAAGAGGGTCTTATATATTTTAAAGGTTTAATTTAACGAATGTTTTTTGAAACAATAAACCCTATAACCACCATCTAGAGGAGCTCATTTTTGAGTGAAAATATTTGGTCTTTTTTCAGTTGCAAAACACTCTAGACATTAAGAATACATCCTTAGGATACTTGTAAGTAGCTTGGAAATTGACTCTGGTGCCATTTAAGACATTTTTGACCAATTCATTACCAGATAGTAGGCCAGGCAATGGGCCTAAATCAGCATCAAGTGCTTTCATTGTTTAAAAGAGACTTGTCTGTTTACGCCTTTTAGCTAACGAGAGAACCAACAAACAAATGAATCATCAAATATAGACCACTAGCGATTGTGCAAAGTGATTAAAGAGGGTCTTATATATTTTTAAAGGTCTTAATTTAACGAATGTTTTTTGAAACAATAGAACCCTATAACCACCATCTAGAGGAGCTCATTTTTGAGGTGAAAATATTTGGTCTTTTTTCAGTTGCAAAACACTCTAGACATTAAGAATACATCCTTAGGATACTTATAAGTAGCTTGGAAATTGACTCTGGTGCCATTTAAGACATTTTTAACCAATTCATTACCAGACAGTAGGACAGGAAATGGGCCTAAATCAGCGATGAGTGCTTTTCTATTGTTTAAAAGAAGAATTGTTTGTTTACGCCTTTTAGCTGACGATAGAACCAAACAAACATACGAATCATCAAATATAGACCACTAGCGATTGTGCAAAGTGGTTAAAGAGGGTCTTATATATTTTTAAAGGTCTTAATTTAACGAATGTTTTTTGAAACAATAGAACCCTATAACCACCATCTAGAGGAGCTCATTTTTGAGGTGAAAATATTTGGTCTTTTTTCAGTTGCAAAACACTCTAGACATTAAGAATACATCCTTAGGATACTTATAAGTAGCTTGGAAATTGACTCTGGTGCCATTTAAGACATTTTTAACCAATTCATTACCAGACAGTAGGACAGGAAATGGGCCTAAATCAGCGATGAGTGCTTTTCTATTGATTAAAAGAAGAAATGGTTTGTTTACGCCTTTTAGCTGACGATAGAACCAAACAAACATACGAATCATCAAATATAGACCACTAGCGATTGTGCAAAGTGATTAAAGAGGGTCTTATATATTTTTAAAGGTCTTAATTTAACGAATGTTTTTTGAAACAATAGAACCCTATAACCACCATCTAGAGGAGCTCATTTTTGAGGTGAAAATATTTGGTCTTTTTTCAGTTGCAAAACACTCTAGACATTAAGAATACATCCTTAGGATACTTATAAGTAGCTTGGAAATTGACTCTGGTGCCATTTAAGACATTTTTAACCAATTCATTACCAGACAGTAGGACAGGAAATGGGCCTAAATCAGCGATGAGTGCTTTTCTATTGATTAAAAGAAGAATTGGTTTGTTTACGCCTTTTAGCTGACGATAGAACCAAACAAACATACGAATCATCAAATATAGACCACTAGCGATTGTGCAAAGTGATTAAAGAGGGTCTTATATATTTTTAAAGGTCTTAATTTAACGAATGTTTTTTGAAACAATAGAACCCTATAACCACCATCTAGAGGAGCTCATTTTTGAGGTGAAAATATTTGGTCTTTTTTCAGTTGCAAAACACTCTAGACATTAAGAATACATCCTTAGGATACTTGTAAGTAGCTTGGAAATTGACTCTGGTGCCATTTAAGACATTTTTAACCAATTCATTACCACACAGTAGGACAGGAAATGGGCCTAAATCAGCGATGAGTGCTTTTCTATTGATTAAAAGAAGAATTGGTTTGTTTACGCCTTTTAGCTGACGATAGAACCAAACAAACATACGAATCATCAAATATAGACCACTAGCGATTGTGCAAAGTGATTAAAGAGGGTCTTATATATTTTTAAAGGTCTTAATTTAACGAATTTTTTGAAACAATAGAACCCTATAACCACCATCTAGAGGAGCTCATTTTTGAGATGAAAATATTTGGTCTTTTTTCAGTTGCAAAACACTCTAGACATTAAGAATACATCCTTAGGATACTTGTAAGTAGCTTGGAAATTGACTCTGGTGCCATTTAAGACATTTTTGACCAATTCATTACCAGATAGTAGGCCAGGCAATGGGCCTAAATCAGCATCAAGTGCTCTTCCATTTTTTAAAAGGAGACTTGTCTTGTTTACGCCTTTTAGCTAACGAGAGAACCAAGCAAACAAATGAATCATCAAATATAGACCACTAGCGATTGTGCAAAGTGATTAAAGAGGGTCTTATATATTTTTAAAGGTCTTAATTTAACGAATGTTTTTTGAAACAATAGAACCCTATAACCACCATCTAGAGGAGCTCATTTTTGAGGTGAAAATATTTGGTCTTTTTTCAGTTGCAAAACACTCTAGACATTAAGAATACATCCTTAGGATACTTGTAAGTAGCTTGGAAATTGACTCTGGTGCCATTTAAGACATTTTTAACCAATTCATTACCAGACAGTAGGACAGGAAATGGGCCTAAATCAGCGATAAGTGCTTTTCTATTGTTTAAAAGAAGAATTGGTTTGTTTACGCCTTTTAGCTGACGATAGAACCAAACAAACATACGAATCATCAAACATAGACCACTAGCGATCGTGCAAAGTGATTAAAGAGGGTCTTATATATTTTTAAAGGTCCTAATTTAACGAATGTTTTTTGAAACAATAGAACCCTATAACCACCATCTAGAGGCGCTCATTTTTGAGATGAAAATATTTGGTCTTTTTTCGGTTGCAAAACACTCTAGACATTAAGAATACATCCTTAGGATACTTATAAGTAGCTTGGAAAATTTACTCTGGCGCCATTTAAGACATTTTTGATCAACTCCTTGAACGACAGTAGACCAGGCCAAGGGCCTTAATCAGCGATGAGTTTGTCATATCCTTGGAGACATTGAATACATCATGAATACGCCAAAATCGCCTTTTTCTTGGGACATTTGAAATTCAATTGGAGACAAAATTGGCTATCTGTAAAAAAGGAAGTATTTTGCTGATAGCTTCCATATTGTCTTTTTCCTTTGTCTATAGAAGCAGAACATGTATGAAAAACATGTCAACAGTTACAGTTTCAGAAATTATTTCATAACTACTGATGGCAATCGTCAAAAATTTAAAGTCATGAAAATGAATAGAGATATTCAAAACAATGGAAGATGCAAAAAGTAAGCTATTCAAAGCAAGGTCTTACAAAATGGAAACATAAAATTTTGTTTAAGTCTAAAAGTCTAAATAGGAAGAATTAGCTGAAAATTTAGTGCTCTTATAGATGTAGCTAGAAAAGGTGAGTGCCTTCTTTTCAAAAGATTAGGTGAAATTTTTAACAGTCTTTAACAGAGAATTATTCTTCGGTGGTCGTTTTTCGTGGTGTTTACCCGGTTACGACATCCTGATTAACATGAAAAAACCTCACCATACACCTCAAAATTAAGAGTATGCTAGAGTTGGCTACTTTCAATGGCAAAAGTATCATGTAAACTTCAATCGACTTCACTTTTCTCTCCGCCTGAAGGTCGCGGCTCAACTGCGAAGTCTCGTGTTGCATTTACCCTCAGGACTCTTTTCTGTCTGCAATGTAAATTCAATGTTAATTTCATAACCTCAGGACTATAGTGCTACCACAATTTTAGACATTTAGCCAGTATCAGTATCTTTTAAGATGCCTTTTGTGCCTTTGTGAAAAATCAGTCACTTATCAAATGTTGAAATGAGCGAATGATTTGTCACCAATTATGCTATAAAATATGCAGCTATACTTTGATTATATCCGTCTCTAATGAAATTGATAATGAATGGAAATATTATTTCCGATCCATCATACTTTATTTATACTTACCAATCTCCTGCTTTTGGGGAATCTAAGTAAGAAAATAAATCTGCTTGAATAGTCAAGGATAGAGGATGAGGATGCAATGTTTTGGCTCTCTAGCTACAGATATTTTTTGTAGATTTTCTCCTTTGTGTTTGTTGTCGCCATGTCAATTTTGATTCTCTCTGCTAAGCCAACTCATCTCACACTGCAACAAAAATAGAGAAAGTAGACTGCAACTTCACAGCATCAATGCTCTCAAAGTTCTAGTTTTCAGTTTCACATCTCAATAATATTTTCAAAGCTTTGTGCACTGTCCCTTTCAACATTACAGGAACATCTAAGTTATGAAATAAGACCTGCACAAACAAATAGCCGATTGGTGTTACTCTGGAGCTATACTCACTCTTGCAACAGTATATAATTTTTTTGCATTTGCCCCACCAACTTGTAGGGCCGTGTGTGGGGCCACCAGCCACCAATGTCAGAAATATTCAAACTGTATCCTATCATGTCTATGTGGATGTAAATTTGATTTGGTGAACGGATGCTCTATGATCGACAAGTTTTGGACTGTGAAATGCCAATCTCAAATGGTGAGCGTCAACGAATCTGAATGCCAATTTATGTGCTATGGAAATGGAAGTCGGATATTTTGCACTAGTGCTCTAGTTAGAGCGAATTTTGCACAAGCCAATAGTAACGTCTTCTCGTCTCGCTACTTCCAGCCAACATAATCTCCAACCGTCACCTGTGTCTATGCAAAGTATAATGAGAAATTTTAATCACTACGCATAACCATTTTACTTATGCACTCTCCACTTCCCAGTGTCTGCTTGAAACCCGTCGAAAGAGAATGTGTGGACCCTCGTTCTGAGTTGCATCTCCTGTGATTAGGCCAAGCTTTGACTGGGGGGTAATTAAGCAAATGCGAAGTAGAATTGTTTTGATGATGGAAAACAAATTTGTTAAGCCTTTGCATTATGAATCACTGATACTTCAGTCTTGGCTCTTTCAAGCACCATGCTATGTCACGTTACTTTACATTTCACTTTCCAAGCTTGAAAATCATTTTTGTATTTTCCTTTTAGCCCACAAGGCTACCCCCTAACCAAGCAGAGTTGGCGCCAAAATCGAAGTGCAAAACCATCGATAGATGCACGGCCTAGAATCAACTGCGAACCGATAAACGGCCTTCCTCGTAACTTTGAAGCTTTGTCGTGTTGATTTAAATGGTAGGCTGAAAGCACAATCAAAATGACGGAGATGCTTGGACCGTATGATCCTGCCTCACCCAGCGTAACCACTTTTTGCAGTCGAATTTCCTCGACCGATTACGAGAAAGAGGGGTCTGATTACACTAACCAAGCATTAGCCCAGCTAATCGAATACTTGGAGTACAACCCGACCGCATACCATAATGTTCTCAGAAAAAGGAAACGTGATGAAGCACAAAATGCTGGTGTATTTTCATGGCTGAAAGTCAAAATGCTGTCGTCTATGTTTGGGGAAGAGTACTGTGAACATCTGAGTGATGAAGACTTGAGAAAAAATCTGACTTCACTAAAGAGCGAAATGGTCAGCTCCTACAATTATGCAGAAGGTATGGCTACTCAAAAGCGGCATGTTACTTAAAGCTGCTGAAAGTGGTTATATCCTCTCAGAAGTAATTAATTATAATAAAATGTCATGGAAGGTCAAATATATACAATATTTTGTCAAAATGCAAAACACATATACGTAATGAATTCCTAAAGCAGGGAGTTTCAAAAGACCTTTTGATTTTGATCTATAATGATGTTCATTTCTTATTAATTTCCTTCTTAAAGAAGCCAAAGGTTCTGGTAGGCGTCTCTCAAAAAGACTTGCAAACAAAATCAAACCAAAAGAGACAGTTCCCCCTTTGCAAACAGAAAATGAAGTCATCAAGAAAAGTCTGGAGTTTGAACTCTGGACAGAAGCCAACAATACCAAAAAACAGACACCACAAACAGAAATATGTGAAAGACTTTCAAGAAAGGAAGGGAGCAGAACATCTCTTATACCAAAGCCTCCAAAACTGTCCTGTGAGCCTCCACCACCACCACCTCCTCCACCACCACCTTTGCCAACTGTGAACTTGCAAACAAGATGCACTCTGCCCAAAGTATGTACTATGTTACTTGTTAAGAATGAACCAGTATAAGCAGTGATATTTTTGGGATACCTTAATCTGAATAACTGGGTTCCTCATTGGTTGGGTATATTATAAGCAAGGTATAAATGTTAAAGTTTATTCAAGAAATTGTATTCATAAGGCTAAATAGCTACATTAGCCATTTGCAGAGAAAACATAACATTTAAGTTGCTTGCAGGTTAATGAGATGAAAAAATGTGAGATAAAAACATCACTGGCAGGAAAAACAAAACCAGAAAAGCAGAGGCCAATCACCACAAGGTAAATTCATCCATTAAAGTTGTTTTTTTTTCTGTTTTGTATCTAAGACATAATTGTATTTTGCTACAATATAGCACTGAAAATAAAAAATCTAAAATCAAGCTAATGAATCAGTCTTTGATCATTTATTATTATAGAAGCCCGAATTTCAACAAATAAAAGAAACTACTCCAGATCAATCACCAAATATGTCTTGTAGTGCCCATAAATTGCAACTGAATGTTGGAAAAATTTATGAATTCTTCCCAGATATTACTTATAATTTTTAAATATTAATCCTTTCATTACAATTCTACCAATTAATAATTTGCCTTTTGTTTGTCTATAAACTTTGGTAAATCGTGAACGCTTTTGTACTTAAAAGACCATTTTCAGCTTTCAGCATTTACACATTTGTCAATGTAATGTTACGGTATGTTGCTTAAATTTGAAGTTATTTTTGCTATGTTTCTAAGTCATAACTACACCTTTTAGTGAAAACTCACTTGAAGCTGATCTTATGACTTCATTGAAGAATCCTCAAGTTCGTGCTGCATTAAAACCTGTGAGGTAAGAAATGTAGCAACTATAATAGACTTTAAAGACAAAAATTGGTTAGACTTCCATGTTTTCATCCATATTCAACACAAACATTAACATACCACCTGTCTGCTTATGTAAGAAATGTATTTTTCAATGAAAAACACCAACTGGAGCTAGTCAATTCCTAACTGAATCAAGCATTGTCAAAATTTTGCATCTGATTGGGCACTGTTATCTTCATGCCAATCTCAGGTTCTAAGATTGTCAAAAAGTAAATTTGTTCACTTTTTGAGTTAGAAAAAACTTTCTAATTCCAGTTTGTTACATCAGTACTTCCTTTTTTGTCATAGGAACAAAGAATTCACACCATATCAGCTGAGACAAAGAGCAAAGCAAAAAGATGCAAAGAAAGAAAAGGAATTTCCTCTTTTCAACCAAGAACTTATAGCTAAGTTTCAGAATGCCAGAAGTCCAGATACTCCAGATAATTCAAAATACATGTCAGATGTCAGCTCTCCAGATTCATTCATTGCCTCCCTTTGAATTTTGCGTTTTATCTAAGAAAGTTTTACAAAGTAAATTTGAGTAAAGTTTATTTATATTTAACTTCATGTTCTAATTTTAACATTTTAAAGCATGTTTTCAAGCAGGCTGGGATTATCAACCATAATTTTTTGGTTATAAAATATGACACCATTTTCTGAGATTTCCCTGGTTAGAAAGAATTTCAAAGGATCCCGTACAGGGTCTTCTTTTTCTGTAGCAATTTATTTCATTGAGTAAAAACTTGTAGTTTTAAAGGCTTCTTCTGAATCTTATCATATAGCAGATAATCATCTCTTTTACTTTTTTACTTATTTTATTTTGCCATTTGTAACATATCTTGATGCTTATTTTGAAATGTATAAAACACTTTATCTTCATGGTAAAAAATATGCTATCTTTTCAAAATCTATCTCATGATGAATTTTTTTGAAATTATGGTTTGCTTGCTTTTTGAATGCCTGCTTAATTTTTCATTGAGTTGTTGTGCAAGAACTATTTACAGAATAAATAAATAGAAATAATCTCACTCAATTTTGGTTTTGAAAAAGTCACAAAGAGAAATGGCAAATATTGTCTGCTTTGTCTCTTGAAATCATTTCCTTTATTTTAAACATTGTTAGTCTAAAAATAAGTTCGCAAATTACTGTCAATAACTTGGTTGAAACTGTACTTTATGATCCCCAAAAACAATATCAATTAAAGAAAATCTGCCAGCCCTGGCAAAATCCTTCCTATCAGCAGAATTTTATAAAAACCACCAACCCGATTTTGATACACCACACCCACAGGAGGCGGGGGCTAGAGGAGCTGTTGATCCCCTCTATTTCATTGCTCACGTATGATGGCAGCATTCTCTGCATACATTCAACATTCCCGACATGCATTCAACATAAGAAAAGCGAAAGTGGGGCATTATAAGCTACTTAGCTAATTCTCACTGACATCTGAACCACCACGAAGATGTAAAAGAGGATCGATCTTCATCTTTATCCGGATTGTCAAGCCAGTCCATTCTTGAGGTAATTCCCGGTGGGGGTGCAATCCAGTGGTAAAGGTACACCACCCTCTTCCATGCCGTTCCATAGAATACCTTTTTCTATGACTTTCTAGTCAGCAAGAAAACCCCTTATCACGGAATGTGTTTGCCGAAACCCCCTTTACAAGAGTATCGCAGAACTCCAAAGAAAGACTGGCTCTGTACAAATTGCTGGGATTGCTGATGTCTCTTTGCTATAAAACGGCACAATCGCATAAAGTTCGAGGTGCAAATGGTTCAAAACTATAAAGCAAATGGTTTAAAAGTAAAATCAAGGCTATGGCTTTCGATACTCCACCATACTATTAGCGTGATTCCTCATTCTAATGACTCTTCCAAGTATAACTTTTTCCCATCCGTTTCATATATTCCAACATCATCAAACAGGGACAGGTCATCTCTGTTTGCAGTTTCCGTGAGGCTTTTCCGATGAAGTGCTGTTTTGCTCTTTATCATTTTCAGTCGATCAGTCGATAACCCAGTTGGATTAGAATTCAATGAGGCCACAACTGTTGAGTTATGGACTTCGCCAAAACCCTACCTTATATTAACAGTTATCTTCACTATATACCCTTCAGAAGAATCTATGATTATTTTTGAGAAAAATACCCCCTTTTGTGATTTTAGGTCCTGGGATTTTGCCACAGATATACCCCTTTCTCAGTGAAAACATAGACAAGGGTGATGTCATGCTTACATGTACATTGCACCCACCGAGAGGTAATTTAGTAAAGTAGAAGATGATTACTCGTTGCAACGACCGCTTTTTCAACCGCCTTTTTCTTCCTGGTTAGGACGTACTATTGGTTAAAGGGCCTCTCCAGCAAAAAAAATGAAATTCCATTTTATTGGTTTCTATAGACGAACTAAACCCGCTGATCACGAGTTAGTTATTCGTTTTGCGATACCTTTTATGGTTTTTGAGATATAAGCTCTTCGATAATTGTATAGAATTAATTGACAAGTTTATTCGGTATTATGACACTATGACGTAAATTCGACGTCACAACATATTTCGGATTGCCTCGAATCCAAACCGAATTCAAGTCGGTGCAAAACAGACAGTTCAAATGACAGTCTTCGCTGCTCTGTGGCAGAATTAGGTCTACTTTATTGCTTCGGTGGTGCGTTCACATTCCAATAGCCAGTTCATTTCAAAACAAGGTAAAAATCCAGAACGCATATTGCCAACATCATCCGTTTATGGAGGACTGGAAAAAGCAATGCATGACGCAGAGCTCTCAAATTTTTACAAGTGACATAGGGTGATTTTAGACCTAAATTTGTCCCGCTTTAATGAAATGACCGCAAATGTGGTGTTACAGGGGCAAAACCTTCACTCTTGGCAGCAGTTATAAGATTTTTTTCCCCGAACATTTCATCTGCGAATCATAGTAATGAAATCACAAATATCTAATCAACACTATAACAAAAGTGACATAACACACATATTGGATAATGATAGTGACATTGTATAGTGTACATCTTTGCCATCGAGGCTTTGGACAGACTTGGTTACACCTCAGCAAGCATTGCCCTACACTAATGCGGAGACCATGACTAGGAACCCGGTTGCTCCAAGCATGGCTCTTAAACTGTGACCCTTGCTCCAACCCCGCAGCATTCCGTGCACATGTTCCGGGCCTTTGGACGCTATTTCCTCCGTGTTTTTGCACATGGGCACGCGATACTTTGGATTTATGTGTCCGCCAGTGAGAGGGAAGATGAGGCCCAACACTGCTGTGCTCGCCAGCCAGTAGGTGCGCTTTGGAGCACCCTTTGACAAGAAGAACAGCGACGTGGATCCAACCATCGAGGTTATGATAAGTGGAACCTAAGAAAATGCACCAACTGTCATTGCTGGCAATCACAATCAAGAACTTAAATTGCAAAGACCGAAGATAACCAGCTCAAGAAGAAAACTCAGGCCATTACAGCCACGTTGAAAAGGAAATGCGGAAACAGGGAGGGTTCTTCATTAAAAAAGCTTCATTGACTTGTTTGGTTTGTCACTGAGCATGGCAAGGTACATTTGACATTAAGGTTACGGTAAAAGTTTTAAATACGAAAATTGGTTTTTCCTTCCTAAAGGCCAAACTGTTCAAGGAATCTGGGTAAACTGTATATCATTCGATGCACAAGATTATGTCGTATCTAGCCAGATCAAAATTATTGGCAAATAATATTAAATTTTATTTTCCATGCGAATTTATTGCTCAAAAAGTGTACCACCTTCAAAAGCTATTTTGTACCCTTGCGTTTGAGGTAACAAAATCTGACTTATACCAGCAGGAATTGCAGATCCTAAGCTACCAAAGTATGTCTCAGATTTTTTAAATTCCTCATCTTCTTGAAACTATATCCTGTCAAAAATTGGCAAACAATTTTTCCACTTTCCCGCAGCTGTATTTGGGTATAAAAGACGGACCAGAGCAAATAAAAACATTTTGAGACATAATTTGGTTGCCCAACATATGCCCTGGCCGTGTGCAAATTTTCGAGCCATTCGATTGGTTTCTTGGGTACATAATTGCTTTTTCGTACCTGTATGTAGAGGAATTTCGAGTCCGGAGAAAACGGGGTTTTACTGATTCCACTTGCGATGATACACATCGGGATCATGTTACCAACAATGCAATCCGGGTCAAGTAGCTTAGGCTTTAAGATCAATTAGCGTCTTTTAATAAGCACAACAACCAATGGATGTGCCATACTCTCACACAAACCACAAGAAGCAGAACAACGATAATCGGCTTAAAAGGTCGAGCAATTTGAAAACCGCTGCTAGAAACTTTGATGAGGAAATTGTGGAAACCTTCGTTTATACGAGATTTTCTCCATTTTCAAAACTTCTTCTAGCTTCAAACATGGTATCATTATGTACCTTATTAATTTGGCTATCAGAATGTGAAGTAATCGAAAAATGGATGTTTTCGTTCAGAAAACGTTTACCGTAACCTTAAGCCTTGTTGATGCAAGCGCCCATTGTTGAGAGGAATGTTGGCACGAACTAGCCGGCCTTGCCATGACGCTATTCGTGGGTGCTTATGGACACCTAGCTATCCCACTCGATCGCACTAGAACACTTCTATCTGAACTGACCCTGGATTCTTATAAGGTAGGGCGTGGTACGTGCAACTTTTTTAGTGTGAGTGAGTTCTGTCCTTATTGCAATGTCTTGTAAACATAAAAGACAAGCTCAAGTGTTGCTATTTCTGTGGTATTTTGGTGGTCTTCTATAGATATAATTGCATAGAGTGTCTGTTCTTTCTAGGCATTACTACTCTTGTCACGACTTGTTAATAATCACTGTAAATTGCATACGTACTTGCATTCTCTCCACGTGGTCGTGCATGAAGCGAAAGTGTCTCATTGCTGTTTTGTGTCCATCTGGCAACTCTTTGGCAATAGCAAACCTCGTTGGAGTGTCCACAGCACGAATAAATACTACCCCTCCGGCAAACAGACCTGTGGAATACACAGTTGCGATCTTCAGCCCTTTGATCAACGGGCCTCTGGTAGCCATCTTGGATCTTCGTAAAAACAGTAGTTATATTTATTGTTTCAAACGGACAGTCTTAATACCATCTCATGTTACTCCATTGTTTTCAACGGAAGACCCCGAGAATTGATGTTTGCGTTGAAGATAAATGCTACCCGCAGCCTCGTATCCAATATTATTATTCTTGTTGTTCTCCATTTACAGGTTTCAGTAGAGATTCCAACTGATGTATCAAACCAATGTTGCCTTTAGGTAGCACAAGCATTATACATGCCTTTTTAAAAGCAGTATAAGCTTAACCAAAACTTATTGGAGGCTACCTCATCTTACTTCAGATTTATCCCTGTGAGTTCAATCATAGCACCCTTTCATTGCTTATCAAGAAATAAGCTTTCGCTATATCAATTATTGTATCGATTTTTAAAAGATGTAACATCATTTATCAGTGATCCGAAAGCTACCTATGCAGTAGAAATCAGATGTGAGATCAGGCACGGAAAGCCAAGCCATCGAGTACGGACCATGTTGCCTGTCTTGAATCAAATAGAAGCCTGCCTGTTTGAGCAATAGAAGCGTTTTTAAAAAAAGTCAGTCTAATACCCGGGGTATAGAAGCGTTACCATCTCCTAGTCAGACTTTGGTCAGACCTAGTCAGATCTTTTCAACAAAAGGAGCATCATAAAATTTCATGTTCTTTCTTGAAAATATCTCTACAACTAGCTTTCATTGCGTTTGATTACAAAAGCATATCAATTGGCTTAAAGTCAAATGTATCCCTATATTAATCCAATATGGCTTGAAAAAAAGATGGGTTTTATAGTTGAATGTTTTATGGATTAGCCTATAAAGAGAACGGTGGCTTGTGTTGGCCACTTGCCTTATTGTGGGCATGTCGTAAGCCAACTTGTCTGCATTCAAACTCTTCATATCCGAAGTTTACATACACCGAATCGATACGATTGCTTGACATGCTTGAAAGGACCAACAAGTTTTACTGAGAATCAGATTGAGCGTGCAAGAAATTGTCTGTTCTGAGAAAGTGAGATCATAGTCGAATAAATGCTCGATTTTGACCAAAGAAAATAACAGCCAAAGGGATTTATCTCTCCAGTTTACCCCATTAATCCTAACTTTTGGGGTGGACTGCTCCATGGTCTTCTTTTACCCCCATCTAACACAACCTCTTTAGTCCTGACTACCAACTACTTCATCTGTTTCTGTCTTTTGCTTCCTCTATCACTTTTCAGTCATTCTTTTAGACAACTCTGCTTCTAATCCTCTCAAATATTCTCGATAATTCTCCTTTGCAAAAAGTTTTTTTGCTTTAATGACCTTCCATGTCCTGGGTTAGAATAATCTCAATTTTCAATTTATCGTTCTGCTCTACTACAAACCATTCATCTGAGACAGAAATTGAGACATCATATATTCTTGCTTTGGTTCAATTTGAGCCCTAGACGATGCAGCAACCATTTTTGTCCTTTATATCCGTAAAATTGGCTATTAAGTCATCATTATTGCTTTTCATATAGTAGGAAAACCTTTCTGTTTCTGACTCATCAGTGCTCAAATCTGGATTTTCTTCACACTGCCAATCAAAAAGACACCCTAACTTGCAGAGTTCCAACGTGGCCGTTCAATTGAAATAGTAATAGGCTGCCGCCATCTTGAAGCCAATCCTTTCATTTTTGCTTGCTTGTGCTTTTACTGAAAACTCTTCATAATAATGACCTCTAGAAAAGGTATTCTCTCGTTACCATCACCAAAAAAGCCATATATTTACTACATACCCCTGTTTGCCAGTGTTTATCAGTAGCCAATGCTAACCAGTACCCAGTGAAAGAAGATCGGTCCGGCCATGGCCTAACTGGCTGTACAGTAGATTGATCTCTCGTTTGTCAAACCCTGGGTAATCAGAATAAATCAGTCAATCAATCAATGAATCATTACAATGAATCAATCAACCAATCAATCAATCAGATTTAATCAGGGTAAACCGCATCAAGAACAACGTTATAGGTAGGAGACTGTTCTCCACAATTAAGAACTTGCAACTCAGTGACATCAATGACAAAGCTTCCAGTCAGGATCAATTGGTTCTCTGCAAAGCTGCCCATTAAATGGTAGGATAGCCAAAATATTTAGAATTAAGTGGAGCAAAATTTCAAACGAAATCAATGGAACCATCGATTTTTTCACGATTTTTCATTTTTCAATCTAATGATTGAGATGACAACCTAAAACACTTTCGAGTATCGTGTCAATGCGCAAATCGTATGTACGTAAATAATATGAAATAGGGTCGACCAGCTACTCATCGGACTTTGTCAAATGAATACCTCAAATGAAAGTACTATACTCTGTACTGCCAATTACTTATTTGCATCCATGGACTACAAAGTAACAGTATTAGTCTAATTTCATGGTACTTGGCCTTTCATGGTACCTTTATCGATCCATTTTTTAAAGGAGGTGGGGAACTTTTCCAAGCTCGAACTCCCAGATAGACTTTAATTTCATATTCGTATCATCATATTTCTCTAGATGTGCCACTGCCCTTCGAACAGTCATGCAGGTTTCATTATTTCTCAAATGACCAAAGCCTCTAGGTTATGTGCAACTGCAAAATTAAGTAAAGAGAGGTTAAATCTGATTGTACTAGCTTTCTTAGTCAAAATACCTAAGAATGCTATGAAATGGGCGTTGATAAGAACAAAATTTGTGACACTGAACGCTTATCTGTCTACATTCCTTTTTCTTGCCAATCAGGAATAGAACCATAAACAGAAACTGAACTGGAAAACTTTAGCCTGTAAAAGGAGAGCAAGTTCGAAGCAAATAAGTTTTACCCTTGAAAAAATCTGCTAGAATGCAGTTGTTTTTTTTAAAGTGGATATGAAATAAAAATAATATCAGTTTTTTAATCTAGTTCAGAAAGATAAGCAAGCATTAAGTCGAGTGAGCATTAGCAAGGAGGGCTGAAAGAAGAGACAATTTAAGACTTGCTGGTTCCAATGAGTATGCTTTTTCAAACGCTGAATTTATCATAGCTGACACAGATTCATGTTTATGTTGTTTTCGCTCGTTGTGAACCATCAGTTTTCACAAGCAGATAGAAACTAAATTTTGTACGTTTGTGAGAGCTTTTAGACCTATCTTCGAAAAATTTGGGCTATATCCTAAATTACTAGCCCAATGGCCGCGCAGTACCAGAAGTGAGTTCGCATTTGAAACGGTTCACAAATTCCATTCTAGCAAATTCTTAAAGCTCCAGTCTTATTCAGACTCATTCGAGTCTAGTTTTAAGTCTTAATCTTATATAAATATACAAGAACAACAAACAATCTTCGGAAGGCTGAGCACTGGCGTTCTTGACCGTTGTGAGGGCGCAACAGGGCTTTCGGAACTTTGGTTTTGTCTGCATGGCGGAAGGTAGTTCCTCCATTCTCAACTGTTAGTCACTAAATCAGGCGTTTTAAGAAGATTTGGAAGTGCAAAACAGCGGCATCAACATGAGGTATTCATGAATCCATTGCTTTATTGTTTTAGAATGCTATATTTCATTTTATTTGCATGGATTAATCATTGCATCGCTTTCGAGTCACGGGATTGCGATGAGTAAAAATTAGGCCATTGACCTTTTGGGTGTTGCTCCACGTTAAAGTCCATTAGAAATCTAATTAAAAGACTTCATGAACACAATTTATTTGTAATTCCGTCACTTTGCAGTAAGTTCAACTCAAATAAGCAGACGGATTCAAAGTATTTCACCACGACAAAGAAAGGTAGGTGAAACTTTGGCTTAAAAACACTACCTAACCTTCTGAACTTTATACTTGGCCCAAGCTCCGTGCAAATATGTTTCAAATTTGAGCTGAGAAGTTACCGTATTTGAGACGAATGGAAGGCTACTAGCCTTTAAGTGAATAGTTGTAGGGAATATTTTTTCTGTGTTAATTAGCTGAATGACGATGGTGTGCATGATAGAACTGCAGTATTATCTGATCAGAGTCTCCAACATACCACTATGTACTGTTCCACTATTACCAAAGAACAAGGGTGGACTCTGTAGATACTTACATACATACATTTTTTATTTGTTCTGCAAGTTATGGATTGGCAGCCATGATGAGCTGATGTGGACCTGTCATTAAATACTATACTTAATAACAACACTATAAAATCTAAAATTTAACTTGAAAGTAAAAGTAATCATCCTTTCAATTAGATATAGTAATGTTTCCCTCTGCAAAGCTAAAATCATTCATAAGCTTCTTTTAACTTTTCAGTTTGTTCTTGAAGACATTGTTTATCCTTAATTTGTTTAAGTTCATATGGAAAGTGTTCTCTATAATTGAACCTCTGTATTTCAAACAGTTTCCTTCGGTCTTGAATCTAGCTACTTTTAGTTCACCAACTTTTGTGAATTCACACTTCTTGAATTCAACTTTTCAAATTCAACCAAATCTGTCTTTGATTGATTGCAATGAATTAAGATACAATTTCCTTATAAAATTTTTTAAATGACCACCATTGAAAAAAATAATTTTGCTTTCAATTGAATATATATAATATAGAACAGGAGACTGCAGAGCAATTTATCATTTAAAAATTTCAAAATGTATGTAAATCATGGGTCGGTTTTCAGTCTATTTAGCTAATCAATTTGTGTTTTGAAATTCTATATTTTGCTCAATGACCTCTCTGTACCCCAAATTGAAATTGATACATATATAATTTATTCATAAAGTTTGTGAATGTATATAACTTCTTGGAGCAAGTTTTAAATAATTCTTGCCAATTTAAACGCTATTTGGTGTGCTTTTTAGCCATACTTATGGAAAATACTTCCTTGTTGAATCATTTGCACCAAAAATTATGCATTTGGAAAATATTTTGACTCATTGGCCTATTGTTTTTTCATCATTAAATTTTCTCTGGCTGAAATTTTTCCGTTTCCCTGCCCTGCTACACTTTTCATGCAAGAGCCAGTTTTCTTTCTTATAATTTTTGACAGTCACATTCTGTGAGCATTTTCATCTCATTTTTAATTCAGTAGCATCAGAATATGATGAATTCAGGCAACATAAAATAAGTATATGTAACAATACAAACTATCCATACTGATAAATAAGCCCTTACATTGGTGAAGAAACCTTCTTCAAAATGTTTGAAAATTAGAGCATTTTATTAAAGTAATTGAAATCCATTTCTTCTGTTAGAAATATTAATTGCAGGAATAAAAGTTGAAAATCATCATCAAAACCACATATTTTTGGTCATCATAACTTTTGTTTTGTTTGCTTGACTTTGTTTTAACATGTCGAGGGTTTTATTTTGGATGACTATGGTTTGTGATGTTAATGCTGTGTTTTTCAAGTAAATTAATGGTGTTCTGACCTTCAATAGAGTCCTGATGTGATTAGGTATAGAAACAATGCATAGCACTTGTGAATCTGTATTTTAGGTGAAATTTATGAACTGAAAGGTGAGCTTAACAGTGATAAGAAGGAAAAGAAGAAGGAGGCTGTTAAGAAAGTGATAGCAAGCATGACTGTGGGCAAAGATGTCAGGTGAGTTATGCAGGTTTTGAGTTATGCACATACTTCAAGTAAAATGTACTTGTCAAGTTTTATGAATAGTTGGTCAAGTACTGTTATTTCACTCTTCACTAAAATAGTATTTTGACCAACTTATTCTGTAACTGTTAAATCAAGATCTATTGTATTTGCTTTGTTCCTATTGCAAATAATTATAGCAGCTCTATTGGTTGATGAATTTTTGTGTTAGAATGGCCAATTCTCCTACAAACCATTTTTGTGAAGCAATGATTTTGGCTTTATGTTCCCTCCTTCAACCATACCAAATGTTTTTCTGCATCATGGGAGACCTTGAAAGCTCTAAAACAACTTAGATTGAGAAGATTCTTAGGGTCTGGGTAGTGACCTGCAATCCATCAATAGTAGCTTTTGTCTTGATGAAAAATTATACTTTGCAAATGTTTCAAATTATTTGATTGAATTAACTTTGGTTTTAGGTACCCAAATTTCTTTTTTACTTGTAAGTATACTTTTCTTTTTCTCTAGTGCCCTTTTTCCTGATGTTGTTAACTGCATGCAGACAGACAATCTGGAACTGAAAAAGCTTGTTTACTTGTATTTGATGAACTATGCAAAATCACAACCAGACATGGCAATCATGGCTGTCAATACATTTGTCAAGGTATTAAGGAAAATTTTGCTTTTCCTGACCTGTTAATGTGTATAATTTAATAATGTACTGCCAAATGTGGTAACATAAGCTATTAAAGTTTGTGATTGTAATTTGGAAATCATGTCAAGAGAGTTAAAACAAAGTATGAATGATACCTATACAGAAGTTGTGCAACTGGGTCAAGATCCTAGATTTCGTGATTGATTCTGATGCCTCTGACAACAACTGCAAAGGCTAATATTGGCAGTTTTGAAAGTAGAAGAACACTTTAAAAAGGAAGATGAAAGGTCCATTCTAGGAGGCTCTAAGTCTCTATCTAACTCAAAATTACATGTCTACTTGAACAGTTTAGGTTAAAAGGAAACAGCAGATTTAAAGTATTTTGGCTAATCTGATAAATATTCTGAGAGAGTGGAAGTCAAGCATCTAAAAGAAAATATAGGGCAAGTGACATTGTTGTGAAAATTCTATGATTTTTTCAAGTGTCCCATACACAATTATTTACTCCATCTCTCAATGATCTTTCAAACTGAGAAAACTTTTAGAAATAGAAAACATGTCTCTCAATCATATCTTAAGCTGAGGAAAGTTTTAAAAACAAATAGAAATAGTAAGGGATAAGGTAAGAAAAAGACAAGTTTGAATTTAGAATATTTAGTAGCTTTTTGTAGGAAATAAGCTAGTGAAATATGGTGACTTATGAATTGTTCTAATATAGTGACAGTGTTAGGAAAATAGAGAATGGTGCGAAAATAAAGGAACATGACACAAAAGGTGCTATTGTAGTCTGAATTCAGAAGAAACAGAAGACTGAGCCCCACAGAAGAAATTTCTTTATGTATGCTAGGATGTTCTAAAGGACTATACTTATTTGTGACTTTTAAGAATTTTTTAATCTATATATCTTCTATCAGGAGAAATTTCATAAACAAGTAAAAAACATCTCAACAAATATATGCATCCATTTAAGTTTTACTGCAGAAGAAACTGTGAAATTCCCATGACTAACATTAAAAAATTTGGCTTTTTATTGATTGAAAAAGATAGCATGTTGTCAATATTGTTAACTTCTTACCTTGTTCAATTTTCCATGTTTATTTTATATTTTTTTCATGTTCACAAATATTCTGAGTTTTCAGTAGTAGTAAAGTCAGGCTTGTTAACTTTTTAGGATTGTGAAGATTCAAACCCACTCATAAGAGCTCTTGCTGTGCGTACTATGGGCTGCATCAGAGTTAACAAGATCACAGAATACTTATGCGAGCCATTGCGCAAATGTTTGAAAGATGAGGACCCATATGTCAGAAAAACTGCAGCTGTTTGTGTTGCAAAGTTGCATGACATCAATGCAACATTGGTGGAAGATCAAGGCTTCCTTGAGATTCTCAGAGACCTGCTCTCTGACTCAAATCCCATGGTAAGGTTTCCCTATTTGCTTGCAAAACATTGATGTTTTCTTCAAAGTAAACATTGTAGATACCATTTTGTTGCTTTTGTTTATGCTTTTATTTGTTGAATCAATTCTAAATGTTCAAATATTTTTATATTATTTGTTTTCTGTTGGTGTTGCAAAAGTCCTGATGTGGTATGATTTTTTAAAAGCTATGTCCATCTGGAAAGCACTTTATGATAAAATGAAAGGAACAGGGCATTTCTCTTATTCCGAGATGCTGTTGAAATGAAAAAATTCAATAGTTTGCTGCTGTATTGATAACTCCTGTTTTCATGGTTTCCAAAGTAACCATTTTCTAATAATTTCACTTTCACAAGTATATAGTTGTTAGTTTTGTTTAAAAAATATACCTGATTAGTAATAGTATATAATGATGGCCGCCAATATTGCAATGTTTCTAATGTAATCGTAATTTTGTCTAATAAAACGAGAAAGTGAATACTTTATAACATTTCCTTTGTGAAATGAAAAGCCGACGAAAGTTCGACGAAAAGCGACGAATCTTTACTGAAAAATTACAGATGCAGCTCGGTAAAATAATGTCTCGGGAAATCTTGGTGCAGAAATTCGTCGTAACGCATTCATTTCAGGAAATTAAAGGGGCAATTTGTCCGTGATGAATAAAAAACTTACTGCCTCTCGTCCTTTGCCTGAAAATTCACTTGTTTCCATCTTTATTGCGAAAGCTTTACTTCCACCATTTTCAATCGGACTTTTCAAAGAAAAAAAAACACCGAATCGACTGCAACGTGCGTTCGTGCTGACGCCATTTGCAAAATCCCGCCAAAACTGCGATTCTTTACAGAGTAATATTATAATACGAACTGCGGAGGAGTAAGTATGGTAATAACTGATATTTCCATATCTTACGTTTTTCTACGTTTTCTAAATTTTTGCTAACATTTTGTTTCTATTTATCTATAATCACTGTACATTGACCTATGAATAGGTATTAGTAAAATTTGTGTGTTAGTAAAATTGAAAAGACAAAATTAAACAAGATAAAAATAAGTAAGATAAATATTGTTTATTCTAGGTTGTTGCAAACGCAGTTGCTGCTTTGGCTGAAATTGCTGACTCTTCTCCAAATGCCAGTCAATATTTCGAGATAAATCCACAGACGATCAATAAGCTTCTTGCTGCACTGAATGAGTGCACAGAGTAAGTTTTCTTTGACTACGTACAATGTTTACTTTATAACTTACTCGCAAGATGAAGTGCTATTTATCTCTACAAGTTGTCTTGGTGGCTCTCAAATTTTCCCAGATTGATCTATAAAATCAATACTATTATTTAATGTTATCGTGCATCAAGACAGAAATTGATGAAAGCAAATTGCGTTGCTTTTTAGATGGGGACAAATTTTCATCCTTGATTCGCTGGCAACCTATGAGCCTAAAGATGAAAAGGAAGCACAAAGGTATGCTTCAACTCAATGGTTTATTTACTTGCTAAACCATGAATGGTACTCGTCTATATGTAGACTTTCATTGACCAAGTGAAACAGACTAATTTGGTTACAACATGCCGTCGTCGAATGCGTTGTTTGGTGAAAGAGTCGACTGCAATCGATATTCGCTGCAGCAGCCATAGTTTCAAATTTGCCTAAGGACTTCATTTTAAGGTTTTCTTCTTGTTACCTAAGGTTTTCTTCTTGTTCTTCTTTGTATTCAGACAGTTGTAACTCAATAAAAAGAAATAATGCTGTCAAGTTTTGAGGAGCAAAATAGTTATTTTTCATGTTTTGTCAAGTATGACAGAATATTATACTGTTAGCAGCTTCGATGTCATCACTACTGATCTTAATCAAAATAAATGATATCTAATAAACACGTTCACTTTTCATTGTTTTCATTTGCTATTTGTCATTTTCCAATTTTTTCCCTGTGGTTAAGATCATGTCTTAATTCTAATTTATTAAAAAATATCTTTAAGTGCTCTTTTGTATAGTCATTTGATGTTTTAATTAGATTAACGATGTTGTGCTTCAGATGATAATGGAACCTTCTCGGATTGTTTAGAAACATGTTTTTACTTTTTCCTAGGTCATCTCATTTTAATGGTCGAAATATTTTTCTGACATCCAGATAAGCTGAAGTCATTTCCTGTAAACACTTGCTCTCACTTTTTCTATTTAATGCAGCGACCCTTCCGAACATCCTAAACTGCGTCGAATTTTGTCTATTATTTATCTTAACATTTCCACCTTTTTTAGCATCTGTGAAAGAATCACTCCGCGTTTATCCCACGCCAATGCTGCAGTTGTTCTATCCGCAGTCAAGGTACCTCTAAACAGCAGTGTTGTGATATTATCTTTTATCAGTTTGTTCATTATTTGCAAAAATTAGAGATTATACTTTGAAGCAGTAGAAGCCATATTTCTCCAGCATGAGCCATTAAACAACCATTAGTAGATACCATACTCATTCAACCACTTAATTTAACGCTTTAGCTAGGAGTGGATTTGTTTTATAAAACCCTTCTATGCTTTTTGCACTAAATATTTTGTGTCCTTAAAGTCACTTTAACCCTTGCGAATTCTCTTATCATTGATCTAACTTGTTTTAATTCTTTCAGGATTTCTTTTCTTCGTAATTTGCAGAAAGTTCTAAAATTGAGCCTTACCCATTCATTTTCTTTTTGCTAAAAATCATCATTTTGATTTTTCAAAGGTTTTGATGAAATTCATGGAACTGATTTTGCTAAATTCTCCATACATGGGAAGCCTTATCAAAAAGCTATCACCACCTCTTGGTACGTTTTTAATGTCTTTACCATTTTTGTCTACTTTATTTAGCATTACAACACTTGTTTTCTGTTTTGTACCACCCTTTATTTTACATTTCTTAATTCCCCTGTAAGTTCCCTTGTATTTCCCTGTAACATTTCTTATTATCCCTGTAAGAGTCCTTAAGTTTATTTTACGTTATTATTCATCATTACAATTTTGTAAATTATCGGAAGTCGTAAGTTTGAGAAAATGGGAAAACCGTGTCGTAAGGTAATCTGTTTTGAATGTTTTCCCGGAAACCTGTGACGTCAACGTAAAGGATTCTGACAAAACCAGGCCATGTAAAAGGTCTTTTCACGATCATAAGACACAGCAGGATATCCTTTTATCCATTCAATATCTACTCTGCCTTAATTTCCTTTTGAAGAGCCCGAACACCTCAATGATCTCCTTCAATCTCTCATTTTGGCTCAGGGCTCTTCTTCTTGTGTTCCAAATTTAGAGAGATGCCTCTGGGTTATGTATTCAACACGTATCTTGGTATCCTTTGCTTCTATTGAAGTTCAGGCGTGAAGCTTTGAAGTAGGCTAGCATTCAAACCTAGTCTATCACAAACCTTATCGTGTAATCGCATAACATTAGGTGCTATGACATGATGACAATGTTGCTTGCAGTTATCTTGTTTACAATATTTGCAGCAATTGTCATTTGAGTATGATTACGAGCATCGTTTTATATACTCTTTCACGGTGTAGGATTAATGGCGCCACGCTTGATGTTCATGAGAAACTGCATCCCTGTAAGACTAATGCGGGATTTCTATCGACTATTTATAGCACACTGTCGCCACATGGTCCCGGATTCAAATCAGTATAGACTTAGAAACGCCAATTTTTCTGTTATAGTCACCCTGTTGTCAGCTGAACCGGAAATTCAATACGTCGCGTTGAGGAACATCAACCTTATTGTTCAGAAGAGGTTTGTTATCCTTGCCTCCTGCCTTTTGTTTTCTTTGTCAGCTGTAGCTTAACAATTTTTCCAACTCTCACGTCTTTGCTGCAACAATATCAATTTGCTTAGCTGTTTCATTAATATTGGAGTGCTTTGATGTAGGATTATTGGCTCGTCAATGACCAAAGACTCCCATTTTTCATACAGATATACGACAGTCATGGTCTCTGCTATTGGTATTATTTGTTGTCTAGACAGGCCAGCTGAAACCAGCCAGTGTCTAAAACTGGAGCCGTATTTTGATTGGCCAAAGACGAGACAAAATAGAAGTCTTTTCTATTTAAAGGGCTGACTTCTGATTGTCTAGACCTGTCTAATAGAAGCATTTCCTTATTAATGATTCCCATGTTTGCACGTGTCAAGTGTCAATAGAGAAGACATAGAGAAAAATAACTGCTCTTTGTTTCAGTTAGTTGTCCCAGAACTTTGCTTGCTTTAGAGACAAGAATCCCTTATAGTTTTATTAAGTTGCTTGAGGTACTTTTATTCAATTTCCCATCGTTAAATGTCATTTTGAATACAACACCCGTCCTCCAACAATTTCCAAGGGTAGACAATATCATATCTTGCTATTCTAGAATGAGTAGACACCCAACTTTGTCTGACATTGAAATAATGCGCGATGCACGTTGAAATTGTTAACGAACCTTCAAAAACCCTTCGTCCACTGTGGAGTAAATGAAAATGGTGCATCATTAGGGCCTCATTGCTTCCTACTATTAGGGTCATGGCCCACAACTAAAGTTTGCAACGTCATCCTCGATTTAATGTCAACCGAATGAATGTCTTGTGGTCTCCTCGATTTGGTATTGTTTCTTAGGCTCAGATTAGCTGAAAAGTCTCTTTGAAGGCCTTTCGCTCTTCCCATCTTAATAGAGTTGTTTATATGTGAAATAAATTTTTGACAACTCAAGTTTTACAACACAAGTTTTAAATGTGTTGTAAGTGGTGCACTATAAATAAAGTTTAGAACGCCTATCAAAGTTAATCTTTTGCCTTGCTTCGTAACCATTCCTTTTTCGTGCCTGTTTACTTGTTTTTTCTCTTTATTTTGTGGTAAGCGTGCTGATTATTTAATCATGTAGCTTGTTTTTAGATCAATGACGTTATGAATATTGAATTAATAGTGTTATACATTTCATTTGTAGACCAGACATTCTGAAACACGAGATCAAAGCTTTCTTCGTCAAGTACAATGACCCCATCTACGTGAAGCTAGAAAAACTGGATATTATGATTCGATTGGCCACACAGCAAAATATTGCTCAAGTTCTTGCTGAGCTGAAAGAGTATGACGTTTGATGCAAATAAGTTACTGCTTGCCGAACGTGCAACTAATTTTGATAAATGATCGCTCTTCTATGTTAAGGCTTGAGGTTTAATGACACCTTATGTCCGATTTATTGTCGCGACTAAGGTAGGAATGCACTTGATATTCCCAGGGAGGTTCCTTCTTCAAACGTCAAAAAGCGAAATTTTAGCTCCTTGAAACAAAGTAGTCTACAGCTATTCCAAAGGATTATATATTTCAAACCCCTTTTTATTGGCCGTTGATTAGGTAAAGTTGATGAAGATACCATTGGTTGTACAATTCTCTTTCACTTAGACGTTGAAAAGCTAATTTCCTTTGTAGGTATGCTACTGAGGTCGATGTTGATTTCGTAAGAAAATCTGTACGTGCAATTGGGAGGTGTGCAATTAAGGTGGAGGTAAGTGACCCCTGAAGCTGTTCCAATCTTGCTACGTATTACCATGACAGATGCATGCTTTGTCACACCGCTCAACTATTGGTTGTTTCTCAAGAGCCTTGACATGCATAACGAATGGCTGTCTTCGACTGTTTGTGACTTGCAATTTCGCAGCCTGTTTTCAAATCCCCGAGATATCTATTAATTATCCCTTCGCTGACATACGCTATTCTTCGATATCGTTTTTTTCAAGAATTCGTCAGCGATACATTTCTCTGAGAAACAATTGTGTCTGAAAGAACAAATTAAATGTTAACTTCATGCCACCCACTAATTTAAACTTAGTTTGCAAAACAGCTCCCCATTACGAGCTGAACATGGGGTTAATTGGAATTTAATAAAGGTGAATTGTGAATAATCAACTTTGCCAGTCCCTCAGACGAGACTGTCGAACAGTTGCATGAAATTGAAGATGCTTTCCATTGAGTTAGGCGTGTTCACTGGTCCAAAGTTCAAGTTCTTTGATCATTCCAACATTCAAAAGTACTGTAGTCTTGAGCAGGACTTCCGGTCCTAGAATTTTGAACATTTGAATTTTTTTTTTTCGTCACTGGCTATTTCTTGTAGACTTGTGCTTTAGTAGACCTTTCAGCAATGATTTTCTAACCTATGATTTCGTTACAACCAGGAGGCATTCTGTCTTTGAGCAGGTTGAACATAACAGCTGTTTAAGCCAATATCTGTTCCGCTTTTTGTTAAAAGTATTATGTCACGGAGGGACTTTTGCGTAATGATGAGACAAAGTGGTTAGAGCCAGTTCAGACTGCCCTTGCATTGATGCCCGTGGTTTCACCAGAGTGTGTCATCACTGTTGTTTCAGTCATTTTCAATACACTATTGATAAGCATGTCGTGGCAACGCTATTTGTGATGTAGTCAAAATCTTATACCAATGAAATTTGTTAATTTGACAGAGGTCCAGTGATAATCTAATCAGCGATATCTGATGTGCTTTGAATGAAATTAGAGCCAGTTGCTTCGCCGCCAGCCTTGCACTTGTATTGGAATGGTCAGCCTCACAGACTAAGCAATGTTTAATAGCAATGCCACATGGTCAATTCGACTCAACTTGTAGATTGTTATGCGATAAAGACGACCTGGAGACGTAAGCGAGAAAAAGGACGACCTTGCTCACAAGCACACTGTTATCTCCAGACGTCTCTTCATTTTCCAGCGTCAATCGATCAAACACTGTGACATCTTCTCTCTTTTTGTTCTCCTAGGCTTCTTATCAAGAAAATTAACTTTTTGAATGATAATTTTATTGACTTTCGTAAGTCTTTCAACAGATGTTTGCTCGAACTAGCTTTTGTGCACTTACTGAAGAGCGTTAAAGCAAATTTGGCAACGTGCATTGGCAGACTGCATTGAAAGCTAATTTGGAAGCGTACATAGGCAAACTATTTACCACAATTGTTTAAAGTGAATTGGTCTTCCTTAATATGGTCTTGCCATATTTGTTACGACCTTGTTCGCACATATCCAGCAGGCCATTTTTCTCAATGCCACGACAGTGTAATGACTCCCATCAGTCTGACACCATGTTTTCTCCTCCCATCAGTCAGGCGTTTCCTCCCCATCATATCCGATCCCATAGACTTGGGATTTATTTTGCTTCCGCATGGATTAAACTTCATCTTGCTGTCACTTATTAAGTACCATAGGCAGTGTCACATGTCCTTTGGCATTTTGTCATGCGCACCTCATGGGCAAGTTTGGTTTTCGCAAGGAAGTAGCTCTGGCTGCACAGTAATCTCACACTGTTTTTGTTTTTGTAAAATATCGTTCTTTTCTGTCTAGCAATCAGCGGAGAAGTGTGTGACAACGCTGCTGGATTTGATTCAAAACAAAGTGAATTATGTTGTCCAAGAGGCCATCATTGTCCTTAAGGTTAGTTTGGGTCAGCACTTTTTCCCATTTGCAGTGGATGATTGCGTGGGCGTTCCCTTTTGCTTGCGACCTCTTTACTGCGCACTCACGATTCTTCAAGCGTTACTGCCTGTTATTTGCTTTTGTTTCAGCGAAGAATGCCGATACATTGTACTATGTATTGACTGCTTCCATCTCGTGTTTGCATCTAAGGAGTTGAACTCTAACGAGCAATGTTGATTGATTGCACAATGCTGAACCGCGAAACCCTGTTACAAGCCGCAATGTACCAAACAGACAGGTCATCATTGTTGAAGACTCCAACGCCTAAACCCGTTTTTCGTAAATCAGTAAACAAGTCTGCCGACATACGAGACAGTCTGGCTGAAGAAGGCTGTAGTATCTTCAAATTGCCAGCACTTCCCCAGCTAATTGAAAAGATTGTGCCAATAGATCGCTGGAAATATCCATTGACTAGAAGTGAATATTGTAACCCATTTTTTGCGATTGGAACAATAATAATATGAAAAATAAAGAGTTTTGTTTCAATTGAAAAAACCAAGACATATAGAAGATAGGCGTTTATTAGAGGGAGATGAAAAGCAACAATTTTAAATACCTTTACAATAGAGCTGTATTGTAAAGTGCATTTTGTTGTAGGATATCTTCCGAAGATACCCAAACAAGTACGAAGGGATCATAGCCACTCTGTGCGAGAATCTGGACTCACTTGACGAGCCTGAAGCGCGGTACGTAATGATAAAAAGCAACAATTTTTTATTAAAGCGGGCCTCTTCAACGCAAAGAGTGTCCTTTTCTCTAATTTGAAAACCTTGGCGTATCATTCCAAGGCCAGATTAGAGATAACAAATAAGGGTATTTTGAAAGAAGTAAAACAAAAATGTTCTATTTCTGGCAAGTTTATAAAGTCCAGATTTGTGTGAATAAACCATAATATAGTTATGTAACTTTCAAAAAACCTTCGGTTTACCCTGCAATAGCTAAATAGAACGCCTGGAAGCGTTTTTGCTTTTTTCTCTCGATACATCGCGTTGGGCCATTTTTTCAAGTTAAACGACTAAATCCCTTTAATAGAATCTGGATATTACCCCGGAAGTAATTTACTGAGATTAATTTCTCTACACAAGGGATTTTCTTTCCTTTAGATATTTATTCTATAAATTGAGTTGTTCTTGGCGAAGTTATATATATATATATATATATTTTAGACTTCGTTCTAAGCTTAGCTTTTAAAGAACTGTGTATTATTTTTGCGTGTCTGAGTATTAGGGTTAGCCAGAAACCAGAAAGTTTTTAAAATTCCAGAAGTTTTACCTTCAGGCTATTGAACTTTTTGTTTTGAGTTGGGATTACATTTAACTTGAATTCAAGGGTGATGTAGTAATCTGTACATCAATTTCATGGGTATTTCACATGTGCTAGGGAAGCCCTCCTAGCTCTGTTCAGTGTTTCAAAATCTAAATCCAGAATTTGTTGTGAAAAGTGTATAATATTTTAATTAGCCTGAGATTCCTTGCTTAAAAGCACAATTTTTCAGTGCATGCTTTACCTTTTAGTGCATCAATGATTTGGATCATTGGGGAGTATGCGGAGCGAATCGACAATGCTGATGAGCTCTTGGCCACTTTCTTAGAAGGGTTCCAGGACGAAAATTCACAGGTACTTCATTACTTGAGTAATCGTTTGACAGTTTATAGTCTTTGGTGTTAGGCATAGTCAAGCAGTTGACGTAATTTACACTGCCAGCCCTCGAAACACTTGTGTTGTGGTGCAGATTTGCCTAATTGTTGTAGGGATGTTGCAAGTCGTCTTTTTATGGGACATTTTGTAGTTTTATGGGACATTTTTTTACCAGCCTGGTATTGTTTCAAACTTCAGGTCCAGTTGCAGCTGCTTACCGGCATCGTGAAACTATTTCTGAAGCGACCGACGGACACCCAGGAGCTAGTTCAACAGGTTCTGAGTTTGGCCACACAAGACAGCGACAACCCAGATCTTAGAGATCGAGGATATATCTATTGGAGATTGTTATCGACCGATCCGGCAGCAGCCAAGGTGAGCCTCTTCAGACAACCGTCCATTACAAAGCCATTATGCCGCCATCTAGCCTCGTCAACTGTTGTCAATTTTAATCGTTTTGAGTACAAAAAACAATCTAAGTTTAATGATGGAATATATAGTTTAATGTTGGAATATATAGTTTAACGATGGAATATAGTTTAACGATGGAATGTAGTTTAATGATGGAATATAGTTTAATAATGGAATATAGTTTAATAATGGAATATAGTTTAATAATGGAATATAGTTAAGTGATAGGAATGACAGATGATTATCAATGTCTTGTATCATTTAACTCAAGGGGCTTTCTCTGGGATTCTTGCTGCCTACAATTCCATGGCTTCCCCGTTTCGTGTTATTTCTTCTATTGTAGACTCTTTTGTGTTACTGGCTTTGAATTGTTTGTTTGTGGTCATTGTAGGATGTTGTCTTGGCCGAGAAGCCATTGATATCCGAGGAAACTGATTTGTTGGAGCCCAGCCTCCTGGACGAATTGATTTGTCACATATCTAGCCTCGCATCAGTGTACCACAAGCCTCCTAGTTCGTTTGTGGCAGGCCGTGCCCAAGTTCGCCGCGCCGCTTTGCCCTCGAGAATGGAACCTGCGGGGGAGCCTGATGATGGCACACCCGTGTTGGATACCAGTGAGCCAGCGGCCCCCAGTCAGCCTGCTGCCCCTGCACCTGCACCCGCAGCCGATTCGCTTATTGGGGATCTGCTCTCAATGGACTTTGGCGCCAAGCCAACCCCAGTTCAGCCAACGTTCCAACCTCAGCCTCCTATCCAGCAAGCACCACCAGGTTTTCACTACCGATTATCATTTCAAATTCCTGTAGAGGTTTTACAATGTATTTCTTGGAAAAGCAATCATTTGCTTCATCTTTTGGAGGAACGTGCCCCATTTTCCTTTTGCCCCCCCCCCTCTTTTGCCTACTATTATATTTATTGACGACCTGGACATAACGTACTGCAAAACTGAGATTACAAATGATGATTATTACATGACCAAGGCATTATGTCTAGGTGATCCTTAACCAAACATTTGATGAACAGGAAGTCGCCTTTTAGGCTCAATCTTTTCCGTGTTTGTGCATTCAGCCATTTTCACAGCAAACTTTTGATGTTGTCTCCTTATCTGTACTGACGATACAAGGTTTAGTAGGCTCCAAGGAAAAAAGATTACAATAAATTTCGAAAGGTCTTGAGCTAGCTCATATCTCTGATGACCAGTTCTAGCCCTGCACGCACGCTTTTTACTTTTGGGATAAGTAGTCTCATAATTTTGTGAAGTTTTTTAGAAGCATATCGCAGAATCATTTCATGTGGATAATTTACATCTGTTTCATTGTAGCTGGTGGATTTGACCTTCTTAGCGGTGACCTCGGGGGATTATCTGTGAGTTGCTATTTTTAGACATTTTGACTCTGATGTTTGGTAGCCTTGTTTGAATCGTAACCAGTTAAACAGCGAAACAGAGAAGTTCGGTTAAGCTTAAGCTTTGAAATCGTTTTGCCGTATTGATTCATCAAGAGCAGTTTTAATTCCCTGTCAACTATGCACTCAAATTTGCCGAGTTTATCTGCTTTTCATTTATTTGACAGTGATGTATTCAACTCAGCCCTACGCTGAAACTATCGTGGTTTTTTATACTAATTTAGTCCTGTCCCACTCCGTTACACAAAGCACAATAGCGGGTCCATCATCGCCTCCAGTTTGCATTGCTCTAAAAAATATGCTTGCCTTTTATTTTGCGCAATAGATTCCCTACTAGAGGCAACAGGCGCTTCTAATGAACAGAGGATTTGATTCTACGTTTGTTCGATCCGAAGGAACCAATTTCCTATATTCCTTCTCCTTTTCAATGAGATTATACCCGTTTCTGAATACGGTTTATGACATACACATGCACAAACGCTCAGTTGATACCCTGAAATAACCATCACATAGAGTAATAATAGAAACGAGTCAATGTTCTTTCATTCGTGCAAACTGTGAGATTTCTTATTGATGCCGGGTTTTCCTTTCCCTTAACCGCAGCAACAATATAGTGAAATCCTTATATCTCTACTTATATTTTCGCAGTTGGGAGACCAACCTCCTCCGCAGCTTTCATTCGGTGGCGCGGCTGGCATGGGCGACCTGTTCAGTCTCACTGGCGCAGTTTCCGCAACAGGCTACATTCCCCCCAAATCTGTAAGTCGCAGCTCGGTTTTCCTAGATTTCGTTTCTCTGTCGGCCCCGTGGATGCTTGCTGTGAGGTTGTGCATAATTAACAATCGAATTGAATCTCTGAATGAAATCTTAATGAGGTGAATAGCGTTGTCACTGCTGCCCTAGGAATGGAGAGTTTTTTGAACAATTTTCGCACTTGCAGTAAAATAGAGTTTGGCTCCAGCCTCAGCTCATACCTTCGATAATGCAAATAGTGCATTTGCCTTTTTTGCTCATGTGACAGCAATACTCTTGTAGTCAATATTATGAACCTCTTTAGACAATTTAGAAATACATTTTTGTATAAACTGGCTTAACTTCCAGCTTACCTGCTTACGTGAATGTCATAGTCCAGTCTTTGTTTACAAGGTATATTCAGAATTTTTTCTCTAATTTTTAGATGTGGCTGCCAGCCTCGAAGGGAAAAGGTCTTGAAATAACAGGTATAATTATGGTATTTGAAATACCACACATGAAAAGTATTGAATCACTCCCAAAAAGTAAAACTAGACACGTGACTGAAGTTGCACTTTTGTTTTACATCGTTCTTTAGAAGGCTGGTATGGTGTAGATCGTTAATCAATAATTTGAGGAATCTTGAAAAATGTCTAGCTTGCTAATATAGTAGCATCGTTTATGCCAATCTCCCACTCAACGACTCGGGTGTTGCATGAGCCTATATTCTCCATAATAAGGCTGTATTCCCCAGATCACCAGCATGTTTTACTGCATTCAGTGTACTCTGCTTTATAGACGCCCATTTGAAATGTCTACGCATTCGTCTTTAGGCACGTTCAGTCGCCGACAGGGTCAGATTTCCATGGATCTCACCTTCAACAATGTGGCCATGCAGGCCATGGGAGGATTCGCAATTCAATTCAACAAGAACAGCTTCGGCTTGGCTCCCGCCGCGGCCTTGCAAGTCAGTTCGCCGCTGCCGCCCAATCAGAAGGCGGACACGTCACTGCAGCTCAGTACCAGTACGTTGACTGAGTGACGTTATTGCAGTTCATTTATGCCAAAGCGTTGCTCGAATAGGCCTCAGCAAAGCATGATTTGTGCGCAACTCAGACCAGGCCCCTCCCTTGCAATTACAGTCCCATGTTCATTGTCGTTTGGTGCATGCACTCATAGTATGTTCAGGCCATGTTTTTGGCGTTGTTTAATGGAAGTATTATAAATCATTTTTTCAGCATTTGTTATTCTGCCTATGTAAAACTTCCAATTAAAACATTCCAGCCGGCGCTGTCCAAAGAATGGATCCCCTAAACAACCTTCAAGTGGCAGTCAAGAATAATATCGACGTTTTCTACTTTGGATGCTTCGTTCCTCTTCACGTTTACTTTTCGGAAAGTGGTGAAATGGGTATGCTTTTTTGTTTCATCTTAGTGTCATTTTATTTTCTTAAAGGTAGTTTACTAGTTTTCAAGTAACCTTTAAGTAATTAACTGTGTATCTTATACATGTCTTATACTTGTTATGGTTATCGTGTCTGGTATTATACAATACCGATTATTATTCGGTAGGCCCAGAGCTTGAAGAATTCTGCTGACTTCTAGTACCTTATACGACCTTTGTATTCGAATGGAATTTCATTATAATTTAAGCTCCCAAGTCCCACGCCCATGCCCAACCAAGCATACGTATGACCTATTCATGTGCAAGACGTTTTATAACATTTGTGCGAGACAACATAATGATTCATATTTTAACATCTATACAAATATTGGTACACAATATTAAGTAATGAGTCAAAACTACCTTAGTGGCATCATCTTATACATCCTCTGTATTTTAATAGAAAACTCTTAAGCATAGCACAGGGGCTCGTACGAGTATTGAACGCACGTATTTTATTACCTGTATCATTCACAGATCGAAAAGTGTTCCTCGCAACGTGGAAGGACATCCCTGCAACCAACGAAGTGCAAAGCCAGATTACAGATGTCCAATTAAGTCCAGGTATTTACCTTCTTCTGACTTGAAATTAGTGGCGTTTCTGAGGTGTTATTACAGAACGCTATTGGATTACGGATTATACACGCGAGACACCTGTATTGATGAGCCGAAGATGATATATAAATGGTCGCATTGACACCATGTTGTCCTAATATAGAGCTGCACGCTCAATCATCAGTTATGCATAATTATTCAAGCAACTTTTTTATTATTAAATAACGTTGGTGTAGCAGCTGCCAGCTTCTATCTAGGTTTTTGTTTCTTTCTATATTTGAATATTATATTATTTAATACAACATTACTTATATAGTATTAACATGATGATGATATTGATTATTTTTATTTATATGAATTCATGTTTCATTTTTTTGGTAGTGGTATTCCTTAACATGACTAGTTCGAAGATGCATTCGATTAAACTATGGACTTGAAACCTTGACATCAGTCACTCAGTTTGGTTGTATTGCTTGAGGTTTGAATTGCATTTATATGACATTTCAATACAAATGTGCGTTGCATTCGTAGATGCGGTGCAGCAAAGACTCGCGGCCAACAACGTGTTTACAATTGCTCGTAGAGTTGTTGATGGACAGGTGCGTTTTATACTTGTACCTTTCGTTTAACTCTACACCTACCCTTGTTCAGTTTTTTAATTCTCATTTTCGACTCGTCTTACCCTCATTTCGTGACAAAAAATCATTTGTAGGTGGGTTATAGTGACACGTTTGTATATTCACACGTATACCCACGCAACTATATTCGGTTACAGGAAATGCTCTATCAATCACTGAGATTCACCAATGGCATCTGGGTTATGGCTGAGCTCAAGATAATTCCAGGCAGCTCTGTTTTGTCGGTAAGTAGAATGGGTCGCTTGTCGTAACAAGCACCAGAGCACTTTTGGTCTTTGTGACGTCACAAAGCTACTCGAATGTAGTTTAGTCCCATCATCGTTATCATTTTTTATTTGCCGTCATGGTACCGTTTGGTTTTGCTGTAGTTTGAAAGTTTCGTTGCTTATTTTCAAAAGTCTCTCTAATTAGACTGGTCATACTCATTTACCTTGCTTTAATCGTATTAAACCCCATGTAAGTCAAATAATCCCTGCTATATATATAAACTTTATTCCTTTCTGCTTATTATTTTTATTGTTTCTATTTCCCTACACTTATATAGATGCTTGTGAGTTATTGGGTTGGAAATTCTTCAATACCGTCTGCATTAGCATTTGACAATTCATGTACACTTCATGTCTTGCGACTGGAAACGTAGCCACAAATTGTTACTAGTTTGAAACTTACATAACCTGTTTGTATTTTGCAGTTGGCACTGAAAACCAGGGCACTTGATGTCATTCAAGGGGTTCAAGAAGTGTACAATGCCGTTCTGCATCAATGAGGCTCGTTCTAAAGACAGCAATTCAACAACATTATATACAATGTGTAATCTCTGAAATACGTTTTTTCATTTAGATGATGACTGAAGATAGCTCCGAATTTTCTTTTTACCGGCTAATTCTCTCGATCTCCTTATTTTGTTAGCAGAAATGAAACTTGTTGAAGGTTTTTCCACTTTTTTGTCTCTAATTCTCTAATCTGCTAATTGTCTCAACATTTCATTTTCGCGGTTTCACTTTTCCTGTTGCCTTGACTCTTGCTCCGAGGATATGAAAGAAAGTGTTGCGTGTCTGAATTTCAGACCTTTGTTCGTTAACCAATTTAGATTAGATGCATTTTCGTTAAAAGTAACATCAACAGTTTTCAATTTCAACCTAAAGGAAAAAGCAGTTCAGATTGATGATTTTCCGATTGCAATTGTACTTCCAGCATCCTGCGGCACCCAGATGGCCTCATGACTCACATTTGTCTTTACTTCGCTGAATAAAGAGGATGCTTGACTCACCTTTCCTTATTTCTTCTCTCCCCCTTTTCTTCTCCTTCTTTTTCTGCATCTCTTTCTGTATCTTATTTGTGACCTCACTTCCTTTTCTCTCTATTCTTCTTTACGTTCCTATTTATATTGCTTCTTCTCCTGTCTTTTCATTTGTTCCTTTTTACTGCAGTCTGCAAGTTTGACATCAATACATCATAGACATAGACATCAAGCTTGCAAATTGAATTATGCAAAAATATAGCTGCCAGAGTTTTATCTTTAAATCAGGACCATTAACTATATTACAATGTGCTTCTTGACATTTCCAC
The DNA here is from genome assembly GCA_003864495.1 of Nemopilema nomurai. NCBI lineage: Eukaryota > Metazoa > Cnidaria > Scyphozoa > Rhizostomeae > Rhizostomatidae > Nemopilema > Nemopilema nomurai. The sequence goes on along the minus strand of PEDN01001358.1, from coordinate 207,986 downwards.
TTTTTCTATACAAAAAGGTGGCTTCCACATTCGCAAATGGATTTCACGATAAGCAATTTTTTAAGTTTCCTAGATTAGTACTCTTTTGTTCTAATTCTTGCTTACCCACCCCTCCTCAAATGTTAAATGACCCCTTGTACTCGAGGTTTGGCTGCTAGAGAAGAGATTATATGGCCTCTCTGTTTGTAGGTTAGAGTCTTGTGTACGGTTATGAAAACAATCCTTACTGTAATGTTCAAAATGGAATTTTTGCTTATCATCTCCCCTTTGACGATGGTTTTTCCATTGTTTCAAGAAATGTTTTCTAAAATGTTTGGCGAGACTTACATGGCGTTGTTCCTAGAAACCACACCGCAAAGTCTAATTAATATTCGCACAGGGATACAAGACGTCTAAGTCATGTGGCGCGACATATGAAGGATATGGAATGGAAGGAGTGATGGTGTTTGATCTTGCCAAAAATGTTGTTCATAACAACCCAACTGTTAGCTGTTTTACAGTTGATCAGCATATTTGCAGCAGGTAATGTTGTTATCATTTGATGAGTATTTTCTGTTGATTCATGGAAGCTTGCAATCCTATTTGGAGATCATTTGCAGTCATATTATGATCGGCCTAAAAAACTTGGACGATAGAGCCCCTGCTCTCCAGCATAGCGGGGTGTTTATATTGAATGTTTTGATAATACGCCAAACAACGAAAACAATCGTAGCCGTTTCTTTAAAAGGACTACCTGCTCCAAATAGAAAGTGCACTTGATTGCAGGTAATCGCCGTGGATTTGCTTTTTAATACGATTTGCTTCACATTCAAATTTGCATTAATTAGAGGTTTTTGTTTATGCACACAGGAGCGGCGTTTACTAACACTTGGTATTTACTAGTCATAATTTCTTGCCACCGTCTTCATAATTGTTATAAGAAAACCGAGTTAATTAAATTGGCTAAGTCAGTTTTTGGTGGGTTTTTTGCTAATTGTATAGTACCTATCCCTGCTACAACACAAATTGCATCAAGTATGATTGACTTAACTGGATGCCCATATTTCTTGCCTATTTCTATCACAAACTTAACTTCACACAATATATCTTAGTTTTACCAACTGGTATGAGTACAATATATCCTAGTTTTACCAACTTGCACATTCAAATCTTTATTACATTCAATTTGTCTCAGCCTTTCTTTCTTGTAATAACTGCTAATCTCAGGATATGGGCAGGATATGGGTATACAATTTAAATAAATGTTTTGAATACAGTTTTCTTTTCTCTTGGCACACAGATTAAACCATGTTAAATATTTTCATAGGTTTTCTTATTCAAACCAGAGTTGTATGAATATTCTCTTCTATGTCAAATCAAATGTATTTACAGGGGCCCCCGCAGCAGGAGGGGGGAGGCATTAACTGAATTGGTTGTATCATAGGAGTGAAGCTTGATTGCATATTTCTTTCACAAGTTGAGATGACATTCTAACTTCTTTTGAAATAACCTATATTTATGCTGTATTCACATTAAAGACTTTTCCATTTGATTGCTAGTCAAATGAAAAGTCTCTAAAGTCCAATGAACAGTTAACCATAAGGGGATAATTCTTAATTTTCATTGAATGTTTCATGCAACTTGCAGAATGACCAAAGTCTGTGATCACATAAAGAAATGATTTTGATGGAAATTTTACTTGTATATGTATGATAATGTAGACTAGCAATAAAGCACATTTATTATATGCATAACTGAAATCTTGTGCTGAATTTCATCTGTGATTCCAGGTCCTTTCTGATTAGTTTTGCTTTCTCAAGAATGATCCTAGCTCATACTTCTAATGTTTTATTGCATTTTAGGGGTGATTATAGATCCTCATGAAGCTAATGCATTTTAGAATCCTCTTTTAAGAATATTTCCTTCGTATACCTTTTGTCCTTTAGTAATTTGCTGCAGAACTTAGTATTAAAGTTTCAGGCTTTGCTGCCAAAGGAAAATATTTCTATTCTAGATCCTTTCCGTCTTTAGATGCTTTCTGTGTGTTCTTGATTATTGATTTTTCTACATTTTAAGGTGACAACAACAAATCAATGAATAAGAAGTTAGATCAGAATTCAACAGCTCTCTGCCTTCATTGTGAGAAAAAAAGAAAAGTTGTTGTGACAAATCCAAAGAGCATTTAAATAATGACCAAAGCAGATTCAACTTATCTGCAGAAAAGTGTTTCTACTTTGACCAATTCAAGCCAAAACAGAGACATAGAGAAGCTACAGAGGGCGGTCTTCTGCCAGATTTTAAAAATCTGTTTGAATGGTTCAGTAAACTGTTTGAAGATTCCTTTGCAGCATTGAAACCCATTGAAAGCTGCATCAATTGTAAAAGGAAAATTATTCCTTTGAGAAATGATCATCACCTACAAGGGAGTGACTTCTTGATTTATGTACAAGAAAATGTATTTTTAATTGACCCTTATGCAAACAAATGCAGAAATCTTATTTACAGTTTAAAACGCACAAGGAAATACAAGTTAATGCTGAAAAACAATGAAACGAATTTAACAAAGGATCCTGTGGAATCTGAAAATGCGTCGGAATCAATAAGTTATGAGGCAGTAACACCAAAAAGTGTTATAGATGAAGTACAAGTGGAGAGTGAATCATTGAATCAAAAAAGACAGTTGGCGAGCCAAAGCACGAATACTGGAGTGTCACATAAAAAGTATTGCACTGTTCCATATCTCAAAAATGTGAAATTTGTTTGCAAAATTAAAGAATCACAAAGCTATGACATTAGCAATAGTCAAAGAACTTCAACATGGTGTACAGATAAATCCAAAGATCATTGCATCTTTTTTCAACATGTTCTCACAAGTAAACGTTCTGAATGCCCCAACACTGAATTTATTGCCAAGAAAATATATTTAAAAACGACTGGAAATCAACGCCTGAAAATTCCGTATCACTTGATTTCGAATTGAAGAAACCTGAAAATGTCATTTGGTTTCGGATACTTGATAATGGTAATAATAGCTTTGTTTCACCACTAGTGTTTAGACTAAAGTGCAGGTGGAAAGGTGGGTTGCTAAAGAAGGAATTCAGAAATCTACTTTGCTGCCAGAGAAGCAAGTTCAGAAAGACTTTCGATTGCCAAGATACTTTGACCAATTTGAGCGCGCAAATGTGTGTGAAATTAAGGTCCCACTGAGAGACCCCGTTTGTGAAGTTATACGTGTTTTAGTAAAGCCAGATAATAAGAAGATCGAGCATCGAGTCAATCTTGAGAAGACCCAGATTGTCGAAAACATTACCTCAATCAACAAGTCCTTTGATCCTTTGATTCTTATTTTTCCGGGCAAGTGTCAGTTGAACTACCCGGCACAAATGTGCGCAAATTGCAGTCAGGGTTGAAGCTTGAAGTCACTGAAGAAGATTTAACAAGTCCAAAGCAAATGTCAACTTTTGAAACTTTTTCTCTAAGTGAGGATTCAGACAAGACGCATTTCACTGAAACTAGGGTAACTGCTTCTGAGGTAGTTCAAACCGATTTGCCATCATCCATAAATGAGAACCGTATTCAGGGAAGATCTGAAGTAATGGAACTCCTAGATTCTGTATCCCAAGAAAATTTAATAAGAGTCTTACCAAGTGCTATAACAGAGAGTCCATCTATTCGTGAATTTGAAAATGTTAAGTCAACTGTGGGTGAAACCTACCCTTCAAGATCTGCAGAGCTGAAATTATCGGTTGATGTTTACACAAAAGATGAATTAGAATCTAAAATGATCATTCAATCAGTGCAAAAGGAAGATTTAACGAAAGACACAGATGAGGCTAGATCGACCATAGAAGCAGTTGTACCTGTAGATATTGTAGTTGGATCCGTGACACTGTCTGCTGATATATTTGACTCTATGTCTTCACATGAAGCAGAAGTAAACCTTTCTTCAGTCGAAGCGGAGAAGCTTGGGAAATCAGACGAAGTAAAGTCAGTTACATCGCTGGAGATAGAATCAGAATTATGGAAAGATGACAAAAGGGGATCTCTATTTTCTGAGAGTAAAGAGCAATTACCTAGTAGTACTGAAGAGCTTGTGGTGACACAAGTGATGACGGAAGCTACACCTGCAGTAACATCAGGCAAATCTGGATTGGAGGAGAGTATCACTGAAAGTAAGAACACACGAGAAGGAGTGGTTGGTAAGGCAGATCAATTGGTGAAAGAAGAAGAAAGTATTGATGAAAAGGACACAGTGCTGAAGCAAGTTCAGATGTCAGTGGATGAATCAGTTGAAGAAATGACCAGTGACTTAAAGCACTCAGTGTCATCCGACAAAATTCAGTTTACTGAAATGCTTTTTACTGAGACAGAAGAAGCTCAAACGGTCAATTCAAGGTCTGAGGAGATCGATGAACCTATGACATTCACAGTGACAGCTGAGGCAAGTCTTCAGGGAGATAGAAAGGTGCCAGGGCATACACAGCTTTTGACGGTGGATTCTGATGTTATGCTGCGCTCAACAGCTGATGCAATGCCTTCAAAGATCGATGTTGACATGCCAATGGGCAAGGGAACACGCGATGAAGAACGAATACTGGCTCCACCGTTAGAGATCGATAGAGAGGGAGCAGTGAACTTGGAACCATCTTTGCCAGCCGATGAAAGCGGAGATGCGGCGGAGCCAATAACAGATACGAAGACATCCTATGTAATAGATACGAAAAAAACATTGATTCAAACGCCCTATCCCAAAGTTGTAGAAAAGATCTTAGCAACACAAGTCCTTGGTCCTGAAAAGGTAACACCTTCACAGAGCGATGGGTCAAGTGTCGTTGTCCAAGATGCTTCTCCAACTCCTGCCAGCTCAGTTATCCCAGAAGCAGCTGGTGATCAGACTGAACGCAAAGATACAGCTGCACTGCGCCCGGCTGCAGAGGTTGCCAACCAAGCAGAAAAGGGAAAGGCTCAGCCAATCAGTACTAAGGAGACACGCCCAAATGATGGTAGAAAGGCACTTGAATATGAGGACAGACTACGCGCTTCTACCGCGAGCTCTACAAATGATGCCACGAGCTCTACAAATGATGCACAACATTTGGGCAGCACTGTCGATTCTATGAAAAGTGCTGAAGTGGTGCTGGCACCTTTTGAGCCTACCAAGTCTGTTAGCTTTGCTACGGAAGATGTCGAAAAGACTACCGAGTGGAAAACGCTCTCAATGGAAATAAAAGAAACGGTAGTAGGCCAGCCAATTCCTGCCTTAGTTGGAAACCGATTGAAGAACAATGCCAAGGCTTTTAGTAAGACAAAGAGAACTGAAGACGCAACGCAAGACACACCCAGCTCGCATTCAGAGACAAATACAACAAAAACGAAATTCATTCCAAGGAGGGATGTTCTAGATGAAATTAGGACTGTGTCAGCTATGAAAGTTGTCGAACGCAAGGCTGATGATCTTCCACTCCATGCGCAACGCAAAACTACAGTCATGCAAGGTGGGCAAAACAACAATGCAGCCAGGGGTGATGGTATCTCGTTTAGAAAGATCCCAGATGCTGGCAGTCGAGTTTCAGATGAAAATCTCCCGAGGAGTGATGGGCGTGGAATCGCCCATGCCACGTCTTCGAATGATGCTAAAGAAGAAGGGGGTAAGTCTCGTAGGCCGAGAACAGTTTTTTCAATTGTTTTTTCAAGATCTTAGAAAAACCTACATGCTGTGCTGTGAAATTGTGAAGATTTAAGTGGAGTGAAGAATTTGATCGCCATCTTAGCGACCGGATAAAGCATTTGATCGGAGTTTTCGCAGCAAATATTCTTTGATCGTTATCAGCAATTGCTAGGTAAGTCTGTTTACAACTATTTGCGAGCAACCAGGCGTGAAGCACTGCGCAGGCGCATTCACCTTCAAACTAGTGCTTCCACTAAATGAAAAACTTCTGAAAGTCTTCCTATCCCACTGAAAATCAGGTTGTCACCAAATATTTTTTTTTCAACTTCTTGTTTGATATATTTTTTTTAAACAATCTTTTTCAGGCCACGCACTCCCTGTTTCTCCAGATTTCATCTTGCTGTCTTTGCTGGCGGTTGTGATTTGCTATAAACTACTGCGAAAGCAATTTGGCAGGTTTGTACTAAATTCATTAGACAATTATTACCATTATTCTATGTTCACTGTTTGCCTATTTTTTGTGAGTATATTCAACACATTACGTCCTACTTCTATTTGACGCACATGACTATATTTTGGGTTCATCTTCTTACAGCTTCATACCATCACAACCTCGTGGCCACACTCAAAGCGGCAATAACCAGCAGCCACCTGATGACGGTGCGAATGTGGAAGAGTTACCTGAAAACAATGCTGAGGGGTCAACAGGCACCCCTAGGGGCAAAACCCTAAGGCTAGAGACGGTCGTGATCACGGCTGATATATTCTTCATCGGCGACGGCGCGATGGACTACCAAGTTAAACGCAGTTGGCATGGGTGAAAATGGCAGCAGTTGGCCATTGTTTCTGGTCTCCTTTGCGCTGCTGTAGCTCCAACTAAAGGCCAATCTCCATTGAGCGAAAATCTTTCGTTTTTTCGCCGGCGAAAGACTATGCGCATGCGCTCTTGAACTTTTTCGCTTCCTGTGCAGTGCGCGTCGTTCGCCTTGAAAGTTCAAACTATTTGAATTTTTTTCTCTGTCGCCGGCGAATTGGTCGTCCTATGAACATTTTGCAAAATGGCCGAGTCTCAAACTAGCTTCGTCTAAAGAAAAAGTAAAATTTCTGGTTACAAGCGGTAAAATTATCATCAACAAAGATTCGGGATCGACATCATTTCAACCTCGTGCTGAAGTCCCCTTACGAAGTGAAGATCAATTTCAAAATTTAGAAACGGCTTCTACCCAGCAACAAGATGTTGACATAAAGGAATTCCTGTGAAAGCTTACCCCTGTACTTGCGATTCAACAAATCAAATCAGTATTTTCGTCCGACATTATTAAATTCTTCTTTCTATTTGACACGCCAAGCCACTGTATTCGCTTTTCGTCAGCGCAAAAGCGAAAAATTTTCGCCCAATGGAGATTGGCCTTAAGAAAGCTATTCTCCGTGGATGTGCAGACCTACTCAGGAGTGTTCGATCCCAGTCTACATAGGAGTGTTGAATTGAATGTGACGTCACGCCAGTTTAATGTTGATTCTGTGGAACGTTCTCACGCATGATGCAATTGATCACCAGCAATTTCCCTTTGGTAGTCTCACACAGCTGCATGCCGTTATGCAAAATGGACAACTGTCACCCGAGGAAAGCATGTCAATTATTAGCACCTGCCTGAAACATGCTGTCTCTGCTATTTTGTGTTTGCAAAGGATTAATCATCTCCTGTTTCTATTTCATAAAGTGAAGAACCGTGTGTTGCCGAAGCTTTGAGATTCTAAATTTGGTTTCGTGCCTTGTTATCTATTTATGGGTTTTTCTAGAATACTTATTTATATTTTTACTTGTGCAACAAGAATTGGATTGTTTTAATGTCTATGTGGTAATAATTCTTTTCAGACAACCCCGCTTGGCAATACAGTGTAACAACAGACCAAATCACTCCCAATGCAAAGAATAAGTTAGCCCCCCCCCCACTTTTCCCTCGCTAGTTAGTTTTCTTGTGCATTGACATGTCTAGTTTGATGCTGAGCATTGAAAGCAAGCCGAAACTGGTGACGCTTTGGGGAACTATATTGGTGATTTTAATTGGTGCCGAATCGTGAATTTTTGCCTTTTCCCCACCACTGAGAGCAACGACGCAGGCGCGTAACTCCGAATCAATGCAGGCCTACTACCCCAAAGCATCGTGGGTATTTCATTTACCTATTCATCGCGCCTCTCGTCATTTTGCTGACGGTAAATTTCTGACTTCAGGTCGCATGTGGACAACCAAGATAGAGGCATTTGTCAATTGTTCCTGTCATCTTGTGGCTGACCAGCGAGCCATCTAGCTCTTACGTAATTCTCTCTTTTCAACTCTCGTATCATGCGCCAGGGGAGGGTTTTCTGGGTTTTAACGTCACATTCATTATCACTTGATTTATAAACTGAATATGGTGTTTAGTGACTTTGTCGCTGAAAAGGGTGTTAGTCTACCCTAATGAGACAATCTTGAAAACTGATTCGCGTGTTTAATCCCAGCTAATCATTCGCCAATTCATTCTATCGGACTCTCCTTAAAAAGCAGGGTGCTACATGCTTGGATTTGAATGAGCAATTAAGTAGATGTAGAATTCGTCTAAAGTTACTTATTGCCGAAATCAAATGACTTTCCGAGTAGCTCTATTGACCTAATTAGATAAGAATAACCTTGAGATACATGTATGCTATAGTAAAAGTAAGCGTGAAAGATAATGGGGTTAACCTTAAAGTAAACAACTGGAATCTTAGATAGAAGGGCTGGTTGTGATTAAGAGCCCCGGGCTAGACATAACGCTTCGACCAATATTGCGGTGAATTGCTACAGCCCTCCGATAGGGTGCCCTTCATGTTGAAAGCCACGTGTCGAATGTCGAACGACTTGAGTAAATCATCCTCAGGGGCACGTTTTCGCTTTGCACGTCTCTCGCTATCAAGTTCCACCGCCAACTGGTCAGGCAAAACCAGATAGACTTTGGCCTTGCACGATTTGAGCACTGCATTGTGGGTTGATCCGGCGTCCAAGCATGTGCTTGTAGTACAGGGTTTCTAAGTTTGTTCGTCTGTGTGTGACCACTGTCTTGTTCGTTAAAAGAGCTTCGTTAAATAGAAGCCTGTCGATATCTTCATTGATACTATGAAATGAATGCCTATTTTTTACAGAGTACCTTTTCGATGCTTTTCCTTGTCCCGATTCGCTGAAGCGTGTACACATCTACCTGCATTTTCTGAGGTAGGCCTACGCAGGTTGAGGAGGCTTTTGAAGGCTTTGGAAACCATGTAAAAAGCGATCTGTTTTAGGGCTGGTTTATAGGAAAATGTTTTTACCATATTTCATCGTGCTGTCAGTGGTTCTTTTTTGCACCAATGTGCAGGAGGGTGAAGGAAACCCCCATTTCCAAGTAAGCAGCACTTTCCTTGTTTGCTCTTAGCAATTAATAGCAATGTTGTTTACATCTCGGTTAAACACTTGAACAATCTTTCTTGAACAAGCACAGCAAAAATGTATTAATGCTTGCTCATAAAATCACTTAATTGCTGGCATTGCAAATCCTTGTTGCTGCGCGACATAACTGGAGAATACATTATGTATTCCTCAGTAATTCTTTGTTTATTTCAGTCTTAGTGGCTTTTGAAACTTTAAAATTCCTTTTCATCGCGTATTGTGCATTTTTTATGATTCGATGCAAGCAACGCATTAGAAAAATCCTAATTCTTTGACCAAGAATAGAGATGGAAATCTTAAGATTAAAAAGATTCAAACTCCTGATACAAAATTAAGAATCTCAATCAACGGAATCGCAGAATGCGCTTGTAAAAAATTTTGATAATTGTGTCCGTTTTAGGAGTGGTAAATCAATAATGTTAATGGTAAAGAACTCTTTCCAATCAAGCGAGTCCTTAACTAGGAATGTACTACTTACTTATTGACATTACTTATTTCCTTACAAGGCACCTGGCAAACTACTCCAAGTCTAGCTCCTCTTTTTACTTTACCTGCTTAATACAAGAAATATTAAATAAATCATAAAGTATAGTAATCCTTAAGAAGAAAAATCAGTTGAATAAGCAATGTTCCTTATCTATGGAAATGTGTTCATCACACGGAAAGCAAATTCATTATTAGTAAGTTCTTTTTTTAACCATCCAGTAGTCCTTTGTATAATAAAAAATGAACGACCAGTTTTAGTCTCCAAAAGACCTCGTTCTGTGACCGCAACTTTGTTTTTGATAGCAGAGGTCTTCATGCAGCGTTGCTCTTGTCCTGGCTGTGACAATATCGTTGTCATTTGACGTTTCGGTGTTATTCAGTTCGTTTGCAAATATATCTCTTTAGCTGAATCAAATAATTTGGCATTTTGGGTTTCCGACAGTTTTTACCTAAAAGTTGATTGCTATATTTCATCTACTAGTTCCTACATTCGTTATCAATTTTTTAACCAGCATCAACATTCAAGATAACCTTACCTACATGTAGTAGGGCAACGATTCCTAATATTTCATCTACTAGTACCTAAATTCGTTATCAATCTTTTAACCAGCATCAACATTCAAGATAACCTTACCTACATGTAGTAGGGCAACGATTCCTAATTTATATTTTATATTGCAAGCAGAAAGATACCTCTGAGCAACCCTTATACTCTGTGTGACTAGCAATATTTGGTTGTCGATCAAAGTTAGTATTCTGATGAGCTTTGGCAAAAAGCTTTCCAGCATAGAAGCCATAATTGCTATTATTTTTCCCCAATTTATTTACCCTGTTCATCATTGCAATACAGTAAATCCCCGCATTTAAGAACCTACTTTTTGAGGTTCAGACTGAAATAGGTTTCTTAGTGGAAAGATACTTGGATTGAATTTTAGGATTCATCATAAAGAGATGCATTCAACTTTTCTCCGAAATTCAATCTCTAATTTTTCGCCCTTGCAATAAGAACCCTTTTATATTTTATCACAACGAAGCAGGTTCTTAATAACAAGGTGCATAATGTAGGAAAAACAGCCTCTAGCTTCTTATTTTTGTTGGTTCTTTTATGCGGGGATTTACTGTATTCAAAGCAATTTATTGGCAAGTGTTCTAAGAAAATCATCAATGAATAAAGTAATCAAATTCTTGACTAGATTGATCACAAATCTGGCAAACTTGACATCATGGCAACACGCACTAGTGCTGATATCCAGTCAACAGAGGATTATGTGGACTTGGTGATGAAGCCAGGCAAAGGAATCGAAACCAACATGCACCAGGAAACATCACAACGACACAACACTCCGGAGCAATACATGTTTCAGAACAAAAAGAACACTGATTTGAAGCACGGAATTTCTCAAGGCGATTCTAGAGAAACAAAAAGTGATGAAAAGTTGCTGAACTTTGATAGCAAATGGGACAAGTTGTTTAAGTTCCCCAAAGGAAACAAAACAATCGACACAAGCATCGCCAGAAATTTGACCCTCACAAATGAAACAACGGACACCAAAGAGATAGATAACAATAAAATGCTTGAAGTGGAGAATAATGCAAAAAGTCTCGCAAAAATGATTGAAGATAGTTCTTCGCATAATACTTTGGACCCAGAAAAAATTAAAGAGGCAGCAAAGCATTTGGAAAACCAGGTTCAGAACTTGAAAGATGAGGTGATGAAAACTTTTGTCAACGAAAGCGATGCTACTGAAAAAGTCGAACGCCAAGAATCAAGTAAAGAGCAAAAAAACAAAAAGTATAGTGGTAAAAAGCTGAAAAATCTAAAGAATGGTAATTGTTCAGACTGTGGGAATAAAATACCAGCACCTGGTGATTCATCAGATGGATCAAAAATAGTGCCCAAGCTGACAAAAGGTGGAGACAATAATGAGACAAGAGGTGTCTTTGCTGCGAATGATACTGGGAAGGAGAAAGTTTCTGAGAAAACGACTAAAAGTAAGGAGACGAAAGGTATAGGAAGTAATGAGACAAGGAGTGCATTTTCCACGAATGATACTGGGAAGGAAAACGTTGCCGAGGAATCGATTGAAAATAAGGAGACCAAAGGTACTGGCAGTAACGAGACAGTTTCCTACAAGGAAGATGAGGAGAATAAAAAAGGACAGAATCAAACAGACAATGGTGTGGAACAGATATTACAGAAAAAGGGAAACGGAAAGATAAAGGACAATTCAAAGGAAGGTGCAAAAACAGCATCAAATAAGCCAAAGAAATGCAAGGATTGTGGGACAAAAATACCAAAGGTAGGCAACAAAACAGATGATGGTAAACTTGCGGTTCCAAAACTAACAAAGGACAATGAGACAGCGGTGACAAATGGGTTTAATCAGAGCCAAGCAGCACCAGAAGAGCAAAAGAAGGTAAAAAACGAGTCCAGTACCGCGAAGGTAGGAAAAACATCCAAGGGAAGCAAGGAGAACATGATGAAGAATGGAAAGAAGCCTTGCAAAAACTGTGGAGGAAAAATTGCAAAGCCAGGTGACAAAACTGAGGATGAGGAATTGATTGTTCCAAAGCTGTCCAAAACGAATACTACTAAAGAGCACAACAGAACGGCATATCATAATACGATGACAAATGGAAAGATTGTGCTGCAAAATGCAAACCTTGAGAAAGAAGAGTCATTTGATCTGGATGATGATTCACAAGAGATAACTGAAGGTAAGCAGCCTTTGTTAAAAAGCGACAGCAGCCTCTATTGCATTTGGAATCCTTTCAATACCCTCTCCAAATTAATTGAAGGCTCGAATAACCCTCAAATCGATGACCGATTTTTGTCAACCTCTTCATCTATCAACCCTATCTCCTCCCTTTCTCTTTGCCTCTGATATCTCTGTATATGAATCACTCAGCCTTCTTAATCTTATCATTTACTAAATTGAATCACTCAGTTTTAAAAACCATACATTGGAAACTAGCTCACGCGTAAAATGTTCTTCCAAGATCGTACCAAGGTAAATGTTTTTGTAAGCTCCCGACCAACTAGGGCTTTAAATTTTATGTCTATCTAATGGCACCATGGATATGGATAGATAATAACGAACAATTAAGACAATAAGTAAGTTGAAGTGGCCGAAAATTTCTACAAAACTTTACAAAGTTGCCAGTTTTGGGCCAAAACATTTTATAGTGACAACTTTGTCAACTTTTTATGCTGTCTTTTCCACTTGCTTCATTTTGAGCCTGTCGACTTGGCCTATACTGTTTGTTTGCAAGTCAGAAAAAAACGCGGAACAAATTATTTCCCAATTCGCACTCGGATGTTGGGTTGGAGTTACAAGCTATTACTCCTGTCTAATGATTTGGCTCAAGCAAATATCCGGAATCACTGGTCAGTAAAACAGCTTTCACTCAAGCCTTTCCGTGAATCTGGAATATATCACTTAATATAGGAAAGACCTGGAGACTTTTTGATGCGGGAAAAGATTTTGCGAAAGCATTGCGCAATTAATCTTAATCCGAAAGCTTATTTCTGTTACTTTCTGCAGATTCTATTTGCGTTGCAGCTTTGCACGTGTTAAAGAAATGTGCGTTGCAAAGGGCTATGTCGACAGAGTTAGGCCCCTTTAATCCGGGCTAGTTCAACTAGATCAAACATAAACTACAAAAACTTCAGAGAGGCGTGGCTGTTTGATTCATTTGCTATTCACGGGCACATTTCGATTTCAAAGGCAGCAAGCAAAGATTAGAGTAGGATTAACGCATACTTTGGCCAGTTGAAGTCACGTATCAAAAAGGATTGAACATAAGAGATGAAAAGGTTTTTATAAAGAGTTATTGTGTAATGTGATGAAAGAATGGTAATCCAAGGTACTGTGGTCAGAAGTAAGAGCATTTTGGTCTACTTGGTGTAACTGACTCTAGAGGAAAGGCACGTCTTAACAAATCAGAAGATAGATCGCGAGTATATAACCTCGAAGCTATGCTCTTTTTGAAATGCGGTCTGGTTGTTGTATAATCTTACTGTCTAATCTCTCTCCATGTAAATGTGCCATTAAATGTTCTGTATTTTCACTACTGTTCGTTTGGGCAAACTCTAAGGCATTACATTAAAGAAAACTTTGTTGGAAGAATAATTCTCAGCTCAAGCCCTTGACGAGTGGAGATAACGTGGGTTTGGGGGCCTTAGAGGGATGGCATTCATTTGGGAAGATTTAAGTAGAGGATCTACTTTTCTCGTGACATCACTCACTCCTGTAGCATTTCTGCATTAAATAAAGAGGCAATGAAAGCTATGAAACATGGCTTCGTGTTTCTTATCGAAAGTCCTAATTTAATCAGCCAGAAAACCAAAATGTTGTAATAATATTCAGGATGCCTTTTTGCAGAACATCTAAAGGGATTCTGACTTTAATGTAATCGCATTTTTGGCTTCATTTTCAAGCCTTAACTGATCGTGAATTGGCCTAACTTTTCCTTGAACTTGATAAACCTACATGGCTATCGAAGCAAGAGGTATCAACAAAGTAAGCCATAAACAGAGAAGAATATTAAGATATTTCTGCAAGTACAATTAAAAAAGGTCAAAAATAACAAACCTTTTTGACTTTGTTTTCCACACCAAGCCAAAATTGGATCGGCGAATGCAGTAGAAACGTGGCTGACGAACGCGCTTGAGTTTTGGCGGGAATCGTGCCCATGCCCCTCGTACCCAAGCCTTAATTAAGGAACAACGCCTCATAAAGAAATCTTTGCCCCTTTCCAAAGATGATTGATAAAAGAGGCTAGCTTTAACAGAAACAGCCCTGTGTTTTTGCAAACAATGGCATTTTGTGTTTCTAGGATTTTGACATTTGCAAGGAGAGTTTGGTACGGATTTCTTTCCGGTCAATGAGAAAAGTACAAAGTAAAGACCACTCACGCTCCAACACCCCACCTCATATCCTATTTGATAGTCACTTTCTTTCACGAAAGAGAGGGAGGGGGTAGGCTGGAGGATGTTTTGAGGGGGAAAAAGAAACTCGTTTTAGAATTCTTTTTCTTAAATAATGCAATATTTTTACTTAGAGTTATTGTGGTTGCAACAGCGGATGCATCCTTTATTTACTGCGTTAATTATTCCCGCCATAGATGCAGACTACACAGATTTGTCTGTTAACACAAACAAGCATTCGGAATCACAGGTGCGCGAGGGAGTGAAAGCGTCAACAGACCAGAACATGGGTAGTGGTGACGGTGGAAGCACAACAGACCAAAGCAAAGAGGATGATAAGAGCGAGGCAGCAGAGTCTGAAAAAGAAAGTCACGAAGAGAAAGCCAAATCAATGGAAGGCACAACAAATTCATCGTCAGAAGATGGCAATGGGAAGAATCAGGGTGCAGACCTACAAAGCAAGGATACGGGACTAAATGATACTGACCGAAGCGAGAAGAAAACTGTTGCCACCTTAGCGACAGCAGTGATGAGAGTAGAAAGGAATCGAGCGAAGAGCCTGGAGGAATCTCTTCTAATATGAATACCAGCAAACAAGTGAAGGCGATTGAGGGTCGTGACAATAAAACAGCAAAGTCAAGGGAAAAATCTACGGAAAGTATGGCGGATCAAAAGAGTATTTCTGCAGAAAACCAGAAAATGAAGACCGTGAACCAATTTAATGATCTCTTGAATATGGTTTTAAAAAATGTTTCCACAGAGCAGAAAGAGGAGCTTCTTAAACTGACATGGCATGATTTGAGAGCAAAGCATGCGGAGGAGGTGGCTACGAAAGCACAGAGAGATGAGTCCGTAAGTAGCAGCTCTCAGGGGAACAATGCAATCAACAGAAATGGAACCAGTAACGAGTCTGTAGTGAGTGCAAAAATCGATGTGAAGGCTGCATCAAAAGAGCACACTGCCAGAAAAGACGGCTATAAGACAATTGCCAATAGAATCAAGGATAAGTTGAGGCTACTTAAGGATCTTATGGATATCAAGAAATTTAGGCAGGCCAAAAAGAAGTCGCCAACACCCGACCCTTACGCGGGATTTAAAAGAGAAAATGTAGGCGGAAGCTCATAAAAGCAAATGGAGATCATTATAGCAGTACGGAAACCATCGTAGGAAAAAACCAATATATGGATACCTTGCCAGGTGTGATTGGATTGGTTGTGCGCGCAAGCACCACCTAAGAACTTACCAACCCCAGACAGGAGTTACACATGTTCCCTAGTGTTGTTAAGTTTGGTGACAGTGAGATAGGTCACTTGTAAGTTACCATTGGTCCCCTATGTCAGAGCTTCCTTGGATTCCTTACCTAGGAACCTACGCAGTGGTGCAGTGCTATCAAATTAACAAGGGCGGCTCTTGCACAGAATACTGCAAAAATTAATGGAAAAAGTAGAACTTTGCCAATTTTCGGTATTAACACATTACACCCCCCTCCCGAGCCCCCATAACTCTACACCCCTGGAACTACGGAAGTCCTGGTTCTAGGCATCGAGAATTTGCTAGGGTGGTTTTTTGTACGAATGAAAATAAGAGAGGTGTCTTAAATTAATTTCCCATATTTTGTTCCATGCACATGTTGTCATCGTATATGTCTCAATGAATGGTGGCGTTTTGGTCTCAACGCGAATACTGCCAGCGTGCAAGGTATCTTACATTCGCGGACGTGTCTCTCCTTTTGTATCAACGCTTTAGAAAGCTTTGGAAAAAGACCGCCAAAAATCTTCAGAAGAGCACAAAACAGGATTATAGAAGGTCAAATCTGTCAGAAAATACACCACAGTTTCATATAATAATAATCTACGAAAATTTAGAAGTTAAATCTATCGATAATTGGCCAGTAAGTAAATTAAACGGTAAATAGATCGGAATCAAACCACTGATCAAACGTAAAGACTGCTTGCTATTTGTAAGTAAAATAATCTTCAAACGACTTCTTTCGTGGGATGCGTTTTATCAAACATACCGTGTGACCGAGAGTAAAAACGACTTGGGAAATTGCCCGCTTTTCGTTTGAGGGAAAAACGCTCAAGGACACTTTCATAATGCTTGGATCAGCATGAGTGCATCTAGGCCAAGTTGAATACCGCCTTCAATGTTGGACTCACTTTTGGGATAAACAGTAATGGAGACAAAAGAGAAAAGGGATTCGATGCACTTACATAATTTGTTTACCTTTGTCAAGCTTCTGTACAGAAATATCAAGACTAAAGGGAGTCAGCTCGTAAAGCACCAAACGACAACATTCCTCAGCATGACTGATAAATTTCGACGATACGAAAAGAGACATTCAAACTTTTAGGGGCTCTTACTGTAGTTTCAAATGGGTAGTTCATGTACAAACTGACTCCAATTTCAGCTTCCAAAACACGAACACCTGAAGCAAGAAGCAAGGCAATCTCCCAAGCTTGTGGCTGCAACTACAACAACAATGAGCATAGCAAATCACATCCTACCATGGCGAAAACTACGTTGATTTCACTGTATGTCATGATGCCAGAGCCTAGGTACTAGTCGAGAGTAAATGTGACGTAATTGCGGTGTGTCTACGTGGTTGAAATCGAGGTGAATTCGAGAAATCCTTAATTAGACTTGACTTGACAGTCAATGGAAACAAAATGGCCTAAGACATTGTCACGAACAAGACAGGGCGGGGACCAAGGCCCTGGCAATTTATCAAGGTGCAGAATTCCTACGATTGCAAATTTTCATTATCCGTGGCACCTATCAATGGAAAACTCTACGACCCGACCCTTGACCCTTATATTTTGAGCAAAATGTCCTGAAATAATGAGACAAAACTACGCCAAGTAGTGTTCAGGGGATACTCTTCGTAGAGGTTTCCGATCTAGACAAGCGCCCTATCACAACTTTGATTACAGTTCAACAAACTGCGAATAAGCTTTGTAAGGAATAAGTTAAAAGTCATTCATAACACTTTCCCCGCACCATATCCAATTAATCCGTTCACCACTTTACGGTACACAATAAATAATTCAATATTAATATACTCACAAGGGTATTCAACCTCACGACTCTGCCTCATTACTATGTTTTCAAAGCGGACATTACGGGTAGCTCTCAGTGCTGTCTATGAAAGGACTTGTGGGAACCTTCTGCATGCATGGGACTAATGGTAGCACCCAATGGAGGCTTTGCATGAAGTAGAGGTGGGGGAAAGGAAAATTATATAACGATGGATCCTAGTTTGCGTGATTGAACACATAGTAATGAAACAGCGCCGGAATTCATTGCTGTATAGTTGCAAGATACGATTTAGAGTGGTGAATCATTTACTAATAATGTGGAGCTCACCGATATATCACGATTAATCAATTAACGATCGCCTAATCATCTCAGATCATTAATTTTAAATTAGGCGACAATTGAAAATAAAGTAAAATCAGTAACAACGAAAAGCCATTGCAATCTTTGTCTTATTACTTTGATTTAATGATCGAAGTTCAGGAAAATGATGTTGACTTTAGCGAGAGTTTATGGCGTGTTTATTGATTTTACTCGTACTGAAGCGTGCTTTTAGCTGCTTTGGAGAAGCTGCTTTTTCTTGTCAGATTCCACAAGTTTGCGGGAAGCTGGAGAGAACAAACTATCACAGACATTCCGAGCCCTTCTTTATTCTTTAAATTTCTTGTATTTAAATTCTTTTGTTTGGTTTTAACGACACCCAAATTAATGCCCATTCGTGTTAAATGTCTGGAAATGACTATTGTGTAAACATGTGGTTAGTAGAAGTATTAGTTTTCTCGCAATACTATGGGTGCCTACAGAATTAATTTAAAGTTTTATTGAATTATCATGAATAACGCAAATAAAGAGACGAAATAAATGATTTTACTATCGCAAGCTTAGTAGGAGTGTTATCGATCAACACGGAGCTGTATTATCTCTCAGAACATAAGAAGGAGGGAAGATAATTTTTATTAAAAGGGAACCAAGAAACAAGCGAAAGAAGGCATGGATGTGCTCCTTGAAAATAGAAAGTGGAGTCGTCATTTAATGAAACAAGGCTCATTAAGGAAAGCAGCAAATCTAATTTGCGGAGAGTGTTGATTGCAATGGCTTTAATCTACAGCATTTGATGCTACTACGAGGGGAGAATGGTTTGAACACAACGTATCTGTTAGTTAGGTTATATGTGGGAAATTATTGTGTATACATTGTAAAATTAAAAAATATTTACCATGATATTATCAAAATAGGTCTGGACATGTATTTGTTGCAAAAGGTTATTTAATTTGTTACGTACAAATCGATCGAGCGACACGAAGGCAAACCTCGACAAAAATAGTTTGAACAGAGCTGACTTCACCTTGGCAACGAGGCTATATCAAGATTGCAAACAGTATAGCCGCCGACGTAGACTTACTTACGCTCGGAGTATCAATTCATGCAGGAAAGAAACCTATAACATATTGCCAACATTTGCATGCAAGAGAAATAATATCACTAGCTGGCAAACAATTTCATTTTGAAGGAGTATCCAGAAGGTACATTTTGGATAATGGCTTCACCCTCGTGATCGTCAAAAGCACGTAATATTCAAACGAGGTTAATAGGCTCCGAACCTTACATGAATGGGGGTTACAAACAACGGAAATGGTAGTTAATATGGTTGATAGGATAAAGGGAACAATTACGAGGTCATTACGGTGCAGAATGAAGTCAACTATGATACGATCACGTTTACAAGATAGGTTAGTACTTCATGAATTTAGAAGCTCGTACGCAGGACGAGAACAGAAGTATCCCCCTAAGACCTTTGTGCTGGTTCAAAAGAATCGCAAGAAATACTCACCGATATGCCCCTTCAAAGGGTCAGGTAAAATTACTTCAATTCCTTAAAAAACATTCCTAGAGTCCTGTACGAACAAAGGCCTTTAGAAAGGGGTTTCTGGTTCTTAAAATACGAAATGTCTCCAAGTAAAACGCCTTCTCATAACAAAAATCTAAAAGCTAACACTACCAAGTTTGATTTATGCTGCCAACGAATACCATGAAACCAGTATTACTGGCAAAGCAACTCAAGACATAAAAACTAAATACCAGGTTAACTAAATTTGTTTGTTGTTTATCGACTAAACCTAAAAAAACATCACACTTGCAAGTAAATGTTTCAGGGTTACCGAAATTCGCTGTTGACTTTGTCGATTCGGCGTCCTTGCAAAAACATCAGAAAATGAGAAGACCTCGGAGATTTTGACCGAAAGCAATACAACGAAGGCCTAAAAAGAAGCTGTATTAGTTTTGCTAGAGTTTTTAGCCTTTCATTTAGGGGTCAACAGTTAAGTCTGCAAAAAAACAATGGAAATGGAATAACTGCTTTAGACTGGCCCGGATGTAATCTTAAATGTGCATCAAGATGGAACCCATTTGACAAACCTCTATCCTTTGCATCAATTTACTTTATATGACGTTAGCCAAGCATCAAAGAAAAAGTACCCAAATTGGTGCATTTTCACTTCTCTGCCTCTCCATTTCGCTGACTCCTTCCCAACTTCCCGGGGTCTTTCCCTTTTCGCTACCCCTGACTCACTTCTCTATTCACAATTAACTATTTATTTCCATATTTACTTTGCTATCTCCTTTCCATTTCATTGCCTCCATTTCATTGCCCCCTTCCCTACATTGCCTCCTTTACATTTTATTGCCTCATTTCCATTTTACTGCCTCCTTCCCATTTTATTGTCTCCTTTCCACTCTACTGCCTCCTTTCCATTTTGATAGCCTCTCCCCGCTCGAAGGGCTGCTTTCATTTTCACTGCCTCCTTTCAATTATCCTCCCTATGTTTCGCTACCTCATTCCCACTCAACTAAGTCCCATTCATACAGAGGACTGCAGGACTGGTTTGGCTTGGTGACGCTGTGGTTTGGTTAATCATGGAAATGTAAGGAGCATGCTATAAGTACGGGAATCTATGGGGACTTCCACCACACAGTAGACTTTAATTTCCATCTCTAATGACAAGCAAAGCCCGAATACATACAGAACAGTATCGATTTCCAAAGAAAGCCAAAAAGCCCTTTCAAGAAATTGAGAACCGGCGTACTCACCATAGTCTTTAGTTGGCTCTATTGTCTCAGTGATGTCTGCAAAGAAGATGAAAGGAGAATCAGTTTACTGTGGTTTGATAACGACAAAAAAGAATCACTGGCTTTTCAATTACATTTGCAAGCAGAAAATGGATAAGCCAAATCTCGTCTACGCATTATTTATCTCCGTGAAATCTAGCGATACAGATGTAAAACATAAATTGTAAGTTTAAAACCGTCTCAATGAATAATAGTTGTAATAATCATAATATTAGCCATCTGTAGGCAGAGACGTTGCCACACTAACTTGTCCACCGAATCCCAAGGAAAATGGCACAACCATCACAAGTGAAAAAGCAGAGTTCAGTTGTCGGATATTCCTAAAGACACACATCGCGCTGGGCACCCTGATTTAAAGCTGTGAATTATTTCCCAAGGAAGAAAGAATACGCCTGTGTCAGGCTTCAAAGTCCCTTCATTAAAGAGCACATGTAGAGGCAGAGATCATGTGTCAGACCATTGACGAACAGTCGTTCATTCACCAAAATCGACTCAGTTGTAAGAGTAAGAGTACTATAGATTTGTCAATAGCTTTTCATTGACCGAAATCATCTCACGATAGCGTGGCGTGGCTTTGTTTTGGAGCACGTGCGCGAAGGAACACTTCAAAGATCTGTGCATATTCTTATTGCAACTGTAAACGTCTATGTGGCTTTTAGATGAGAGAAGCCCGAGTTTGACCTAAGAAGGAATGTATCTTTTGTTTCAAAGGCTTACACACTCAGACAATGCATTGATTTCGAGGATAACACCATGAAGAGAGGATTATTTCTGCGTGGAAGGGGCAACCATTCACGAGGCAAAGTTTTAATCCTATGTAAAACCAAAGCTGACTAGATTTGTATTTCTTGGGCTAGCTAAAGCGATCGACCCAGGAAACAGCTCCCAGACCATCGTACTTGCCCCAAACAAAACAGACAAAGGCGACATCTCGAAGAAATTAAAAACAAATCGGTGGTAATGGTGGATAATTGGAGGGGTTGCATGTCAAAGAAAATCGATTTCCGATACTCCCTGCACATTCTTAACAGATCTCTTTTCTGCATAACAAGAGGAGGTATCTAGTATAAAGGATCTTCTCCAGAAAAACGTATACAATTTTCTTTCATTCAAGTCTGTTGTAATTACAGGAGGACAATGGTGGGCAAAGTAAGTTGATTAGCCCTTAGCATTTGTCAAGAAACAAATGCGTGAGGAAAACAATAAGATGTTTTACAGAAGCGAGGCTTGAGTGAGAAGGGAAATTTGGAGACCTTGTAGAGCAGTATAGTAGTAACGAGACATTATATTGTTATTCAATGATTCGTTTATGACACGTGGAAGCAATCAGACTGCTTTTGGATTGTCTGAATGGAGTTAATGCGACTACAATTGAGGTGTAATCAAGAAAGGACGCTTTGAGTCACTAAGACAAAAGTGTAGAGAAACGATAGTTAGGCTGAGGCCGTAATGAATAGAAGAAGCATGACCAATTAGGATTAGGCCTTGCAGCGGAGGATACTTGATTACCCACGTGCCAGTTAAAATCACAGGAGGATTCCAGAGAGTGAGTCGGGGCCATATTTTGCTTGTAACTACGACATTCGCCATGCTTTCGTGAAGGCAACAGAAGCATATGACAAGGCAGCTTTAAATTTACTGCAACACTGAGCACAAATTAATGGCTCTAAACAAACAACAAAACACGAAGAATAGCTTATACACTAGTTTCCCGCATATAAGAAATACAATTCTAAGAAAAACAGACCCTAAATTTCCAAACAGAACCTCTTTGATAACAAACTGAAAAATTTGGTTTCTTATTCAAAAACTTTCATATAACTTAGTCCTTTGTAAAGCAGAACAAAACACTAATCATTCTAATTTGGTCAAGTGAAATAGAATTTTGCATGCAAACTAAACAAAAAACACTTTTCTGGAATATTTTAAGCGTTTTCTAAAAATGAAAAATGACAAATACAAATAGTTTATGGTATTTTTATCACATTCATCATTGAGCTGACGATCAATAGTATAGTGTGGGTTTTGTATAAGAAACATTACCCTGATTCTAACAGTATATCTCGTTTTATCGTAAGAAAAGTATCAGAACTTAAATCAAAACAGGTTTCTTCTTATACGCGGGACCCTATTGTACCACTCCAGATATCATGAGATCAAGAAGTTATCAAAACACGAGTCCTGCCACAATTCACCGTGGGTGCTTTGGATTCGTGGCACTAACAGGCAGCATGGAAATGCAAGAAACTCACCATTCCGTTTCCAAATCCTACGCTGTTACTGTAAACAGCAAAGTCGTGGGGAGCAGCAGCACCGGTTCTCGTGGCCGAAATGTATTCGACGGGCCCGGGGGAATTGATGGGGTTGATGCCGGCATGGCTGAGCGGTGATGGGTTGGGGGCCAAGTTGCTCTGCCCATGCTGGTGGTACTGGTTCATTGGGACTGAAACAGACCAAAACATGGTTAACTCGGGAAGAGTCATGGCAATCATGAAACCATCATCATCGCAATGAATAATCGTTATTTATATATCCTCATGCTAATCTTGAGGTCGTAACTGATCGAGCTAGGGAAAATTTTAAGTAGCAATTAAATCTAGGGAAGATTTTCGTCGCTTTCCTGATCTATGTTTAGTTAGAGCTGAGACATAGAAGCAAACTTTCATTTCAGTGTTTGGCAAAAAATGTTGCAGAAATGCACTGGTGAATAATAATTCAGTATCAGTCGCTTTTAGAAGCCCTTGGGAACGGCTCTGTCTCACGGGTATAAAATTTACCTCTTAATAAAAGTCCTACTTTGCAGCTATCTTATAAGCTTTACATACAGACTCTACAAGCATTGTAAAATTCACAGGATCTTCAGTACGCAGAGCCTAGATCGAGAGTAAAGAACCCGACTAGGTAGATTGATTGTTAGATAACTGATTGATTGTTAGATACATTGGCGAGCTGTGCATTCTGCGTGGGCAATGAAACATGGGCGAGACAGGGAACGCAATTGAGTCACTGTATTCTTTATATAAAGAAATGCCAAGCAGAAGTAATCATGCGCTATTGGAAGTAGCTGAAGCAAAGGGAAGAAAAACCATGGCAAAACAACGCAGCTGTTTAACCAAAATGCAAATACCTCCATATTCATAATCCTGCATACTTGAAATTGATGATGACGTAACACTGTTACTCGGCGGGTTCTGGTCGGAGCGGGCTCTGACGTCAGGGTTCCTCACACTCCCAAAGCTGCTTCGGTAGTAGCCGTGCTGCGGCGATGTCTCGGCGCGCCGTTCCGCCATGTTCATGAACCCACCGCTACCAGGGGGGAAGCTGTGAAAACCTGGTAATAAAGGATGTAAACATAATCAGGGCCAAGCAGCTTCAAGGGTACGCAAGAGTTTGTACGCAGAAATATTTAGCAACTGCTACAATTTACACTTTGGCTGATGCGATAATGTAGGGCTTAACTCCGACCAGGGGAATTTGTTCCTAAACGAGTACGCGCAACCAGCCACACCGGAACGAGATCACCTTTAACGCAATACACCCAAAAGGGTTGCACCAATTATACAGAAGCGTCAAAGGCGCTAGAGTCTTTCTTAGGGGGTTGACAGCGATGCACTGTGAGGTAAATTTTGTTTAGGCGGCCATTTCTGTAGTGGCAAAATCAGCTCCAGTACTGAGCCCTTGTAATTTGATGTAATGTAGGGGGTAACATCGTCAAGTTTCGCATTGATTTTAACGTGGCAAGTTATGATAAGATATTTCCGTTCCCGTTTTGACAATTCGTTCATTTATTGCAATGTTAAAAGTGTATTCAGTACCGAAGGTTGCTGCTGGGTGTTTCAAAAATGTCCAAAAAAGTATTTGTAAACCTTCTATTACAATTCAATAAGGTTATAAACAACTAATTTAATTTTATTTACTGCAGAACAAACTCTGAAGATAATATTGTTTATGGTATCCTCATCAAAGTAGCAAATTTCTGACATTATAGGGCAGAAATGTAAATAGGCCTAAAATGAAAATTTACAGTTGCTCACATTTTTTTTAAGTAAGTTGTGCGTTTCTCTAATGAACCAAAATTAACGTAAATGCGCCGCAGTCACTGTCAACCATACAATTACTTAAAACGCTACAACGAATGAACGAATCGCCAAAATTCAAACGGAAATAGAAAGATAAGATATATTCAAAGATAGCTCACCATTTTACATGCTAAAAATCGGTGTGGAACTCCCCAAAAAGGCATTACGTCATTTGCGAAATTATAAGGGCTCAGTACCGTCAAAGCCTTTTTTGGCCACCATTAAAATGGCCGCTTGAAACAAAATTGGCCTCACTCTGGCAGACCGGCTTAGACATCTAGTGCCGTTGGCACTTGTATATCACTGGGTTGCACGGTTGCGAAAGGAATGCGAGATTGAGGTTTACAATCATGCGTAACGCCGACAGAATTCATCATACAAAGCACCAACAATTCTCCAAAGCAACAATTTCTACCAACTCTTTTTAATCACCTAAACACCTCAGCTTGCTTTTGTGCCATCATTCTCAACAATCATTCTTCCAATCCATCACATTTGTTGTCAATTTTTGTACTTCTAACATTTTTTGAAAGTAGTGTCCCAGCCTTTGTCTTCACTTACTATGGAATTTTAAATTCTAACAAAGTCTTAACGGGTTGCTTTTTTATCAGTCCAATAGATGAAGTATTTATACTTTTAATGAAGTCTTCTTACTTTTGGTAAAGTTTTTTTGCTTGACAATATAAAACTTCAAAAAAGCATGGGACTATGGACCAGAATTTCCCCTTACTTTATTTACTTTTTCGTCCGACACTACTAAGGGTGCGAACGTTGGAAATTTCCTAAAGCTGATAAAATGAATAGCTTGTTTTATATCAGAAACGTGACGAGAGGCTGTGAGAAAAGGCACATGATTGGCTGTGTAATTGCCAATTGGAAGCCAAACAAGAGCCCAATTGAAATAACGAATTCATTCAGTCTACATGGTGATGGGTCTTGCATTGATATGTACACAGACTCTAACATTGACAGACAATGTTGTACAAAAGGCAGATGAGTAGAGCAAGATTAATTGAACGGGTCTACTAAAAATTGGTTAATTCACACCACTTATTAAAGAAAAAGCCTTTGTGTTTATAGAAAAAGGCACTTTACATAGAATAATGGCTACCTAATGACAAAAAGTGACTAGAAACCTAAAATGCTCTTGCTTTATCGGTTTCAGACATAGCGTTTCATGATTTCAGAAGGTAGAGAATAAATTGATACTTTTCTGGGAACTGACACTTCAGTGCCTGTGCTAAGAAAAGCTCAGCTTACTTGAAGAGACGTTTTGATAGAGATGTATAACAGAAATGAAGGAAAGTAAGCCAGTAGAGATCTTGAGCAACATACAAGGGATATTAATGAGAAAAAAGAGAAACGGAAGAGTGTGACAGGTAAAAGTGAAAAGAAGCATACAGAAAAGTAGGGGAAAAGGCAGAGGGTGTGTCAAGGCAAAAAAGTGGGATAAAAGAGAAAAGGGTCGAAAAAAAGAGAGCGGAGAGTGTAAAGACCAGGCAGCAAGCGACTCCGTGCTAATTATGGTGGATAGGAGAATAGGAGGATGGAGAAGGCGGAGGTCACATTGGAGATAGCACAGAGGTTAAAAGTAATAGTTTTGTTTTTCCTTGTGGCAGCCCTCGCATGACAATTCCGTCTTTTGAGCATGCCCGTTTTAAAGAAAGCCGCGCTGAATAAAGTTTACAGTGTCGCCACGTTATAGCGTCGGACTCTAAGGCACACCATTCATTCCGACCCTCGATCACCGGCCATCAAAGACTACTCGTTTAAGAGGTGTTGTAAACGTGTAAAGCGAACCTGGTGTTTGGTATCCGAGGATGGCCGCACTTCGGCCGCGCTCTCTCCATCTTCCTGGTGCTAGCGCCATATTATATTCTGCCATTGAAAATACGTCTCATGAGATTCAAATGAGACTTGCCTGAGGTGTGCTGTGCATTTTAGTGTGGTTTACGGGCCTTCTTCTATTTCCTTGGAAAGTGTGAATTTTAGATTTAGTGAATTATCGATTAATTTTTCGACAAAACTTTTCCTTTCGTGATAAATAGGGGACTTGTTAGCTTTCTCCTTCTCATTGCCAATTGCCCGGGAGACAGATAGTGGCTGACGCTAAAGGGGATGCAAAATAGGAATGCTTTATGAAACAATGGAGAACAGGAGTTCTGAACATAGGTCTTCAAAATCCTGAAAATTAGGCCTACCGGTTAGGTCAGGACCCAAAGAAAGAATAACTTGGCAAACAGTTCTGTAATACAGGAAACTTCAATAAAAAGGTCAGGAGAAGAAAAGCGATGTCAGCCCTATCTGGCTCTGGGGTTGTCACCGGTTTGGCAATGCGGACAGACGGAACACTAGTGACTACGGCTAGAGGCGGACTGAGGAACGAAGAGCTACCATCCTCGGTGTTCACGGAAAATTCGTGGTGCCTTAGGCAAGCAGAAAATCCAGTCATCACCAGTGACTCATGCTTAAACAATTGTGAAAGTAAACAGAACATGATTAGGTTTTGCAGCTGCAGATGGTAAAGATATACAGTTTGAAAACTGGCGGCATTTTTGCGCGATGATGCCAAAAAACGCAAGGGTAAATGATGTAGTGATTATAATGCTGAAAAAAGAAGCATGCAAAAAATAAACGATAATTTTCAATCAGAATATCTAGTACTTGGAGCTGTATTAGGCCTATATAACCCCACTTACAACCAGCAATGCGGCCATAGAGTACATGGGAAATTATAGTCATTATTTGGATTACGAATATGGGTAAAAACATAAAGAGGCAGTTTCATTTGGAATTCAAGTGTAAGTTCCTCCGAAAATTATTGCTGAAATATTTAGAAGAATCAATAAAGCCAAATCGGTTTCCCAGCTTTTTGCAGTTCCAGCTCTTTAAATTCAAACCGTTACATCTCGACTGCTCTGGTGGGCATCGTCTAGGCTTACAAACAAAACAAGCCTTGACGCGGCTAATCAAAAGAGTGATAAAGGAACACGGAAGATCAGAGAATTCAAAAAATGGTGCTTGGTGCAACAACGCCTCCACTTTTCAACTGTAGAATTGAGAAAATCCTAATAAGTTCACCAATGTCTTATTGGCATATATGATGAATATGGTTATGTCGAACAATCATTCCAACTTTTATATGTCTCTACAATTGTTTTATTGTGAAGAATTAAATATTTGCACTAGTGGTATTTGTCTGGCCTGTTGCATCACAAAGAATTTATGATGACCTTTGGAAAACTCTCTTGGCATTGTGGTCAAACCATAACAGGTGAGAAAATACATGCCTTTTAACTAAAACACGATGAGAAAATATTCGCTACAGAGAGAGTGCTATCGGGATGTCACTAGCAATTAATGGGTGGGTGTTGATCCCAATCAGAATTCCACAACACACACGCATCAACAATGACCGTGGCATCTTAAAAATTGATTTATCTTGCATGACATCGGTCAATACTTCGTCTGCCTTCAATTCAAATGCACCCGAGACATTCTATTTGACTGCTTAGCACCATCTCGTATCTACTTGACCCGTAATAGCAGCATAATCACTGTGGCACATGCTGTTTCAATAGTCAGTCAGCCTGCGTTTCTAACTTGTTTATGACGTGCAATCTTCACCTACAGTGTTTGATCAACCTATTCAGTGACCTGTATACAAGCTTTTTTATATAAGGAACCTACCTCAAGGCCTAGTTCCAAAAGTTCCTTATTCAAAGACCTCAAATCATCAGGTTTTAGTATCAAAAGTTCCTTAAGTTCTCACTTTCGGTGCTTTGACTACATAAAGCCTTAACACTTAATAGAGAGAGGGGCGAGGCAGCATATGCGGAAACTACTCAATGAAGCACTTGACACACGAATAGCAAACAATCTATGCGAGTATTGGCTGCAAATGAATGGAACCGGCTTTTTAGTTCTTGATGCTTGCAATTATAAGAATATTTCAAATCGAAAAGTTCCTTAGAGATTTCGTTTTTAGTAGTATAAGTTATTTAAATATTTCGGCCTTCTACATGTAGGTTCCTTATAAAATGGTTCCTTATAAAAAAGAGCGTGTATAATGTAATAACCATAAAGCTCCAATGCCATGTTATTCCTGTAGATACCTTTCACTGTTATCAACCGGATGAAAGCAGATAAAACTTCATGATACAACCAGGATGGCCGTGCTTACGACTCATTTCCTTTTCTTCTTGGTCATTGAAAGCTAAGTCCAAAATCATTCTAAGGTATGAAACGAACAGTTTCAGGTTCGCTCAGAAGATTAACAGCCATTCCTATTGGGGGCTGATTCAGTCATTCACTTAGCATAACCTTTCGCAGACATTCAGAAAATCCGCTCACGCTTCAACAGCATAGAAAAGCCTTCCCCTTGCTGCTATGCCAAAAATAAGCATACAATTGCTGGTTATCGGTATGAGTGATGAGCATTGGCTGGACGTTATGTCCATACGGTTGGGAATTTATAGATGTTTTAATTTGCGTCATGTCTGATTAATTCGATGGAGGTAGTGACGCCTGGTGACTGGGAATGGCAGCTGCCTTGCGACTATTCAAAGGAAGAATCATCAATCAATTACCTTCCATTTTTGCCAATTGCTGATACATTTGTGGCCATTCTACGAGGCAAATTGATAGAAGTAAGTCTCGAGCGTGATAAAATATTTCATTTTCTAATTCCCATTTCACAGAATCCAACTATCAAATTGGTTTAACAGATAACCAAAGCCATCAGGTTTGATGATGAATCTAATAATATGCATATTGGTAACCAGATAAATTGCGGCTTTTCATTAATTCATCGATTCAAGACAGACACATGACTTTATTCTCAGTGATGAGTATCGGAAAAACTCATTGGCATGATTAGCGATCTGGCGAAAACTCACTAATCTAGTTGGCTTGAGAATAGGATTGATAGGAGTAAGAAATTCATCACACAGAATAGATCATCGCTAAGAGTAGTGTCAATATTAAATGTGTGGTGAGAAGTTTCAGAAGAAAACGATTTAATTTAGAATAATTAACATCACAGCTACAAGTACAAATCAGAGTGGTGGATGAAATGAGACCCCTACCTTGACCTGAGTAAAAAGGCATGGGCGTGCCATATTGCGTGTACCATCTTGGAAACGGAATTTGCGACAAATCAACTGCAAAAATGATTGGAGAAAGAAGTTCACAAATTAATATGCTCATTTAGGGAATTGCCATCACAGACGTTGTGTATCGCGATTAAATGGCAAACTGGCGGAAGGGCAGTTATATTTGAAGTTCTAGCTGTGCAATGAATTAATAATAATACACTGAAATTGATGCCCTCGCTGTTAAGGGTTTAGTAACAGAAAGGTAGATTTAAATCTCTTTGAGCTCGTCAGGCGTCATAATTTAGTCACTCTATTCCATTCTCCTTCAAACATCAAACAGCAAATTATTGTACCTCACAACAATTTTATTGAGCTCCTACCAGGGAAGATACAGTTGAACATATTTCTTAAGCAAACAAATTTTTTGTTAGTTTTCAGGATTAAAATGGCTTTAATCAATGGGTTGCGAAACATCCAATCACTAATTGAGTGAAGCTGAAATCGTTCAACTGTATCGAAATCCATAATATATTTAAATGACAAGTTGACATAAAAGGAAATAAATGAGGTATCCATCAACTAAACGAAATTCGCGTTTGGAAGATAATACCTCCAAAATAAGGGCCAGCTCTTCCTCTACCTTGTAAAGCTTGCATGACCTCCTTAGGCTGTGCTCGCTTGCATTCCACCTGGAAGTGGAAAAGAGTCACTTGTTACTTTCCCCTTTTTTAAGGCTATCTCGAAGCGTTATGCTAGCTGATAAAAGGACACTGGTAATACGAAAGTATTTCATCCATTCCTAGAAACCCCTGCTTCTTCCCTCGCAGATTATACTTATATACTTCTTATATAGTTACTTTATCACTTCTCAGCTACTCTACACGCTAACTATATGTCGAAAGTGCAGGCTATTGGAAGTGAATTAACAGGAGACTAACTTCTGCCGTATATCAGAAATGCCTTCTTGTAAATGTTTTGCGCTTCCAATGGGTGCGATTCGAAATTCTGTGACGAGGAAATGCGACAACTTACACTTTTTGACTTGATTTTATGAAAACCTTCGCCGCAAATCCTTTTCGCAACTTCTTCGGATTCAAAAGAAACAAATCCAAAACCTGGAAGAGAATTTAATGCCAATAACGTTTTCCTGACGTAGACCAACAAATAAGATGGAATTAGGACTTTGATATGACAATGCTTGCACGCAAAGCCGTACAGAGGCGACTTTCAGCCGGGCACAGTTTGGGGAGAAGCTTTTCGTGACCCTTGCCTTTACCTGAGT
This sequence comes from Nemopilema nomurai, assembly GCA_003864495.1. NCBI lineage: Eukaryota > Metazoa > Cnidaria > Scyphozoa > Rhizostomeae > Rhizostomatidae > Nemopilema > Nemopilema nomurai. The sequence goes on along the minus strand of PEDN01001358.1, from coordinate 176,861 downwards.
TAAGCAACAGCGGTTGACCGTTCCAAGTCGATGTTTTTAGGCCAGCAAACACTTATCGCGGTTATCGCTCTTCTTGGAAATCGACTCAAGCATTAAAGCAGATTACCTGACTGGTTTTGTGGGAAACGTAGGCCTAAGTCATTGTTGCCTATGCATTTTCAGGGATACGAGCAAGTGATAAAAGCTTTACAGTCGCATGTTCAAGTATTACCCGGGATTTGTATGTCTTATCGCTGGCTTAATACGTGGAAAATCTATTCTCTGTTTAAAACGCTTCCGAAAAGTCGGCAGTAAAATAGCTTAAAAGTTTAAGCAGGGAATTGAGTTTCAGCAGTTACTAAGATCCGTCAGGCAAAAATGTACAAAACTACATATGCACATAAACTTTACATAAACAGAGGTCCTTTAAAGCCATGTTTCCTTAGAAAAACTATAAGAGACCGAAGGCAAGCGGCTCGAGGCAAGATATTTCTGATGTAGTGGCTCTGTGAAGGCGCCTGTTTCATGGCGAGAGCAAAAACGGGAAGTTTAGCAAGATATTGACTTGAAGAAAAATGCATCTTTGATGAGTTTAGTGTCCCATTCACAAGTTGTTCAACATTCACTTATGCAGGTGTCCGTACAAGTAACGAAGAATTTGCGCTTCAGTAACGACGATAATAATACATCATCATTAAAACGAACAAAAGTGATTACTAGAAAACTAATGAAACAAAAGGCTGGGCGGTGCAAGGGAGTGAAAATAGTTGTGTTTTGCAAGGGCTTTGGATGCGAGGAAGCTCCGAAAATGTGTCGGGAACAACAACTATCATCTAGTTTGCCTTAGGACATTTTCTTTACTTGCGGGGCCGACTGAGCAATGATTCTTATCCCACAAATTGTCTTTTTCATACCAGTCAAGGTCTTTTGTTTAACATATTTTTTCTGCACTTTTGGTCTCCATTACTACCTAGCAAGTTTTGTGAGAATGGGCCCCAACTGCAATGCATAGGAACTTTCCAATGAAGAAGTTCTATACAGGATTTCTGACGAGAATTTTTTCTAAGTCGAAGCAATAGGCACGTGTCGAATACGAAGGCCAGTGAAAGATTTTGGCAAAGATTTGCAGAAAATCCCATCGAACGACTTTTTTCCACAGTAAAACCGGACGACTATTGCTGGGGTACATAAAGGTAAAATAACAAAAAAAAAGAACAACAGAGATAATCTCAAGAACCTTTTTAACCAATAAAAAACGCCTTATTTACGACAAAAAGGCAAATTCACGCCGAGCTTGTGAACAAAGGATTGCTTCCTAGTCTTCCAAACTATGTAAAATTCTTGGCATTTTAATTTTGTGGTTATAAAACGTTCATAAAACCAACGGCCATTTCATTCGACTAACTGATTACTAAGTTTGTCTTTTTGAGCTTCACAAAGTTTCGCGCTAGAAACTAGTTTGATAAAATATCAAGTAGCTGTTATCCAAAAAGCAGGGAACCAAGCCGCAATGAAATTGCAAACGAAGGTAATTAGGTCTGGGAACAAATAGAAAAAACTGCAATCTGGAATATGCCGTTATTGTCCGCGAAGACTACATGCACTTTCTCTGCCAATTGCATTTTTTAAGATAAGACACAGTCACTCACTTATTGTCTAGTCTTTGAATGCATGTCCAAACATAGACACCGATCAATGTTGTAAGTTTGTCAATATACTGGTACGAAGCTGGCCTATTTCGTGTATACTCACACGCAACAAAAACATATGTGGAACCGACTGATTACAGAAAATAAGCAAATTGTTGATAGTCTATTAACAGATTCCTTTGTTCGATGCCTTCGATGTAAAATACAAACATACGAACGACTAATGACAAAGAATGGGGCGTGAGTTGTTTGCAGCTCCCAATACATTTGAACCAGACAAAAGTGAAGAAAATGCTTCAAACCTTTGCCATCTACTCAAAAAATGGTGGTCTTAAATGGAAGCCAAATAGGGGCCCGTTATGTTGTGATTCGGGTTGGAAGTTTGACGTTTTCAGATCACAACACGTGGATAAACAGCCAGTGGCCGGCTAGGGATATCTGATGGCGCGACTCCATGTGAATACACGAACCCTGCAATCGTTTCCCATATTAGCTCCCATTGCACTGTCCAGTTCTGTTTGAGTGGGGCCTTAACCGTAGGGAAGCCAGGGTTACCTCATTAAACATCAGCACTTTCCAGACAGTCTAAGACACAGTAATCGATCGACAAACAAGAAGCCATCGAAACGAGACCGATAACCACGCCAAGGCAACGGAATGGTCAACAGCCGGAAGGCAAACAGCTGTCTGGCCGAAGTTGGCGAAATTTCGCACTGGAAAATGCGACTTGGGAAAGCAGTTCAAACATATCGCCTGCTGGAGAGTCGATATATGGCGAAAGCAAATTGAAAAGAGACTGTGTTGAATAGAATTTTGTGTCACTTCGTACAAAGGGCGGGACGAACGCGAAAGAACACGGATGTCAAGGACAGGGCCAACAGCTGCCCTCGAAGGGTGGAGGGAATATTGAGACATGTATATCGGAATATCTGGAATGCATTCTGGAACTCGGACCAATAAAAAAGGGGTTGCTAATGGCTTAGTTTCATGAATTATTATATTCCAATCCACATACTAATAAGCAAAGAGAAAGTAAAAACTTTGGTGAAGCACGATTATCAATCATTCTGGAACTCGGATCAATAAAAAAGGGGTTGCTAATGGTTTAGTTTCATGAATTATTATATTCCAATCCACATACTAATAAGCAAAGAGAAAGTAAAAACTTTGGTGAAGAATGTTGTAAATATTTTCAAAAACCAGCTTGTCACGTTTATCAATCAGTTGCATTTATAAAAGGCTTCTATAAAATTTACATGCCAAAGATCCCAACAAAAGATAGTGCAAATTTTCATGAACAAGCATTTTGCGAGCAAGACTATACTAGTCGCTAAAATTTCTAAAATATCAAACTTGGTAAAATTGAATGTAGTGATAGTTTAGCCAAACAGAATGAAGAATGACGTCATCCTTTGTGACTGGAAGGCCTAGTTTAAGTCCTACTATTGACCATCGAATTCAGATTCAAAGCACCATGAAAGTGACTGCCTTTGTAAATAATGACTTGCACCATTGCAATGTAAATCTTAGTTGATCGACAGCACAGTTCTAATTCATGCATAAAGAAGGCTTTTTAGCTCCTTTAATCCATTTCACCCACAAAAAATCATTGGATCGCATGCCCTGGCTGAGGATGGGTGCAAATCTTATATACGTACTGGTTGCTGTAAAGCTACCGTTTATCAACGCCCCGGGCAGAGGGGGAGACAGGGGGGTGGTTGCAGGTCGTGGGACTACTGAAAATCACGGCTATCTGATTGCCTCTGGCTTATTCACAGTTTCCATTCTACAGTCAGGCGGCTACCCACGTCTCTGAGTAATTCTATTGGGCTGATCTCTCAGGGACCAGGTCTTGGAGAAACCGGTTGTGGGCGGGGGTGGTGTTATCTTGGTTTCTAGGAGATTCAATCTGGTCGGCTTTCAAGGAATCTAATCTTGGACTAACAGCAAAGTTGTGGAGAAGTGGACAGCAGTCGGCTCATCATTTCAAAGTTCGATTTTTCAAAGTCTTTTTAAATTTACGTCATTTCAAATAAACAAATGGTAGTTTGATCAAATAGATAACAGACGGGTCCATTATTCATAGTATCACCACGTTACAATATTTTCCAGGGGATTATATGAAAATGGCGCTTGTTAGAAGTATTTAGTCCCTAACATAACACTTGGTCCTGGCCTAACAAAAGATTATCATCTAAAAACATAAAAAACCAGCAAAGTTGCGAAGAAATCCAACTTTGAGTGCACGTAACGAATGTAACTTAATGGCTTCGTTTTAAACAATAATGAATGTTGGTCCGTTTTTTCGGAACATCATTTTCATTGTCATAAATTTTTTGTATTTGTGGTATGCTCAAGAAAAGTAGTTAAAATCCTGTCATGGTCTAGTTCGCACTAAGCCTGGTTTTAAATACCAGCCAAAAATTTGATAAATAAAGGATGAAAATTTGATTTATAGAGCTGATATCATTGTGCATTTACCATGATCAGACGAATAGGAAACATTGCGCATACTAGAAAACAGCTCTTCATCGAGGTTTTAACTTGGAAAGGTTGACGCAAATGCATTAAGCTATTCATGCGCTGGGTATCATTTGAACGTCACTGCAATCATTCATTTTGCAGCTAGGGTCTCTCAAGCAGAGATTGCAAGAAAGATCGGCGGCTGACGAGTTGGCGATAAAAAGAGACCGGTCTCTTTTGAATGACTTGATCGCTCTCGCACTGCTGTCCTATCAAGGGTGTACAGCTTAGAATTCTCACGAAACGTAGTTAATATTCAATAAAACAGATATCAGATAACAAAATCGCATGCACACGTAGACTGCAATTAAAAATTAAAGGGTGTTCAAGTAGGGGTTGCACCCAAAATCTTAAAAGACAGCACTGGTGGCCACAGTATGAGGAATCACACCAAAAGGAGTCTCGTCGATTCATTTTTCACTTACAATGTATTCAGAGTTTTAGGGTGGTAAATTTTTTTCTGGCTGCAGATAAAAATTTTCATGCATGTCAAAAAAGCTCTTTCAATTGCAAATAGAAAAACAGAATTACCTCTAAGACGTCGAGTTTGTTTGTCATACATTAATAAAACATCTGTCACCTGCAAATTGAAAAATGCCAAATATAAGATAGTGCATAATCTTGACAGTGAAGGTCTAGGTTTCTGGCCGATTAAAACCTGAAAGACTGCTATCAGCGATGAACTGTTTAGAAAATAGCTGTTTTGTGGCTGCGAAGAAAAAAGTGCTAAATTCAAATAATGGGAACAAATTTCCTACTCTGCATAGAGTTTGACTTTTCTCAATAAATTTACTACTTTTATCCATTTATGAAAAAAGCTGGATGATCAAAATAAAATATATTTTAGAAATAGAAAGTATAGGCCTTTTACTCCATTAAGCTTTGATGCAGATTTAACTCAAATACATGTTTGCCGTATAAAACGAAATGAAAAGAAAGCACAGAAGCAAACAGAGGGCGGAGATTAGAGTCGAAAAAGAATTGATTAAAAGTTTTAAAAGAATTTAAAAGTTCGACTATATGTTTATTATTAAATGCAAGCAACATCGTTTTTTTCAATTAGTGCAAGCGAAAGGCGTGAAAGGAAAACACGTCCTGCCCAGCCTGGTTGGTTTCTCTTCCTGATTACGACTCTCGAAACTAAACGAATTCTTCATGAGGATACGATTTTAGAACTTTGAAAGATTTAGGTCGAAGTCACAGGATATCCCTTTCAAGTAGTTGTGCAAGTTCCTATAGTAAATCAGGGCTTCAATGCTTATCTCGTTGCCAGATAGTAAGTAAAGCCATGTTCTAAAATACTCTAACCATGACAATTTGGATAGGCATTTCAACATTATAAACCTGGAAGAAATCTTATTTGTATAGTTTTCTGTGTTCCTGTTACATTGGTACCGACTCTTGATTCTTCATAACATATCAAGGCCTTTACTGAGCCGTATGGCCCTCAAGAATCAACTCTTATAGACAACGACATGTCCAAGAAGAGCGCTGAGCGACATTGTACTTTAATATCATTTATCTAAATGGGGGTACAAAGCACAGGTCTTTGCAGCAGCAGTGTGAGCCACGGGACAATATTCAACTCAGTTCAAGAGTGTGCTACTCAATATGCAAGAGGAACAGTACACCATTATGAAAAGAGGATTAAAGAAAAAATATGCAGCAATTGTAATCTGAAACCGATCGATGAAATAGTAGGGTTTGTAGCAGGAGGCGATACATCGACGAATAATCGCGTAGTGGCAATAGAAGCCGGTCCAAATCAGGCAAAGAACTGAAGAGCAAACGAGAGATTACTGCGGTAGCAACACTGAGCAGACGAAGGTTAGCATGCATCAGTCGCTTGCACATGCTCAATCTACAGATGCTCAAGGTAAATACGAGTTGGTTAACCACTCACCTTTCCGTATTTTTCAAAATATTCCCTAATATCATTTGTGGTTGTATCACTTGCGAGGCCTCCAATAAAAATTTTTTTAAACTGAAAAGAGAAACAAATCATTCTTTGTTAAAAGCAGTCAAAATACTCTGATCAGAAATAACCCAGCTAGAAAGGCTTAGTGGATTATAGCTAGGGATAAAAACCCATGCCTGAGCGCCTTGTGAAACGGTGCTCCTTATCAGCGTCACCTTTATCAGAACCTCGCAGCTTGAGGCATTGCGGTTTATTGGGACACTGCTGCGATATTCACTGATTGACAGGCAGTATCACCAGCCAAACATTAGGGGCGGTGCTGGCAAAAGTCAAGAGGCCTGCTTGTGAAATCAGTTGTGTCCAAGTCCTACTGTCTACAGCAAGGAGCAGCAAAACAGGATTCACTTAAAAGGAGTACTGCGAAAAAAAATTATGCTTCTCAGGCGTTTCGTGGCTCAAGGCTTTGTGAATAGGGTAGCAGGTTTTGCGTAATGATTACAGAAGCTGGGTAGATGCCCTCGCCAAAACATAATATGCAAAAGGGGGCATTGGGGTCACCACCCCATGGCAAAACAACCCCACCCCCCTCTTTAGACAAATTTGACAACATAAGACAGACAGCCATACTTTACGAAGCAGTGACACGAAAGCTAGATCAAAGAGCACTCCATAGAAAAGAGGTTTTCCAAGACATTAAGCCCAGGAACAGTTGACCAATTAAAAAGAATCCAGTCAGTGAGATACAAGTCACTAACTTTATCTAAAATGATCTCTTTTCATCGTCTCTGAGGCCAAGCTCTGATAGATTCAATTTGCTTAATCTATAAGGACATTTAGCTAAGACTGCTTCTTAATGCCTTATAGAATTATATGGCTCAATCAACAACAAAAGCTCTCCTGTTCTAGAGTCTGCTTGATTTGCAGTAGTTCCTAAACTCGTTAGTTTACCTGGATGGCCTGTATTTCATTGAAGTATTACAAGATTCCATATTAAGACTGTTTCACGTGGCTTTAAGAATCAAACAGATTAATGAACAACAAACTTTCTACTGTTTGTGTGTTTCCGCAACTTGACGAGTTATGCAAATCAGTTTGAACAACTTGCAAAAGCTTCTGCATGCGAAAATCACGACTTTCAAGAATAGTTGACAAAATTGATGAAAGATTGGCTTGAAGTAAGAGACATACTTGGTTTTGTTTAGGTACTTTCCTTGGAATTGCTATTTTTGGGTCTACCTGTAAAGAGAAAGGTTCATTTAGTCAGACAAAACAAGCCTAATAATAGGAAAGGGCTATTGAATGCAAGAATCATCAACGACAGAAAATTTTAAATCAGGAGGCATGATCTAACCCATAAGCCAACGCAAGCCATAGGTGAAGTGTGTTTGCTTGACAATAGAACCCTTGTCCATTCAGAATGACGTCATACATACATGTTAATCATTTCAGATCTAACGATTCGTGTGACCAAGATGGGGATCACATTTACCAAAATATGCTGGTAAGTGGTAAATGACGGCACATGGTCAAAGGTATTCCAGAACATTGTATGTTACAGTTCAACATTAAAAATTTCAGCTATCAGCAAAGTCTGGTAAGAACATGCTCAGATTAGATGCTGCGGTGGCTAACGAGGGCATGAAAGACTGTTTGCCTGTCCTTGACTTTAGAATAACATCTTATCGAAGAATTGAGCGTTACAAATAACAAGTAGAAAGCCAGTGTCAAAATGACGATGTGACCAAAAAAGAAATACGCGCGATGTTGTGGTTAATCAGAAGTTTGGTCTCCTCAAATCGTCCCGCGAAAAGCGGATTCGTGATGTCTAGAGCTTACAAAAAAGAAACAGCTTTCAGGGAGAAAAGGATTTTGCTGTCTATCGGGTATATCTACTAGGCTCAACCCAATACTTTAATGTGGGGCGAATAACGCGGCTAGTGAAGCAGAGGCTGGCCTCGTTCCTGCCAGCAGACACTGGATGCTGCGATTTGCAAGGGGGTCTTGATCGGTTCGAACGCGTCAGTGGCCGTGGTTTCGTTATGATGTTGGAGGCCTTCATCCAGGTAGGGCTATTCTTGTTTGGTTTGAATTCAATTTCAGATTCTTTAATGACAAGCGCTCATGCGATTGGTGAAACTGCGGTCTAGACACATTCTTATGCAAATAATGAGCGGTTTCGCAATTGAATTACAAGGCAGCGTTGATGATGAAACAATCTCAAGACATAGGGCGCGCGAATTAATAACAATATCGCTTTACCAGGAAAGTTTGACTGGCTTTCGCGACAACGGTCGTTGCATGCTGCTACCTGCCTGTTCAATAGTCACCGCCCCGGTCCATGAGACCGGGCACCCGTAAATGAAACCGGATGCTCAAAAATGAAACCGTGTACTCATAAATAAAGCTCTGGTACTGGCTAATAAAAACCGAGTACAATAAAAATGAGTCCCTTGTCCAACACACGTGTGTGGGATCTATAGACCAGTTGAAATGTCCTGCCTCTAAACAGCGAGAACAAGTGGCAACTCCCTTGATTGTCCCCAAGCTTCCCTCACAAAATATATGCTTCAACTTTGACAGTTTGAATGACTGTTATATAATGCCTATGGCGCATCAATGCACAATTTACCAAAACAAAGGTATCTAGTTTTGGCATTACAGTACCCAAGAAGCATGGTCATACAGGTATATTGAAGTCGATGAAGAACAACAAAAACAGCTGCATGAGCTTACAACGAACGGGGAAAGATGTCAAAAACGATGACTCTTCAGCTGATTATCAAGAAAACAGGCGAAAATACGGCGAAACATGCGGGTAACTGGATATTCGATTCGAGTCTTCGTTTCTTGGCCGAATTAGACAACAGTGGGCGAAACTTTCAACATCGTGAGCCCAAGGGTGAAATTTTTACGATGGCTTTCTACAAAAACAGGGGTTCGATAAACATGGTTGGCAACTGGAAGTCAAATTATCTTATATACTTAAAATGCAACTTTTTCCATATTAAAGGGTCCGAAAACTCCCTGGCCGGCTAGGTGGAGTAGGAAAACCCCTGCCCCATTCACCCCACTTACAAAAAGGCAATCGAAACGGTTTGCTTCAAATGAGAAGTGGAAGTTCCAGGGTCAATTGCATTCATAAGTTCAATATTTGCAGCGGCAAGTGCTGAAGGAAGTGAAGTCAACAGAAACACTTTGATCAATCAGTTGATTCAGACCCCGAGCTTCAGATTGCATTTCTTCTTGTTTTACCCACCATTTACAGCACTGATTCAAGGGATGCAAAAAAGACCTCGCCATTACCATGTTCTTTCATCAATGCACTGTTCAATTGATATACAACAAAGATTCAACCCTTTTTCAGACATTTGCGCTAGGAACCCTCCAATACTTCAACACCTACGGAATAAAATGCCTTAAAAAATGCGCAATATCGTAGCACTGCTTTCTCAATAGTTTAGTTCATTTTATACTCATGTTACGCTTATTTACGCGAAGAATATTAAAAATTATTTCACTTTAACTAGAATGGAACTTCTCGAAGTGGCGTTCGGGTTCAAGATAAACTCTAAAAAAAAATTGAAAACGACGATTCAAACTGCTGAACATAACAATTTGTGTCAGTTTCCTGGTTTCAGGAAGGCGAGATATTTATGGTAAAATATATGTATGCCCTGTTTTCTCGATATTTCCAATTTAAAGATGCCTTTCTCTCGTCTAAATCTACTTAGCAGTTCGTGTGTCTCAACTGACATAGTTAAACTTGTTTCTTGTGCACCTACCCATGGCAGACAACAAACATCCGTTGTTACATCGACAAACTCTGAGTATGAAATGATTTTGTCAAACTTTAATAGCTTCTGTACTTACTTTCCAACTCTTGATGAGATTGTTATAGGGACGACCCAGCATACATTTTCATTGAGCAGTTTGGCATTAGGATAAGACAAAGGCAGGGGGCAGTTGGAAAGAGGAGGCAAAAGTGACAAGATGTAACAGAAGCAAAAATGGAGGACGCAAAGAACTGTACCACAATTTTTATGGAATTATCCTTCACATTCAAACTGAAGAAAGTTGAAGCCACGACCAACTGGATCTTTCTTCAGCGACAAAGCAAAATTGGTTGAAGCCACGAATTGCCTCCAAGACAATGTACAGCGAATTAAAAACTTTCCTAAAAACGTTTTGGTATTAGGACATTTTCTAATGGACGTATTTGGGGGATGGACTGATCTGGAGGACACCATAAAGGACAGGTTACACTGGGAAGACAATTCGTCTGCATAAAAGCTGCTAACAAAGTTACCGGTGCAAAAGCTTAGCATCAAAAAGCAATGCGTTCACTTCTTGACAATCATTGTTTTGGCGATCAGACTGGAGACATTATGATGCAATTCGAAGGACGACGAACAATGTTTGAAAAACATGCTGCTTTGAACTGAAAATACGGGCTTTTCAAAAGCGAAAAAGGAAAAGGCAAAGTAGAACTTTAACTCGCGGAATAGAGGTCATTCACTGTGTAATGAATGGCTACACAATGACAGTACTTCGCCTTATAGAAGGGATTTTCCCCACAGACAAAAGCTGTGTTAGAAAGCTTTTCATGACTTGTACCTATATATATATATATGTATTCGTGATGTAGTTTCTCTAGTAAGTTATGATCAACTCGGAAACATTTTAGTTTCTACATAAATCTGGCTCCATCAAGTTTTCATCAACTAAATCAAGGAGCGATCAAGCTGGCACAAAATGAGACAAAGAAAAGTTGATATGCCATGTTCCAATCCCTCGCTTAATACTCGTTCACCGAACCCCCTCTAGTGCCATGTACTTGTTAGAGGTTAGAGCATTTCAAATTATCGATACAGTTCTGGTTGTTTGACACTCAAATCAATAACTTCGGTGTCGCATCCTAGCATTTAAACCAGTTTTAATAAAAAACCGCGGCTATTTTCACACATTTCCACAGAAATAAGCATCGCTGCACCAAGCTCGAAGTTAGACGCTGGAATAAAAACATGGCCGGACTGTTCTATGTACCGGTCATTCTAGACAAAGTTGTTTCAAAGAATTCATTCGAGCCGTCAAAATTAATGATTGAAGTAAGCAATGGTACAATTTTTTTTCAAAGAACTTGCAAGCCCCAAAACTAGGGACAAATTAATCAAGCATTCATTTGATATATAGGAAAATAAGTTTTGTCGAGCTTACCTTTTTACCATCCACCATGTGATTAGTCTTTTTGACAACTTTATCAACAGAACTTGGATTTGAAAACGTAACAAAACCAAAGCCCCTTGAAAAGAAAAAATATAAACTTGAAATACAAAAATGGCATAAAACGATCAGCAAGGAAGGACACAGGATGGTTAGGAGCTGTTGCTTGTAAAAAAGCAAAGTAATGGTTAAAATAAAGTAATAAAGTAATTGCAAAGCAGTATCTAGTAGTCTAATGATCACGATAGATTGCAAAAATATTTTCCGAGCACTTCATAATAACTAATAGTAAAAATATGAAACATTGTAAAAACATATAGTTTGATGACAACAATATTGTCTAATGACGAAATTTCACTGATTCGGGGAGCATTTCAGTTCTGATTGTAAAAATTTGCTGATTATGTGAAATATCAATGCTTTGTCTATTTGCAATTGCTATACATAGTGCAAAAGCTACAATACATGGCGCAATAAAAATATATATGATCTTGAAAATAAACAAAAGATAAAAAGTGGTTCCAGTTGAATTTAATTTGTCGAAATCGATCAAATAGTAACTATTTGATCCTTAAAACCCTTTGAACATCAAATGATTGGCTACGTTAGGCATATAACATTTGGTGCAACTATGCTGAGTTTTGGCACAAATGGCAAATAAGCAAATTTTGTCGAACTTGTTGAAACGGCATTCCAACGTGGATTGTGATTCGAGGATACTTAAGATTGCCGGGAAACTTGCACACAAACCACGTCAATTCGCCGAAAGAAAGAGCTCAAACGTGGGAAGTTCTAGAAGGTCGCATAATGAAAGAACAGATGATAATTTGTTGAACTTTTCCTGGCCAACATTATGTGAGCAAACAGGGCGCACATTCTACGTGGGTGTGTGACACCTTTTGTTCTGGTTCGTGGCAGCCAGACGATAGGACATCAACATCCAATTTGCAGTTTCTTTATCTTGAAAGCATTTGATAACGAGAGCGCACATAATTGAATGGGCAATCTAAGTAGCATTAAGACCAGTCGTACCAAGAAAATGCTTTCATATTACTGCCTTGATGTTAAGAGAGCAATGTGCTTAATTAATGTTATGTCTTCAAGGTTGTATTTTCAATGGAGAATGGGGATTAGCATTGGATGTTGAACAAAAGGCTCAGAAAAGCTCGGCAGGTAGTGGAAGATTAGAAATAAGATGAAGGAATCAGAAGTGTATGACAAGGCACCTGTTGTTTCTTGGATACCTGTTGTCTACTACAAGACTGCCAAAGCAGACACAACTAATGACCTTTGGCATTGGAGCGAGACCCTTTCATAGTCAGGTTGCATTTCGGAAGCACAATAACAGCAGTTACCACCTTAAAGTCTGCAGAGTGCAGCATGCAGTAGAATTACTCCTGCACGTGGCATGCAATTCCATCTTCGTTAAATACTGGAGTAACACTTGCTTAAGCTAATATCAAAAGTAAACAGCCCTTGCTCGGCTACTCCCACTGGCATGAAAATATTGTTTGTGGCTCACATCGGTCTGCATAGGGCATTAATGCATGGACAAGACAGGTTACGAGTGCAGGCAGCGATAAGCATGGACTACCTGTGGATCCTGCATCCTGAAATAGAACGATTGTTCGAATAGCATATTTTGTTGCAGTAAAGCACGGCACAGACAGCATTAAATATTAACTGCAGCAGGTAAACGCAGTCTGATGATATGAAAAATGGTCAGTTCAAACGGATGTGTTGTGGTGTACTTCATAAGTTTCATCAAATACACTTCCATATCACTTTCTAGTTTCCAACATATATTTGAATTTAATGTCAGGCGTTTAATAACATGAATGTTATTCATGGAAATAGTGCAAGAAGAGAAATTAAATATATCTTCTATAGAGACTAACACGAGGGTAATATCTTGTATATTCCATCCAGATAGATCTCGGCCTACCATTAATACCTGAGTTTCACAACTTGTACACATACATTATTACATTCTTGCATAGAAGCTGCCACTTACAAACCAATGTTTGTAAATTAGTGGTCCGGGCAAAATCATGTTGGGTTAAACTCTTTCTTGTCATCGTCTACATGATTATCACGACTGGCTAAGATCTTTGTTAAAATATGTTACTAGGCGAGACGAAACTAAATGCTGGGTGGTTGTCAGTCTGTGTACAATGTTTTTACAACGATAAAGGTATTATATTTGTAGAATATCTTAAGACAGAAGAGAGATCGATCTGTCCTGGAAAAGTTGTGGACGATTGTGAGAGAAATCCGATAAAGAAAGCCACGCAAATGAAAACTTTGTGACATCCAGTGGTGATGAACTGCGAAAAGTGTTTTGATATAGTACTAAGCACAGCAACAATCAAGTCCAGTTTTTTCCAGTTCACTATCCTTTAAGAACTTTCTTTCTAAGATTTGGAAGTCATTTCGGAAATTATCCGGAACTTCTCTGGAAACTTTGCGACAGTCAATAAGAGATAAAAACATATTGCTTATGCCATTGCATGAAGGTGTTGTTTAATTTGGAGAATTGAGGAGAGAAAATTCGAGCCACACATCATCTAGGAATACTTCATTTGTTTATCTTTTATTGGCCTAAGACATTATATGAGAAATGACAGCTTTCACGGGTTCATCGTGACCATCTAACTTCATGACAGAGAGAGCAAAACAAGAAGAATACCATCCCCCGTGACTAGTGGATGACCAGTTAGAGCCCTCGCTTCCCCAACATGTCCTTAATACAATACGGAATAAGAGCCCTGGGCGCTTAAACGTTCTTTTGACCTATGCAAGACACGCATTCGAAGCGGGCAGTAGAAAATAAAATTGTGTGTACATTATAGGGTGGCTATTTGTGTACATTGGTAATTGACCGCTTGCTCTTTCTATACACATGCTTTTTTGCTTACCATTGTACAGCGATCGGGGACATGAATAATTCAAACGAGCCATTTACTTGACCTAATTGCAGAATGATTCAGGAGGCAAGCGGAATAGAATGCCAGACGGCAAGAATGAATACCTATGCACGTTGGAGAATGAATACCTATGCACGTTGGCTCAACCTGATAGCTTATCACATGCAAGCCAATTCAACATGATCAGCATATATACTGTCATTATTAAGGACCAGTGATGTAGCTTTGTCAATAATACGATTGGATGTCTATAATTAGAACACGCAGGTCATTTGGCCTGAGACATTTGTTTCTCCATCCTGTCTTTTTGCGCAACCTACTTGTGATTTGATTCTTAATGAAAACGGCAAGTGCTTCTCTGTCTATTCTGAACTGGTAAATTGCCAACAAATTCAAATATTGTGTTCGTCTTTCTCCTCTGTTTTTAATACAGATGTACAATTCTTTCTACATTAAAATTTCTTTATAACGACTTCCGTCCTTAAATTAAGAAATACAAAGAAAAGCACTTAAAAAGCCATCGCGATGACGTAAACCTTTTCAATAACAGTCAAGATCGGTGTGCCAAACAATAATCAAATTTCTCACCTATCGAATGCAAATTATTCAAATTCTCCTGAGAATGAATATCGATCAGTGATTTTTCAATGCTAATAAATCCATTTATGGCATATAAAAATTCCTGAAAAACAAATTCTTTCCATGCTATTGGCAAAATCTCATTCAGATCTTTCTGTCGTCCGATTAGAACACAGTTGCAAAGTTTGCAGGACGACAGTTGGTTTTAATAACTTTACTGATTTGAACAGTCGAAAAAATCGAACACGTGAAGTGCTATGATTAACATGTATTCACTTATCACTTATTGAACTTTCATACTTTTGTTAATTCTTTAGTAAACAACTTTTTTGCAACGATTAATGCACAGCGCAGTTACAAGGATAAATGATGTTAGAGAAAGGATGCTAACATCAATGAAAGAACAAAATTTAGATTATCTCGAGAAAATTCATTTAAGTTCTATTTGACAAAATCCTAGGGCGTTCCAAAACCTAGGATACAAGATGCATGGCGAAGCACTAATTCGGGAATTCAGCGAGAATCGCAACGTTTTAGTTCTTTGGGCCATCATTGGGCTAATTGAAGAACTGTCGCAGTTGTGTCACCAGAGTAAAACAAGGGCTGGAACAATTTGTGGAAATAAAAGCTTGAAAACCGTTGAAATTCACAATGCGACACCCAAAAAATCAAACTCTACGAAAGCGATCCGGGGGGGGTCTTCTTGGGGACATTCATGGCCAACTGCAAATCTCACATTTACGAGAGGCTGTGACACCCTTATTTGTGCAAAATAAAACCCAATCCCTATCTATTGGGGAATCGGTCTGAATTTTACTTAAGGACGTTTCATTAAGTTTAAGAGAAAACAAGGTTGCGCTTCGATAAACGTTTTTGCATATCTCAGCGTGTTTATGTTCAGAAAAGGCCCGTGTGTATAACATGTTTGGGGAAAGTCGGGTGGAACAACTTAGGATCTGCCCACTCCGTTGAACTACAGGACAGGTCTTGACGATAAAGCATGCATTGGCCGTGATAAAGCGCGATTCAAACGGGAAAGTTAATCTATACCTCTGGTAGGCTTTGATAAAAGGTAAAACAATGCAGGGATGGTCACGATAGATCCTCCCCCAATAAATCCTCTCAAAGAGGCAATTTTCTTGTCTTTCGATGACTTATCTGTATTTCCTATCTGCTACAGTAGTTGGCTTGCGGAAAAAATTAGTGAAATTAAAAGTCGCTTGAAAATTAATCGAAAAATGACATATACGCTTAGAGTTAATCTTTTGATGTTTTTGTTGAAAAAGATTCAATTTGTGGTTAAGCTAGAGTCTTTGGGCACAAGGAAGAAGCATTGTTGAGGAGGTAATCCAAATACACAGGAGTGGAGTAGCAGAAATCCTGAGGATGATAGATGTGAGTAGCATATCAAGGAATCCGAAAATCGACTGTCTTTCAAAGGAAAGAGCTTGCAACACCCAAAACGGATCTTTGAGTCCATCTTCAGCAAAATATCTTTAGTCAGTTTTCAACAAGGTTAAATCATTCCTGAAACATTCCTGCTTTTTACAGCAACGAGTCTAAGTTGATTAGAGAAAGTACCGCATGAAGCGTTTGAAGCCTTTGAATTATTGTATAGAATGAGTAAAAGAATCTAATAGAGATGAAACTTTCAAGAACTAAGCATTTCTGAGTGACGATGTTCATAATGAATTCCCGAGTCTCGTACCCTATTCGCAGTTCTGTTCAAATTTGTTTATGGAAGTTCATGCGAAACTGCGCGAGAAACAGTAAATCAGTAATCCAAAAACTTATTCCGTGAAACAAGGAAAGTTTACTAGCGCACGGGGGCGCTGTTATAAAGTACGCTCTGTTAGAAACTTCTCAAAGCGTTTTTGAGAAACTTCTCTCAAACCACTTATAACGCACACAACACGTAACAGCTCAAATACAAAATTGTGAGTATTCAAAATTTTTGGCAATCTACGATTATTGAGACAAATTGGAAGTAAAAACTGGAAGAAATGAAGCAATCACCCATGGCACGTAGGCCACTACATGTGAAGGAAAGCCTCAGCAAATGGTCAATTAATACAAATGACCCACTTTTTTCTTTCAAGACTGCGTTGCAGTCTATGGTTGAAACGGCCGCACGACAATCGCACTGTCCATAATTCTATTTTAGACTATTTTCTGAGCTCAAGTACAGCTATGATGAGATATGACACGCGGGAAATATTAGCTTGCAAATATATTCATATCTTATTCCATAAAAAAGAACATATATGCATTCTGTTTTTATTTCATTATGAGGGGCAGGAAGGGCATACGTAGGCCTCACTTCGCCAACATGGCAGCCTTAAGATTGAGAACTTAGTGCAGACGTGATTATGAGAAAACTGGCATTCCAAAAAGCTGAGTTCATTCTAAAGGTTCCCTTGCTCTTTGTTCTAGGCACATTGAGTGAATAGGCAAAGATGACTAATTATACCGACTCTGCATCCTTGCTAAAAGCCACGGGAAATGTATTTGCCATGGAAAGGAAAAGAAGGCAAATGGCTCTGAATAAACTTTCGCGTCAGTTCATAACCTATAAATATCCCTGCCATACGACAAGCTGGCACTTGCACATCTCCTCTGAGCAACAATTTCAAATGGTTGGCTACGGCTTCATACCACATGTCGTCAAATAAAAGAAATGTTGGTAGCTTATAGGAGAATTTGAGGTTGTTGCGGCTGTCTGTAGGAAACAGTTGCCCATAAAACTGGGGAGGGTTGCAAAAATAGCGTTCTAATGTAAATATTCGAAAAAGGCACAGGGATCGACTTTCATCCTAGGAACATATCTTAGGATTGGCGCAGATTAATTTCATTGTAAATACTTAAGGGGCCAGGAAAAGCATTTTAAATTTCATAGAGAGAAGGGAAGCTTCCTTTGGCTGGCGTTCTTAAAGAAGGCACTAAGAAGAGATGGGCGCTACGGAGGGGTTGGCCTGATTATACCCCTTTTCATATGAAAAACATGATAAGAAACGGTATGCTCCATTTCGGGAGCGTTACGAAACAGCCCTACCAAATTGCGACATCTAAGAAACTTCTGATAATTTGCAGTTTTAGGTTTCCAAGTTGACACTCGAAAGAGTCTTAACATTTAATATTACTGTATATTATTTAATTGATAAAGGAGAAATCAAGTCTTGAGCTTTTTAGGGAGGATACCAACTTTGTCTCAGCTGAAAGGCTATTCCATAATTTTGTACGATATTTGCCCATTTGAGGTATATTTCTGTGAGCGGAGTGGTGGAAGTTTCTTGAAAACACTGTTTGCAAACTGTGTAAAGCAAGGTTGTTGGGGGACTTAACACACCATCGGTTATCATTCTTCAAATTAGCACAATTATCATTCTATTTATGCATGGCTTTCGCTGTGTGCTGAAAACAACTAAAAGGGACTGGAAGAATTCAGAGAAAATCAAGGCGCGAATAAAAAAACTGATCCAACATTAGTCTCTCAAAAGAAACCACAAACTCGGCTCTTGGATTGTCTTTACTTGATAATTTATGACACAAAATTTGCGTGCAACAAACTATTAATCAGATGGTCACAATCAAACTTTGGGGCAAAAAGCAGAGAAATAATTTAAGTGATCTTTAGTATTCTTTCCCACCGTATGCTCTTCTTTGCTACATGCTAGAATATCCTAACCTGCTTCCAAAATACTTTATCTTACAGAATCAACGAAAAAAATGACATTCCAATTTATTCCATTATTAACTAGCAGAGGGATGGGGGTTCGGTGATGATAAAGCTATTTCCAAAGACCGAATGAGGAACACAATTTCAGCATTTTTTATTTTTCCTGACCAATACTATTTAACAACTGAAATCATTCCTCGAGAAAACCATCCGAATAACAGCGAGCGATGAATATATGTCAACTTTCTTTCGAGACCTTGGTAATTCGTTTGCACTTAAGGAGCATTGCCTTGGAATTTGCCGTAAACACGTCTTCTCTTGTTTCTTTGCGCTTTGAGACAAAAAATGATCTCCATTTGTGATGCTAAACAGTGGATTTGGGTGTTTCTGCTTGTATTCTAGGAATTTGTGAAACGCATTTGAGAAGACCACCAAAAAAATTGACGCAAATTGGACTTGCATTATGTACTGAGTAGGCTGGTCATCAAACAGGCGCCTGCTTGTTTGAACTAGAAATAAGGAAAAATCTTGCCAGTCCTACTAAAGCATCACTAGAAAAGATAGATAAGGCAGGAATGATCCTGAAACTTCGTCACACTAGATAATCATGAGCAATAAAGCTACATTTCCCAACTGAAGGGTTGATAACGTCCAAGTTTCTGCTGATTTTGTGTAAACAGAACAAGTAACTAGAATCCTTCGTCCATTAACTTTGCTTCACAGCAAAATGAGAAACAGGAGTTTTTGGAATGTACACACAATCAGCAAATAATAAAAAATGCTTTGTTAAATTGAAGGCATCCCAAGAACTGATCTGCATAATCAACTGGGGAAAGCAGACGTAAATACAAAAAGCACTCTTTTTCAAGGCCCATATAATTATTAGGAACTTCAAAAAAACATACGTGCCCTGGACTCAATTGTAATTTTTTAATTCAAATAAAGAGAAAATTTCTTCTCATAAGATGGAAAAATTTGAATGTTTTTCATTTTCAAGATTTTGATTGTAAGTAGCCTAGTTTTAAAGTTAATGTTTTTCCAATATTGTATATGTTTATAGCTGTTTCCTTATTGATAACAGCACCTTTTTTGCGGAAAAGGCAACCCTGTATAAATAATTATATCATTATTATTATGGCTTTCATAATTTCTTGTACAAGTCCTTAACTTATAGTTGATGACTTGGTTTGAAAATAAGCATTTCTTTACTTGCCTTTAAAAGACAAATCTAAGCAACTACAACCCCAAATCAATCCAAATTGGATACTGGCTACAAAATAATGAGTAAATCTAAATTCCACGAAGAGATTAGATGAAATATTTGAAAAAAGTCTGATAAACAAAAAAAGGCGAAAAAGAAATCAAATATTCTGTCTAAGGATAAAAGAAATCTATTCGTGAAATTTTCTGTCGTAAAACAAAAAAAGTTTTGTCAGTGGTCCACGTATTGCATGTGGAAAGTTTTGGGTAATCTCCAAATAACCCCTAGCCAAGTATTGAACATTCAATAGACGCTAGAATGATAGGAATTCTGACAAGTGGTAGTTCTTTGGAGAATAATGCTTTAATGCTCATATCTAATATGGGATCAAAATTTGTTAGATGAGTACGCATTCGAACAACCGTTTCGAAAGTGAAATCTCAATAGTTCCAAGTAGCCCCCTCAGAGTAAAAGCTACATTTTCAAATTTCTCATTGTCGAATCTTGCATTGTAAGGGGGCAATAGGCGAAGGTTGGCAAACCAGCCTGTAATGGTTCATTACAATTTGCAAACATCTATTATTTATTAGCAACAGTTTCTACCTTTTGTAGTTTTAAACCCTGTTCGAATTTGAAGGCTGCAATCAAACAATCCATAAAAGTTCAACTGCATTTTCCTAAGCCCAATTTCTTTCCCTCTGATAGGAAATCGAAAATGAATCGTGAAGAAAGCGACTAGGATAAAAGAAGGCATGCCAAAAAATTTGCAGTTATAGACCGAAAGGAACTCCCTAATTCCCTAAAATACAGCCTTTGGAGCACCAAAGAACTGTAGCCTCAAACGTATTACAAGATGGTTCCAAATTTAATCAATAATTATACTTATAGTGTTATATCTTATTGGTTAGGCAAAGTGGCTGGTGTCCTTCGAATTTCAGTATGCTCAATGAGCATGGCTAGATTGAAAGGCAAACCGAGGGCCTAAAACCGCGGCTAAACGAAGAAAAAACTGCACTGAAGCAAAGGAGCATGCTATACAGCAAGCTTAAACGCTTTTGAAAATAGGCAAATGTAATAGCGAAATTATAAGCATGGACGCGGTGATTGCGTTTGCAACACAGTGTAGGCCAAAGGGGTGTGACATGAGGTTTAAGTTGGGGGTAGGACCGAATGGTACATAGGATGAAGCAACTGGAAACCAAATGTCACTGGCCTAAAGGAACTCAAATTTATCAGTCAGTTATCACGAATATGCTCAGGAATGAAAACAAACTTGGCTGAGAATTGTTCTTCAGAAGAAAGGTATATGAAATTGAATATACATCAGTGACAGGTGTGGGCTTGGCCAGCGTGGGAACGACCGGGAACAAGCAAACTGCTTGCCATTAGCAGATTATGCCTTCAGCGTTTTGACACCCACGCTGAAAGTGCAGGCTTTGGTTGTCTATAAAATGGAGTGAAGTAACAGGGTCCTCTCGTATGTATCACAAGAGGTAATCGTTTATTTAAGTACACCGATCAAGGGATTGCAAAAAACACGTCTAATATTTTTGCATAATTTGGCAAGAAGAATGGGTTTCTTGTTGAGCCCAATCTTGATTTCCACTTCCACAGCCTCCTGTTAGTTTAACCAAGTCCTTTTTGTGTTAAATTAAAAATGAATACTTGGAGGGGCCCATACCTTTGACCTTTGTGCTGGTATGGTTGGCTTTATGTTTAATGCCTTGGCCTTAACCACTGATCTAGCTTAGATGGTGTTTATGTAGCATAGGCTGTGAGGGTTCTTCTAAGTATAAGCTATAGAAAAAGAGTGCACAGAATCCTCTAGTACCATAGTTCCTTATTTCATAGTGATAAATGTCTTTCTCACTTACGTACCCTTACGTAAGGCAGGTAGATTTGTCCAGCGAAACAAACTAGGGGATTCAGATTTAATTTTGGATGCTTAAAGCTTCAAGTTCATAGCATTGCTTAGATTTGAACATAATATCTTACTGTTAAGCAAGTAATGACAACATACACAACATTGGAATTGTTTGCAAAAACATCAGATCCTGGTTTTGAAACATGCTGTTAAAGGCATTCTATGGCCTAGTCGAGGAGTGGGAAAATTAGCTCTTTTTTAGTTTTTCATCCGGCCCGCCAAAAGTTGGTACGGAATTGTTCAAATCAAATATCACAATTGTCACAATATTCCATTGACCTATTTTGGTAATGAATGCGTTCGACCTGATGGCACATTAGACGCCATGATACATCAATTTGATTTTGCAGAATCCATGTAAGTAAAAACACCGTTATATCTTTTATGCTCAAGTTTAATATGTATGCATCTGGTGCTGATCCGACCCATGTGACACATTTTCAAATTCAGTGAGGCCCCTAAGCCAAAAAGTCTGCCCACCCTTGGCTTAGATTGGTGAACGGAGAAAATGAATGGAAACTTTTGTAGCAATCTTCGGCAAACTTCGAGTAGTTTCCCGTTCAGCTATAGTCTCCGCACACATCAACTTAGAACAGTTTAAAGATGTTATTTTACAATCACATTAGATATCTCTGAAGGCCAAGCTAATAATCCTGCATCCTCAGTCACAAATGGCCAGGTACTTTCGCTAGAAGTTCCAGATTCCCCTACGAAAATCAATTCTGTTTCCCCTGCATCAGGAATTCTGACTTTTCTAATAGTTCCACAAAGGCAATTTTATGACCCAAAAAGATGTTCATGACAAAAACTGGATACTAAAGTATACCTTGGGTAAAAACAGGCAGGACTCTTTTTACCATTGCCCCAAACATATCGCCGTGTTTTCAATACACTATGTGTATCACTCTTCATTGTACACCAATTTGCGACTTCAAAATCGCTCAAATTTCTCAAGGACACTCATGTTCCTCTTTTGCTCATATTTTCTCATGCTGATATTTTCTCATGCTGATATTTTCTCATGCTCATATTTTCTCATGCTCATATTTTCCGGCAATGTTATTCTTGTCATTAAATTATGATACTGCACTAAAGTTGCTTTGAAGGACGAATTTCAACAGCTATTCAAGTGAGCGGATAGAAAACCTTTCAGATAAACTTAATTACCCAGGACACAGTATAACAGCTGTTGTCCTTAAATGTCTCCAGTTTTTAAAAGTTTTGCTTGATTCAAAAACACCTATTGACGACGAACTTGAATTTCTCATACGCAAAGCCCTGTTGTAAACACATCGACAAGCCAGTGAAACTTCTTCTATGTGGCAGAACAGTGTTGTGAAACCAAATTACTTGTTCGATAAGGACGCAAAAACTAAATATAGTAATTGTTCTCGAATTGTAAGCAAGAAAGATTGTAGGTTTTCGTATTGTGGAATGTGGGCCGTGGATACACAAAAGATCCCGCCAAATAAAGCTTTTCTAGACACAATGAAATTGTTATCTGTAACTCCAAAAGTATCCTCGAAGTATCGCTATTACCGTGGCACATTCTAAGCCTGCACGCTGTTCGAAGGTTTACTCTTACCATTTGCCTAATGACCATAAAAATTTGATTGAATATTCCATTATTTGATTCACGAAACATTGATGTAACTAGAAAGTTTTGTTTATTATTGCACAGGCAGCGGAAAGAGTTGTTGAAATCCTAGACTGCTTTCAAGCACACTGCCTGAAGTCTGTTTGTCGAGTGAATACAAATGCTTTTCGCTGCCTAGTCTGATCAAAAAGTCGGGAACAACATTTGTGGGATGCAGCCAAGTTGACTAACAATACAGCACAAACCTTTGGGCAGCGGAGGAAAAAAAGCTGATTTATCAGGTATCACACAAGCATTTCCTTAGCAAAACTGCATTTCCTTGAAGCGAAGAGCAACTAAACGAACAAAGTGTTTGGGACCACAAGCAGACAGAAAGGGAAGGCTTGTTTGCTATAGTGTCCAAAAGGCAGTTATGTACTGTAAGTTCAAGTACATCCCTGTATCCCTGTATTTGATCGTTTGAGGCAGCGTTTGAGGCAACTCTTTGATGCACATGCAGTATATTGAATGAATATTGTATGGAATGTGGAAGATTGACGGTGGAAGAACTGAACTCTTTTTTGAAAAGCTGGCAGTGTCAATGCGATTCAAGCAGCATTGCTGCAATTCAGTAGTGGGCGTTTGCAGGGATCAGTTTACTGGGAGTAACTAAAGCTTACCTCAAACAAAACACTAATGAAAAGAGTAAAGAAAGGTAGGCCTTCGCCAGACATAACAGTCGATGCCAGCATTTGGAAATACAGTAGGAAGAGATTGCCGACACAAAGGCTTGATTGATTGTAACTAAAATCGTTGATCATATTCTTTCACGTTAAGTGTGGAGCCAAACAATAATTGTAAAATATAACAAATATAGAAATCAAACAGTTATTGTAATTATATTCACGGCTGTTGTTTTTC
The DNA here is from genome assembly GCA_003864495.1 of Nemopilema nomurai. Classification (NCBI taxonomy): domain Eukaryota; kingdom Metazoa; phylum Cnidaria; class Scyphozoa; order Rhizostomeae; family Rhizostomatidae; genus Nemopilema; species Nemopilema nomurai. Next base: position 152,768 of record PEDN01001358.1, on the reverse strand, counting down.
GGCCTTCAGTATCATCCATAACAACCTAGCTATAAATGAAGTCGGGATTTGAATGTGATTTAAACCAAAAATATTGCTACAGATAACCAGAGTTATTGAGTTCAAGAGGCTTTCTGTTTCCTATGCTTTTGCATGGGGCTTAAATCTGCCGAACGGAGTCCATGGGAATTGGGAAATAGTAAAGACAAAATTGTTGTAGCAAACATTCAAGGCCATGCTTGAGTAGAACTGCCCAGATAAACACTCAAGAAACTACATAGGAAACTCTGCAACATAAAAGCATTGGGATCTTAATAAATACTCTTAGGGTTCATCAACTGGATAAAAACAACCATAACAACCAATCATTTAGTGCTAGCAAATGGGTTTCTCAGCTTTCAGATACCCCAAGCCGTTTCTCTCCAATGCAGTTTTCAGGAAAATGTAAGCTTCAGAAAAAAGTTTATAATGAATAATATAGGAAATGATTGGTGCTTATCAATAACAAAAGGGAAAAGTTTGCTTCGCTTTAGTTTGTTTCATTACTATATATCTTCAATAAATTCTGATTTGTTACCACAACGTGCTAGATAGAAACATTAAACAGCTTATTGCTGCCGGTTCGTCTTCGAAGACTAGATTTCTGCGAGAACGTCAAGCGTTTTTTTGTAAAAAATGTGATAACAATGTCACTAAACTCAGGAGAGGGAAAATGGTGTCAATGCATCTAACTTCGTCTTAAATGGGTTCCTGTCAGACATTGGTATTAACCCCTCCCTCTATATGCTTGTGCTAACATTATTACTAATACAACATATTTGTTACAAATTTGGTTATTTACCACTGCCAGAGCAAAAAGTCGAACAGTTCTACCTTGAAGTACTAGTTCAGGGGTTATAAATACTTTACCAACAACATCATCTGAATTCCTTTCCATGTACCCATTTACTTTGCACCCCTTTTTGGCAAATTTCATTGTTGATGTTTAAAGACCCACTGAATATGTACAATTATAAGAGTTACTAGAAGTTTTGACTTTGAAAAGAATGCGAAAAAGATGCATATTTTCAAGTGTACTTTTGAAACTTCTAAACAACGCTTGTGACGTTCCAATCATTACCTTATGAAGTTTATAGCCTGCCTTTATTTTCTACATTGGAACATAAAAGCATCAATTGCGATGAGCCTCAGTGGAAGTTAATTCATAATATTCTTAGCGAATTCCCACAAAAACTAAGAAAGATCTTCAGAAAATCCAATCAAACTCATTATCAAAAGATTAACTCTACAGGTTATTGTTACATTCAACTGAATGCAATTCAAGAAAAAATTGTCAAACAGAATGGCATTGCGCCTGAAAGATTTTAGTCTTACCCATGAGTTTTTATAACTGAGCTCATGAAAACGGCATGGTCTAACGCCACTTTCATAGATCAAAATATTATCATTAACATTCTTTTAACTACTGTGAAGCTTTTTAATCAGCTTTTTGGCAAAAATTGAGACAAAATAAAGAAATTAGAATAATACAAATGGTATAAGTCGGGTCGCGTTCATTTCTGTAAAAAGTTCAATCTCACCAAAGTAACGAGCCTAAGAAACTGTTTCATATGGCCAATACCCGTGTCATCACAATTAGGAAATTGCACAAGTTCAAAAAGTAGCATGTTTTGATAACTGGTGGATTGCTTCATCGAATATAGCAACAGACATGATATAGTTCATATAATAACTCTTTGTTGAATAGCAAAATTGCCATGAGCTACTGATCAACTATTTCACGTTCAGGCCAAAAACATGGCGTGTTGAGAACTAAAGGCTTTCTCGGCAGCCCCGTGGAAATTATCATTATAAGGAAAAACCTTTTTAGGGGAGCATTAACAACTTATTTTTTAGAAAACAATGTTAAAGAAGGTAATCTTGAAGCTACTCGATGTGGAATCAGTTTTTCTTTGTTTTGATACAGTTGCTCTTGCAGGTCCTCTTTGCAACAATGAATTGTGTTAAACTTGTCTAGTTTGTGTAAATATTCGAAAAAGTACATGCACAAGCCATTCTAAGGTATAAACAACCCCGAGTACTCATTGGCTGGTTCTCCATCATGGCAACCTGGGCACGTGCTCCAGTCAACCCAAATACTAGTCAGAAAATATCAGGCACAATGAAATCTTGGTACACTGGCCTCTATTATACTACGTGAAACGTTCATGCAAAGGGGAGGCTAAAAAGCACAGAAAACGATATGCATATGTATGAAACTTGCTTTAAAGTGTTGAACCCATGCTTCGGCCTTTCTACACGACAAAGAAACCGTATTGATAGGCTCGCGTTTGAAACACGAATAAATAATATAAAAAACCTTTGAGAGATCAACATTGGTATGGAACAAAAGTTTATAAAGTCAAAGGAATTAGACTCTGTATGGATTGCTCTTTTAAATGAACGGGAACTTCAAAGGAGGGGCCTGCTTGCACTTCAATAGTACCAGCTAAGACGATTTCTTGAATTAAGAACAGTTTTCGTCAGCTACGAGCCCCATAATATAGGACAGAGCGTTACGGCCGACATGAAATCATAAACAGGGTGCAATAATTAGGAGTAACTCCTTGGTTAGAGTACTAAAGTCCTTTTGAGAGAATGCAACTAAAACGAAAGCATATTTTCAATAACTCGCTTTATGGAATACTTCTGTGACATGATAGAGAACAGGACAGCTCAAACGGGTTTAAAACCTTGACCGTAGAAAAGGGGGGCCTAGACCTACCAGGGAGACCTTCAAACATGGCGACTATTTTGGGACTCACCTAAATTCTGAAATGATTTCCCCACAACGTGAAATGCTCTAAACCTTTTCGAAACCCAAGGCCTTTGTCACAGGGCATAATAAGGTTGTCAAACAATGGTTAGGATGAAGAAAAATATTAATCCTTGACTAAGAGGTGGAAATTTTTCCAGGTAAATCTTCCGAATAGCCCAACGAGCGAGATATGGCTTTTTGGCAAGGAAGATTGAAAAACTTCACCGTGAAAACACCAAGCTCGGCAACGAAGCGACTGGGCAGGCTCGAGTTACCATTGTCCAAGCACTCGCCTTAGTGAATTTGGCAGTTATTCGGATTCAAATGAAACAATAAGCCTTCCAGGCTCAGGTCAGACGAGAAACCGAGCGGGGCAACAGTTGCGGATCCTCTCTTACTTTTCCTCACAAGCAACGAGGTGTCCCTTATTGACATTTAAGCGTGGATACCGGCCTTTTCGGTCCAAATGTCAACTACGGTCCAAATGTGAACTCGAGCCTGGTCTAAGGCATACCCTTCTTCAAGGCGTGAACCAAGGCCTTGACAAGGGCGCTCCTACCACGGCGACGTGCCTGACTTTCGCTTTGATTAATTCGATGATGAGCAAGATGGAAATGGGAATATTCAAGTCAGCGATGAGTATGGGTGTGCCAAATGGAGACAAGTTGAACCAGCTTTGGGCACAAGAAAAGCACACCTACCTGGAACGTCTTGTGCAGGGGTCCCGCATAATGACACACTCTTTGATAGCGCCATATTGTTTGAAGTAATTCTCAAGACTATCTGCAATATCAAAACAAACCAAATCAGACTACAAAAACAAATTGTAATTTATTGTCATTAGTATTTATTAAACCCTTGCTTGAAGCTTGACCCACGAAGTTCCTCTCAGCCAAATAACCCACATAGTAATTGTCAGAGCAAACAGGATTCCTTATATTTGCGGGAATTAAATACTAAATTCAAAACATCGATTTTCCCAGACATGCGAATATATTGAAAATCATGTATTTATGTTGACTTTTGGTTTAACTCGAGCAGGGCATAGCACGGCGAACGGGCCAGCCGAGTCGGTGGCAGCGGACTAATTCTTCTTGGTTTTATTTATGCAACCAAAATCAGTCGTAGAGTTCGCGCAATTTTGCATAGTAATTTTAGGGATAATCCAAAGTTGTGTGGCTGGTAATATTTAAGAAGCTGTGCCTGGAATGCTTGAGAAAACTGAAATACAGCGAGTCTTGAATTGCGGTGACTCTAGGATCCTGAAGCGGAACAAAATTAGACGTGTATACATGCAGAGAATGGCAAATGTACCTGAGTCCGTCTGGCTGTGCAATCCACCGATGAACATTTTCCTATGATCAAGATAAAAGTCTATGATTAGATCCACGACCCAGCGAACTACCAATCGCCATCTAAAACGGCAATAACAACGGTAGAAGCGAGTTGAACTCGGCGCGGAATTCAGGGCTTGCTCTTCAGACGTGAACCAGACAGGTAAACTTAGCACAGCAAGGTTGCCGTTTCTGCTGTACGTAGGTCTTCAAATAACAAATGCAATTTTAACAATATACCCCGATCGATGCTCGGGTTTTTCCTGATCCATGTCATCGCTGTCCGTCGAACACATTGGCTCTTCCTTCTCTATGTCCTTCATCTTAAAAACGTTTCTATGCAATGGACCGGCCTAGCTTTTCCTACTACTAAACTACAGTGCTCCCTACCCTACCAGAATACATTAACATGGTCTGGCAGATAACCGCGTATTGCCGACTCTCAACTGAGGACACGTGGATTTCTCGCTCTGATAATCACAATAGTAAATCGGTGCTGGGCACCCTGTGCTCTACGGGCAGCCTGAACAATGGGCCGATAACTATTGGCTTGTTGTGCGGAATTCTCTGAACTGGACAAAGCTTTGCCCTGGCGGACAATGTGGAGCCTCTGCAAACAAGTGGTCAGCCAGAAAATCGACAAGAACAAAGACCCAGACAATGGCACAAAGAGCGAAATCACAAAAGCACCCACCAAACAAAGGAACCACGAACAAAGGAATGAATTACTACGAATAGACAAGGACAATAACAAATTTAATGCAACAGTATCAGCTTTTAGGGCCAATAAACCAGACAGCTTTAGTTATAACTTTGAGATTTTCCTAATTAACTTATGATCTGTGCGTTAAGACCCTCCAAAATATCAAACATGCATAAACCATAAGCAAAGTTGTGGACACGGGGTAAATACGCGAGAGTCGCAGTGGCATGTTATCAGCAAGACAAGCATGTTATCGTGGGGACCGATAATAGTCACCAGCTAAAGTCATGCACTATCTCTACTGGCAGGTTTTCCGAGCTCACAAATAGGCTAGTCCGATGGCAAACAACAAGTAAAACAAACTTGAACGCTTTCCACTGTACAATAACAGCCGATTGAGGGTTATTTTGCCTATTTCAAGAGACACTCGTACTGCAAGTTAAATAGAAGGATTTCAATGCCCGTTAAAAAGGGCTTTTGTTAAGTGTCTCACTGCGAATTTTAATGTTTGTCATTAACGTTTGCACGGAGACTTGCAAATAGGCAGTAACGTCTAATGCCGAAAAATGACAAAAGAAAAAAAGAAAAAGGCAGCGGAATTAATTTGCGGAGGGCCTAAATACCTTATCTTCACTTATTCTTAAAAGGCAAAACAAGCTGTTATACAACTTTGTATCTTATGATGAAACGGGGTAAAGAATATCCAAATCTTTTCTTTTTAGGTTTCTCTCGTCACCATCAATATGATGTCACATCTGAGAATAGAATGTCCAGTAAAGCACTAAGGTCGATATGCGAGTGACCTGCGGACGGAAATAGGTAGAAGTACTTGCTGGCCGGCTGGCAATGCTCTTTGTTGCTTAATTTTAAAATGCAAGTAGAATAAATGACACCACTGTATTGTTCCTTTCACCCCGAGTCTAAGATCATCATATCTTCCAAAAGAATACAGTTGAGGAAAATACTACCAGATTTTGAGAAATGCAAGTATGTATATTCTTTTAAAAAATATTTCCTGTCCAAAATAGATGCATGGGTTATCACAAAGTGCATATGTGATGTAAAAAGGCTGAATCAAAGAAATTTGCAGATTGAATCTTGGAGCGGTTGTAGTGTTGTTATTCAAGTCCTGTGTGTTATCACGAACGATGTGCTATCTATACTCTTCCCATACTCGATAAAATTCACCCATTTCCAAAATAGCTTGAATTATTTTTTCGATTGGAAGCTAAATTTCACCCTAATAAAATACGCCTGACTTGAGATATTGGATTGACGGACATGCCATTTAAGTTCCCAAAAACCCATATATATAGAAAGCTACTTTTCTTGGGCTTTGAAATTTGATTAGGAGAATTCTTTCAAAAATTCCAGAGAAAGTGTCCTGGTTTTTTACTAATAATGCCGGTGGCATTGAATAGAATCGTAAGCAGTGGGTGAAAAAATAACAGTACAAGAACATGAATCAACACGCGGCTAAAAGACCAGAAGTGCCATTAAACATTAGTGGGTATTCCTGGTAGCCGGGGTTTTCTGGACGCCCTTGGTGTACCCTTCTTGCAGCCGGCCACCAGCCCATTTGCTGGAACTCGCGCGACCCGAATGTTGCTTGAACATCGCACAATGACCTGTTTTGTCTTAGAGACCATTGTAATTCAAACATTATGTTTCTAAGCGCGCTGATTTAGTCCTCCACCCACAATTGTCTAAAACGACATTTAATTACGTATGATAAACAGTCGCAAAATTTCAAGGATCCAGTTGGACTTGCGAAGCACGAGGAAACAAAAGTCAATTATAGTTGCCAATGATCATACGAATCGTCGACCCGGCAGTGCGCGCACAAATGCCACCCCTCACACTTCGCCGTAGGCCCCTCACAGCTTGGGCAGTTGCAAAGTCCTAGAGTTTCACGGTGAGAATGCTTTGCCGAAATTCAAACCACAACTATTGTCTCTGCACGACGGGTAGAAAGGATTTGTGGGATTACACGCCAAAAAGAAGATGATTGATACTGTGCCCGTATGAGTACTAACATTTCAGTCGCCGTTCCTGTGTATCCCCTTGCGCGATAACCCCCACAAGGACTTTTTACAGTCACGTCTCAGGGTTGGACACCAAAAAGGTACATTGGCACAGATCCCTGGACTCGCTGCCGTTGAGCCAAAAGGGCGGCGTTGTCTGCCCGGGTCATGAAAAAGGTGACATGACGTAGTAGGCCCGCGTCTTGTAGGTCAGGCGGCGAAGGGGCGGGCCGCGCTGCTCCACTTTCACAGAGGCTGGGCCCACAAGTATTCTAACGGTAGAATCACTCAACTCAGAGGCTGTTTCATATACTTAATGATACATGTGTCCAGGGGCGGTTTCAGATTCTCAGGGCAAGGAACGAGAGGTAGAGGATAGAGGCAAAATATATAAAACGAAAACATAAAGTCTTTTACTAGGGGCAGGAGGGGCAGCTACCTCTTTCTCCTACTGCAGGCGTCCCTGCATTTATCGATTTTTTTATGCTTATATAATGTTTTTCGTTGAAGCTGTAATTTGATTTTATACCGAAGTTTATATTAAAAAAGCATGTAACTCACCCCCCCCCCCCCCCCATCTCCCCAACGACCTGTTTATGTACGACTTTGTTAGTAATTTGGGAAGAAAAAATGCCAGGAGGAATTACATAGGACGAATTAGGATAGTCCATTACTATAGAGACTACTTTAGAGAGCGTTGAATGGGTGTTAATTAAAAAGGTCTGTCATGTCATGCCCCTTAGCATACGTCATAACAAGATGCTAATCATCCAATCCATCCCATTTTCTTTTTCAAGCGACAAGGCGCTGGCAAAGAGCCGGTAGAAGGCGATTTTCGATCGAGCAGACTTTACTGATATCCGAGTAATCCCCGGATATCAAGGTTGATTGGATTGGAGGCCATGTTTACAAAAAGCAAATCAAGTAAAAAAATACAAAAAACGATCAATGCACTAGGTCTGAAATTGTCGATCAATTTATTAATTAAATTAGAATTTTACTGAACCTCTTACGGTGGAAACACTTAACGACCGAACGTGTCTTTTTAAACCACTCCCCACATTCCCTAATTTCTCCACTGATTGACTACATGCCTATGTGATTTTGCAGGCAAAGTTTTTGCTCCAAATTTTCATAAGCCTACAAAACAATAAACTACTCTTTTCTGGGCAACCCAGCCCACGGTAATCCGAGCCTGTAACCTGACTTGTTCATTACGTCATTCAAAAAGAGCGCCAAGAGAAGGTCACTTTCGACTTCCGGGAAGTTTTTAAAGTGCTGCAGCATTCAACCACAAAGCCTTTCCTCCTCTTCCTTATGTAAGGGCATGGTTAATTGAAAGTTGGTAAGGACATTATTAATGGAGAGTTGGTAAGGACATTATTAATGGGGGCATTTCCAAAAGGGGGCAAGTGGACTACCTTTACTGACTATTGTAACATTTTTTCATTCGATTCTGCCAGCCTATAATCATTCACTTGCCTTGCCAAACGTTAGGTCCATGTTTTTTACAAGGAAGCATTTGATATGAAAGTTGTGCTGGTTTTTCAAAATAATAAGAATGGTCAGGGTTGGATCTTTGAAACCCTAAGAAAGATAAAAAATGTTCAATATTCGAAGTTTTAAAGGAAATTGTGGTGTAAGAGTGAAATATTTCAACAATACAGTAATGTGCTGAATAGGGGAGATCATAAGGTGCGAAGAAGTGTCTGTATAGAAACTGTATAGAAGTGTCTCCCTTCAGGAAGTTTCACTGAATAGAAAGTAAACCACATGGATATATGTTTGGTAATTTTAGTATTCATTGAGACTTCTGGGTTCTCTTTGTTCTTGAATGGGTTAGTTTTTGGGGCTGTGATACACGTTAAGAGAAAATGTCTCGCAAAAGACACGCGACATTGCTTTAATATGGCTCCAATAATAAGGAATATCATATAAGTGAGATGGTCAGCAATGAATTTGGCGATGAAGAACAAGGGCTGATCGAATGTAGCGATTGTGAGAGACGTTTAAATCAAACCGGGGCCTTGCCATGCGCAAGGTACAGGGGCATCCAAAACCATCAGCATCAAGTTCGTATTATAGTAATGCGATATCGTTTGAACAGAAATGAAGCATATTTATAGCATTTCATCTATGCTATGCATGCATGCTTAGTAACGTAAAATTTTTCAATTTTACGTTAAGAAAGTGTGAAGAAGGTTTTAGTGCTGAAATACAGAAATGGGTAAGTGAGTCTGAGGGCTGGGCTGAAAGAAATGTTTTTGCAAAAAGCGTGTATACACACGTTGCCGGCCAGACGGCAACTGGACAACATTTGTTGAGTTGTTGGTGCAAGGCCCATGACCATCCCTTTCCTGTAAAACACCCGTTTATAAAACAGTGTTTATGTAATGTGGCAGTCTACAGGCTAAAGTTTACTGTTAAAACCATAGATTTGGGAACTAGGAGCAGGGGGTAAGCATGTGTCCCATTATCCTCTGTATTTGAGATTAAGAGCCCCTACAAAAGGCATCTCTACTGCTTGCATATGTCCCACTACAAAATTCTTTCTACATCCTTGATAAAAATCTTGCATGTCATCATCAAGGTGTTTGAATCAGCCGTTCCCAAAGGTGTAAATTTAAAAAAAAAACAAATAAGGACACAAAAATAAGTCATCTCTTTGCGTTGCGTGTGCTTTTGGCTAGCGACAAAAGCAAACAGCCTCACTGATCAACTTTAACTTCTTCGAATTTCAACCAACTAGCCTGGAAATGAAAAGTACTTTATCCAAGACAGTTAGCTGTTTCGTGCATTATGACTGGAAGATAATTTGAGATTTTTCTGACGGCTTTATCCCGTGATAATGGAGTTGATTTTACTTTCCCTCTTACAAAGAACCAAAGCAAAAAGAAAGGGAGTAACCTTCTTTAAAGTTATGGGCTAAGTTCAAGTAAAACGCAATTCTGGGTAAAACAGTGCCTTCCCCGCCCTTTTCCAAACACTTTCATTGTTCCTAGGCAGGGTTAAGTCTGTAATAAAAGATTTCTCTCCCCTTTTGATGCAAAAAGACGCCAATGTAAACAGGTACGTGAAACATCTTTAGAAACAATCCATGCACTACTCGAAAATTATGGAAATCAAGAAAACTATAGAAAAATAATCTTAAAAGAAAAATAACATTATTAATACCCGAAGAGTGAAAGATAAGGACAAGTCAATAAACGTGGAGCAGGGACCTCGGGCGATCAAGTGTTAAATGGATAGTGCAGAGATAATCATGCTCTTTCACAATCAGGCTCTTAGATATCGAAGATAAGAACACATGGTCTAAATCGTGTTAAAACTGGTGTTCGAAAGATTGTCAGTCTCCGACACATCCAAACACAGTTATACCTAATGACCTTGACCCTTTGCTCAGTCGATCAGCACCTGTATGCAAAAAAGCGTTTTCCAAGCCCGAAAACCGATGAATTTTAGCTAATATTGGCCACTTCTCTATGAATGATAGTCATGGTCCCTGTAATGTAAGCGTGGTGAATTTATTCTGAAGAATCGTGCCTTGTTTATGTATTTTGACACAACGATCCTGCACCGACATTGAACAGCAAAACCCTGACAGGAGTGGTAAGGCCACGCCGCTTGAAGAAGGAATTAAGAACTTAGCAGGCAGATGCGACAACTTAGATTGCAAGTCTGGCAAATTAGATCAAGGAATGTGAATTGAAGAATCTCAAAAGTCCATAAGAGGAACTTTAAGAGGGGTGAGGGACATTGATCAAAGGGGTACAAAGCAATAATTTTCTCAATGTGTTATCTTTAGAGTCTTTCTTCTCCCTCTAAATTAACTTCGACATTGAAGTTGCATCGTCTAAATTATCTAAACGAGCAGCTAAAATTGAAGCGAAGGCAGAAGCTATTTCAAATCACAAGAGAAGCAGTTTAAAGAAACTTCAGTTTGTTTTGTAAAAATTGCAGCAACGCAATTGATAGTTTGCCCATTTTAGTGGCAGTTTTGATTCCAAATCCGGTTAACAATTTTAAAAAAGTCATTCAAGAACAAAAACACCACCTCTCAGCCTTACGTGGATGAAAAACAGTCACAGGAAACCGTCAGTAACGGGGAAAACAGTTTCATGTTGGCACAAAACCGTAAAAGGGACGAACCATTTGAAGGGACGGTTCTTTGTTGTGCTGTGAATATTTCAACTATCTTATTCATTGTCCTCTATCATTACCTCAGAATTTGCCCCAGAGCACTTGACACTTTGGAGATGCGCCGGGGGTTAAGGACAAACCAGAACTCCTCTTGCGATCTACACACACCCTACCCGGGATAGGGTCTTCTACGAATCACCATTGACTGTTGCTATACATCATGTAAGCCCCTACCTTCGCTTTTCTCGAGTGTGATCGATCGATCGAAATGAACCCAAGAAGTAAAGAAGCAAGCTATAACAAAAAACTAGAGAAAAACCTCACCTAAAATTTTCAAAAATTGTGCTACGAGTATCAGGACTGAATCGGTTATTGATGGACTTGTTTGGGTGACACAAATTCACACGGCTATTCTCTGTAAAAGGGTTGCTGCATAAAAAATAAAACGCAAGGTCACAACTGAGAATGAATTGGAAAACAGCAAGCTTTTGGGAAGAATTAATTCTTTGCGGGCAACCGAAGCCTTTCAGATGTAATCATGGTTAGCTCTCCAGTATCGTCGTGTGTATCTTGATTAAATGTTTAAAGCGCTGCTATTTCACTCGTTTGATTGATGTTTGTGTGTTAAGTTTGATTCCTTTTAATGGCAGCTCCTCACCAGCCTTTTAAACCGCCAACATCCCCACCCCAATATCTAGGCCATTAGTAAAGCTAGTGATCATAATAACATGAATCTTTCTTTATACAGGAATCGACACTTCAACATTTAGTGCTGTTATCAACATGCACCCTGGTATTTCTGAGAATTCATCTGAGGATTACTAACAGGCTTGAATTTTCTCTAAATATGATTAAATCTTAATTTAAACTAATTTTGTAAATTACTTTATTGCAAGTTACTTTATTATTCAACTCTTTTGCAAATAACTACTTTGCAGATTCCTTCCCACGAGGCAAGATGTTAAAAGACAACCATGGGTTACTTCCACGAGGGGGGACCCTACCCTGTCTATCCGTCTGGTCTATTAGGTTTCCGAATAATTGTAGGTTTAACTCCGTAAACAAAAAGCTTTGAACTTTGGCATTAGAAGCATCACCTACTCTTTGTACAAACATCGGCATCTATTCACGAGTTCTTGGTTACTTGATAAACCTCCACCCAGTCGAATAGAAAAATGTTTAATCGACTTATGAAAAGTCTCGTAGTTTTCTATATGCCATGTTAAAGATAGGAAAATCGAGTTGAGGTGCGTGTACCCTGGGTGGCAGAGCCTCAGGGAGTCAAAGGATGAAGAACGGGTCTTACCCTGCATAAAGTGTCGATGAAAAAGGTCGAGGACTTCTATTCCGATAGCGTTACATGAGGATTCAAAGCGATCAAATACCAATATCCAAATCGTTTACCTGGTAGAAAGACTTGCTTGGAGTGAACATCAATAATTTAACCTGTTCTCTAATCGCAAAAAATATCAAGAGCTATAAAATACAATGTTCTTATGTGGATAACCTTAACCATTAAGAGTTAATGCAACAATGTTGAAGGCAATGCTACTTAAACAGTCTTTCAAACTCCCCTTAAACAGTCTTTGAAATGTCTTTGAACGTATGTTCCATTAAAGAATGTTCCAATAAAGCTCGTTAAAGGTGTGCACAATGGCAGATAAGGTGGCCCTTGGTACACTACGGTTTTCTATCCCTCGGGAAAACAAGATGCTGGAGTGAAGACATAGAGAGTTAGCACCCCACCTAATATTTAGTCACTTTTGCATTCAAAAATGTTTTCAACCCGAATAGACCCCAGCAAAGGGGTGTGCCACTCAAAGACACAACAAACTTTAATTTGGTGCCACAAAACAACAACACCCACCATTAATGACTTCCAGTGTCCGCACATAGGTCTACTTACACTTTACTGAATAATATTCACAAATGAAAACTTACTCGATACTTTACTATAACCAGATGACTATTATCAATCTTTGCAAAACCGCACGGACGAGTACCGTAAATCCTCGAAATTAGCCCCCTGGGGGCTTATTTATTTTGGATATTTTTGGATGGGGGCTTATTCGAGGGGAGGGCTTATTCGAGGGGGGGAAGGGGGCTTACAAAATTACCTGAAACATGCCACATAATAAGATAATTTTTGAAATTTCTTCCTTTTCATAATATAAGTGAAAAGTAACATTTGATTAAATTGTAAACAAAAATATAAATTTTTGTGGTAATTCACTAAAATGCCAAAAGCAACCCCAGGAGTCGAAAATCAACAAATCGAGGGGCTTATTGAAAATTTGTTCGAGGGGGGGAGGGGCTTATTGAAAATTTGTAGTTTTAGGGTGGTGTCTTATTCGAGGGGGGCTTTTTCGAGGGGGGGGGGCAATTCGATGATTCACGGTATTTGGTTTTTGAGCATCAAATAGGGGGCGCTTATTCAAGAATCGACGGTACTTGACTTACCATTTCGCCTCTTCTTGTGTTCAAGTGGTGCTTATCTCTCCTTCCACCTGGTAATTTTGAAATGCACATGGAGTAACTTGGCCATGCGTCCGCCTTGCTTCTCTAACAACAGAAATGACAACACTAAACAATTCATTGTCGCGCATTGTGAAAATATAATCAGCATTTTGACACAATTTTGTCATGCTGTAAGTTCTGTCGTTTTCATAATGACAGCCAACAATCACAAGATACATTACAAAGGGATTTCCATAGTTGGTCGAAGTTCTATGCCATTATTTCAAAACATTTGACAAGTACCTATCAGAGAGAAAACATTTAATAGAGTTTGATGGAATACATTTGAAATGTATTTATCAGTTACAGGACCTGCCACGAATGTTTCGTGTTGCTGAGAGGCACAGCTTTCGGCTTGAAATCGAAAATGTGGCCTAAAATAAAACGACGTAGGACGCCGAGGGGCGAGATGGGACAAAGGATTGCCCTTGTTTTGACACTTGCTCGAAATTTCCAGTAAAAAATGTCATCATTGCAGTCAAATTGACAAAACCACCTTCTGAATTTTGTAATACAAAATTGAATTCACTGGTGAAATAAATGAAAACCTTTCAATAATGAATATGTTTGTCAAGCAGAAAAGTTTTTGTTCAACAGCAATGAGACGTAGTTATGAGTTTTTGCAAATCGCTTCGTAGAGATCATTATTTATGCAGCTGATCAAAGTTGAAGGCGTAGCAAAAGAACAAATAGCTGGTTCTTAATTTTGAAACATTAAAACTTTTAAATAATCATGTCACATAAAACTATAATCGTATTTTCATATAGCTGATGAACTTTCTGTAATGACGTGAAATTAACCAGTCTTCATAAAAACCATAACATCTTAATTTGATTCCAGGATAACAATTGGCCAAAGCAATGAAATACCAAACAGTTTTTATATTAAATTGTTAGCGGCAAATTAAAGTCATATGCAGCAACTTTTTAGCTTTAGCTATGATGAAAACTTACATTTCAACATAGATCGAGTAATTATCGTGAATATCAATCCTTTTGAGCCTGCTAGTTTGAAGAACTTTCACCCCAATGTGTTCTACACAGTGCAGATGAGGAAATGGCGTAAGCAAATGAATTTTCGCGCTATTTTGAGCAGACTTGACCCAAGCCCCTTGCTAGCGCGAAAATGGAGAAAACCCATTAGAGGAAGTCCCAAGACCCTTTTCGTGACAACAAAGAAAGCGGGATAATTCATATTATCTTTTGGCTCTGTAAAATAAAACTGAGACGCATGACCTTCATTGCAGCTTTTGAACTTGCAATGTAAAAATTGCTTATGATCGGAAGAACTAGGGCCTAGAGATTTGGTGTGCATGAAGAATCTTGCAGGGAAGACTGCCAAATTGTTCATGGTCTTGTGTGTAGGTAGAATTCAAGAAACCCGTATTTTCAAAAGTAGGCAAAGAAGCGTTAAACGAATTTACAGGTATCGAGATGGTATTCTTGTGAAAATGGTACATGAAGAGTTTCAAACTCACAGGGGAAAAATCTTTTGATAAGCGACATACTTTGCTGTTCATGCTTGGTTTTTGCAAACCGTTATTCATTACCATGGATGGGACGAAAGATATTTGGTGAGACTCAATTTCATTTCAAGTCTTATCAAGGTTGCAAACATTTTTGGATTTTAGGGCAAATTGCATGTTCCAATTACACTTTGATTTGATTTGTTTCTACCTTGCATCCGAAGGTAGTTTTAGGACACTGAGAAGCTTAAGCTTATCGAGCAGTGTCCTGGTCCTTCCTTTCGATGTGACCACACCTCGTGATTCCTTAGGCCTAGAATTACAGAGAGTTGGCAACTCTCCTCACTCTGGGTGAAAGTTTGATCATGGCAGGGACTCGAACCACGGACCCTTGGGTCCGTAGTCAGCGCCTCTAACCACTGAGCCATCCTCGCACTCACACTTGTTCCAAAGGAGGCTGTGATATAATTCAGGGTAGGAAAGTGGGGCTCTGAAATTTTTCATTTGCTTTTCAGTTGTTCTTAAATACTTATGGCCTATGGTAAAATAGAGATGCCATTGTTTCAATCAAATGTATGCACAATCAATTCAGCAATATTTAATGACAATACCTTATGAATGTAAAAGCACCTGATTTATGCAAGAAGTGCCCAAAGTATTCGAAGAACAATTTTGCTTCCGAAGCGGATGTATACCTTCAGAACACGTAGTTCACAATTCTCGTGGGGAAGGCTAGGTATCTGAACCGAAACACTGGATGGCATAGACAGGAAAAAGGAATATTAAGTATTTGGTGGGTAGCTCACTAGGAAACAGGCTGTTTCCAGTTGTTCCGATCTGACAACAACATTAGGTTAAACTGGACTTGGACTTGGCTTTATAACAGTCATTTGAAGGAGATAGTTGACTTTTAGGCCCTAAAGATCAACAACACAACTGCAACTTTCCTGCAATTCTCCAACAAATCGGTGCAGTATATAAAATCAATATTATTATCAGTGGCGAATCGGAAAATGAAGTAATTTTAACACTAATCGGAAAT
The DNA here is from genome assembly GCA_003864495.1 of Nemopilema nomurai. Lineage (NCBI taxonomy): Eukaryota > Metazoa > Cnidaria > Scyphozoa > Rhizostomeae > Rhizostomatidae > Nemopilema > Nemopilema nomurai. Next base: position 136,766 of record PEDN01001358.1, on the reverse strand, counting down.
AATTTTAACACTAAATACACTTTTGTGCACATCAGTTGACTGGTTAAGATGGCCTGTTTTCATGAAAAAATACCATATGGCCTTGCTTGGTACAAATAATTCACTTGTTACCTATCACTGAGCCGCATATTCCCAGGATGTCACAAGTGGAAAACGATAGGTCTGATGTACCAGGGTATTCCGCAGTGCCTAATTCAAAAGGGGGCTCAAGGGGCTTATGTCTCCCTTAATTTTGCAGAGCAATGATTATTTTCTACTGAGTTTTGCGCTTAAGGATATGGATTGAAGGTGTTTGCGATAGACCCCTTCCCTGCTACAACGCAATGGAGCAAAAACATAAACTTAGTTTTTTTCTATACTGCACAATCTTCCATGGACTTCAATAGGATAAGATCTTTCGACCTTGAGAAACAGCAGATGCTCTTCACAAACGTATTTGTGATCCTGCGTATCCCTCTCATCATCCCTGCAACAAGCGCAACTGTGGAAAGAGCAAATTCTGCTCTCCGCTATGTTAAGAATTTATACCTTGGCTCTATGAGCGAGCCTCGTTTAAATGCCTCAGTTTTAATGTATATTCATAGAGACATAAAGTTAGATTTTGAGAAAATAATCGATATTAATGCATCATGACATACCAGAAGAATGCTCTTCATCAACCCCCTTGGAGGCGATTAAATAAATATTGTATTGAGACTTTCATTGTTATACTTGTGGCTTACTTGTTAAATGCATGCTCGTGTTTATATTTTTGTTTTGTTGAAAAATCTCAAGATAAACATGATATAAATGATATAAATTTTCTTAGGATTTTCTTCAAACGATTGTAAGCAGTCTGTCGCTAGCAGGTGCGCTGGGGCTGTTTGAAATTCAGACGCTAGTATTCCTTGTGTTTTTTTTACGCTGAAAAAGTATCTTTGAGACAAATTTAAGGATTCTAAACCATTTTAAGGCCTCATAAATGGCAAAATATCAGAAGCGTCCGGGAGCTTCGCTTCTTGAACCCCCGGTTCCTACCAGGGCCCTGCCCTTGATCCGCTGGTGAGGTTGTTGATCCCAGCGCCCCTGTTGTTTTAGCGCATACGGCACGCAATATACACTTATACGCAATATACTACAATATACGCAATTTTACAAAGAAGTCATCCCTACGCCACCCCCCCCCCCCTTCCTAATAATGCTGGATCCGGCCATGTATTCGTATGGGTGCGCCATGGATTCAATAGTTCAGCCAGTCCATGATGGAGAACGACAGGTAGCCAAAGTGCACGCATAATTCTTGGACCTTTGCTTTTAATGGGACCTGGTCAACATTTGAATTCAAGACAAAAATCGACAAATGTTGGTTTGTCCCTAAGTTGTTTTGATTATAGAAATCCAAGCGATGGCCTCAGTACAGACAATCGTTTTTATTTCTTTCGGATATCACTACTATCTCTCAATTTAGATCCTGAGTTAGAAAGGATTAAGCACTTTTCAGGGAATTCTAAATCCAGTGGAAAACATGAGGATAATTGATAGCATGATGACAAAATTTCTTTCACTGAAGATCAATCTTGATAATTACTTAAGTATGTGATGATATAAAGATAAATTAGCAATTTCTTAGTGTCGTGGTACTTCAACTAGTATTTACTTATTTTGTATTTATTTCTACCTAGCTCCGAAGGTAGTTTTTAGGACACTGAGAAGCTTAAGCTTATCGAGCAGTGTCCTGGTCCTTTCCCTCTATGTGACAACACCTCGTGATTCCTTATGCCTGGAATAACAGAGAGCTGGCGACCCTCCTCCCTCTTAGTAAAAATTTTGTCATGCCAGGGACTCGAATCATCGGAGAGGTTTCTTGTAATGGAAGCCAAATTTTTACCATGCCATCACTTAAAATACGTGAAGGTAGCAAAAATCTTTTTCGCGCATTTGAATAATGAAAAAAAGAAGTGGATTGTTAGTTTCGATTGTCCTTGAAGAAGCCATTGTTTATTTGTTTGTCTACTCTCATGTGGGTTTGGGCATAACCAAATTGGGTCCCAAGTCGAACATCAAGGCATTGTGTGCTTTCAATTCAAGGGAACCTTGTGATTTCACACAAAGGCGCTACAGAATGCAGACTGAAACGATGACGATTCACTACAATTCATCATGTTTGGGTTGCCACGTGAATGGAATAAATCGTTTAAAAGTCGAGCGGAACGGTACAGTTCGGATGCGAGACCCTCAAGGCCATGCAGCGTTCATCAACACACTTCTACTTAACATAATTTCACGAATTATATCATCAAAAATGGATCAGTCTTGAAATGATACTTCATGCTTGGCAGTGGAATATAAAAGGACATTTATGCAACATGGGAGGACTATGCCTTCTCGTGAGCTTGCGACTCTAAAGCATCGCCTTTAGCGATTGTGCACTCGAGTGAAAGTGGGCGGGGATTTAGGCCAGAATTAGCGAGTCTCGTAATAGGCGATCACGAACATGTATTTCTCTTTTAATTCGAAACAAATGCCGAAGACTTCGCTCTAGATTCTACCCCTATATCTATGGGATTTGCACAAACGAATGGTAAAGTGAAAATAAGCTAAACGAAGGTAATTATCATCTAAGTATTCAATGGTGGGTGAGATTAGGCCGTGAACTCGGCTTGTGTGCCTGTGTGCTAGGGTCACGCGAATAATCATTGTCAAGAAATTTTAACTAAATAGCTCTACCTCGGATAAGATTGTCTTTTTGCTCATATTTCCTGGCTCTTAGCTGCTTTCTGGAACATGGCTTTTCTTTAAATATCACTCTGAGAGTGAACTTTGGCAAGTCCATGTGGAAAACAAATCGCCCGCTCTTTGATTCATCTCAATCAGGGAAGTCTGGGACTGAACAATGCAGAAGAATTCCAAAGAACAATGTCCCCCTGTGAAGCAATTCTTAGAACAAAAGCGGAAGAAACCTTTCCCATATGTATGCATTGACATATTTATTGAGTTTTCGAGTTTTTTTTACTCTTCGCTTTAGTTTTTACGCCTCCCATTTTTGTTTATACTTGCACCCCTGGAATACGATATTTTACAAGCAACAAGTTGAAAAATATTTTTTGGAAGAAAAATTGAGTTGGCCTCTCAACTGCTTTCAAATTGAAAATTTTGCATGTCTATATTTGTATATCTATATATGTAAATAATTGTAATGAGGAATTGCTAATGAGACATGTAAAGGTCCCCCTCCAAGGCAAAATAAATTTCTGGATTTTACATCGACGTAACCTCGAGCAAGACTCGTTTGGAAAGAAAGTGAAACATATTATCAATTTTCAGGATAATTATTATTTTTGTGCATAGTGGTATACTAACCTTAAGGAAAGGGTTAAAACACGCTGCAGCGTAGCGCCTACCATGAAGTGACAGTTGGCATGTAATGACAGTTCGAAGTGACCATTTCGCATGTAATCAACTACACTCACGCGGCATGCACGTTTCTATTAACAGGGGGCTTACCGGCTTACCAATTATCCATCATAAAATGTTAGGACAATTTTTGGCAATGAATTACTACTGTTAATCATTGAAAGTGCTTAGGGTGGCTCTTACTCTCATTTGAATAAGTTTGATTATTGGATCATATTGCCGAATAACCTTGAATGGTAGATGACTAGTAATTGCAAGCAGTGATTAACTTTGTATTTTACAGTTTTGATTTAGCCTTGAAATCAATGTCGAATGTTTAAAATAATATTTTAAATATAAATATCTATAATAGAAATTACGGCAGTATTGGCAAACAGGTCACAGCAAACAAAGTTGCCTTATTGAAGAAAAAGTATTTTTAAGGACGTCAATAAATAATTCACCACAGCCGCACTCGAGTTCACAAGTGTTGGTTAGCAGGCAGTTGTGTTACCGTTTGAGAACACAAAGAGTGCAAACAGTCTCATTTTTGACCATTTTTATTTTGGAACCACGATGAATGCAGGAGTGCAGTACGGAGGCAGCTGTGCCCTCTCAGATGTAAATTCATTTTAGCATGCCCACTGGTGCCTGTTAACAGCGGTACGAAATGCCACGAGAAGAGAGGATATGAGGAAGTCAGTGCAGAATATCAGGCCCAAAATGGAGGCAGTGAATGTTTTGTGAGTGGTATGTGGCTTTAGTTCTATTGCCATGCTCAAGTTTGACCTCAACAAAGCGTGTGGTTTCATTTCGTTGCTTGCATTGGACGCAGCGGCGTGGTGACGCCGAAACTATCCAAACAGAGATTGCACAACAAGCCATTGCACAGTAATAAACTTTTGTCTAAGGCCTATCGAGTCCAACAGAAGTCCAAAAGAAAACTTGTACATGCTCAGCTCAGTTGAAAGTGCAATTACAATCAACACAATTCTGCCCACGTGAGTGGCACAGTTCGACTTCTACAGTTACTTCACGCTGACACGCACAAAATCAAGCAATATCGAGCAATTTGGTATGATCCTTTATTGACTGCTTGCGTCACTTGACTGGCGAAGGAAGGTAATTCAAAAAAAGTTGAAAGATGTATTAAGTATATTGATGGTATGGGACGGTGTTTCTAATGACGATTTCAGGTAAACCATTGAGTTCCATCAAGTATTGGCTTAGTGGAACCAAACTTCAAAGTGTAAAAACAAGTAAGGAGTCATTCGCAAAGAACGTCAAAGCTGCAGGGGAAATTAAGAAAAAATTAATAAGACATTTAAGGATCAGTTTGTATTAACGAGATGCAAGCAGATTTTCGTTTCTTATAAATCCACAAAAATACAAATCTCAGAAACACTGAGCGCAAAATATTCAACGAAGCTGTCCATGAAGCATCCAATAAGAAAATGAAACAGCAGTAAAACGATTTAAAAGGACATTGCAACTTTTGTCATCAATAGATTGTCATAAACACTTCTGTAATTGAAACAGTCATTTATAGAAACTGACTACCTACGGTGAGTGAAAATGACTCGACAGAAGGGTTATTACGCGATGCTTGCTGTTTATTTCTAGCAATTAATTGCCGTACTATAATTAAAAATCGTTCACAAGGTAATTTTCTGCTTTCATGCAAACACGATCTTTCCATTTCTAAGGGGAGTGGAGGCATATGGACAAAGGGACAAAGGGGCTCTACGAACTATATCAGCTTGCTTGGTATCCTAACATTCCTCCTAGCAGGATGACGTTCGAAATTTAGCCAAAATACAGTGTCTCAAATACCGTAAAAGCTCTATCAAGCCCCCCTTTCTAGTAAGCCCTTTTTGACCAGAAAATAGCAATAAACCCCTCTCTATTAAGCCCTCTCCCATTTTCATACCAGAAAGACTACAGAGTAAGGTGCAGTGATTAAGTGATAGCTCATGATGTATTTCGTCGTAATAATGAAAATCATCATAAACAAAGACTTCAAACTTGATTAAATTCCATGGTTTAGCAATTAGATTTCAGCTACTGTTTTGTTATACATTTTCATTTTTAAATATAAACCAGAAATATACAGGAGAAAAAAATCATTTTTGTATCCATGATCTTAATTTTTGACATAAGGCCCCCTCTTAAAAAAAGCCCCATCTCTATTAAGCCCCTTCTAGGACCTCGAAAATTAAATAAGCTCCCGGGGGCTTAATAGAGCTTGAATCAACAAAAAAATATTACATCTGAAAATACTATGAATTGAGAGATGTTAACATTGAAAACAGACAGGCTGCATAAGTGCAAAGCCACATGATTTCTCTGCAAACAATACGCAGCTTCTTTGCTCTCATTTTGAAAGATCCTTTCATAAAACTTTTCCAATACTTTGCAGGTTTTTGAACTTTAACGGAACAATGTTTGCAGAGTTCATCATCTCGACCAAATGAACGGGCGTTCATAATGGCTGCGAACTCATAATGCTCATCACCACCTTAGTCGGTAGTTCGAACGCTGCCCTGCCTGCGGAACCATCATGCATTGCAATGAAATCGCCAATTAGATGACGTCATTATTAGGGCTGACGTCATTTTTGTCCGTCTATGTTATTACCGGCAGCGTTGACTTTGCCGCCAGCATTCGGCGTTTGGCGCGATGAAATGTTTCTATGGGAGAATATTTATTTAGAGAAAGAGGTTCATCTATAAAGTTGGGTAAAAGAGGGTACTAAGCCATCCTAAACCAAGTGCACACCAAGCAAGTTGATGTAATTTTTAGAATCTATTTATTTCAACCGATGAAATAAGAATAAATTTCTGCAAATGTAGTTGGCCACCATTAAAGATGCTGCCTCAAAATATTAGGGAGGAAAAGTTTGTCATTCTGTCAGATTGAAGCAAACAATTTTGGCATGAAATATCAGGAATAAGGCATTGACACCTACCAAGAACACTTGAAAGTGAATCCACCGCCATCAATACCCTATAATGGAAAAGTTGAAGAGCACCTTATCAAAATGGCCTAAACACACTTGACGTACTGGGCAGCTGTCATCACTGACCAGGACAGATATTTTTGCAATTGCGTTTTTAATTGGCGATGCAATAAGTCTGGCTACTGGTAAGTCTTCACTTGAGATAGCTTGAAAGAAATCATGTTGTGCATGCTGAACTACTAGAAAATCATTCTTTATCACGTACACAAATTATTGTCGTGATATAACATATTGTAGAGTGGTCGGTCGAGACAGTTAACTCATATTGACACTTGGATTATTTTTACAACCTTATTTAGTGTCTTCTATAACGATAAATTCTAATTTAACCAGGGCTTGATTGAAAATCATGATTGAAAATCAATGCTGGTGCATCAATAAAATTCAGCACTTCAGTTTTTAAAATCGATTTTAAAGAATTGCAAAGTGGGGATTGAAATGTAGCAATAATAAAAAGTCCAAGTGCTTCTTTTAAAGAAACTCAAGGAAAACATAAAGAACTGGGATATATTGCTTAAAAATAAAGATTTTGCTTCATTTCAAACAGTTCAAAGAAATGCCAGTTTTTACAGGTGTAAAGAGGAGATAGCTTGAAAATATTTTCATTAATTAATTCATTTGTTTCATTGCTTCTAACGCAACTTGCTTCGAAATCATGGAAATTTGAAGATTTAGATTCTAAAGCTTTGAAAATCTCGCACTACATTTTGGGTTTAAAATCTGTCAGCATGAAGAGCTTTAAATGCTAATGTTGCTGTTTTGTAAATGAAATGCTAATTGCTACCCAGTTCTTTTGTCAAACTCCACCTGTGCTCAGAACACGAGAAACCTTGTCTTCAAAAAACCACTTATTCTTCTATTTGCACAATGCTTCAAGTCATCGCTTATTGTCGTCTTCTAGACCCACCTGCTAGCATGTGCAAAGAAAGCCATTGAACGCCTTCTTCCTCTAACTTAATCCGAATTCAGAACAACGAAGCGCATTTTTCGCAGACAGCTGTACGGCTAACTCTAGAGTTGCTTCATACCAAACGTTTAGTCGACCTTAAAACTTCTTGCACAACGGGCTTTCTGCCGGGAGATATACAACTAACAGCTGCCCGTTAGTTTCTACACGAGTTAAAGCTTTGATAAATGCTTTTATTTAAAAACGAACTTCATGTACCAACTCAAAGGCGTAGCTGGAGGGGGGGGGGGCAAGGGATCAGTTGCCCCCCTCCAAACATTTCCAGCTACAGCAACAATGATGCGCCCGGTACCAGCACGACCTTTTGTCGGAAAATCATACACCTCCGCACAGACACTTTGCCTCAGCACAGTAAATACTTAGCTACGTCACTGTATCCACATTTAGTTGGAAGTGCCCTATAACGTTCTAGTTGGAAGTATTCGTTTGAGGATAACTAAACGGCATTGATAATATAGTATGCGGTTGTCCTTACCCGGTTGTCGCTTTGAATTTCTTCACGGGGCCCCTCCCTCTGGCAGTGGTCCTTGATGTTCTAAAATGTAAACATATTTGAATCAATTTACTTTCGTAAAAATATTGGAAATAAAAACGAAATCATAACTAACATGTTTATTAATTAACACACACACAAGACTTTCAAAAATATTTCACGTAAATGCAAATATAATTTGGAAAGCTGCAGCAATTGTTGCTGGTAACTCAAAAGAAAGTAATATTTAAAAATGACAAGCAGAATAAGGGGTGTCGCTGCATCTGCCAACGATAGCACAACAGATATACGAAAACATACAAATCCACAACAATAACCAATTCGAAAGAATAACTCAAATCTAAACACTATTAGACACAATCGCTGCCTAAAACAAATGGAGATTAATAGTTGACCTTGAAATAATTTTTAAATTTAAGACTAAAGATATTTGAAAATAACAACACAAAAATCGGATTGCGATTTTTACAAAAAAACACTTTTTTGAAGAACAAGGTTTATTCATTTTTCAGCTTCGTTAATGACACAGCAGTTGATAGTCTATAAACATTCTTAAAAATATGAAGCTACGATAAAAAGTCACTCACAACAATTCTGTCAACACTACACTCGCCATTTCCAAACATTTTTTATTCATTCTTTTAAAGTGTTTATGTCAAAAAATAAAAATTGGCATGCCAGATATTCAAATGCTGTGAAATGTGGTTCAGGCTTTCTGAACGAAAAATCTTTAAGAAACTCAAAAGATAATTTTAGACTTTCTTGAAATGAGATAAATATTGCGTTTAGATGCTATATGGAAGCTGTGCATGGCCATGTTTTTATTAACAGCACAGCTGAAAAACTCTACAAGGATCCTTCTACTGCCTCTTCTTTGGGATGTGATTTCTGGATTCAAGCATAGGATCTTATCCATAGCAAATTCCAGACAATAAACCTACATCATCGCCAATCACACCGACTAACACAGAATCTAATCTAAGCTGAAAGCAAGGCAGAGAGCTTCCAACGAAATGTAAACGTCGTGAGTTGTGACGTGTTGCCACAAAAAACAGATTCTTCACGACATGCCGTTATAATACCGTGATTTTATAATTCTCAGCATTCCTGATCCTCATTAATTATCCGAATCTCGACAAAGCAAATTGATCTAAGAAGAAGCACACTTTCAAATCCAATCGATTTCCATAACTTCACACCCATCCGAATTTCCACATCTTCACGCCCGAATAAATCGCCACATATTCACAACCAACCAAATCTACACATCTTCATTACCGAGGACATTTCCACATCTACACACCTGAAATAATTCCCACATATTCACAATCGAGCGAACCTCCATATCTTCATTACCGAGGACATTTCCACATCTTCACACCTAAAATAATTCCCATATATTCACAACCGACCGAATCTCCATATCTTCATTACCGAGAAAATTTCCACATCTTCACACCTGAAATAATTCCCACATATTCACAACCGAGCGAATCTCCATATCTTCATTACCGAGAAAATTTCAACATCTTCACACCTGAAATAATTCCCACATATTCATAACCGACCGAATCTCCACATCTTCACTACCGAGAAAATTTCAACATCTTCACACCTGAAATAATTCCCACATATTCACAACCGACCGAATCTCCATATCTTCATTACCGATGAAAATTTCCACATCTTCACACCTGAAATAATTCCCACATATTCACAACCGAGCGAATCTCCATATCTTCATTACCGAGAAAATTTCAACATCTTCACACCTGAAATAATTCCCACATATTCATAACCGACCGCATCTCCACATCTTCACTACCGAGAAAATTTCAACATCTTCACACCTGAAAAAATTCCCACATATTCACAACCGAGCGAATCTCCATATCTTCATTACCGAGAAAATTTCAACATCTTAACACCTGAAATAATTCCCACATATTCACAGCCGAGCGAATCTCCGTATCTTCATTACCGAGAAAATTTCATTATTTTCACACCTGAAATAATTCCCACATATTCACAGCCGAGCGAATCTCCGTATCTTCATTACCGAGAGAATTTCAACATCTTCACACCTGAAATAATTCCCACATATTCACAGCCGAGCGAATCTCCGTATCTTTATTACCGAGAGAATTTCAACATCTTCACACCTGAAATGATTCCCACATATTCACAACCGAGCGAATCCCCACATCTTCCCATCCAAAAAACATCTTCACTCCCAATTATCCCACGACAGATGAAAACGATTTTTGCTAAAAACGTTTTGCTAACATTTTTTATGCTGTCCCCATTTTACAATGGAAACATAGCCAAAATAATGTTGTCTGTCTTCATCTCCTGATTGTCGATTGAATATGATTTTGAAGTGTTCTACTCGTTGGGTATGAATGGCACATGTTTCTGGTGGCAATCTGTTTGGCAAAGCAGTGGCTGTGTCAGAAGATTGATGACAAGAAAGCAAACGCTTATACTTATACAACTCAGTGTGGGGTTACCTGTGCTGCAGCATCGTGTGCGCACGCAGGGTGATCACGCCACTGGAAAACGTCTTGAACCCAAATTTACTCAAAAAGCTTCCCTGCAAGGCAAATTAGAAATAAATAAAATAACTGACCATAAACTTTATCATTCAAAGAAAGGTTAAATCTGTCAAATTATTGTCAAAACAATTGCTATGAGTAGTCTTGCTGTTCTTAGACCTGAACATAATAGAAAATAATATAATGTTTTAATTCTTGATTGTAGAACCTTGATTCAAACGAACAAGCATTGTTTTCAAGAAATTATTGACGTAAAGTAAAGTTCTATTTCAAATGGAAAAATACGAACGTTTGGTTAAAAAATCGATTTTCTGAATAAGCAAAATGTGTCCGAAAATATATTCTTCGAAAGTTTGCGCTTGGAAATGTATCCGTTGTAATGCACTTTGAAACATGTTTCCCAAAAGAAAGGCAGCCACTCTGATCCTTTACATTATAAAACTACTAATAATACAACACAATACAATACAAAGATGTGTGTCCTGAAAAGGTATAGCATAGGCCTTTTGCTCTGCAAAGAAGGCTAATGTTGCCCTTCTAAAACAGTCTCGCACAAGATTTTGCCACTCGGGTTATCTTAATTAACATTGATGCCCTTGACATTGAACCTGTTATTGTAATTATATGACAATGTTATTGAACTAACACTTTCATTCTTTAAACAAAAGGTGAAAACATTTTAATCAGCAGACTTTACAGAAAACGTCTAACAGGAATTTTGAATAAACATAATGATACTTTCAGTAAATGAAATTCTAACAGTCACTTAATAAAAGGTAACGAAGAGGATAGATACCTCTGATTCAGGAGGGACTTTGACGTATTCAATGTCCTCCAACTCCGGAGCACCACCAGTGAAGAACCGTCTCATTTGCTGCGCAGTATCATTCCCGTAGGGCCTCCATGTAGGTACTTTCAGTGTGTGCGACCCTATAGGTAATCGCCAGTTAAACAATCAGCAGGGGCATCTTGTTGAGATGAAGTAGGATGGCCTCGTCAACAGAGCGAGGCGGTTGCTATGATACAATTAGCAAGCCCTGCCAATCCGAGACGTCGCAAAACGACAACAAGAGCTTCAATTTGCAATATTGTATGAACATTGGTTTGACGGCCTATGCGATTCGAATTTATCGAGAGAGCCTTTTAGGACATCCATGAAATATTCCTTAAATAACTACGAATAGAAACAGGTATAAAAACCAATGGCTACTTTAGGGAGTCATCGAATAATGGCGATCCAACTGTACGACAGGAACATTTCTATTGAACTATCAAACGTACTAGAGGTACCAATTAATTCCAAGTGTATTGTTAGGATTTCCAGGGTGCGCGTCCCTCATCCTCTTTGATCTACGTGTACGGCGAAGCAACAGTACAACGAAGCAACAGTACAACGAAGGAGCGTTCATTGAAAGTAACAGATAGACAACTGGCTTATATGAAGCATTGACGTGAGCACGTGACCTAGTACCTGAATGAAGCAGGATTAGTGGAACTGTAAGTGACCCCGTGTTTAAGATGCTTATTACCTAATCAGCTTTTCTTATTAACGAGATCAGAAGTCTGGGTTGCAGAATCATGAATTAAGAGGCAACGGTCCTCCAGGTCACTAAATTAGCTTGATGTGAAAGGACCACATTGCAAGGATTGTCATTTATACGAAGAATTGGCGATAATACGAGCGAATCTGGGCTGTAGGATGCATTGCTACAGAAAAAGCTGAATATTCCAGACCGGAAAACTTTAAAGTCATCAAATAATCATGGGGAAAGATGCAACTTAGGAGAGAATTGAGGCATGTTCTTGAGATTGAACATTGCTCGAGTTGATGGTGAATAACATATATATCAATATCATATAGAGATCCAAAGTGAGTGCCCTTCAGCGTGGACCCCTTGAGCCAGAATTTGGGACTTGAAGGGTTGACTGGAGACGCTCACTTGAAAGAAGCGGCTTGGAAGTGTGACCCTGGACAGGTTTTGGATATCAATATCATCGTCGTTTTGGGACAATAAACAAATATTTGGGAGAATTGGCACGGTATGGCTGTGCTCACTGTCAACTGGAACTTTGCTGGCACAGCTCTGAGTTTGGTGTAACTTCTAGACAAAGTTTGGAGAGCGGAATGGCGTAGCAAACATGGGCAGTGTATCCATTCTCTTATTGACAAATCTTGTGAATGGATCCTATCTCATGTTAAAGATTTGACCAGTGAAACGGTCTTACACTAACCAACATGGCTGCTTTAAGGGAAATTATAAACAATAGAGCTTCTGAACTGGACATACAAGGGTATCCGCCTCCGCAGAAGATCAATACTCTGCACACCAGACGTTCACAAACCAGGGTGGGAAACATAGCAGAGCAAGGTTGTGTGTCAATTGCTCTCCATATTCATGAATAGGTGAGTCGAATGGAAAGAAATGGAAGGATGAAGAGGGGATACGCTTTCAAACGAAGAAACGTGAATAACCTTGGGCACATTTTACCTTAACTCTGAATATAGATCATGTTGCTTTCTGGGGACGTAATCAACATTTCGTGATTTGAAGTTATGCTAAGCTATCATTTCAAAGATCATTATCTCCTGTTGTGATAATATAAGATAAGATAAGCAATATATTTTGTCTACAGCAACAAAAACTCTGTCTACGTCATATTCTTGATTGGAGCTGAATAAGAAAGCTTAACTTGAAAAACATATTAACATGCTTTGAAATGGAGAATTCACGAGGGATTTACTCTCAAGTTCCTAATTGTAGGGGGGTCAGCTCCATTTCAGAAATTTTGCATACCAGTTTCAGCTTATTAGAACTAATTAGGTATTTCACAAAAAGTCATTCCCCCATTTATTTAGTTGCAAATTCCGGAAAATCTAAACATTTCAATCTATTATGACCCCCATTTAAAGGTTTTTAAAAAAATGCCAACCCCTCCTTATTAGACCCCCCCCCTTCAGGGACTTGAGAGTACAGGGATAGATAGGTTATCGGATTTTGTGTTTCTATAGTGACTCAACTGCTGACTTTATATTTATCTATATGCTTCTTGTATACTCAAATATCCAATATTTAATCAAACACCAGAACCAATTAATCTATATGTTGTTTCTATATCATTGAAGAAACAATTGGATTGCCACTAGGCCGAAATGCTTCGTTAGTGTTTCATTCTCACATTTGCGACCTGGTGAATTTATAAATCAAGTACAAGCTGCATAGAAACATATCATTCTCTTCTCTTCACATGTCTCAACCAAGTTAGTCAGTCAATCAATTTGAATAGGGCGAAATGTTGATTCATCAGTGATTCCTCAGTGATGCAAAAAATCAATTAATCAACCAATTTTGGGGGACTAATCAAGCCCTGCTAAGGAACAACATATGGTTTTCAACACAAGCTAATTGTGCTAGTTTCCATCTCCTAATTCTACATTCGCTACAAAAAGTATTCATCAGCATCCCACAAGCGATCCAAGTCACACGTCATCTCCCTCCCACGCAAGACCACGCTTAACTGCCCATCTCAATTAAAATGAAAATTCCATTAGTTCTGATCTTTTGACTATGCAAAATAGCGGATTAATTCGTTGAGAGCATCTATGTTAAGATGACATGTTCGCTGGCGATATGATATACATAATAAAAGATCTTCGCATTTCGACAGAGCTATTGAAAAAAATGAAGAAAATTTCGCTGTCATGCAAGACAACTGCAAGACAACTCAAAGTAAAATTAAATAACATAATTGTTCGCACAACTACTAAAAAGTCATATTTTGCCCAACAAATATAACTTATGATAATTGTTTTCGTAATGGAGAAATGATTTAACGAACAAAGATTTTGAGTAGAACTTGAGACATGCAACGAATAATTTTTGACATGCCTTTGGACAGTACAACAAGGGCACTAGCAAGACACGAAAAGGAACGCGGGAGGTATATGACAATTGTCTGACCTGCATTGTTTGGCAGTGTGATGTAACCATATCCTTCTTTCCGATATCTTTGCCATGAGTCCCAAGATACTACTTCGAAGAATAGTGTCGGCCATGTAACGAAGGGCTCTTTTGATAAAAAGAAGGTTAAACGATTGCATTTAGATTTGGCAATATTTTCGCAAGAATTTACTTAGAAATACATGAACTTATTGAGTATGGAACTACATCGCATTGGTGGTTGAAGGTATTTGAATAAAAAATGTTCAATCACTTAATGCTTCGTGATATTGAAAATAGAAAGCCTAGTTTGAATACTAGCAAGCAATTTATTGTCCTTTCGATCAGCCAACAATGTTATCATCAAAATATTGAAACCAAAATTTAAATGAACCTCAGAAAGATCATTCAGATACTGGACAGAATGCTCTAGCCCATATGATTCAGAATGTCTTAAAAGGTATGCTGCAAACGTATTTCAAACCTTATTTAGTATAAAGGTTGGGATCCTTCTTTAGAATGGAAACCGTGTTTTTCGCAACATTGTTTTGATTCTAACATGAAAACAGACCTGTCTTGTGGTAAAATGGCCGTATCTGCACTAAAATATAATAGCTTACCCGAGTCATCTTCCATGCTTTTGTAAACTAACTGCAGCTCAAACGGGAATGAAAAATGAATGACGTCATCCTGCAATTGAAACTTGGACGATAATGACCGTCAATGGTATACGCAACACAGGGCTCAATCCCTGATTGACTGATGGCACAAGTCAAAGTCACGTGGTTTGTCCACTGCTGTGCTGATCACATTCTGAAGAGGCAGGAGCAAGAATTATATGAGATCATCCTGCAACAGGCATTGGAGCGACAAAGGGCAGATACATGATACAGAACACAGAATTTGATGGATGCAGATAAAGCGTCTAGTGTGCCAAAAGTGTTTGGAGCATCCAACGACCGTTACATTCGACTTTGTCCCGGTCTCTTCCACCCATGGACTACAGCACTCAAAAACATTCTGTTGGTGTTAAACTAAAGATAGACTAAAAAACGTTGTAATAGTCTACAATGGAAAGAGGGCGGTCAGATCAGAAATCACTAGAATCGACGATGGTTTTCCAGTGACTTAACCAAGAAAGAGCATGGATGCTGGTATCAAGTGGAAGCACTTGTTGAAAGATGGTCTTGTTAACACATATCAATTACAGTACAGTCATTGCTATGTTGTGTGGCTGCTGCGAAGCGTCGCTGCGTAGGAGATATACGAAGCAATAAAGGAAGACAGACAAATTAAGAATTTGCAAAGGAAACGGAAAACTGACTGGAAATTGGCGATTTAGATAGGACGCTGTTGGACATTGATGTTTGCAGCTGTAAATAAGTTAATTAACTGACTAATTATACCCGTTACCTCTCGATTTTATGGGGAAAACACCACGCTGTGCCAAGTATATAATTATGATACACCTTCAAAGTGACATGGTATGAACACAATGGAGAATAAAATATTACATTATATGAGGATTGCAACTTGCTTCTTGTGGACGGACACTTACAGAATTTATAGAGCATCGCTGAGTGGTCCAACTTGTCTGCCGTCTCAGGGAACGCCAGTCTAGAAATCAAACATACCTTAGTGTAGATCAGAACGGGGTATAACTAGATGATTAGAGAAGGCTTTTCTTCATCATTGAGCGAGTCGCTTCTCTAGTGAAAAGCAGACGATTTAATAACAGTGTGAGGAGATAATAAAACATTGATTAGTATTCTTCGACCACCAACGGAAATGACTGATGAAACCCAACAATCAGAAATTCCTCCTGGTTTATCCTGATCCACACCTGGAATTTCTGATCCACATTTCACCAGATTATGTTCAACATATTGTGGCTTCTTAAGTTGCGTCTGAACCTATCCCCTTTCCGGGCTTCCTAACACATTAAAGGGAACCCGGAAATCGGAAGAATAAGTACCACATGCATCCCTTTGCAAGATAAGGGATCAATCCTGATTGCCATCTGTTGCTTCGCGGGCCTGGTAACCCATTCAGCTGTTGGCGCCAAATGAATAGGGACAGGCGTGGCTCTTACGTAACTATTCAGTGGTAGACAGAATATCAAAGCGGCACAAACATCAATTATATTATGATAGGATAGCACCTGGGAGCAGAAATGTCTATACGCTAACTGTACATTTACGGTAAAGGTTTAAACATTTGGGCTCTCTATACAATACTAGCAGCTTACATTTCACACGGTTCAATAAACGGGAGTTCCTCTTAATTAGGGACGTGAATGATTTTGCAATTAGCGCGAATCGTCCGTACAGCCGAGGACATGGGCTTAATGAACCAGTTCCTTCCATAAAAATACCCATAAAAAGAGGGGCTCTAAATCATGCCTATTTCCTGCCAAAATGCGGTAGACCAAAAGTTGAATAGGTAGGACGTTGGAGGATTCCAAAATGATATCTTACTTGGTGGCAAATCGACGAAAAACTCCACGAATAAGTCATCATATTCAAAGCTAGTGGCACAAACTAGAAAAGATTTGAAAAACAAGATAAAATGCTGGAGATGATTTGAAAAATACTCAGGGCAGTAAATATAAATATGAAAAATTAACTTGTGGCCAATAATCTGCAGGAAGCAGACACCTCAGGTAACGAAAACTTTGGAACCAGAGTATTGACAACATCCAAAACTTAGAAACTGCTCGTGAAGTAGAAATTTATCTAACTACAATTGAGAATGCTGCATTTTTAAATAATTGAAAAATCCATGTGTATTCATTTCTACCTGAACGAGACGGACGTGCAATGTTATCACACTGTTATCACAATGCAAAATATTATCAATTAATTGCCATATTATCATTGTCATGTTATTGTGTTGCTTTTTAAAGCAATTGGTTGGGTTGCTTCTATATCTATTGGTAGAAGCTTTTTTCCGCCATGTTTTATAAGTTATTTCCATAACAAGATATCAGGGTACATGCATATTTAACAAATTCTCATTACCAACATCAGCAAAAATATCAAAACATATTGAGCTTAGTCTCTCATGAGAAATTGCAATTTAGATCATATTAGAAGCATCAATATTTGAAATAGTTCAACGTAGATTGCTAGCGATAACAGAATGTGAGCTTGACATGATTTGGATTGTACTAATGGCAAGTAAACTTGAAAAAGCCCAAAAAACTGATAAAAATAAACATCGAAAATGGACAAGTAGAAGTTATATCATACATTTCTTAAAACCAAAAGGAATATTTTACTTTATATCTTCCATTGCAATATTTCTCTAACTGTACAATGACACTGAATTGGACAAAACCTAACTTGAGTTCTCATCTGCAATTTTCGCTTAGAAAAAGTTACATACCAATCTCTCCGAAGACATAATATATAAGCTCATTCAATCCAGGCTGAAAATAAAAGTGAAAAGGAATTAAATACAAAATTAGTCAAAAAGGGTGTCAATATAATTTATCGAAGGATCAAAACGCCGCTAACAATCAAGATAATTTTGTCAGCTTTAAAAAAAATAAAGATTTTTCTATCAATTATGGAAAGGAATTTAACTTCATAATCTGAAGTGCCTCATCATAGTTATGTCTGTTAAGGGGGAAAATGAATGCCAAAAGGTATATTGGAAAGTTAAGGCCCGGGTTGAGAAATTCAGTTACACAAAATGCATTTCTAGAACATCTTTAAATTACTAATGTATATTTGGCGAATAAATTTACGGTAAAAATAACTTTGTAGTCCAACAGAAAATACAGTGCAAGTTTTTGCATCCAAAAAAGAACATCCAAAATTTTATGGAAAGTTCGACTCGTTATATAGCCTGCTGCTTAAACTTTTGCATTTGCAGACTAACAATTAACAAGACAAAAAGCTTGTCAAAATAGACTACAGCCATACAGAGGGGCTGATGGCTTAAGCGACTATTTTCTTGAAACGGACTGCAGTTTATTCATAAGAAATGGGAATATATAAAAAAAAGGTTGGAACATTGCACAAAGGAAATGCATTGCAGAAATGCTAAACAAAAGTTTGTTTTGTAAAGTAGATCGTTGCTGGACCCAGCAAAACACAACAGGGTTTCTATGTGCAGACCAAAACCATCAAGAGAAAGTAAAGAATAACTCTATTTTAGAAAGATATATCTTTATTGTCACCTGAGGATACAATTCCAAACCGCTCTGGGACGTCATCACCTCAGCGTGCCGGTCATACAGCTAAAAGAAAGATTATTTCGATGAAAAGAGAGGAATACATCAAATGCATGTTGAATCTGTTAAGTTTTCTACACGCCCAAAAAACATACAAAAAACTAGCAGCTTTTAAGATGGTTATAAAAATGGTTGAGAAGGAACAGGCAGTTTAGGATTAGCGACCAATTATTGTTGATTATCTGATTTAGACACTTCTAGATAGATACTTCAGGTATAGATACCAAAGCGAAGTGTGCAAACAAAGGCAGTAGTAGAAATTATCCGAAACTGCGAAACAAATTATCAAGATAACAACCAAAGATAAATAATCAAATAAGATCTTGATCCGATGCGCCAAATGAAGACAAAAAGCTGTTTATGGGCAAAATCTACACAACGATGCCAAGAGCATCTGTAATTATCGCTTTGAGACAGATAGCTCATCCGTTCCCCTTAAACTCTAATGATGTCACCACCCCTTCCAATCTGGGTGCTGTTCTCATACAGCAAATCTTATGCACATCGAAGTAATCGCTATCGCTACCTTTTCCAGTTGACCAAAGAATTGGGTGACGTGAATAATTGACGGTATTAGCTTAAGAGAATGGTTCTACACTTCAACTGCTGGAACATTAAGATTCAATCCCTCTTTGATTTCGAATTGCCTTGAATTCAATACTGTTAATGACGTCATAGAGGCAGGTAACTACAGCTATCATGTCTAGTCAAGTATTTCATTCCTTCCATATAAATTTGTTTTCTAAAAGCTTTACCTCATTAAGAAGGTTCGATTCCTGGACTTTCTCAGCCCTAGAAATAACGAATGCAATTTACGATAACAAAGAGAGAAGTAACAGAAAGAAGCCTCGAAAAAACGTCCTTGGCTTTGAAGAGCTAGCGAATCAAAATGTGGTTGCTGTTGAGTGTTTCTTAAAAACAACATTAGCTCATTGAACACTTAGTATTTGGCGATCATTAGCCGCAGTTTTATAGTTAAGATAAAGCTCGCATGCTAACACTTCATTCCACTATTCATCTTGTAATCTGCTTTTCTCTAAAACAACACAAGTCCCTGTTTGATTCATGACGTCATATGTCGTTCTATTCAACTAGCAAAACACAATACACAAACGTTCGCAACTGTGGCCCTAAGAGCTTTCTCAGTTGACAAAGAATTTTTTGCTGGCAGTAGAATAACATCTAAACCATCTTTCTGAAAACCAATCTTTCTACCAACTAGAAACAATAGCTGAAACATTTTGGTTGAACTCTGGTGCTTCGAATTGAATATTCACTGAACATTTCTAGTTAGTAAATTCGTTAGTAATTCAGCCTTAAATCTATGAAAACGATTTACTTACTTAGTCATCTGCTGTGAGACATCTGTTATGTGGTATTCAAATATCTCTACAAAGCAAGTAACACAAATGAAATGGACAGCAGGCGTACATCTAGACTTTGGGAATTCGACAGAGGAAAATTATTACCAGAGCAATCCAAAATCCAAGTTGATTCAAAAGTACAAATTCACTGCAACGTAATGAACAACACTAAAAGAATAAATAATAACAAGTTCTCTTACATAGATGATTCGACCTTTGAAATTAGAGGGTATTTCATTTCAATTGTAGGTTCCAAAAACTGGCGATATTACATGCTCCACCAATCACTAAAGTTTCATGTCTATAGACTACTTGTATTTATCCAACCAAGTTGTTAATCCAACACTTGACTTTCATTTTATGTCAGAAAAGTACAGTTTTTCGCGGATAAACAATGTTTGTCATGCCGCAATATTTGGCAATTCATGCTCATTGCAAAAATGCTTTACTTCGTTAACATTAAACTATCATCAAGATTGTTCCATCCATGCAGTTTTTGCATTGGTGGCGATAACATTGAACAAAAAACAAGTTTGAAGTAGCAACTCCATAATACGATGGCAAACAAAGGATGGAGCAACACTTAAGGTTTCGAAATCAACCGCTTAAACCAAGACATGTGTTATCTCCAAAGACAGAATCCAACAATACTTTTTGCTGGGCAGGTCAAACTTCTTGAAATATTAAATGCTGATTTCGTATCTAGTTTCAACAACTGATAATTCACTTTAAGAATTATGTCATATAATTCAGCAGGCCACACAAATTTAATCCCGCGCTAAATCAAAATACGGCTTGTATCACCTGATTCCGATCTTTAAATAAGGATTGTATGCTAAGATTCTGTCAGAGATATGACAACCAAAAATTATTGTCACCACAACACATGCCATCTGTTAGACGTTTTCAAAGTCAATCCTGATACGACACGAAGACAAATTTCAATAGCTAAATGATATCTGCTTGATTGGGAAAAATTTGGCAGAGAAAAGTCAGCCCTTTTTCTTCATCTTAAAAGCTACGCTATTGACCTGCGTTTCGGATTTTTTGAAGGTAAGATTAGCAGAATTGAGACCAAAGGAGAAAGTCACTTTTAAATGCCTGGGTCACATCAGTCGCTTTGTCGGTGCCTCAGAATTAACATTAGCATGGGACCAAGTGTTTGAGACAGCGATCCAGGGATTTTATATAAATGAATGGGACAGCTCATGGGTCCGTGGAAATACCAATAGAATTACTCTGATCAACAAATGATGTTTCTTGGTGCCATTGGCAAATAGCACCAAAATTAGGGCTTATCAACTTAAGTGATTAGAATTAAATCCAGGCAAGTGTTGACATGTGTCAAGTGTTAAAAGCTGTCTCTGTCGTGAAAGATCCATAATGACCGGAAGAGGTTTCCAAACCACAAGGGCCAATAAAAATTTCAAAACGAACCAAAGCGATACTGTGTGCAAAAAAGTCAGTTTTAAGAGTTTTAAGAGTTAAGCTAAGCATAATCAATCATTTGGATTTTTTGTGAAAATTCGTGAAAAAGCTCAAACAAATTATCGCCCACATAACCAAGTTTTCATCCCATCTCCCTTAAGCACCCCTGATGTGTGAATACGGCTTTGCTGTTTTGCCCTTTTGAATGACATTCTATAATACTTTTGTTTTCTGGAAATCTTGTTCAGAAGACATCAGACAACATTTTCACATCACTATAACTTAACCACCTTCAGAAGACGTACCTTTAGCTTGGTCAAAGGTTTCTATTCTGTAGGGCATGGTTTTGCTGAGATCTGGCTTGATTGTAATTTGACCATTGGCGTCAATCTATGATGCATTAATTGAGATAAGATTAAATTCGTTAAATACACCAGTGTTAGAATAATTGCCTTTCGCAGGTAATCAGTGCATACAAAATAAGTGTTAAGTTAAAAAACAATAATAATTAAAGAATAAATAAAATAGCTAATACAATTATGAAAAAGAACAAAGACGCAGACACATTGCAACAATGTATGCAAGCAGTGGATAAAGTAGTTAAAACATGAAATAATATTGGTACTGAGGAAACATTATGAAAACATAAAATTGGGTTTTTGAAAAAGGAATATGATTGTGAAGGATAGGTGGCAGCAATAATCAAACTTTCTCTGAAACATCATGTTGAGGCTTCTTTACATATGAATGCAAGAACTTCTGTTACCATTGCTAGTAACAACTCCCATAGCTACTTTGCAGACTAGTATATTACCACTTAAATTTCTTTGAATAATTAGGAAGAATAAAAAGGCAATTTTAAATTTAGGGGGTTACATTTGTCTTTCGTCTTTCAAAGCTAAGCTTTTGAATTATTAGAATACATCTTTCATTAGAGGCTTAAACATTTTTCAGATGGGCAGGATATAAGCTTTAGATTAATCAACATAGCTTTCTACTGGTAAGTAAATCTTTCTGCATACCAAAATGAAAACTAAAGAACCCTGGACAAGTAAGGTTGGGCATACATACTTCTCACATCCAGGGAAATTGCAAGTGAAATGGATTTTGAAAATAAATAGATCAAGACAACAGTTCAAGGACTCAATAGTTTTCAAGCAACATGATTGGCTTGAGCTTGATTTTCTTGTCTTAATTGCTTCTGTTAATATATAAAAACAAGCCTTGATGCAGGAAACCAAAACAGGACTTACCTTAATGATACACAAAACATATTCATCATCCCTTGTTCCAATTCTAAAATGAAAGATGAATTAGACAATATTTTCTAAACAGATACCAGTCAGATAAGCAATGAGCATTATCACAGAACAAGCTAAAAAACAAAGGAATATCATGGACATTTGATGATATGTTGTTTGGAATATGCTAGTTTTGAAGAAGTTTTCACCTCTTTGCTTCAGAAGGAGGTAAAGCATTGATAAGTATACTGCATTCCCATAGCTCTCTGACAAGTTGTGTTTTCTTTACACTGTTATCTTAATAATACATTGTGCTTAAGAAATTGATAGAAATTGTAAAAAGAAAATGAATTAGGTAATTAAATAGTATTAGGATTCTGTGATGTTTGATTACCTGTCATCAGCACTAACATCAGCCATGATGTACATGAGTTTGCTTGGAGTGGTAATGACATGGCTATCCTTCACATGCTTGGAAGGGACTTCTTCAATAATTGAATGTTGATCAGTTCCTGGGAGATTCCTTATGGCAAAGAAATAAAAGTCAAGAAAACAAGCAAAAATGCAGAAAAAGAAAGCATGAAATACCACTAATTATAATTGTGTCATAATCATCCTTCTACAGAAAAGCAGGCATGGATTATTTGCAGGCAGCTGGTAATCATACCCTGCTTAGTAAACCTTTAAAAAAGAAAATCAAGGAACACTAAAGGGGCTGTAAAATAATGGGAAGACAGTTTGCAAACAAACATATTTTGCATACAAAATTATTCATTATTTGTTGGATGAGGCAATAAGCAGCACTGTATAATGAAGGTTGTACATATAAAAAATATAAAAAACCTTCTTCCCACACTCATTAAATTAAGCTGGGCCATTTTTTTCATAAGAAATGTTGGTTGTTCATTGGGACTTGTTGTCATAAAGTCAGATGTCTGAAATGAGAGGAAAATGAAAAAAAATTAAGGTACCACTTAATACTAATTCAATGAAATATAATGCTAGGATGACTTCAAATAGTCTACTTTCAGCCAAAATTGTCAATAAATGTGGAATCAATAAAATACAACATCTTCCATCAGATCTTTTAACAATCTATGCTACTTTTCAGCTAATGAAAAACAATTAAGGAAGTAGGATCAAAGTGTTTTTACTAAAACTACCTTGCTGAATATACCATCAGCATCAACTTGATGGCAGTCAGCATCAACATAAGTAAAAATCCTTTTGTTCTTTCTCTGTGTTCCAGTACTAATGAGAATAAAAAAGTTGATCACTTATTAAAAGTTTATCCTGAGGTTTAGAATTCAACAGATAACAAATAATCTCTATAATCAATATTTTTGTATTAAAAGAGAGAAACAAATGATATGAAACTTAATGAGAAGAAGATTAGTTTTTTGCTAATAAAAGTGAGATAGGAACCAAACATTTTCTCCACAAGACCAAATCAAAATCAATTTAGTCAAAATGCAAATTAAATTATCTTTAAGGGCATATATGTTGACCATGTTTAAAAATGATTTAATTTACTTGTACGGACATTTCAAGGATACTTACTTTGCTCTTTCAATGTCATCACCATACTTTTGATCTAGAGCTGACTGCCTGTTCAGAGGATTTCCATAATGTTTAATTTCTCTCTAAAAAGGCAATGAGCGAATTGAATTGAAAGTTAGTAAGACAATGGAGAATTCAAGAAAATACTTTAAACGAGAAATTCTACATACATGCTTCTTTACTTAAATTTTTTTTAAAAAAATCAAACAAAAAATCAAAAAAAGTTTGTTACACTTAGAAATCAAACATTAAATATCGTCCTCCAGATAAACTTCAAATACCTCAGAAAACAGCTTCTCTTGCCATCTAATTTGCACCTCTTCTATCTGTTTTTCTTCTATTGAATTAAAAACAAAAAGGAACATTAGTAAGCCAGTTGTCAACATTATTTAATGAAGTAATCTAAAAATCTGGGTGATGAACACCTGCAGATTAATAGTTTGTGACACATATTATCATGCAAAAGAGCAATTGACAGGTAATGACCTTTGGCTGGTCCTCTTTCAGCCATTTCAATCGCTTCATTGGCAGGTTCAGCTCCTTCTTCGTGCCTCAATAGAGGAAGTGACTCATGGCGTACAGCTGGAACCACACTACTTGATGTCACTCTCCATATTTTGACCCTGGAAGGAGAATTGATAAAGACAATAAAAGTGGATTCTCAAATACAGATATTACATACAATTGACATAGTCTTAATAAAAAATGAAATTATTTTTATCAGCCAACACCCATAAGGTGAAATGCTTAAAAAACAGTTAAGAAAATAATTCAGTCATGAGCTATTACAGTATCACATTTCTGAAATCTTTCAAGAAATAGGAGTTTTACAAAAATTGTAAGATATTTTAGACTTATTACATAAAATTGGTTGTAAATGTGTTGACTAAAGGAAATGGTGATAACTCATTTATTTCTAGGAATGATCATTAGGAATGTTGTTGATAGATTCCAGGAATGCTAAGCTCAAACCGTCTTCATTCTTATTTTTATCATTCTTATTAGAGAACTCCTCCTACAGTAAGCTCTTACCTTTGCAATAAATATATAATTTATGCCAATAGCCAAATAACACTATTGTCTGAGTAATTCCCCAGAGTTGTAAACTAAGCTCAAACCGTCCTTTATTAAAACAATTTGCATAGTAAGCTTTGGATACTTAAGACAAAGTCTTTTTGCTGTTAGGTTCACTTTGAAACATTTTAGGCAGGCTGCCAAAAACATCATAAAAGAAAGTTAATCTCTTTTCTATGAAAGACTTCTTTTAATTTCACTTCTTTTAATAAAAGTTTGGCCTTCAATGGCTATTGGTTGTGCTTAAAAAGGCATGAAATAAGGCAGAAAAAAGATTCTTAGAGCGCAGCAACAGGCTTTAATGGCTAATTTGGCAATTGTGGACATACACAAGATGTTTTCATCAATTCCCTCGACACTCGAAGAAATGTTTATTCAGGTGTTCAATTTTTCTTCTTTGAAGTGAATGATATTTATTCTACAACTGCTTCAAAAGGTTTGAGAGGCGAATATACTCACTTAAATGAAAAGTTCTTTGGTGGATCATGCGATCTGTACTGTCCAATAGGTGCGTTTTCAAGCTCCATGGTGAGTTAATATGGATACATAACAGTATCACTACCACTCTCGATTCTCACACACCAAACGTCCTTTCTCGACTTAACATGGAGAAGCTATGCACATTATCATTTTTAAGAAAAAATTCATCCTTGGAACCTTTCGAATAATTTATATTGGTAATCTGCAGTTGGTGAAGCATGCACTACAGATTTGAACCAATTTCATGACCTGAACCAAGAGTTAGGCTGACTCAACTCTTCCCGCTTCGTCGTTTCCAAAGATACCGAACCCCCAAGGCCAGCCTCACTTGGAAGCGATGCCAACAAGCAATGTTTTAGTTATTCGGACACATACTCAACTATCTATCTTTTATGCTAGAATGCATTCCAATGGAAATATTTCTCCAATTCTTACACTAACTGGTGTAAATTTGCAAAATTGTGACATTGCTAAATATTTTCCCTACTGGAAAGAAAGTCGATTGAAAAGCAAAACATGCAATGTTTGATATCTGCCTCGATTCCATGCCAATAGAATTTGATAGTCAAGTTCATCCATTCATCGATTTGTAGACATTTCTTTTGCAAGTTCTTGGGATCTTTGAGTTACACAAAATGAGCAGAGGATTTGTACTTCTTGCTAAACTTTGCTTAAGATTTCTTATGATAATTACTTTGTATGGTAAGACTTTCATTTTGAATTATGTAGCTTATCAAACTTTTTAGGCAACAACAAAGTGTATCATGAAGTTTTGAAAGATTGTTACTCAAAACGTCTGTGTATATCATTGGTAATTCTAAAAATTTATTGTAAATTTGATTTATATCTAATACAGCAATCACAGTATGCCGGTTCTTGATAAATACCCAACCAAGTTTCACTCTCCGTGTTTGTATCTAAATAACATTTAGAAGATTTAAGATTGTAAGAACATATCATATCTTTGCAGAGTTTGTGAAAGCTGATGAAGAAAATATTATTGAAGGACCAGATAAATTTGAGTTTGGTATTGCTGCTGAGGTACTTTTAAAGTCAATTATCAAGCCATCCACATTTATTTGTTTGAAATTTTAAGAAGACTTTTCTTTTCTTCATCCATGAAAACAGGAATAGCCTGGCTTGCTTGAAATTTTATATATGCATCTTAAGCTTAGATAAATTTTTTTGTGAGCATAATTTTTTCTCAGATATTTTCTAAGAACAGTTTAATTTCAGTTTCATGAAGCGCACATGAAGCTTTTAGCATTCTGGAGCTACTTTTTTGCTGTATTGTATTTGCGAAAAGAGAATTCAAGTTGTGAAATACTTTTTTGGTGCTAAAAGTGCATTTGAACTTTTTTCAGTAAAAAATTTTTTTTGTTCTCTTGAAGTGCCTTTTGTATCCATTTTTGATGAATGTAATTTTTTCCCTAGGCAAATAAAACAACTCAGAATACTTTGTCTAGTTTAGGTAAATTCTTTTTTCTTGATGTCATTAAAAGTAATTGATAACAATAGTTGCATATGGTTGCATCTGAGATTGCAACCTATGTTGGCAAAAACTCTTGTTAGATTAGCCCTGGTTTGTTGACATGGTTTGATAGCAACATAGAATTAACTTTTATCTTAGTTGTTTCTTCAGAGCATTTAGTATATTCATACCAAGATGGGCAAGATATGTTGTTTCTGACTAGTATTCAATTTTGGTTAATAAGTCATAGAGTGTGTTTAGAAATTTTGGTAATATAAACTGTTGATGTGAAACACATATATAAGATGTTTATGCATGTGATTATGACTTTCTGATTGTAAGTTAATGAACACAATCTTTAAGAAGCTAATGATATTGATATCATATTAACATCAATGTTTTTTTTCTCTATTTTTCTTGTTTTTTTAATGTATTTTGCTTTATCAACAGATCCAAGAAGCATCATTGTTATTATAAGAAGCCAGAATTACAAATATCACAAAAGAAAAGCCGAGAAATTGAAAGAGAACCTTATATATCAGACAAAGCGGCTGAATGCAGAAAAAGTCAGTATATTGGCTTGAATTCACTTTAAGTGCATAACTTTGCTTCAGTAAGCCATAGAGTATAATAAACTTTTTTAACAAAAGTCACACAATTTTGAAAAAGATGACTTGGGACAATGTGACTTTCAAAGAAGATGATGAATTTATTTCACCAAGAACAGGCAATACACTGAAAATTTTATTCTGGAAATTCTTATTCTAGGCCTCTGAGGCTTTTTGGTTTTCTTGTCAGCCAGGGCCCATTATCGTCATCTATGCTATCAGAAAATTTGTTTAAACACACTGAAATATTAAGGTATTAAGAATGTATGTCATTTATTTTAGGTTCAGTTAGATGTTTTGATGACACATGAAGAATGGTGTCCTTATGGCTCCTGGACAATTTTACCCATCCTTCAGCTGTAAGTACTTTTTTCATTATCTATTAAGCTTTGTTAATTTTCTAAGAAGTAAAAGAGTCTAAGTCAACTTTGAATTTGTAGATGGTATGCCAGAGTATAATGAATCTTCTAACATATTCCATATAATTCTGTAGTATGGCTTCTAACCAAATGTTAAAAAAAGTGAATTTGATTTTCTGTATATTTATCAAAATACTGACTTCCAATACAACAAAAGAGATTATTTTAGAAAACTTCTAGTTTTTTCGTTTTTCTCCAAAATTTGAATCTGATACTCTTCTAGAGAAAGCCCTAAATGCTTACTGTGTTTCCTAGAAAGAGCGCCTTCTTAAAGGAACTATAATTTATAGATGAGTGCCCTCCTTGAATGAGCGCCCCTTCCTCTCTATAATAATGATTTGCCAATGGTAATGAAGAGAATGAAAAATACAAACAAAACCACCCAAAAACATGTTATATCAATCAAACCATTCAAAAATTTGTTGGAAATCTGGTACAGGCATATTTTCTACAAATAAATCGAAATTGCTAGAAAGTTCCTTCCTTCTCTTCAATTTTGCTTTACAGATGACAGCAAACAATTTTTTCTTTGTGTGGGTGGTATATTGAGGAGACTAAATGAACTGGAGTGCTCTACTCTAAGTGCTCTTTCAAGGAAATATGGTATATATTCATTCTGATAATGGTGCTTTTAAAAAGCTAGTACTATTTTATCATAATTTTGTCATGCATCAATTAAGACTATCTTTGAAACCAGCCTTTCAAGGAAGTATTCAAAAGAGAAGAAGTGGTTCTTCTTTTGTGAAGATACAACAGAAGTGAATCTTGTAAAGCTGCTTCAAGTGTTATCCTCATATCAAGACAACAAGGTTGGTTTTCCACCTATATTTAATTTTTTGTTTCTTGCTATGCTCTTCTTGTTTGCTCATTGATCATGTTAATTTCTATATGTCAACAAGGGTCAACAGTTTGTTAAAGTCAGAACTCAAAGCAGCCAGTTAAAATGTTTAGAAATTTGTTATCACTTCTTGATCCTTTATAAGTTGTTTCCTGGTCTCCATTGTTTTTTCTCTCTGTTGTTTGAAGAATTTGATGAGTTTGGTACTTGTTGTTTTTGCTTAAGCCACAATGCACACAGATGCTTGACTCAAGTTGAATGCAAGCTTTGCTTATCATACTTTTCTTGCAAACCAAGGCCTTTCTTGAAATGTAATGCTTATAGTCTATCCTTAATTTGAAGGAATGGTTCCTTGGCCATGCACTCAGAGACACAGAACCAGCCATAATTCATCACTTTGCTTTTTTTGACGACACCTCAAAGTTCTCATTCCCAGACTTTGGAGCAGGGTGGGCTATTTCAACTCCATTGCTGCGCTGGTAAGCAATCCTCTTATAAAATAATTCCATTGGTTTTTTGCAGAAATTTTCATGAAATGCACCATTTTTGTGTAGTTTAAATAATCATAGCGATTTAAAGAGATCACCAGGTTCCTTGCTGAAGCTTTAAGTTTGTCATACAATAATCAAAGATTGAGCAGTTATATGCAGGTGCTTCAAGAAAAAAGTCCAAAGAACGTAATGCGTAATTAAAATGGAAGATAGGAAGGAAAGCTTGAGCACCCTCAAGTTTTTGAAGTTGCATTTCTTATGGATATTTGAAACAATGGATCAACAGCTTGAAGCTGTTTTAAACAATGAATCAAATGCAGCGCCTGTGGTACCTATTTTTTGTAATTAAATTTGTTTTACCTTAGTGGAATAGTTGCGTTTGGGAGATGTTAAAATCCTCCATTTGCTATGTAATCAAGTGTTATCAAATGATAGACGGAAGGACACTCCTCTAAATTATTGGTTCACATTTGATGACATATTGTTTACTTTCAATGGAGAAAGTAGCTGATTTTCTCCAACTGGAAAAGCTGATGATATTTTAAACCATGTGTTCGTAAGCATACGTTCCTGATTAATGTGTAGAATAACTTTGAAGGTTGGAAAAACGGTTGGGAAAGGATAAGCCGACAATGGACTTTTCAATTGATGTTCAGCACGAAGTTGCAATGTACATTTACAACAAAGACAAAGGATTTAGACTCACTGACGTCAAAAAGTTCTGCATCAACAAAAATCTCAAGGATTCGTCATGTGCCACGACTGTCAATAAGGTTATACCAAACTGTGGCAAAGCCCCTGAAGATGACATATTGGTTAGTGTGAAAACATGTGAAAAGTTTCACAAAGATAGACTTCCGTTTGTCTTGAAGACTATTGGAAAGCAGGCGAAACACATAAAGTACTACAGCGATAAGGAAGATACTAAGATACCAACTGAGTTTATTGGGGTTAAGAATACTGAGAACGGACATTGTACGAAGCTCTACAACATCATTATGAAGGCGCACACAGATAAGAGTCTGAAGATGAAGCCTTGGCTTGTAGTTATCGATGATGACACAATCATAAGGTAATGTTGTTTAGCACAAGGCTTGACTATCAGTTAATAGAATATCTATTATTTTTTGAAAATATTGAATCGCCTTCCTGTTCACGCTTCTTTTTTACGCACTATGAAGTGTCTGGTTTTGTCAATGTAACATAGAGTTTGTGTATTCAGAATTTTGCCAAAATTTGCGCAAGTGATATCGAGATTTCAAGAGAATATTATTACTCAACGGAACACCCCCTTCCATGTTCATTGGAGCAAATTTTTAATATTTGACCAAATGATCCGAGGTACAAAACTTCACAATTGCAAGAAGCAATGAAAATCTAATTTTGCATACTTTTCTGACACTTCCCATAAAGGCCAGATATTTATTTTTATTTTTCATGAACTGATCAGCTTTTAGTTTAAAAATCAAGGAGATATTGGCTAGCATCGCTAATTGCCTTTTTCGTGTTGACTGTATCTTGGTTCTTTTGTTTGTTTAGTTTTTCCCGCCTTCAGCAAGCTTTGGCTTGCTACGACCCAAAAGAGCCAATCTTGTTAGGCGAGAGGTATGGATATGGAATCAATTATGAGCCATACGGTTATGAGTACATCACAGGGGGAGGAGGGTAAGTGATCATTGTGAATCATGAAATAATCATCATTGAATCGTGTAATCGTTGATAACACAGCACACTATGACTTGAAGTTATAGGATATTATGTTTTGCAATAAAGCACTGGTCAAAGTTACGCTTCATTTACCCACTAATGTCATACTATTCATATTGTATATTTAGTTTTAATGTAATACTGTATATGTAATAATCATTCTAAGCACGGTTTGGTGGAAAGTATTTGTAAGAATGTGTTTTTGCATAGCGCATTGAATCTATAGGAGTCAGTGTCAAGGTTGCATTAGCCATTCCTAATGGAAATTCTATTTCCCACACGGTCATGCATTGTTACTGTTTATTATACTGAAAACACTTTTAAGGCTCTAAGGTTTGTTTTCATCTTGCTAGAATTTGATTCTGAAACAGTTTTGTTTTCAAATCGTTTTATTTTCATTCGCTGTCCTTTTTCAGAATGATTCTTAGTCGCCGTGGTATTGAGCTACTGATGAAAAGTGGTTGTCGTTGCTCTTCAGATGATTCCCCTGATGATATGTGGCTAGGCATGTGTTTCAGGCGCATGGGGATTCCCTCCGTGCATGACGCTTCTTTCCATCAGGTAACTTTTTGAAATCAATGTATCAAGCTTTGTGTATTAATCTTATGTATTTTCGTTCTTATTTTCGTTTGCATCTCCTGCTGTGTATATTTTACGAAAAAGGCTTGTAGAGATACGAAATGTAGTCTAGCGCTTCCTCTTCTGCATTCTACATGCAGGCATATCGAGCATTGTATTGTGGAAAATCATAGCATAGATTTTATTAATTTTTCATTCTTCTTGATACTTTGATTCTGAAAAAACCCTTTTTTATTCTTGTTATAGGTGTCTAATTTTTACCGACCTTTTGTCCATCTTATGATGATTTTTCTTAATCCAAAGGGATTAATCTTTAGTTTTTTTGCCAAACAGGTTTCCCCATCATTGCAACTAACGGATGTCTAAACAACTTACCTTTTTAGAATTTGAGTACCCAGTTACTCTACTCAGATTATACGTTTACGTATAATATCAAATATTTGGTCATATTGTCAGCAAATCATTGATCTGAACTGTTCTTGCGTTATGTGTCGATTAATGCTTTTACGGTCTTGTTTACTTTTATTGAACCATCTTTTGCAGGCTCGCCCGTCCGAATATGTCCAAGAATTGCTGAAGCACCAATTCCTAGTCTCTTTTCACAAACATTATTTAGTTGATCCAATGGATGTATACAAACAATATTTAAAAGATGATTGAATTCCTTTAGATTTTATGAAGCAATCTACTCTTTATTTCATTGAAAGATTTTGTTTGGACTAAAGCTCATGTATTTGCACTTTTGTCAAGCCACTTCCTGTTTATTTTGTTTCTAAGAATCGATACCAGGCTACTCGTGCTATTCTCCCTACTGCCCTTTTACAATAGTTCTTCATCTACGGTTTAATGTTACTTAAAATCTCAGTTCAAACAGAATTTGAAATCAAAATCATTGCAGTGACCTGTAGAATTATTGTGTTAAAAGTCTTAAAAGTTTTCGCACGAAAAAGCTTTCCTAATTGGTGAATTCGTGTTCTGTTCCCGACTCACTTGAAATTTCATTCCAGTATTCATAATATGGTATTTATGACCAGAATAACAGAGACATTTAGTATGTATAGGATGTTGAATAGAATGTTAAGGACATTAAGCCCACAGTTTCACACGCCTGATGGGATTTTCAGGTACTTAATCTAGTTTGCTGATAACTCTGATTGACAAATTGCCTAAAAAGTGGCATCTTTAATCACTTAGATTCTACTTGTTTTCCCATGATGCTATTCTACCCAACTCCAAGCTAGACTACGCCATTCTGCCAATGAGTCATTTCCTTATTCAGTTGGCCCCTTACTTGCTGTGTCTTTAAACTCGATGCACCCGACATATCTAAGATATACTAGAAATCGTTTAAAGCAGAGTTTTATGAAATTAAAGTACATATGTTCATTTTTAAATGAATTAAATACTGTCAAAGTTCATATTTTAGGTATTTATTTTGGGATGTCAATGAAAATAAAGTTGCATTTTACTAATTTCATATTTCTTCGACTATTACCTATCTGTTATATGGGAGTTAAGATCTGTTGCATAAACTCTTGGTGAAATTAATGGCAAGCATCATTCTAATTATACTACAAATGAATGTAAAAGAAGAACAGAAAAAATGTTTTCTTTAAATTTCCATCACTAAACATATCATAGACTTGAAATAACGCATCTACCTTTAGCAAAAAGGTCAGTTTCTTTCGATTTTTTTAAAAGCGAGGCCAAAAAGTCACAAGTCTGAGCCATCCACTCTGGTTTCTTTGAGATTACGTTCACTAGAAGCCGCTCTTCATTTTACAACTT
Organism: Nemopilema nomurai; assembly: GCA_003864495.1. Taxonomy (NCBI): domain Eukaryota; kingdom Metazoa; phylum Cnidaria; class Scyphozoa; order Rhizostomeae; family Rhizostomatidae; genus Nemopilema; species Nemopilema nomurai. The sequence continues at coordinate 103,134 of PEDN01001358.1, read as the reverse complement.
GCTAGAAAAGCCCCAGAGACTAAGAATTCATATGTGTTGAGAATTCGCTGGATTTAGCAAAACGAGAGTCAGAAGAAATACAATTAGCAAATATGGAGAAAAATTATGACGCAAGAACTGAAAAGATCTTGTAAGATAGGAAGATACCCTTTTCAATTTGAAGCAGTTATAGCCCCCATATGCCTTGACCGTTAAAGTCAGAGCCGGTCGAAGCTTACCTCACTTGAGGCATCAAGTGTGCTGCAAAAACAGCCTCACTACGAAAGGAAACTCGTTTTGAAAACCATTACCAGAATCAACATCTTTGGGAAACCAGTGGGCATAAGGAGAGACCTATTAGTAAAACAAACACAATATCAGCATAAAATGGAGATCAATAAACGTATGGAGCAGAGTCCTTTGGAGAGAAGACCATCAAGCATGCAGGTCACGACTGGTTTTGGCCCTGAGAGGGAAAAATTCGAGAAAGAGCAGGTAAACTAATCATTGTGGTCCCGCCTCTTTCTATTTTGTTTTCATTATAGGCCAGGCATGTGTAATGTTGTTTATGACAATTGTTTACTATCCACCCATTTTCAGAGAAACGTATACTAACTAAACAATGCATTGATATTATGAAAGATGGCCTTAGCAGCAATTTCGTCCTCAAGATCTACAGATTGAGATATATGTGGGCTTCGAAGAACGATGTTACATGCAGCGACATGAAACACTTATAGATTACGTTAGGCTTAGGTCGATTGTTGATAAACATACAAAAATGTGGAGGGAACGTTAGCTTCTTTCGGTTGATATTACTCGAGCTTTGTTATTTTATAGAGTCTGAATTTGTTTTTTGTGTCTTCTTTAAAAGTTCTTTTTCATCCTCGTATCAATCATGATTTTCCTCTGTCGGTAAACCCTTTAGGTTAACCTCAAAGCCAGTTGGCTACGTCTGTTTGATTTTGTTTCCCGATAATTAAAAACTGGCTCATCTTCAATGTCTAGAATTGTTTGATATTTATTTAACAGTTAAGTGCTTGGAAGAAATAGATTCTTAAATCTGGCTGATATTTGATGGTTTTTCATGTTGTTGCCAAATGACTTAAATTTCTGAAGATGTCTTGGGCCAGTTTTTCTTTTACACAGGTTTGTGTGTAATCTCTAAAACTATTATGAAATCAAGAAGAAACGGATACCACTGCATTACACTGATTGTATAATTTCATGTTGGCATATGAGACAGATTTTGATGAGTTACAGGAGATAAATTGTAAAACTTTGGTACCGAAAAAGAAGGTGGTTGTAATTAAAAAAACAAAAGAAAATTTTGTCAACCAAACTATTTTCCAGTTATTTATATCCTAGAGGGTACATACATGTCATGAACAACACATAGAAAGAAAGGGTGTAGATTGAAACCTTAAAACTTGAAATTCTTGTGAAAGATGAAAATAGTAACATTTTGGATATATTATGAACCAACACAATAAGCAGTGTCTGATTGTTGTTAATGAAACTAAATGTCATTAGATTTGTTTGTCCAAAGTATCGATTGGCAGATATTAAAACCTGTGATTTCTGTTTTGTAGTTTTAAATGTAAGGAACTAAATGTACTTAATGCACTGGAATGTATAATCATGGCGAGTTTTCATTTTAGACAGAATGTGTGACAAAAGCGGTAAAGCCAGAAGAGGCACCTGCCAAGGAAAAACATGTTAGAAGTATCTTTTCAGAAGTCAACAAAGTTTAGTTTTGTTTTCTCCTAACGATTTCAATAAATGCAAATTCAATATATAGCTCTGCATACACTGCATCAAAGATATTTTTACAGGATACAAGCAGTTATCTTTAGCAAATTTAGGTCAACCGAGGTAAGTTCTTATCTTTGTTAACATGATAATAGTTGTTTGCCTTGTACTAAGTGATTTTCACTAACCAGTGTTTAGTAGCAGTTGTTAGAAATGTCAGGGCGGAGCCTATTTGGGGGAAATGATATTAATTTCCACGTGGCTAGAAAATAAAATTACTTTGGGCCAACCACACCAGTTTTGATAGTTGAGTGTGAGCAAGCAATTTTTATTTGTTACTATTCAGCTGATGTGGGCCTGGAGCGCTAGGGCTTGTGCCCTCAGGATTTCTCCTGACTACCCATTTACCGACCTCAGAAGGATGGACAACTTGTGACAAATGGTTTCAACTGGGTCTCGTACCTGGGTCATCAGGATTCGCAGCGCTGTGCCTTAACCACTTGACCAAACCACCACCACAGGACTGGTTTAGGCACTTGACTATAATGCCAGCATTCCTGCCAAGGCACAACCCTGGCTCACGGAAGACCCTTCGTTCACGCAGCTGAAAACAAGCTCCTAGTTGAAACACACCAGGGAAGTAAATGCAGTGTGGAAAGGAACTGGCCACCCTACCACAAATGCCATGGCTCATTACAATGTGCCCTTAACAGCACATCCCCTAATGTTCAATATCAAAAATGGGACTAACCTTAACATTGCTCTAGCTTAAAAACTCAGTAGCTGCCATTAGACAAAATGTTATACACAATATTGATTTGTTTGTATAATTATTTTGTTGAATTCTTGGTAGCACATTTCTAAGCATTTGCCTTGACACAACACAGGAACTATTATTGGAACATGGCAAGAAAGAGGCTGCTCCACATTTTGGAACATTTTGGGACGTATGCCACTACCATCCCAAAATGTTGTGTGTTGGAAAGCTTTAATGGTGTTACATAAGGTGCTGAGAGAAGGTCATCCAAATGTAGGTCTTCTGTTTTCATTCATCTTTATTACATGTAACATCCTTAACATCTGATGTTTTTTTAATATTTTCTGAAAGGCTCAAGTGGATTGATCAACTAGAAGATTGAAGATTGAAATCTGCACTGTCCAAGCAGCCCTAGAAATTTTGATTAATTGCATGTTGGGTACCTTGACATGTTGATAAAAATTATAATTTAGCATTTGCAAGGAGCCATATAGATTTTGAGATGGTCAACATATAAACCAGTTGTCTTTTGTTGCATTGCTTTTTGCCAAAAGATATGATTTTGTGTGCTGGTTTTGTCCCCCTTAAAAGGTCCCAATATAAACACCAAACTGGGTATAAGATTAAATCAGCAAAGTTTTTGTAAAATGCTAATAAAACTATTGGAAATGGAATTTTCCCAACCTTTTGTTGGCTTCTAAGCTCACACCTTCATTCCAACAAGGAGTTTGCTGAACTAAAGCCTTTTTAACCATTAGGTCTGGTTAACTAAATATTGGTTTTGCAGTATATTCTTTATTTCAATAATAATCATTACATAATTTTGCTCTCCTTTCAGTGTTTGAAGGACTCTTATGTTTTCAGAAGGACACTAAAAGACCTGTATAGTGTATATGTAAGTTTTATTACTAATTTTTGCTAGTTTTAATCATTAAAATCATCCATTGTTTTGAGAAAATCATCTAGAAAAACAAGAAGCCTGTTAGTTTAAATGTCATTCTTGAGCTTTTGCACAGACAAATATTTTCTTGCATACTTTCAATCATACTACATAACATAAATATGTGACAAGGACTTGATAGGCATTATAGTATTTGAAGTCTTGCTGTTGTTAGGAAACATCTTTGTAATTTTATGTTCAACGCTTTTTGCATTTTGTCTTTTTAGAAATTTGCCAGCAATCTTTATGGACAGCTAGTTTCTCATTATCTGAGGGCTTTACAGTGTAAACTTGAATTTCACCACAAAGTGAGTTTTAATACCTTGCTTTATAGTTATAAGAACATATGATTATTAATCTACAAGATTCTATAATTCAAATGTTCACAATATTCAATGCAATAGTAAGCTCATGCCATATTGTAACTGTGAGTAATGATTAACGTTTCCTCATTGACACAGTTGAGTGATGTATCATGTTGTAACTCTGTATATAAATTATAATGAGACTAGGAATTATTTTTTTAGTCAGTGGATGTTTTTGAATGCTTGTTTAAGCCTTATTGTAAGGAAAGCCAAATTGCATGTCCTGAAGTTCTTTGATTGGAAATTTTTTGGATAGTGATTGGATAGTTACTGCCTTTTAGGAAGAATTTACCAACTGATTAGGTTATCACGTGATATTTTAATCAAAATGCTTGGCATGTCACTTCTTTAATTCTATATAGACATTTCTTTTTTCAGTGTTTGCACTAAACAGAGAATTTTTGTTTGTTTTTTGCAACTTTTTGTAGACTTTGCTGCTGTTTCTCTGTGAACTGGTAAAATTCACAATAGGAATTTAACTTCTTTCCTGAATTTTACTTTCCTTGTTTTTAAACTACATCTCAAAAAGAACATCTGTAAATATAAAAATTTGAATCTGATTAAAAAAGGCTTGCTGTTAAGCTGCTTTCAAAATGAAATAGCAAATCAAATATTTTATTGCTCGTTTCATTCTTCAGTACCATAAGATACCAGGATCTTTGGTTTTTAACGAAGAGAATCCTTTCAAAGTGCCATATCGGGATATAAATGATGTGTAAGTAACAATGCATTTAGTTCAGTTTATGAGTAAGAATCTATTTTGTGAACAATCACTCAGTATGCACTGGACATTTACTAATATTTCATCATCCCATGTTGTTTTTTATTTGTTTTGGCTGATTTTCAATTGCTAGCTATGCTTTTTTTTGCTTTTGATTATCCTTTTACTTTTGTGTATAGCTTCCACTTTGCTGTTGAAATTTTTGACTTTCAAGATTTGCTGCTGACATTATACGAGGAGAGTGAGTAGAAATGTTATTTATCATTTGATTTGATTTTAAGATTGACCAATACTTTGGCTTTTGCTTTTTCCTTCAGAATGTTAAATAATCTGTTAGTTTCATTCTAAACTAGAATTTTTTTCTACCATTTTATTTTTTGAGAGCTCTATATGTCTAAACCACTACACAAAGCAAATGCTATCACATTCAGTGCTAGAATCAAGGGGGGCGTAAGGGGCGTACGTCCTCTTGTTTTTGCAGAGCAATGATTGTTTTTACTGAGCTTTGCGCTAAAGGATATAGATTGACAGTGTTGGTGATAGGCCCCTCCCCTGCTACAACGCAATGGAGCAAAAACATAAACTTAGTTTTTTTCTATACTGCACAATCTTCCATGGACTTCAATAGGATAAGATCTTTCGACCTTGAGAAACAGCAGATGCTTTTCACAAACGTATTTGTGATCCTGCGTATCCTTCTCACCATCCCTGCAACAAGCGCAACTTTGGAAAAAGCAAATACTGATCTCCGCTATGTAAATAATTTCTACCGTAGCTCTAGTGGCATATGAGCCAACTTGGTTGACTCTCGTTGTTCGCTAATGCCTTGGGCGTTCGGACGCTAGTCTTCCTAGTGTTTTTCTTACGCTGAAAAAGCGTCGCTCCCCGAACCCCCGCCCCCTGCCAGGTCCCTGCCCTTGACCTGCTGAGGGGCTTGCAGATCCCAGAGCACCTGTTGTTTTATAGTATTCAGCACGCTCTTTATACTTTGCGCAATTTTACAAAGAAGTCATCCATACGCTTCCCTTTCTGCTGGATCCGGCCATGACCTTACTTGTTTTTGCTGAATGGAAGCAGGCTCAACCTTGACAATCTCGTGATGGTTATTTGATATACCTAATTTTAGCTTTGTCCATGGTTTCATAAAGATCTTCGTTCCTTTTAAATGATGATGAAATAAGTGTGCCATGTCGAGCCACACCCAAAGGCAGGGCCGTAGGGGGGGGGATGTCAGACGAACCAATAACACGGAGTAACACCACTATATTAACATAACCAACCACCATTAACAATAGTTTATTAGAGCTCGACAAAGTAGCTATAGCATGAAAAAGTATAATGCTAACCCAGGTACAAAGGATCCCATTTCTTTGGAAAAAAACGATCTCAATTCTAACGCAAAAATCACTTTGCCCCAAATTTTTGGGGATTTTTTGGGGAAACCGACCTCCGCCCCCTTCCCCGGGATTTACGGCCCTGCCCAAAGATGGGGAAGCTCGACCTATATCGATCCGCGCGGTCTGTAGACCTGCTTTCACACAACAATGTCTTCGACCATGTCATCATCTGGTCTGTAAATTATCAAGTTAATTTGGCATTTCATTAAATCATATTGTTGTTACACCATATAAGCTGTCTCTGGAGGATCATTCATTCACAAACCACTGAATGAGTCATAAGTCCCTACAGTCTTTCACCACTGGATGATGACCTGTAAGCCTGCATTGAAAACCTGTTAAACGAATTAAGAATATTAATAGTATGCCACACTTAGCATAGCCTCGCTTCCACGTATCGTTGTAATCAAGCATGCAGCCATTATCACGAATGGAACCAGTGGTAGAAATGGGAAGGTCCGAAGTGAGAGAAGCAAGAACAGTCTTTTTCCTTCCTTAAGAAGGAGTGTCTCACTAGAATGTTTCAGTAAACTGCTTCAGTTGACGTTTAGCCGAAGGAGCTGCGCTATTTGTATTTTGCCAGCTGCCGATCCAAAGTAGAGATTGTTGCCGTCCGGGGCAGCAAGTTATCATGAAGACAGGCCCGTTTGGTGCCTTCTGGAGAAAAGCCAGAAAATTTTGGACATTTAGGAGTATTATATTATTTATTTGCTCCCTATACATTAGTACGTTCTTGGTTGTCTTGCCGTTTAAGTACCGAGAGCTTGGCTACTCGTCCTTTTTTGTGGCGGACAGGTTGAAGGAGAAGATAAACTTACAGAACAGAGAAAGGTTGGAAAATTCACTGAAGTTTTTAGGTGAGCACGCCAAAACTGATTGGCCAAATGCAGGCCAAAAAGGAAAGAAAGGTGGGCTAAAGGTATGCGTATCAATATTGACAAAAAGACGATTGAATTCACCAGAATACCTGATTCAGACATTCGCAAAGCTTGTCAAGGAAACAACAAATATGACGGCACAATTTGATTTTAATGTGGTAAATGCAGAATATCCACCGGAAGAGAATAAAGAAGCAGAAAGACTAAAGCAGTTTGATATAGGGCGACATCACATCGCACACACGGAAGACAAGATGGCCTACTTGCAAGAACTTGATTCTTTTGACAAACACAGAGTTGACCTTGTTGAAGCTCTTAACATATGCAACAACAGAGAATATCAATATGCGTTGCTGCTTGAAGATGATGCTTTTGCTGGAGACAATTTTCATTTTACTTTTGACTATTTATTTCAAAGTTTACATCAAGACACCTCGCTTGGCTATGTAAAGTTATACCATCCTGAAAAGTGGCAAGGATTTGGCTATGACACCAAGCTGGAACTTTGCTGTATACTGGTTGTCACTGTAGCATTGTCCTCATCTATATTGATTCCTATTGCAAAGAAAAGAAATTTTAGCATGAGAGAAATATTTCAAGGGCTGATACTCCTTCTATTGATCAGTACTTACGTTCTCATGCTTGGATATACATTTTCACGGCAACATATTCTTGAAACTTTCAAATTTTCCAAGTTTACACATTTTCTTGCTAATGCTCCTGGATGTTGTATAAGTGCAGTGCTGTATCCCACAAGGGTGCTGGATGAACTGTTAAGCTTTTTAAGAACAGAACTTGTTTGCACTCAGAGTAATCCAATTGATGTTGCACTTGCTAATTATTTTGAAAGCAAAGGAAGAAGACGGCTACTGGTGGTTCCTAACCTGTTTTACCACATTGGCTACTACTCAAGCATTGGTGGTGCAAAAGACCCAAAGGAGTTCTTTTTTCTCTATCCACCCAGGTTCTAGGACATGTTAGCCATTGGTTACAATGAATGAGCAAAATTAATCAATTCATGTTTCATGATGTGCAATGAAATGCAAACCATTTTGAAATGGGTTTTCTAAAGTCAATCAAACTTGCAGATCAGAAGTTATGAAGCAGTTTTTATTTGTACAAAGAGAGTCTGAACTTGTCCTTCTTATAATAAATTATACATTTTGATTGGGTTTTGATGGGTACAAAAATTTTTTATTATCTATTGTTCAAATATGAAATATACATTGAATTCATTGGTTGTAGAAAATATCAAAGTAATGGCACATTTAGTCATTGCCTTTGTCTAACACTTTGACCATGGCGGAAAATTAAATATTTGGGTTGCTTATCATTATGCTGACTTTCAGTCAATTGTTGAATCTTTTTACACCAGAAATTGATACACATTATATTGAAAGATGGATTTTTCAAAAAGCAATCACAAATAGTTGTGTCACTGATTGGTCATTAGACAACCAATCATGTGCTCCTTTCAAAGTCATCTAGTGTTTTTAAACCTGCAACTAGAACTATTCTGTCAGTTTTTGGTCATCTTCTAACATTTGCATATCTGACTAATGTAGGGAAAAGAGTACAGAAATTGTATGCAACAATTATATTTCCACTATTTCTTGCTATTGTGAAGTTTTGTACCATGAAACCATGAAATGTACCATTCAGGCTGTTGTAATTTTCAAAAGGAATGAGAAAAATGAGCTAACCATGAAAATTGATGTTGCCAGTGAGTCAATCTAGAGTACTGTTCTATAAAGCTTATTAATATCTAGTTCATTTCATAATAGTGGTTTCAGATTTGCCTGGCTATTGCATTTGCTTCCTAGAAAAAAGGAAAATTATCACTCCTTGGTTAAAAATTTTCTCCCATAATAATAACCATTTTACTGATTGCAGCATTTCTTGAAACATGTTTAAACTAAGGATCTGGTAAAGTATTACAGAAGATTTTTGAGCAAATTTGCACGAGCTTTTGTACTACCTGTACATCCTTGATAGAAATTCGATTTAACTCTATTTCTTCGATTTAACTCTACACATATAAGTGTGTCATGTCAATTGAGTTTTTTTCTCTGCCTCTTTTCAGTTTTTCTATGTACATATTGAACAATTTTTTTAGAAGAAATGGGAGGTAGAAAAATATTTCGAAGTCTGAAGGCACCAAAAGTTAGGACACTGTCACAAAGTTTGAACTAGCCTACAAAGGACTTTTTTAGACAGAATAAGCCATAGCTTCGGTTAGTACGGAAAAAGAATCTTTCGGATGCAGCTTCGAAAAATCAGAAGCAGAATTTTAATTTCCCAAGTTTTTATTGAATATTTTAATTATTAAGTGTCGATGTTGGAGTTATTTTTCCAGGAGTTAAACATTATTTCATTGAAGTTCGTTTATTCCCAGTTTTTCATTTTTCTTTGGTTGACTGCAACTGTTTTTTTATTTGATAGATTTCGTGGTGTCTCATTTGCGTGTTTCCGTCACGTCTCCTTTTTATTCACTGGTTCTGTTGTGTTTCGTAACGCTTTACTAATGGCTTTGTATTTGACTGTCGGCGCGTATTGTGGTGCACCTACTCTTGTTAACTAGCTTCCGTTTGTACTATGACTGTCGTGTACTGGTCACGTTCAAGTTAGTCTTTCTATTATTGGAAATAACGTCAAAACTAGAGTATCCCTTGTGCGTTACTTAGTATGAACTTAGGCCAATTGACCTACTCCATAGTTCTCCTCCATAATTAGAGTTTCCCTTCATCTTGAAAAGACGTTACAATAGCCCCCCCCCTCCCCCATCATGTCAAAGCATGGCTCCACTACCTGGCTTTTACCGCCATCAGCAGTAATAACAATGTACCGCTATCCTTTGTGTGTCTATTTTATTTTAGTCATGAAGACCCTGGATAAATCGAAGAACAATTCTCAAGTCCATAGTGCGCAGTGCCGGATAGCTCCGATGGTTCCGCTGCTTAAGGTATTGTTTTGTGTTCGAGGCGATTCATGCCTCTTCTTGATGCCTCACTGACACGAAACCAAGTAGCATCGTTGTCTTGCGAAATGGCTCACACATGCCGAGTAGTAGGTAGAGCATTGTCATTGTATTGAGGGGATCTTATAGCAACGCTCGCTTCTGCCTCGTCAGCTAATCTTCTTGCTGTGCTCTTCACCAAGCGTCCACCCTTAGCACCATCCGGTACTAGGTCGTTGTGATAACAGCTGCTAGTAAACATGCCAAGGTACCCTTTGTCATCCTCCACAGTTTTTTTTCTCCTTAGACGGTATCGCTACATGTTTTAGAACGACTTTCGATTTTTATTCCCGTATCCCGTATTCTGTTGCAAACCGGCGTAGCATTGTGTACCACTTACTGCTTGTGACGTCATAGCTGCTGTATCAGCCCCAGTCTTCTGAGGTCCGATCCACCTCAAAAAGTGAACGGCTGTCAAGCGCCCTTCGTCCCAGTGTGTATCAGCCCGAGGGGCAATTCACCCCTGCAAATAGCGTACGAGATTTCCACGGAAACAATAGGATTCCCAGGATTTTTCGACAAAACAATAGGATTCTCACGAAAGTTATACGAGATTTTTTTGGAGTGATTTGCCCCTCGTATCCGCCCATGCTGGATGCGTACGTCATCAAGACTAGCTTTCATTTACCCAAAGGTGCCGTAAATCTATCTGGTATTCTTTATCTTCTCATGTAACTGAGGAGTTGTGGTGACGGCCGAGTTCAGCAAATATTCTACAGAGATCTTTGTTGGTCAATTACTCAAACCTCTGCATGCTGGATAACTGACTTTCAAACTCACTGCCTATGCATTTGCCTGTTAGAAAGTACAAGCATGAACTATTCTTTAGCTGCTCACCACGAAGTGCATTTACTGCTAAATTTAATGATGTTTCAACAAAGTTGTAGATCAAAAATCTCCACAGGTCTATGAAACGTTGAACTTAAACTAAGATTCTAAGAAAACGCATTTCACGGGGCTTTTTGCATAAGTTGTCAGATTTTCAAAAAATGCGTAAAGAAGCACGACTTTCAGTTTTTCATCGATGACCTCCGGTTAAAGCTGCCCGCACCACGATCGGTTTCTCGCCGGTTCGTATCACGTACGTCAGTGGTCCCCAGCCCCCTGGTCCCGCACCTGTACTGGTCCGTAGGTCAATTAGTACTTAGCTGAACACGAATTACCGGTCGGCAGTTGAAAAAGGTTTGGGACCTCAGCTGTGTCCAATCTCTGGTATCAACAAGTCACGTGCTCATAGGCCTATCACGCAAATCTAGGCGTGGGCTGAAGGCACGTGGCAACCAGCAAAGTAACGTTGGTCGTTTTGAAACAGAAGATCTTTGTTTTAACAGCTACACTGTAATTATTGAGATTAAATAAGAATAATCCACAGTGTTGTCCTTCGCAGTTTTACAGTGTTTTCCATCTGTTCCTTTCCAATTATAACTTAAATATTCAAGTATCTCATTTGCTTTATGTAAATACACATATTGTGCATGTTTGCATTTTTCGTCATTCCACATATTCTAGAAGCCTTACGTAAAAAAGTAAACTAAACGTTCCAGATTCATTTCTCAACTCTCCATCAAAAAACCATCTCATCTCAGTGTGTAGTGAGGCAGTGACGTCTTACGGTGGTTTCTCAGCTGCCTCCACCGTCATTTGTGATGTAAAATTCCCAGTAAATGAAGAGAAACCCTCAGTTTCAGCTGTGCCTACTAGGAATACAGAATTTCGAATTAACTTGGTACAAAGATTCTAAATCAGTTTTCATCTAATGAAATGTCACCAGCCAAATGTTTGAAGCACCCTGCACCCTTTCGAGTGAGTTTCGAGTGATTTTGAAATCCAAACTGAGCCAAACCATGCCCGTTCATTCATCCATGGATCGTTTGCAAAGTATTAGAAAGTCTGCTCCTAGATCTGGATTAGTTAATTCACTCAATTAGGGCTAGTTGCTGAGGCCGCCAATTTTTGTTTCTTCTCTTTACCTGTCTTGCACACCCCTTTCTTCAGTTCCAAGCCTCTCTTTCAGTAGCCACATCCCTAGATCTATCATTTCACACTCTTACGATTTCTCGTTGCTCCATTTCCTCTATTGCACTACGTTTACTTTTTCCCTTTGCCAAGATACTTTTGCGATCGCTTTGCTATGGTTTTCATGTTTGGGCCAATCAAAATTATTTTTAATAAAATTGAATATAACAATTATAATGAAATGTACCTCTTTGTTAGCCCCCAATCCTTAGAAGTAAAAAAAAGAAGTAAGTAAGTCAGGGCTCTTTTCCAACCATGTTGAGCATGAAGTCTTGTCTGGCCTGATCCTTAAAAGCTTTCAAATTTCCTTCTGTTACATCACTCCGTTATTTTTTTCCCATTTCCATTTCCAGTTTCCTTCCCAAATATTACGAGTGAAACTGTATGTATTGTGCGTATTATTTTATGAAGTTGTATATACTACCTTAATAGGAATGCAGTGGGGTCTACGATATGATCGTGTCTGTAATGATCAGGCTGCATAAGTGTAAGTATTTGCAACGAGTTTGTTTGATTTAAAAAAACAAGCACTTCGTCGCTTACTGACTATCATCAAGGGCTTTGATGCTGTGGTATAATTACGGCTCCTTCTTATAAACAGTTCCAAGGCCTTGTCCTATGAAAAGAAATTCCCTCGGCCATAGAACTTTGCGATGCTACTTGTAATTCATCGACATCAACATTACCTCCATTTGCATATTCTTTAGTTGGTCAATCGTCAATGCATCTTTGTGCATATTTGTGCATATTTGTATACGTGCTAGTTTGTTATTTGTATGGTAGTTTGTAATTTTTAAGTTGTAAGTTGATTAAGTCTGTGGAAACGTAACGGTTTTCAAAATCGTTTTCTTACCTGGTGGCTGAAATGTTATAGTAGTGTGTGTATTTTTATTAACGAGTAATTATTGCTGCAGTCCTATTCCTTTGTGAGAAAGCAGTTCTTGTAAAGGCACGCCTTATGTAGAAGATGATACATCGTTATTATTCATTGATGTTTAATATCTCAATTTGTGTTAGGTCTTCCGCCCGATACTCTCAGTGGACACCGGACGCGTTTTAACCAACAGTTTTCAAGGTACGTTGTTCATGTTGTTATATGCTAGAACCTCAAGCAGTGGAATTTACTGTTGACCGATTTTGCTCGTTATTTCACTGAAGTTGCAGGAGGGGGGGGGGGGGGGGCTGGTTTGGGGCGGTCGTCAAATCTCACGCTTTAGAGTTTAAGAAATACAAGTGGGATTCTTTTTAGATCTCAATCATTTGTGAACTTCTTCCTGTGAACCACGTAGCAGTGTTTATTTTTATCGCATTTTGGCGATGCCTTGTTATTTTTAAGTATTCGACCTCATTATGTTCAGCAAAATACATCGAGTAATATTGCTGGAGATCTTAGGTGACCCAAGGATACATTTATATTGCTACTGCTAACGGTACAGCTTGGTAATACAAACTTACTCCTTTGTTTGCTACATCCCTTCTTAATCATCTCCCTTACGTTTATCTGGCTAATCAACTCAGGCAATTACTGAACTGACAATGTCCCAAAAATGTTTTATTTGAATAATTGGAACTGGAGTGTAAAAGAGCGTGTCATATATCAATTTGACTGGGCTATGATCATATGAGCATCGACTGTCTCTTGTTTTAGCTCTGGCTCTGAAACCAATCGGCCTGCCGAAAATTCCCTAGATTATCCCTTGGCAAATCTTCATGTCGCTTAATGTTTACACCATTCAAAATTGCTAGTTAATTCCACATGGGCAGAATGAATGATCTGAGTAGAATTAATGGACCATGTTTAATAATTCTGAAAGCCGGTGTTGTGACATCATGCACTCATCATGTAATAGCCACTTGTTACTTTGCGTCCTTAGGCTGAAGCAGTTCATCGTGGATGCGTCTGCCTTTCAGTTTATCACAGCACTGACTTCCATTCCGGAGCTCCCTGATGTGAGTGTGCTTCTGAAATGAATTCATTCTGTTTGTGCATTGATTAGATACACTTGAGGCCCATTAATCAGGTTGCTGGTTGAGGAATCATAACACCATTCATGTCATATTTTGATACTCTTGACAATGAGGGGTTTCATTGTGTTATGAAGTGGATGCATGGTGGAAAAAATGTAAAACCAGATCAACATACGGCTACAAACTGTGATGAAATGTTAAAGAGTAGAATGGAAAATCTTATTCCTGTAATCAGCAGTCTTCAGCAGCTGGTTATTAAGCGTTTGGAAACAACATTCCGCCAAGAAGCTATAACGTATAGGCGTGGTTTACATGTTGATGAATTTGAAGACCTTTTAGCTATACTTTGCAAGATAACTGTCAAAGTTACTCTAAACTGCACGCTCTGACCAGATCAAAATTGTTTTATTTGTATGTTCAGAAGCTGCATAATAGAATACAGCTTTAGTCTTATGATTACTAGTCAGTAGCTTTCTAGACCAAGTAGAATAAGAGCGTTTGATTCACTTCAGTCTCCACCAAATTTCCTTATCCACACGATGGAGCAACCGAGGCAAAGGCCAAAGGTCGAGGACAAACCAAGCACCCCAATCATGCCCCAGAAAGATGACAGGTTTGTAGCATCTGTCACTCAATTTCGTTTGCATTTCCATTTTGGACCACGAGGAAAGAAGCCTTTTTTGATTCGGAACTTCATTTTGCTGAAGCTTACTTTTGTCTCCATTTCTTTGTGAAAAGGAAAAGGGTGAAAGCCCCACTTTTCAATCATAGTTTGTTTTCATAATTTATTTCACTCACAAAGTAACACTCTCTACAATGAAGTTCTTGCTGAATATTTTGATAATGCTAATGCTATCGATCATAGTCTTGCATGGTGATAATGCTATCGACACTGGCCATATTCGTGCGACTTTGGAGATAACCATTGTTGCTAAATTTCAGAAAAATTTCCTTGAAATTCCCATTGCTTAAACTTCATATGAGCTCTCTCGAGAATATATCAGTGTTTTCATCTTGAGAAATCGAGCAACTAATGCGGGAAATAAACGAGTTGAGACAGCACTTAGATTTCTTAGAAAGAGATGTGAGTACATTTCTTCATGCTTAGAGTTTTCTCATTCCCAGATTCTCCTATATTTTGATGACCAAATGTTTTAAATTCTTTGACATGAGGAAATTTGACGGATTAGCTTTTATTAATTAAATAACCTCTCCTTCTAGACCCTTGCTACACAATCAGCTCTGAAAAAGCAAATTATGCAAGTATGTTAAGAATTTTTATTTATTGTATGCCTTTTCGGTAACCTCAAGCCAGGGTGTTGTATGTTGAAGCCAAAACATTCTTAGTAGTGAAATTCTATGAATATTTCCAATTAATCTGTTTTTAATTATATAAGCTGCTTTTTCACTGAGAAACAGCCAATAAAATATAAAAATATTTGCCAATGAACCTCAATTTTGCTTGCTCTATCTGTAAAGATTAAATCAAACCTGGAGTATGGGGTATTTATCAGAGCATTTATCAATCAGCAAAAACAATGCAATAGTTTTCTTTAAGACAAGACGAGTTTTAACAATCAAAATGAATTAAAAGCTTCAGCACCGAAAACAAAGAGTTTTAACAGCAACTGACCCGGTTGAGAAACTGAGAGACAAAAATGCACCTCTCTTTCCAAAGTAAAGTACTTCTAGCGAAAGTTAGGTGTCTTTGTAGAAAGCACTGCAAGATAAATCTATTGATGTTTGTTTCTTTGGAATCCTTCCCTCAAAATTTTTAATTACTGACCCAGAGTTTTGAAATTATTTGATTAAAAAGCCAATTAAGTTTGAGCAAGTACTGGCTCGTTTGAAGAGATTAGCAAACCGATATACGAAAGGCAAGGAAATAAACGTGGAAATTGAGTATTATATAAAAAATAATCATTTGGGCATTCTATTGACCACATCCGCCTACCTAGAAAGCTATCAGTTTCGTCGCAAACTATCACCCTAATATTAACCGCAAGTATTATGAATATTTCACTCAATTTCCTTCATTCAGCAACACTCTCGTCAACTTCAGCAGTTTTTCGATTGCGTATTGGTTGCATTTTCACTGTGGTCATCTTTAGTTAATGGTTATTGTAACTCGATTTTTTCTTCAGCTGAAAGAGGAACTGAGCCAGTACCAACGAATTGCCGAACAAGCCTGTGACGTATGCAAGCCTCCATTCCATTTCGATTCATTGAGAGGCATCACTCCAGAAACTCTTTAGTTTTGTAAAGCAGATTGAATACCATTCGTTGTCAGCTGATACATCCCTTGGCTTTATTTCCAGGACTAAGTCATTATCACCATTCTTATGTGTATTTTCTAAGCTATGCGAGTGACCAGGAAGGTGTGATGTTGAAACATATTATTAGGGTAATGTACCATCTTTTACATGGCGAAAGAAAGACTATATTAGGCCTAAACTTTGTGCGTACACTGGCAAGCATTTTGAAAGCTAATGGCATCGAACTATTTCGTATGTGAATAAGTGCTTTGCAGTACAAAACTTCACAATAGCTAGAAATAGCGGAACCAGTTTTGCATTGTTGAAGTACTTTTTAAGTATGTTATACTAAAATATCCTTAAAAGTACTTTGTAGTAAGTCTGCATAAACTGGTTCCGCTATTTCTAGCTATTGCGAGCCATGTCTCAGGAAACAAGGTCACTGCCCATTTAGGTTTAATAGAGTGGTTAAACATAACTTCAGATTTGTCTGCCATTATCTAAGCATCCAGTCCAAGTTTTTGTTTAAGTTTTTACCTCGATGACAATTTACTCGCTTTCAATACTCTTCCGTTGCCATTTATACTATGAAATCATTTTTATTCCAGGAGAACGTTTTCTTGAAAAGTCAGTTGGAGGGCCTAACACAAGAAGCGAAATTTGCCAAAGGAGACGATTCTGAAAAAGGTTTGAATTTTTCATTTTGAAGTACAATGTTAATGTTATGTTAGTATCGTTAGGATTCAAGTTTATAAATCTTTTCCGTAATTTCTTGTTGCTGGATTTTTCTCAACCAATTTTCATTTGTATGCCATTGGGACTATTTTATAAAAAGTTACTTTTTTAAAAATGCGTGTTTGTATAGAATGCCTTAATGGCTATTGGAAGGTATTATTCTGTATATCATTTTCGCATTATTCAAAGATTTTGCGTTTGTACTGTTGGTGCCTGTATTATATATTGTTCGTTTATGTCAATTTTTTAGCATCAATCCCAATTTCTTTCTCTGATATTTTAATTTCTAACTAACTAACTAACTAACTAACTAACTAACTAACTGAGTATTTCAGTTTTTCCCCATTAATTGAATTTTCTTACAGAAAAAGTCAATGAAATGTTCAACAAACTGAAGCAAAAGTACACAGTTCTGCGGGATGAGCACGTAAAAATGATCCGACAGGCGAGTTTAACTTGTCCCTTCAATTTCCTAAATACGGATATTTGACTTTTACAGAATCGCCAACAGGCTTCTGAAATGTCGAAACGGTATATATTCTTCATATAAACCAATAAGATAAATAAAGAAGTTAAATGCTGTTATGACAAAGCTAGAAGCTCTATGTAATTTAGCAAATCACATTTTTCAATTAATAGCTTTTATCAAGTTTCTTTCAAAATCTTCTTATTTGCTCTCATTCATAAAAAATGAATAGATGCTCAGTCTAACCACTTTGTCTAAGTAGCAATTTACTGTATTGGTCAAAGACAATTATTTGTTACTGTTTCTCTGTCTTATGGTTAATAGTATTCGTCTTTTCCATTGCACTTCACTTTGTGCAGAAGCACAATCTAGACTCGTTCAATTATACTTTTTTGTTGCTTGTAAAGAGTGTAATTACACGGCAATAGTTGAATACAAAGTTTTTTCTCTCAAGAAATGAGCAGTTTCATATCACTTTCGTGTATTATTTTCTGCAGAATGCTGAAATCAAGCGAAAGGCGGAGCTAGCGGAGCAGAAACAAGAGGTGCTTGGAATTTTTAAAGCTCGATCTTAGTTGCACTAGAAAATCATAACTATAATGCTGTTAGTCGTAGCTGTCATCATTGACTTTCTTAAGAATTTAGCTATCTTAGGTTAGGTAATTTTCTATTTTCATTGAATTAATGGTTACGTGAGTCAGATGTTTCGCCTCTGATTCACGTAATCCATCTCCATTACGGTTGTTTTCTACTTGAGATCCTTTTGTTAAAGTTTAGAAAGGATTTCGCTGGAATGACGTTATTTTCTTTATGTTTTAGGAGCTTCAAAAGACCTTTCAAGAACGAGAAGTGGCACTGAAAGAGAAGGTAAAGCATTTTTTTATTTTCGATCTGCATTTTTAGTTTAACAAATCACACATCTGTTTTTAAAAAGCACAAATGAAGTTGGTTAGTAATAAGGTAATTTACTGAGGTCGATAAATACCCAACCTTTCATGTGCCATCTATCTTTTGATGCTTCTTATTTCTAAATGCAAAGTTTTAGGTCAGGTGTATTCGTTCGCAAGTTCTTTGATTCTCGCAATCACGATGTCACAATCGTAATGCAAATCATAACCACTGAATTTTGCTTTAAATTATTTTGACGGTGTTGCGATTTTTTTTCATAGGAAAATGACATTAAGATGATGCAGGACAATCTTCGACAACTGGAGCAAATAAATCAGGTGAGAAATTTTTGAAAAAATGTGATTTTTTTATATTGCGACAATGTCTAGTGTATCAATTAATTTCATAGTTTTTTTTTTCAAAGGATAATTATGGCCAAAGTAATATATCAAAACTTTTGCTGATTACCTTTTTTTCTAAAATATTTTATATTTCTTGTCGTTTAAGTCGTTAAGTAAACTAATTTTACTCATAATTGTTTAGCAAACTATGTCAGAGTTAGTGATGGCATCTCATTCGTATTTATTACTGATTACTTTGAATAGGTCTTTCCTTTCATCTGACGTTTTATTTTTCCCTCACATCACAAAGCCTACTTTATGCTCTTGCCATACTTTGTGGCAGCAATTTAATTGTATTGAAGTTCTTTGCGGGACAATGCGAAGTCTGAAAACATTGTTTAAGTGTCATAAAAGATCCCAGGTAGTCAACACCTTATGAAGTTGCTGACTTCTTGCAGTGTTTTTTGAGATCATGTTTCGCAGGACTGATCCCTTTTGATGTCCTCTTTTAATATCTTCATCTTAAATCTAATGGAGAAGCGTTGGTCCTTTGACGCATATGAACTCCTATTCATGGCTTTGGGTTTTTACCTCATTAAAAATTGTGTGGTTATTTGCTTTTATCTTATTTGCTTCCACTTCTATTTCCAGTACCTCTCCCGAGCCATGATGTGCCCTCACTCAAACTTATGTTAAACATCTTTTCTACGCAAATACTATGCTGCCATAAACAGCTTTCTCCAGCGTTAAATCTTGAATCTGAGTTCAAACGATTGAAATGAGTTAAAGTAATAAGTCGTCTTTATTTAACCTAAACTAAGAGTAAGGAATTTCCAACGAGCAAGACATTGTTTTGTTTTGCAGAACACACACGAATCGCTTGAGCAAGTGGAACAGGAGAAAAATGAGGCTGTATGTTGCCATTATTTGATATTTTTTGTCACTTGTTTAGGACCTTTTTATTTATGAATATTTAATTATTTTTGATCCCAGTGAGAAATCTTATCAGACTTTTAACCTGCATTCAAGATAGCCTAATCTAACAGTAGCATAAACCACGCCACCCGGTGTGAAGATGTGATTGCTTTGTAGTTGCGTGGTAAAGTGCTCTAAGTGATTGTTTACCATGACAGCTTTATCTGTTGTCTTTCACATCATGTAGATGAATGAGATGATATGCCGCTTGAACTCCATGAACGAGCAATTGGGTAATGCGGAGGAGGCCAAATCGGTTAGCACCTTGTTTTCTTATTTTGCACGTATGTTCGTTGACTCATTCTAGCCTAAGACTACATTTTTATTAAGGTTATTTACATTTATGCCAAAGGGTCTTAGAAATTATATAATTCAAAAAATGTGTCGTACTTTTTTCGAGTTGTTTTTTAGGCCAAATGCGTCTCTTCTTTTTCTCAGACCCAAATTAATCATTCACTGCAAATTTCGTCATTTATCTTTGTTTTAAACTTGAATTTGAGACGTCCTCCAAGCTTTTGTATTAGAAAGTATACAACTGTTTTCTCTCTGATCTTTTCAAATCACTGCTTATTTCTATCGCTATAAAATTTTTGTTTCTTTTTTCAAGGTTTTAGAAAAGGAATTAGAAAAAGTGAAAAATGGGTTTGACAGTCAGGTAAGATCACCATATGGAATGTCCATATTCAATTTATTTTAATCGTATGTCCATATTCACTGTATCCAATTTGCAATTACCCGTGAAGGCTGTATTGTTTCAACAGGTATGCTTCCAATGATAAGTGACTTTGGGCGATGTTTAGTATTAGGTCAAGCACTGATTTGAAGTTGTAATTTAAATTGGAAATGCTACTTATGCATTCTGTGGTTCATCAAAACCTTCGTGAGATGAAGCACAATAAAATAAAGTTCCAAATGTTCAGGTGTACCCTTTTGTATCAAAAGGCTGCAACTCTTATCCCCGCGGTCTTTTTCGAACTTAAATGTTACAAGCTTTTAATGACGGTTTGGATTCCAACAATTCTAACTGCAAGTAAAGCGCGAGTTAACCGTGAGTTAACCCTACTTAGTGATTTCGATGTTTTTTAGCTGAAGGTAATGAAAGTTCAGCTTGAGCATATGACGTCATCAAAAGTAACCCACGAAGATGCCAGAAAGGTAATTTGAGTTCATCAGTTATTATACTCCACAAGGTCTATGAACACAACTTCATCATTATTTATCCATGTTGCTGCAGTTTTAGTGATGTCATATGTTTTGACCTGTGTTTGCTAAACAGCCTTTTTATAAAGAGGTTTGCCCCTTCATTGAATAAATCGAGTATAAACTTGGTTTATCAGTGGATTTATCACTGATTGTGTATTTGTAAATTTATACATAGAGTATAAATGAATATACGTTTTCAGTCTGCAGAAGATGCTGTTAGCCGGATGAAGAATGACAGTGACGTCATGGTTTGTCAATATCAAATGCCTTTACTTCCATTTATCTTAAGCAAATATGTGTTCTAGTCTTTGGAGACTTGGGGTACTCTGTAGCTTGTTTTAGTTAATGGTTGAGTTTGGAAAAGGCAGATCACTTGAGTTGAGCTTATTTCACCAACGCACCAGACCATCGAGTAAGAAGACCTTAGCAAAATTTGTATGTTGTATTCTGATTTTTGAAAAAAATAAATACGTTTTTATTCTGTGATTTTTAAAGTCACTGTTGATAAACGGAGTTTTCTTTGCAGAAAAACCAGCTAGATGAGGAAATAAGGGAGCTTAGAGACCAAGCTGAGAGAGATAAGAGCACACAAGACGTATGAGTTTTGCTGTTGTTTTAAATTGATTACAACTTTATTTACTATAAATTTAACATTTGTTGGTATTTATTTGTTTTTTATATTCGTTAGCAACCAATGCCTTGATATATTAGTGACCATGAGTAGCACATTTTCCTGGTAATCAGGTTTTAATTCTTATTTGTCCTGGCATCTTAATTTTTAGGCTGCAGAGAAGGAGATCCAAAATTTGAAAACTCAGTTAGAATCACAGGTAATTGCTACAGGGTAGCTTATTTTGTGAAAAGCCGTTCTTAATTCACATTTACCATTTAAACATTCAGTTGTGTAGGCTTTTTCCATCTTTTACTTGGCAACTTCCTTGAAGGTCGCCTTGCTGTCGAAAGAAATGGAAAGAATGCAAAAGGAAAAGCTTGTTGAGGAGCAGGCTAGAATGGTAATGCTCTTTCTTCATAATTGATACATTTACAGTAGCAACATGAACTATTACGATACACCGCGTCCGCGGAATAGGACGAAAGGCTTTAGTACTGTTGAAAATTTTCGAGTTCGAATTTGGACTCGAATCATGAGACTCCAATTCGAATCAAGGATTAGAGTCAATCAAGATTTGAATCAAGATCCCATTCCAAGTTCGAACCTCATTCAAATCTTGCCGAAGAACAGTCCTCCCCTGTATTCAATGTGGCATCCCTGACAAAATTAGTAGACAATCAGGAAAGTTTAGAAAATTTACTCGAAGCAAAAGTGTTGTTTTAAAATTGATTTTAGCGAAAACCTTGAAGTTGTAGACATTCAGTACCACCTATCTGATCCTCTTTGATACAGGCAATAAGAATAAAATTGGTGTGTCACAATGTCATAAAGACGAAAACCAAGCTTATTGATAGCAATTTACAATCCTTATATCTACCAACACTGCTGTAGTGACTGTTAAAATTAAATTAAATCCAAACAGCTTTTAGGAAAAGAAACTGCTAGTATTCACAGAGCCACATTAATAATTTTGGATAGTCGACAGTGGTGTCTATGTCTCATTAGAAACTGAGTTACATCTTAATTTTATTTATTCAAACTTTTCCCAGCAATCCCAAGCTGCATTAGACAACTTGCAATCGTCATCTGGAGGCGAGGTATTTCTTTTTTGGTTTTCTTGACAACTTTGGAATATTTTCTTAACCCATCTCAGATGTGATTGAAGGTTGCATTTTCAGAAAGAAAATTTATCCGCAAAGCAAAGCATCTAATGATAATCTTTTTCACACTAGATCTCCAACCTAATGAAGTCGCTCGAGGAATCAACTAAAGAGAAAGTCGAACTTCTTAGCCGAAAGGAGGTTTGTTGAAAATTATTAAATCAACGCTTTATCTATGTAAATCTAAAAAATGAATTTTTCATTACAGCGTTTTTCTAAACTACCTGCATTGCCATACGGAAAAGGAGCCATTAGAACAAGGGTTCTTTTTTGACTAAATTTTTTCTTTAGTTATGAGTATTGAGTATTTCGTAGGAAGTTTCGAAACAAGCTCTACCGATTTCAAGTCAGACAAGAATATATTGCTCTATTTTGACTATAGTTCTGTATATTGGTTAAGAAGAAAGGTTTGTACCATCAAAATGTCTTTTCATGGATGGTTACCATTATCTAATGTACGTACCTTTTCTAAACATTTAGGCGCTTACAAAAGAGTTACAACAACTGAATTCAAAATACACTGCTGAGGTTTGTTACCAACTCTGTTAAATATTTAAATCTATTAGTTCACTTTGCTTTTTCATTTCATTCAATAACTATTTTTTCCACTGTTTAGTTTCTAGATTGATAATCTTTTTACGGTCACATTTTTTATGTTGACCCTATGAAGCATCATCATACAGGAAAATTTTAATTGGTTTCGATCTAGATTCATATGAATAGTACAACTCAGTGTTTTGCAAATACAGAAAAATGCAGTTGCAAATGCTTTTGTACCGAAACAGGAAAGGAAGAATGACCAAAAGTCTTTATAGATTTTCTGACTGTCTGTAGAAATACTATTTCACTTATTCTTTTTTGTCTTGTCCCTTTCCAAAATTGCTTGTTTCTCTAAACTTTCGAAGATAGAACCATTTCAGACTATGTAACCTCAGATAATGTTTGTGACAGCTTATACAATTTCTCGTTGTATGACGGTCATTGTCTAATGACGTTTGTATCAACCCTCTGAAAGCTTCTATAGTTAAGTAACTTGAGATCATCGCATTCCAATGAACTTAGACGTGCTCGTAGGCCTGCCTGCTTATTATTTCTGCTTATATTGTTTTAGGGATGGGTTACCCACATGTTTATAGCCATACGCTCAACGTCAATATGCCCAGAATAGTAATTAAATCAGTGTGTAAACATTGTTGACTTCTATTTGCACTTGGACATTAGGGCCAACGAAGGGTTTCAAGTAGAAAATTCGCTTTTTCTGATGTCCCTTTATGTGACGATGATATAATTGCATCCACGAAGAGCCGTCGCATCGACTTTTTAATGTGTATTAACATGTAACAATGTACCTCAGGTTCAAGAGCTGTCGTCCCAACTAAACACGGCGAATTTGGAGCGGGGCAACGAGGAAAAAGTGAGACGGGTGCGTAATTATCTGTGTTTTGTTATCCCCTTCGTGAATGTCAGGTTCCCCTAAGGGAAGCTGTGAAGGAAAAGCTTTTTTCATTCAAATAGTGTCGTAAGCTCATGTTAAGATATGTGCTAAGACGAAGCTGGCAAGATATTACGTCATGTTAGTAATGCGTCATGTTCAAATAGTATAAATCGTATATGCTTTCTAAATGTCTTTGATGATGACCTTGCTGTAGTTTGCAATTAGATTGTGGACAAGTTCAATAAAATTTAGCACAGTTGCTTGTATGAATTAGGGGTGAATGACGCTCTTTCAATTGATCTGGTTTAAATAAAGGCTGTCCGGCTTGGAATAACTTAGTTTGATTTATTCTTATTTTGCTCCCAAATCGAGAAAAGGAAAAATTTCTGCATCCTAAAAATGATCCTTAAACTCTCTCTTCTGATATCTTACGATAGAAAGATACCGTCAATAATAAACAACAAGAATCCAGTTGGATTTCAGTTTCCAAAAATAAAATGTGGATGCTGTTTTTAAGACAGTTACTCAAATTTCTGTATTAAAATCGTTTTGCAATTATATTCATTTCTCATCGGAGGGCAATTGACATTGAGTTAGTAGGAAGGTATGGTTTGAAAACGACCCTGTTCTACAAGTAGGGCATATGGTTGGTCTAAAATTATGCTAGATGCTTTTGCTGAAGCCTTCGAGCACTCTCCTTTGGTCCTGGCAATTCTAATGGTGAGTTCCTGTCGACCGATCATTCTTACCCCAAGAAGATTCCCAAGAGTGCTGGCTAAATGTTTCGAACTTTCTTCACCCTGTGTTGATCTTAAATTTTGAATATATAATGTCAAATTTTTTTCTCAAGTATGGTCAAATGAAATGACTCTTCAAATAATTTTTAATATTTAGGATCTGCCCTGTTTCTTAACGTGCCTTTTTGTAATTATAGGAAATTGAGAACCAACTAGAGCAAGAAAAGAAAGACAAAGATATGAAAGTAAGTGAGCATGGCCTGTTTTTCAATTTGACAGGTATTCAATTTGATTTCAATCGATAGATTCTCTTAATTATTACGATCAACACCGCCCACATCATTTTATTATCTACAGCCTCCTTTACGCATTCATGCATCGCAGTCATAGGTGGTTCTCCCTCTGCGATGCACCACACACTGTTGTATTCACAAACCAACCAACATCATCAATGCTTCAAATATTTTTAGCTGTTACAAGCTTTTTTCGATTTGATTTCGCCGATAGGAGCTTGAATACAATGGTGAAACATCACTCTGTAGTCGTGATATATCACCTTTGTTTAAACTTTCGTCACAGTTTTTCTGGAATTGCTTGAGTCTTGAATTTACAAGTTGTGTGCAATTGGTACCTCGAAATTTGACTTAAGATGGCATCAAAGAGTGTTGAGAGCACTCGACCTTCTTGTCGATGAACAGTGTTTCTTCTTTGGATTTATAAAGTAATTCCTCCACAATATTTTATTTGTTCATGCTATATGTTTTCATATGTTTGCATTTCCAGCTTTTAGAACAACAGGCATTGAAACGAAACGACGAAGTTGCCAACAGATACGCCTTGCTAGGTAATTCTTTATTCCTTTTGATATCGTTTCAAAGAACTGCTAATAACTTCTCAGCACTTTGGAGGTTTAGCTATCAGCCTTGCGCAGTAATGTTTCTGGAAAAACTTGATTGTCTTAGAGGATATAGTCTTTTGCAATCATCATTACTGATGCGATTTATTGAGACCTAGAACAAATAATCACGTGGACCATAAAGCATTGCATTGGTTGCTACAGTGATTCAAAGTGATTGGCTGATAAACAAAATGTGATTAATCGATTTTATGTTGCCTTGCAGCCGCCACTGTTGAGCAGTGCAAGACGATTATCAAAGAAACAGTTGCGCAGTTTGATAACCCGCTCCACCTTTCAGGCACAACGTGCACTGCAGGTAAAACAAATCTTTCATCAGAACTTTCTTTACAAGAGACAGCAATATTAACGACGTACTTGAAAGCAATAGAGCTCAGTCAGATATTTACGATTTTGCGCGGAGATCTTTTTGGAAAACGTACTTATTTATGGAATCTCCTTGATGCTTTTAACTGATAAATTTTTTGTAATCCTACGAAATATTTGCTAGTGACCATTTCATTTCTAGGTATAATGTGAGCAATTTCTCGCTTTTAAGTTTCTGTTCTTTGTAGAAAGTTCTTTATCTTTTTAAATATATCTTTTTAAATAGAGTGTTTCCAAGGAGGCGTAGTAATTATTTGTCCACATTTGGTCAAATAGATTTTCCTCTGTTAGTCATGGCGCAGGGCAGTGTCGTATTCTTTTCTTTTCATGACAAATTTTATGTATTTTATATGCTGTAATGGAATATCATTACACATTTACGCATTTTCGCAGAGTACTTGAAGACAAGGTTAGAAATATTGCCAGAATCTGTGGATGCCTCGACGTCGAGCTACCAAGACTTCAGGCATCAAGAACAAGGTGACTCTTCAAAATCTCCACACCCCCACATTTTATATGGTATTGATGGGCAGGGGCTAGGGGCTGTCTAGGGAGCAATATTTTCCTTCAGGCTGCAGTCTCTTGGGGGCTATCTAGTTCCGGATAGAGCCGGTTTGATCAGCCTTCGATTTTATATAGACCACTATAGGCCTATATAGCCACAAACATTTAATCGGCCAGTGGAAGCTCACTCTTTAGCCGGGGGAAATGGTTTGCTTAAAAGCAGTTTTTTATTCGGATACTGATCGGTGCTTTATTGTATATAATCAAGGACCAGCTGAGTTTCTATCTCATTGTAATTTTTGTCAGTGTCATAAACTACCCTTTGTCTTGTACTCTTGTTGGTAAAAGCCATCTGTGTTTTCCCCCTTTATGATCACAAACCCAGTGAAGTGTCGGTAAGCAGATCTTGTTAACGTCGACTTTTTCTGTTTTTAAGACGTTTCATCTGTGCTGTCCAGTCTGACGTTCCTCGCGCACTCATTGAGTGACGGATTGCTACATGGCAAAGCTACGTCGCACATGGCTTCACATGAAGATTCCGAAGGTATTTGAGATTGGCATGATCTTATCTTATTTCGTAATCTAGATATTCTAACCCAAATCCAATTCTGAACTGAATTCTGTAGGGGCGAAAACTACAATCGGTAATTGAATTTTAATCACCAAACCTTAGTTCTCTTCTATCTATTGCTGATTGAGTTCTCTTTCCTCCAAGACATGACCGGGAAGTGCAAAAGAGCTGCGGATGCTGCGTTAGAGTTTCTTGCAACAATAAAGGAGAGAGATAGTGGTACGTCAGTTTTTGCCTCATTTTTCTGGTTAGGCATGAGCACCTTCAAAGCTGCTTCAAAATCCTTACGTTGAAGAACTCTGAAATCATCGCCAAATTAATCAACAGATCAAGGCCCTTTTCTTCTTATAGAACACCGCTAAAAGCAAGCCACCTCGTTTAACCAAAAGACATCAATTGGTTTGCACGTTCTAGTTTGTTTGTTGTCTTGTGCAGTGACAATAAGTTTGTTAAATTCAAAGACCGTGTAGAATTACAGGAACAAGTATAATTCATCGATAGATAATTCCTCCGATGACATAGCTTTGCTCTTCCTTGTAGCTGTTAGGCCAAATCCCCGCAATACATCAGATATAATCTACACACGTATGTGCTGTACTTACGTGATTTGTTAGCTTCAGTAGTCAGTAGTCGTTGGAACCCTGCACAGGAACGCTGCACAGGTGCTCTCCCGCGTGGTCCTTATTTCATACCGATGTGCCACTGCCGTGCAATGTTTCTGTTGATTTGTTTATTTTCTGTTTTAGAGACCACCAAGGTTTCCTCCGATTCATCAGCGTTGAAAAGTCGTATCGATGACCTTATCAATGCGGCCAAGGTAAGCAGGATTCGTTTCATAGTTTTTTCAATATCTCAATAATTGTTTTACATTCATACAAATCAAAAGCGATACAGTTGATTGATTTTCCATACTGCATAAAAGTCCTCATTCTTGACTGGAACCTTCATATATAACTTGAGAAGCAAGTCACGTATGTCAAGTCAAGTCTCACCAAAGAAAGGCAGTTTTTAGTGGCTAGCTGTATCTTTATGGAATTGTGTAACTTTTGATTAATAATCTATATCCTATAATAATTTCTTCTCCTTCTGGATAATTCAAATATGTGTTTCAAAGGAGACAACTTTTCTCCGTGAGTCTTAATAACAACTTAATAATTGCAGACACAATCTGATCATCTTTCTTCTTCTTAGCTTCTAATACCGAAGGAGAGGGACAACATGGAAGGTGTGGGTGACCTTGTTGATGCGCAGATAAACGAAACCGCACAACTTGTAGCCGATGCCGCTGCTCGCATTGAGGTGCGTTGCTGCAGAGAAACTTTCCCAAACATGTCAATCGATAATGAATGTTGTCATTACTGTCAAAACAGTTGCCTCTCAGTTATGAGATGCTGGCTCAAGGTGTCGGGTTAAGCAATTGTAGGCCACCTCGATGTTGCTTGCGATGGTTTTTTGTATCCTGATTGCTAGCTTGAGCCCCATGCAAAGAAATTAACCATTAGTCATGTATTCATGCCTAAACTTGCATTCAAACGTAACCGTTATATCTCGTACAGCAGTACGTTGATGTGCTTTCAAAGGCAGCTGACCTTTGAGTCTTTTTTAATTTACTCAGTCTTTTGTTGTTCATCTACATCTAACAGCTCAATGTTTTTCCAGGAAATGTTGAGAAATTCGCGTCAAAAATACTCTGGTGTTCAACTTGAAGTTAATCAGAGGTAACTTAAAATAATCAACATCAATTTTTGGTTTCTTTATCATAGCTTTATCAATCAATCTCTCGTTAGTTTCAATCTGGATATTAATGTCTTCCTGTTCAAGCTGAGTATTCACACTTTGGAATGTACAAGTGACACGCGACAAGAACTAATTACCGAAATGTGATCGAGTCTGTTTAACCGCCTCTTTCTCGTGCTCAATGCGATGCTGAAATACCAATTACAGATAAAACACTATTTTTGAAGGCTCAATCGAATCAATCTTTCTTGATATTGCTTTAAATGGCTATACACATAAAACTGATTAACACGATGTAACTTTTAGAGTGTTTTGTTTGGAACGCAATTTATTGTGATTTGTGAATGTAATTTGCCCTTGACAAGATCATGACTGTGACCCATTAGGGCGCATCATATTGATAATAATTTTGAACCTTTTTCTTTCATAAAAGCGAAGGAATATGTTTTTCATTGAGAGCATCGATACACGAACTACTTGTTTGTTTTTTACTGCTTTTCAACGAGCTAGGTGAAGACTTTTTCAATATAAAGTTTTTTCATGTTGATAGTAACCGGATTTACTTTTTCTAGGATTTTGGATTCATGCAACGATTTAATGAAGGTAACTTGATATTAATATTTCTTTTGTTGGAATACCAAGTGTTGTCTAAAGGGAAACATTTGAGCCCAGAAGAAACATTTGAGCTCTGAAGATTATGATGTTACACGAAACACACTTCAAGTATCTTGACTTAGTTTGAAGAATAATTACAATAAGCATTCGTCACACATGCAGACTTCAGATGACACAATTTGTATTTCAATCCTGTTCGCAAACTAAGCTGATGAATTCATTAAAAACTTCTAAGAGTCTTTTCTATATTTCCTAGAAATGTTTAGTAAGTCGCAGATTAAAATCTCATCTTTCTGTATCAGGCAATAAGAGAGCTGATTGTGAAATCAAAGGATCTACAAGAAGAAATTGTCATAGAAGGAAAGGTGAGTGCGCTAATTTCAGATATTTTTTTCGCTTTTCATAAATAGAACAATTGTTTATACTTAATGTCAACTTCAGTCTGCACCACGAAGTGTAGATAGGTAATGTTTTGTAAACTGTTCTAGTCACTATGACTTTTCAATGACATTGTTAACAATGCTTAAAATCTTTGTCACTTTTGCACCTCTTTTAGTGCAGCTTTCATTCAGCTGTTTATGACAAAATATTTATGACAATACACGATGCATTTTGTGTCTCTTTTCTCGGTATAAAATGTGTCACTCCAAAATTCGTTCCCACAACCTTCAATTGAACTGCTATTGGTTTGTCCTCAGGGCACAGCATCTGCCAAAGAATTTTACAAAAGGCATCACAAATGGACCGAAGGACTTCTATCAGCTGCAAAGTCCGTCGGTTGGGGAGCTTCCATTTTAGTGTAAGTGTTCGATTTTACTGTTCGAAAGCATTTTTCATGGTTACGATGGAAGCTTTGATTGAATGCTGATCCTATATCTCCATATGAGTGGATGAGTTTGTTGTGGTAGAAGGGAACAAATAGAGCTTAATAATGAATTAAAGTCTAATAAGTTTTGAACTTTGTAATGTTAGAAGCAATTTGAAACATGTAATATTGAAGTCTCTTTAACGTGAATGCATTTTAGGACTTTTTTGCAGATTTAACTTAATATTTTAAAATCTGCCAAGCGAATTTCATATGAAAATTTTGTTGTTAAGTCTCAAACAAGCATTTAAAGCAGTCTTGTAAAAAGATTCGTTGTTTAAATGATTGGTCGTCTAATATAACCAGGATCTATTTGATGATATGATCCTGAGTAAGCCATGCGAAAGTATTGTTAGCTAGTTTCAAAATATACATTGATTTGTACAGCAAATATTAATCCTGATGTCTTTGCTTCTTAACAGAGATGCTGCCGATAAAGTTGTTGAGCGAAAGGGCAAATTCGAGGAATTAGTAGTCGCGTCGAACGAAATCGCTGCAAGCACTGCCCAACTGGTAGGCCCTTGGTCCATTTCCCCTTGAGATTATCACCTTTGTCTGAAGCGAGAGAAAGAGATTGGGCTCTAATAGTTGTTTATTATATTCAAGTTTAGACTGCGATTTCAATGAGGGCGTGTGTCACAGCATGCTTCTTTGTTGTAAGGTCAGCTGATGTCTAGACGCATGTACACGAGCCCTTTACCTGCCCAACGTATGTTTTTAATCCTTGGTTTTAAGCCTGAAAGCCAAACCGTGACTTCCACGGGACAAACATGGCCTTCATGACGTCATCTTATGACAGTTTATGCGCGTGCACTGAATCGAGTAGCAATCGTCAGTAGGCGACTCCCGTGCCGGATATTTGTCAAAATGCTCCCAGGTGGTCTCTTTGCGATACACATGAAGTTTGGATCATTTCGAACACATTTTGGATTTGCAATTTGAAGTTTGAGTGATCGCCACCTCAATCATAGCCACAGAATAGAGTCATAGCTAGCGGTAGACTTCTAATGGCCCCTTCGACCTGCTATTGGACGCCATTATGTAGGCAGGCCTGCGTTTGTTTAGTTGAAATAGGACGTTACGGCTTTAAGTTCCTACTCCATGTTTCAAGTCTAATGCCATCATCTGGTGTCGGGCAGCTAAAAGGCTCGCCGGTATCCGCGACATGTTAAAGAAAAACAGGAAATGTAATACAAGACTAACAAAAATAGAACGCCTACCAAAAGGATGATGTATGGCGAGGCGATTTGAGAGAGACGCCTCTGCGTCAAACAAACATTGTCACTGCCATAGATTAATAGTATTCGATCCGCTTGTCTTTAACTCGCTATTAAACCTTATTTTACGTAAGACGGAAGTACTTTTAGCGATACGTACACTTCTCCGGATTCCTATTCGTCACTGGAGATTTTAGTCCTTTGTTTTCCAAAATTCATTTTAAAAGATACAAAGCTTGTTGATCTGCGTTTCCTCATACACTTAGCCAACCTCTTATGCAAGCGGCTTCTCTTTATCCGATGAAAAAACAGAAGATAACACACTTATTTTTCTGGAATCAGATCAATCGGTGCTTTTGAGATGATTCTTAAAGAACTTTTTTTTCGTTATAGGTTGCCGCCTCTAGAGTGAAAGCCTCGAGGGGCAGCGATCGACTTTCGAAGCTGATGAGAGCATCAAAAGGAGGCTAGTTCTTCAATATAAGCTACCTTTCAATGATATTTATTCACTATTTTAGACTGGGTCATTCAGCAAAACACGAATATTCATTTTTCTGGCAATGGATGCCATTTTAGGTTTTGCAGCCATTGCCTTTAAGCTCAAGGAACTATTTTGCCAATCGCTTAATGAGGGATACAGTATCGCACCATTACGACCAAGATACCATACGATTTTATCTATCTTGTTGTATGTGCTTGTTAACTATTTCTTTCGGGGTTTTTAAATATTTTTCCCCATTGTAGCTGATTTGAAAGACGTTTATGCTATCGGCTATTTCTTTCCATGTTGATTCAAAATGGCATTTAACAGACGTTTTTACGTCTCCAAACGCGCCAGGGCTCGTAAAATAAATTTTCAGTAAATTGCTTTCTTGACAGTGGGAGAAGCAACTGCAAACGTTGTCACAATGGTGAAGACAGGAGCAGAAATGACGGAAGATGCAAGTAAGAGTTTTACAGTCCAACTTATTCCTATCACAAACGCGTGCAGGCTGTTCAAGGAATACATTTGCCCGCATAAAGGGTAAAAAATTTTGAAAAATGCAATATGACCCTCCCCTACAATTAAGCACACAAGAGTACTAACGAATACCTTTCCAGTCTTTCAGTAGCTAACAGTTGCTTGGACTTGTCAATAGTGAAAATCCTCTGTATTTCTTTATCACATCACGTGGTCATATCGCTGTTGTATAAATTCTTCAAAGCTTAGCAACTACTAGTAAATTCTTCAACTCGCATCAGATTCCTGTATTTGAATTCTTTCTTATTGGCATGTAGCAGAGTATGTGAATGGGAGAGGCTTTGTTGGTCTAGATGTGTAGTCACGACTTGTCTCCTGTCAGAAGTAATTGATCCGCCATCAACCAGTTTGATCTACCAAACTATTAACATGAGCTTTATCTCATCTCTCCCTATATTCTGTCTGTCTCTGGTTAAACTATTGTCAGCAGAACCGACTGGATAAACCAAATTTATGTACGAAAGCAATATTCATTATGGCATGCACCCAGAATAAATGCGTCACCTTTCATTGGACCCGTCTTCTCCTCTCAAAGTAAAAAATGAGCTTCTCCCCTTAAATATTGTCAATATTTATTGAAAACCTTCATTTAAGCAGTCAAATACCTACCAATTTGCATGCCAATTTGGAATATGGGATGGCAGACATATTTCAATTTTGCTTCTCTTATCTTAAACTTCCTAATTTTCTTCACGTTATTTCGTATTTTTTCCAGAAACTGTGCCGGATTATTCAAAATTATCGCTCACACAAGCAAAGAGACTAGAGATGGACTCACAGGTAAATAGCGTGCACAAACTTTAAACCAAAATCGTCGATGCTGTATATCGTAGAATAACCGTTGAAAAATGTCCCGTTAGTCGCCTAAATGTACACAATAACAGATGATTCGTTAGATCTAGTTGGTTAATAATTGGTTACATTTATATTAGTGAGCCAAAAGGCTCCAAAAATTGCACTGATCACAGATGACCAATGACGAAAGGCGTTATATGTAGGGTGTTAGCAAGACAGTCCTCGCTATGGCGCTCATTGGACCGACCTCAAACCCCGATAAGGACGTTAAAACGCCGCGTCGAAGGAGCATCTAATAAACATAATCTGCCGAACGCAAAGCTTGTGGGATAGAATCTCCGCGCATGCGTACTAAGATTTAATTTCTCTATTGACAGGTTAGAATGTTGGAATTAGAGAGTCTGCTAGAGAAAGAGCGACAGAAACTTGGTAAACTAAGGAAGGCACACTACCAAATTGCAGCAGAGCTAGGATTGATTGAACAGGTATTTTGTCAAGAAATTTTTATCAGTTAATTGACATAATTTATACTGTGATGTTATTATGTGTCAAGATTCATAATTAGGGAAAAAGAACGGAGATGGCAAATATCCTAAGCACGGTTTACTTTTTCAAAGTGTAATTTAAAAGTTGCTAGAAATTCTGGTTTGATAATAACAGGTTTGCTAACATAAATAACTGTGTTTAGCTATGCATATGAAAGCAAAGGTTGTAAAGCCCAGAAGGGGTCACTCTGTGTCACACTAGCAAAACTAAACTTGCTCACTTTCATAGACAAATTAACATGCATGAATGTGTCGCCGAAACAAAGGCAAACTCTTGACTATTTGTTATTGATAACTCTTAGGATGAGGACACACAGAAATGATGGGATGATTCAAGTTGGTGATTTGAGGACAAAGATGTAATGTAATTTAATAAAGCAGTGTTTCTTAATATTTTATTGTCTTGATGATTTCAGGAAAATTTTATATTTATAGATTGTATAATGAACTTTTCTTAACTAAAGCTACATCAAGCTGTGTTGTTGTGCTTTTCCATCACATTATTTGATTATTTAGCAGTAAGTTAATTCTTTTAAATTAAGATATTTCTCCACTTGAATCATTTTCCTTTGCTAACTTATATGATTATCTTGAGCCCAAGTCATATGAACTTAAATTGTATAAACCTAGTTGTGTTGGGCCTTCTATTTTAAGTGGCATTAATTTTGTTTAATTTTCTTTTTTCTTTAGTTTATCAAATGGTAAGCCATTTAGTTTCTGAAGCCACAATGCATCAATTTTTGAAAAACACATTTTAATCACAATTTTTCAGAACTCAGAACCACAGTAGAAAGACTCTGAACAGAGCCCAGGCTATATTTCAAAGGACCTTAAAAGTCAGAAATTATTATTTTAAACAAAATTATCTTTTATCAAACTAGAAAGATAAATATGGAGAAGATTAGGGTGTGCAATGCCCAATCCATTATCTTTGTGTTTTTATAAACAAATCAGGACCTGATATAAAAATTTTTTCAAATATCATTTATTAGGAAGTTGATAACAATAAGGTTTATTTTGAACAAAAACTTTTCTTTGCAAAAAAGACTGTTTCATTGTTGTTTAATATTTACCCTAAAAGTAAACAACGTAAGAAGTTTCTCAAATTTAAAAAAAATCAAAGGATGTTGAAGCAAGTGTTATTGCACCTCATGATTCATTAATGATAAATAATATTGAAGTATCTATGTATCAAGATAACATTACCATTTCTTTTATTTCTGTTCACACAATGTTCACTTGAAATGCACCAGTGTTAGTACACCACAACAATGCAGCTTTCTATTGATTAGATTGTATTAGATTTATTTATAACCATCTATTTTGCTTACTGTATGAGGCAATGGCAGTTACAGATGCTCTGGTTTGTACACTCAAATGCCAATTGCCAAAAGTTACTATTCGATGACATCTTTATGTTGTTTTTAGAAGAAATAATTACTTTTTCTGATCCTAATTTGATAGTGTACAGCCAGAATACTTGTTCCTTTGCTGTGCAAAAAATGGAATTACTTATTGCTTAACATATCAAATTTTCAATGATAATTCTTCTGTTTTCGTGAAACTTTTACAATTTTATATGGCAATGTAGTTTGGAATGAAAGGTTTGTTGGTAGGTCATCATTTTCCAACTTCCACATTTCGGGAATGATCCCAGGTCTCTGTAAATTTTCATAATATGTTACAAAGTCTTTTACTGATTCGAGTCCAGGTAGCACATTGTTGGGTGGAACACTTCCAAATTCTCTGTGGCATTCTTTCAGCATCTGAAAGTAGAAATGAATATTTCTTTTTAAGAAGCTTTAAAGCAAATTTGAATTATACATAATATATTAATGTTATTATTAATTTTGGTTCACAAAATCTAGTTTTAAAAAAGTAAAAGAAATAACAATATTCTTGTTACTGGATTACTTTAATGGATTAATAAGCAGGAGGATTCCTTGCATTGGTTTTCTCATGCAAAACTTTGCTATTTTACATAGGGCTATTCAAAAAACTTGTTAGGAGCATTAGTTAAGAACCAACATAATTCAATAAGTAACAAGACTTTTCAAGCACAAATATTTATTGTCACTGAATGCAGTTTCAACATTAAGCACCACTTTAAGCCACTGTTACATGTTCATATTTTGTCAAATTTGACAATGTTGAATCAAGTTTTTCTTAAGATTTTGTGGCATCAAAAGCCCCTCTTACATGGTCAGATTTTGTCAAATCATGATAAGATTTTGTTGAATAAAGTTTTGTTCTTGTTAAAAACCTCAATTTTGTTTTTAAAATAGAGGAAGAGTTCTCTTCAGCTGCCATAGTTTTCAATGTTTGAAATGGACAAACGAATGACTGAAACAGTATCCTGTTTTTGGTACATAATGATAAACTTTGAACAAGTTGCCCTTTGCCAAATAAAAGGACTATATGAACTACTTAAGAATGAAATTTTGATGAGATTCTGTCACATCGTGAGCCTGATATTGCAAAACAGGATACAAATATAGGAGAAGCTATTCCTGCAAAAGTGAAGCTAGCCGCCAATACATTGAGATTTTTTTAGACTGGATCTTCATATCTTCATTTCTTAAGTATCAGTTCAGAATTCACAATCAACACTGAGCAATTTGCTCAGATGTTAACACTAGAGATATACGAAAGGTTGAAAGGTGAATACATTCGGTATGAACTTAAGGGAATATTCAAATCCCATTGATATGTAAGACCAAAAGTTTTCCATTTACATTATGTCAAGTACTAATGTATATATTGAATGTATTAGAAAGTATTCTAGTGCATAGAAATGGATTGCAGGTTCCGTTCTTGATATGTGGTGAGCAGGGCTTGATTCCTTCTGATGATGTATATGCTTAAAAACATCCATATTGCATTTCTGAGCGTTGTTGTACTGGGGTATCATATAGCATTAAACAACACCTCTTTGATTTTTAGCTTTGCCATTGCCTTTGCCCTCTTGCTCCCTAATTCACATAAACTATATGCCACTGTTTTTCGGAATGTGTCATTGGCATCTTCGCATATTACATTTTGCATGCCAGCTTTCTCCAATACACCCAAAGCTTTGTCAAGCAAGCTATCCTCCTTTGCTTTGCCGGGCTCTCCTCTTTCAAATCAATTGAAGATTCTATGAAATGGCATATGCAAGGTATTGCATTTTTAATTGTGTGTTATGTCAGTAATTTGTGATGATAAAGTCTGTGATAAATGACTTGAATAATACCTTAAATTTTGAGCCTAAGTCTGGAGTTGGAAATTCTACCCAATCTTCTCCTTGACCAGATGAAAATACTCTTGATGTAATTGTTTTCATTCGCAAAGGGACATCGGTATGGGCGTAAAATCCTTTTGGCAGTTCGATGTCACTGAAATTGATAATGCCTTAATTATACATCATAACAGAACATTTAGATATATATATCTTAACTGCGGGTAGGATGTCTTTAAAAGAACCATAAATGTTGTTTAAAGTTCGTTGTAAAATAAACTCTGCCTGCAGGACATATTTGTTCTTCAGTGTGCGCACAAAGATCTAGGAATTCCTTGATGGTTGTGAGCTTTCTCGAGACACAAAACTGGTTATTTGGTCCCTACCTTGATATACCGGTTTTACTGTCGCTTTCAATGCCAATTAACGATTTTAATCGTTCAAGCACTCCTTGCGAAGCCCATCTTCTTTGGTGAAAGTTGATGCGTGCAGTGTGCCTCCTTACAACAAGAGCCGCCATTCTCTCCGCCATGTTTCACATGTGCGTAGATGAAAAAAGCTGCTGCTGTTGTTATCTCACTGAACTTTTATCCTTTGATTTTGTTTTTACTAGAACGGCCCGTTTTTTATGTTTATTCCACAATTATTCATTTACGTCCATGCCTAAAATAAAGTTGCATAAAAATTTTCCACTTAGGTTAGTTCCACCCTCAAATGAACATAATTTCCGCTTAATTTTTTCCTGGTATAATTTC
The DNA here is from genome assembly GCA_003864495.1 of Nemopilema nomurai. NCBI lineage: Eukaryota > Metazoa > Cnidaria > Scyphozoa > Rhizostomeae > Rhizostomatidae > Nemopilema > Nemopilema nomurai. The sequence continues at coordinate 65,413 of PEDN01001358.1, read as the reverse complement.
CGCCTCTGAGGAAACGAAAGTTTTACAGATTGAGCTTTTAGTTGTTGTTACTCATTAAAATGTCTTCTGCATGTGGGCATTTCTTTTACTTCGAAAACCTCAATTAATTCCAGACCATGTGTCATTTCATTGGTTTCTGCCAGTTTTTAATACATTAATAATTTGCATTGAAGTCTTTCTCATAATATTTTCAGGTCTTGAGGATACTTAGCCAATTCTAAGGTGGTAATCATCATTTGCCTCTCATGAAAGAAAAAAGTGGATCGTCCATTTAGGTAACAGTGATGCAGACATTCAACCAAAAAATATTTCAAGGAATTAGCTACAAACTTTTAAAAATTTGAGACCTGTACAAGCACAATCATATATCTACTGAAGGGTAACTGTGAATTGCCAAAAAGAGAGAATGTAGAACAACTAACACAACTGCATTTAAAAATCAATAGGATTATTTAGCTTCCAAACTATAAACATACTACGAGTACACGCTTCAAAATAACATAATATATGTCTACCATACATGTTGTAAATTAGTGAAACTTAGTTATGCATTTCAGATTCTTGCACAGTTTAAGAAGTAAAGTTCTAATAGTTTGAAATATGGACAGGTAAATGGAGGCTCTTTCCAACATCCTTGATTTATGGCCAAATGGAGCGAGCGACAATCATAAAGCATTAAAAGGATAAATTATGTAGGGTTTAGGTCACGTCTTTTGAAGAGGTACAGATTCCTAAAGCACAAATATAGATTAAAAAAATCATTGGGAATGTGAAAACTTTTGGAGCTTTAGTATTTTGATACAATTCTATCAACCATAGTTCTAATAAGTTCACTTGCCAAGCAAAATTTAATAAATTGAGATTTGCAGGATCATAGGAAAATGTTTCTTGGAAGCTGAATTAAAGGGAGCAGTTGCTTTTCTTTCCAAATAATGACCAATAGATTCAATAGAGCACTTTACACAAATACTGTTCACTCTACCACTTGAGTCCAAAACGTGCATAACCCAGTGAGAAGCTCTTCTACCACAGTCCATCCATTAAATCAAATCGACTAGCTACAATTCTTCAAAAATAGCTTTGTCCTTGTTCATTTTCTTCAACTCCGTGACACCTCTAATGGAACCATAATATATCGACTTCACAACATCCTCGGGAATAGTTCTCTTTCGTTTACTTGTTCTTGCTAGGATTTCCTCGAGTGGTATATTATTTACGTGCTTTACTCTGATAACATATCCATTACTCTTTAATCGACGCATATAGTCCTCCAATTCCAAATATTTTACACAAGTTCCTTCTGCTACAAAACTAATCCGCTCGTTTAAAAGCCAATCCGTAAGCTGAATTGCGATTGAGCGAGCGATCGGATAAAATTCTTCAACTCTTTGGCTGTCGAAACCCTTGAGCTTTTCCATGAGTTCATCTGGCTCTACATAAGCATAGTCCTTATAAACATTGTGTTTCTTAAATTCTTCCAGTAGCACGGTGGTTTTTCCAGCCCCCATTGGTCCTAACACGAAAACGGCCTCGCCGAAATGTAGCTTCGTCTGCATCAAATCAGAAATCCAGTCTTTCATGATCTTTTGTTCATTCTCATTTTCAACGCACGGATACGATTTACATTGCTGACTAATATCGTTTACAATCTTTCTTATCGTCATCGGCTTGAACCTTGGCGAACCACGTCCAAGTTGGCTTATATCAACTAGGCCCATTCCTGAATCATCGACTTGCAACATTGTTCCTCTTCTCGAACAAGAACTGTCAGTCAAGAATCCGCTCTGCTGTGCTGAAATGGGATGAAAGGTGTTAAAGAACGCAAAGCGTTTTCTAGAATTTCTGTAAACACATCCTGCAGCTCTAAATGGCCATTTAAAATGCTGATTCATTATTGAGCAACTGCACTCATTCCAACTTGTTTACGTTGGCTGCCCGCGGAGGAGTGCTGAAGAAAGGAACAATTGAGTTGGATTATCCGGGGACTGGTCGGAATCGATTATATTTGTCGTTGGGGGATGGCAGCATCTCCCCGCTTGGAACATTAATGGCACTTCCAAAATGCCGTGTTTCCCCTCAGATTGAACAGGACAAACAGGCTTTTTCACATTGCCATCAACTGTCCATTTTGATTGTTCAAAATTTGAGCAATAAACGGGAATGTATTGTAACCTGAAGGAAGTTGATACTGTATTGTCGTTGTTTGTAATGAAAGCCTATTGAAAAGATCAACCAAAATAATTTTCTGCGTTTGAAGGCGATGTTTTTTAAACATGAAAGCAAAGCTGTTGAAGGTTAGGTGTATTACGTGTTTCGTCTTTCAAAGATCACCTTTTAGAATTCAATAGGGGGCAGGACTGCAGGGTTTTTTGAAAGAAAATCCAAATAGAGACCGAAAATTTAATTTGATGGCATTGGTAGTCATTTAATGAATTTGCTGGTTTATTGGCTCACCCCTCTTCAGTTTTGGCTTTGATCTCTGATTTAAAAATATTTTGTAGAAAAATTGCGGCCTCTTTACAATGTTAGAGCTTCTTGAAATAGAGGCAGATACAAAATTTTTTGAAATAACTGATTTTGTTGTTTTGACCGCCTTCTTACTTGAGCGGTGTGGGCTTGAAATTCTGAAATTTTAAGGCTGCATGACATGAACTGGGCCGACAGTCTAAGGAAGTGGACTGCAAAAAAGCAGGTCGAAAATCAACAGCCTACATCTACCGAAGAAAAAGCTGTTCAAGAGGAAAGACTTTTCAAAGAATTTTACGACAAGTACAAAGCTCCGAGATGCGATGACGCGAATGGAAATGGAGACAACAATGGTGCAAAGCCACAGATTCCAAGATTTTATTTCAAACTACCCTCAGAAGAAGATGTTCTACAGCAAAAATTGCGCGAAGAATCTAGAGCTGTTTTTCTTCAAAGAAGAAGTCGCGAGTTACTAGATAACGATGAATTGCACGAGCTCTGGGGTCTTCTTGAAAAACACCAAACACCGCCTGCGATGGGCGACGATCAAATGATAAACTATGAAGGCTTTCTTAAAGTGAGAGAGGAAGCTGGCAGCAAGTCAAAGCATTTCTTCAAGCCCATAATATTTGCAAAGCTTTGTCAGAAAGACCCATATGGCAGAATATCAATTATGCAGTTTTTCAACTATGTTATGCGCAAAGTATGGTTGCATCAAACAAGAATTGGACTCAGCTTGTACGATGTTGCTGGTCAAGGCTTCCTGAGGGAGTCTGACTTAGAAAACTACATTCTAGAATTGATCCCTACACTTCCACAACTTGATGGACTTGAAAAAAGTTTTTATTCATTCTATGTATGCACAGCTGTTAGGAAGTTCTTTTTCTTTCTTGACCCAATGCACACAGGGAAAGTGAAGATACAAGACATCCTTTCTTGCAGTTTTCTTGATGATTTACTTGAACTCAGAGAAGAAGTTCTGTCAAAAGACAAGCAAGACTCTAACTGGTTCTCTGCTTCATCAGCCCTGAGAGTTTATGGACAATATCTAAATCTTGATACTGATCATAATGGAATGCTTTCTAAACAAGAGTTGAAACGTTATGGAACTGGAACACTCACCAATGTCTTCCTAGACAGAGTGTTCCAAGAGTGCTTGACATATGAAGGAGAGATGGACTACAAGACCTATCTTGACTTTGTCCTTGCTCTTGAAAACAAAAGAGAGCCACAGGCATTGCAATATCTATTCAAGATCCTGGATGTAAAGAATGCAGGGTTTCTAAACACATTTGCTTTGAATTATTTCTTCAGAGCTATACAAGAAGAAATGAGAAAACATGGACATGAAGTTGTTTCTCTTCATGATGTCAAAGATGAGATTTTTGATATGATAAAACCAGCTGACCCCTTCAATATTACTTTACAAGACTTAATTAACTCTGGACAAGGAGACACTGTTTTAAACATGCTCATAGATGTAAATGGGTTTCTTACTTATGAGAACAGAGAGGTTTTAGTTGTAGAAGGGAATAATGAAGATCTAGTTTGATGCCAATGTAGATTTTGTGAAAAGCCCTGCCTGTACATTTTTGGTACTCATTATATAATTATTTATCAGTTATTTCTGTTAGGAAGCCTTTTCATGTCACGAATCTTTTGATTCAATGCATCAGATAGCATTTGAACATTTTTTTGTGTCAATTACTTCTTCGAATGGTGTAGTTGATGTTTGATGCATTTGAAAAGGCAGAAGTCAAGTCTATCAACTCTACAAAAGTGATGAAGCCTACCACCCCAGAAGTAATAAATGATTTTTCTTTTTGAGAAGTGCTTTAAGTATATAATAAAATGCAACTAAGTTTCACAGATTTATCAAGTGTTTTGATAGACTTAAATTGTTAAATTGTTCTTTGCAGCTTCTGTTATTTAGTCCTAATTAGAAGGCCATTGGTTTGAATCTGATACTATCCAAGATATTAAGTTATTAGTACATATAAAGAAAAGCTTTGAAAAGGAATTAGACTTTACATTCTAAATTGAATGAAATTTGTCAAATATTAAAGCAACTGGTCTAATCGAAAGGTTATTGCACAGGGCGCTTATAGTTTGCTCTAAAAGTAAATAAACCTTTGATTTTGAGACAACAGCACGCATTCCTGTTCAAAATCTCGATGATATCATTTCCACGTGCTTCAAAGAAAAAATTGACAACGTCAAGCGAATATCATGTCACAAGCATTTGTTACACTCAAGTTATGTAACCTTTCGTCATCTTTTTATTTTCCTGATTTGTCCTGTGTCAGCATTCCTCTACGGCATCCCCTTACGTGAATTCTAAAAATAACGTTGTGCAATTCCATGTGACCAATCTCTTGAACCGTGCCAACCTTCGCGTGACCAGGCTTATTCGACAAGTTTACATTTGGATCAAATACGCAGTACATAAAGTTATTTCATTCATTCCAGAAGCGATCACATTTCTTGTTTCATTTTATTTATTCGTCAAATCACTTATCCTTCACATTTGCATTTTCATGACAACTGACATTTGTTTATATTTCAGATGAAAAATAATTCGCCGTGCCATGTGATTAGTAATTAGGCCGTCAATAAACGCACATACAATAGCCATGTGATTAGATAATTCCATGAAAACATATTACGGAAGCTAGCCGGTGCTCCAGACCCTGGTCCCGGAAGCAAGTAGCAGATAGATAAATAAACCCACTTTGAAAATGGGTTAATATGCATCCTTTGTATCCAGCCTAAACACTTAAAAATTTTCAGCATAGACTGTTCCATTTGGGACTGCTATCCGTTGCCTTTTGGCTTCGCTAGAGAAGTAGTTCCATTTGGCTCCCGTGTAAACCTGCAGAACCGCTTTGAACAGACCCAAATGAGAACGCGTATGAGACAAGGGTATTCTTGCACTGGGATGGAATGATCTCTAAAAATTTGTAGATTTGTTGCTGCTTGTTGAAAATCCATTTTCTCGCGTGCAAACAAGGTTTTAGTGTCTCTTTGAAGCCTGCAACCCCATTGCCTCCACAAACAATGTTGGACTTTTAGCTTTATGAGAATCCGTCACTTATGTTTGTAGGATTATTCACTTTAGCCTACACAATATTTGTGAATGGGATTTTGCACCTTGTGCGAAGCATAAATTAAAGCAAATGTTCCAAGACATTTGGCAGGCTTAGTTAACCGAATTTGTCAACATCCTAAACATGCATTTGTCAAAGTACACAGTTTCAGTAGATTTATGGAAATTTTAGCTTGGACTATGTTCATATATCTCCGAGAAGGAGCACGTGGCCATATTCTTGTAACATCATCTTGGTCGCTAATAATTATGAAAACTGGTGGGTGCGTCTAATAATAACCTTGGTTTTCTATTAATTGAAGAAAAGACAAGGCTGCCCACTCGCTCTGGCCAACCTTTCTAAAGACGCTGAAAAGCACTTTATATTTGCAAACCACATAATATAAACATGTAATTCTTGTTGCTTACTAACCAAGGCCCTTGTCATGAAAACACAATACATTAGAGCTGTATATATTATTAGTGGGCCGCTGGTAACTAGGTGCAATGAATTTCAAAACAGTTCAATCAACTGATGCTTGAAAACGGCGGTTTAAACAAACTTTATAGCCACTATAAATTAAGTGTCAAAAAACCATCGTGAAAAATTTACGAAGGGTAGAAACAGGTAGCCATCAGGACCTTGCACTTATTCTCTGTCCTCGCCTATGGCTGGACAGTCTCTTAATTAGATAAAAGTCAAATAGACTTTCGCAATAATCGAAGAAAATAGTGTATTGTTTAAAATGTAGCCAAACGAGTTCGTGACTCGAAACAACAGGCTCACAAGCAATTGAGGCTTTGCACATCATTTCTATAGCCATGCATTCGAAGAATGCCCTTGCATACAATCGCACCTGCATCTGAGTCTTTGTTTAATAAAAGATCCTTCATATCACCATATCCTTTGAATTAACAGCCACAAACATTGATTGGTTTATTTCGGTAAAATTTTGCTGTTTTGTATAAAAGTGCACTAAAAAGGGCCTAGGTGTTTCAACTTGATTACTCTCGAACATCATTGCAAATGAATCACGTGGTCAGCAGTCAACTTGAGCTCAGAGTTGCGTGGTCATACACAGAAATATTGCTAGACAATAAATTAATACCCACTAAGGTATGGTGAGATATCAACAATTGTGCTCGGGCAACCTATTTACGCTGCTTGAAGGTAAAACTAGCTCCAGTCCACTCCAAGCTGGCCCCAATTGTAGAAAGAAAATATCATTAAAGCCTGCGACGAAAAAGTACTTTGAGTATGCAAAAACTAGTTCCGCTTTTTCTAGCCATTGTGAAGTTTTGTAAGACAAAGCACTTATTCATAAACTTAAAACTCACTCCCAGCTGAAATTTGAAATTCACTACTAGATAGCATGGAAACAAAACCCCAAGCGAGACACAATTGAGGATGCTGAATGCCCACAATTTTAAACAATTGAGCAAAACGGTGTCCCTCGAGAATAGATGCACGTGTTACTTCTTGAGGGACGAACAGCATTGGGACTGCTTACTACCATTTAGTGATAGACGAAGACAGTAATAATAGTAGGGGTACCCTTACTAATATTCCTTGACAATAGTGCAGCCAGTAATTTTGTTGTCAATCATTAGAAAAATTGGTAATAATGCAACAATTTTTACTAATATTGGTGATAATGAATCAGTTATTACTAATAGTGAAAATATTTTATCAACTGTTACTGATAGTGATAATTTTGCAACAACTATTACTAATAGTGATAAAAGTGTATCAATGAGCATGCAGCAATTTTAGCAATTGAAATACCGAACTTGCTAGCTGATGAGTTGCAATTGCATTGGCCGTTGTAGTACCGACCTTTCAAGTGACTGACCTCCCACTTTGGATTTGGCCTACATTTTATACATCGCAGGCCTAAGTTCATAAAAAGACAACCCATTCGAAAGAGCTGTGTGTGCCAAATATTTGCACTGCTCTGATCAATATGCTAATATCTTTGAATCGATATCTTATAAGAACCTAAAGAAAAACGATGTTGACAAGGCGAGGCACCAAAGGAAACACATGACTAAAGGAAGTGTTGCTATCTTTATGTTTTGCTTTGTGAATCTTTCAAAAAGTCCAGCCAACTGAATCAATTCACCGCAGGCTTACATGATAAGGGGTGGAAACCTTTATGTATCTTTAAACACGAAACTTTCAGTGAGGCTATGAAGACCATCACTCGGAACACCCCCATTCTATCTCAAATCAGTCCACTCGCTTTGGGAGTGTGTTTTGTTGAAAACATATGATATGTATCGGGGTAATGCACTGTAATGCACATGACCCCAAGTACCATGTCTCGAGGCATAGTGAAGGTTTAAAAGGGTGAAAACTGCCAGACATGACGCCACTTCAACTGCCCCTTTTGGGTCTGCCTGTCAGTGTTTAGGTTACGCAACACATTGGTATCCATGGATACTGTAATATTACGCCATTTGGCCACGCATTCATAATTTGCGTACATTACTTCGCCACTACCGCTGCCAAAGTACAACAGCAAATAAATAGTCTCCCTGACTTAATAATAACCTTATTACTTGAAAAGAATAACTTGCTTTTCATAAACACGGAATCCTAGTTGAGCTGTAAACAAAGCTTCGATGTTTTTTCGATTGCAACAACTGACACTTACCAAGTCACGCAGAAAGTCACTCGAGTAAAAGACACTTCCCTGCCAAATGCACCGCGAATGGCAGTAGGCATTAATGGTGAAGAGCTCTTCTCTTAGCCGGCGGTGGAAAAGAGTGGAATGTCGCCTCGAACCAACTGCAAACTTCCCAAACTCGAGTAATACCGGCCAGTACGATACTTTTCACCGGCAACCAAAACAATGAGCAGTAGAAAGTTTTGCTTTGAAATTCGGCGAATTACTCTGCGGTTTCACATCGCAGGTGGTGGGATGATCAAGAACTCTTCGCGCATCAGGGATTTTCATCAGGGAAGGACACAGCGGGGGTGGGGAGTGGGCGGTGCCCATGTAAGGGTCAATTCAGTACACAGCCATGCGCTACTACTGTCTCTGTATTGCCGTTGTTGCGGCAGTTTAGATTATTTCTTACACAGAACCAAAGGCTTTTTGTCCTAACTCAATACCTTGTGCTAAGTTGTTTCTCCCATGGTAGCTTTTGGTCCCTTTCTGACATCGAATTAAGTTCATTATAATTTCTTCGTCACAGCTACGTAATACCAAAGTTGAATGACATTTAACATAATTATGGCATTTATCAACATCTTTTACTTTTAAAAGGGCAACAGAACTTGGGTAAAGAAATTGGAATGTTGAGATTCAATAGCGGTATATTGTACTCGTATATATTTTGCAAATGCAAAGCAAAAAGTTCTCGATCTACAGATTAAAGTATTTTTGACAATATGGCCTTGTACGTAGCTCGGTGTTTGCTGATAAAGTATATTTTGCTAACATTTCCAATTTATCAGTCGATGTTGTCATACATCTGAAGACAGCTTGTCACCAATGTTTTGCTGTTTTGGGGTGTGGAACAAAGGATTCTTCAATGTGTCCAATGTGACATGCGAAAGAACGGATTTTGAAACGAGTTAACTCCATAAGCGCAATAGAATCCTACGTAAACCAGCTCAAAGCCTTATCAAACTAGCCTCTAACATTGAAAGATAACAAGATTCTCCATGCATGTTTCCGGATCAAAGAGGTGCCAGTTTTTGCTTCTTCGTTTCGTTAAAGGGGTCTTTTGGCCTCTACGTCTATCTTTCCATGTGTCATGGTATACTTGGGAGGAGGACGCCTCTTCTAATTAAACCTTCTGCTTAGCTTTGGTAATATCCAAGAACACATTTTCTTGATAGGTGATAGTGCTTCACAAATTTTCATGGAAAGTAATACACAATACAGTATATCTAGACTTCGTTAGTCAGCAAGATACTTAAAATTTTTCCGGGAACAGATTTCAGCTACGTCTAATGCTTAATTTTTCTTTTAGTTTGCTGTTTATATGCATTCTCTTGACAAGGTCACATGGGCAGGCTACCCTTATCATTTCTATTTTTTAAAATAAGGTCATTGTTGATCCATGCTGTTTCCAGCCTCCATGATGCTGAATTCACCTAACTAGCCCCAGCTTTATCCACCCAATCTGCTTGCAAAAATTCAACTCAGAGAGAATCAAGACTTCCTTGAAATTGGTCGCCAAAAAACCAATGGCGAAAAAAGACAATAATTCCGCACCAAAAATACAATAAATGTGAAACCAAAACAAGCAATCTTAAGAAACTAAATGAAAACTAACTCTGCAACTTTCTAAATTTCGAAATAGCAAACTTCTGTTCTTAAATTTCTGTGGATGAGAGAAGAATCATTACGTTTTAACTTAGAATGATAAAATAAAGTTATAAAATTTTGAATTTAAGTTCTACAAATTATTTATGAAAGGTACCTTGAGCAGGGACTATCATGACCAGCATACAAGCGGTATACTGCCGTTCTATGATGCTCCGCAACAACTTTTTACTCTACTTCAGAGCCCACGATTTGCATTTGAAATTAGTGACGGGGCAAAAATTTTCAAAATAAAACAGCTGGTTTTTCTATTTCAGAATGGAACACTGTTCTTGTATTGCGAAATCTGAAATCAGCATAAATCGATAGGCCTGCCGTTAAAGATGCTAGGGCAGGGAGTTTTCGCAAGCAAAGTGCACTAGATTTGACGTGCTTTGTTTATTCCACTAGGTGGTTTAAATATGGTGACGCGACACTTCCATATGTGAATAAGGCAACTGGAACAGTAATAATGACGCTACAGTAAAAAGTACTTGCTTGGGCAATAAAAAATGTTGTGTCACAAAGTAATGTCTGAAAGAAATAGCAATGATATAGCTTCTTTCTTTTTCAAAATGATATTGACCAAAATAAAATGAGAACCAGTTCTTTTTTGTGCTGCCAAAGCTAATCAAACAAATCTGCTAAAATTACGTGTCTGAAGAAAAGCCTAATTTTCGGGATTTTGCTGGGATTCCTAAAGTAAATGGTTAAGGTTTTTAAACAAACTGCTTGCTGGAATCAAGATAATCAAGCAATATTTAGCAACAAAAGGCGGAAACTCCTTTGAGCTTTCTGAAATTTTTCCCTCCTGGCACTTTTTCCTCCGTTGTAGTTTTATGAACAAGGGATTTTACTTTGGGGTAAGAACATATATAACAAATGTTCTTTGGTCCTTAAATAGATTAGATAGGATTTCGTCAAGGGTCTTGAAGCACCTCCTCGCAAGCTGCTTCGCAGCGGTCATCTGCCTAGGTGAAAGAGAGGCAGCATGTAGGTACGTTCTTTTCAAAATGGGGCAGAAACAGACGTAGACCATCTTAACCTTTTATCCCAAAACACAGACAAGAGAACCCCAGGAATGTCTTCATATCAATCATAGGAATAAAGATCCTTCAAAATGAAACTCGTGAACAAGTATTTCGAAAAAGGTGGATTCGGGTGAGTTCTATGCTTTGTCTTTGAGTGGGTACCAAAAGCTGGACGTCAATTTATTTGTTAATCTTTTGGTGTTTGATAATTTGTAGAAGAATTTTATGGCATTGCTTTCATGATTTTTCCATTTGTCAATGTAGCTTTAACCTTAGAGTTGGCTGAATGATAATGCAGGTTTCCAAGGGATTTTCTAATGTGGTATTGGCATATTGTTAGCTATTCCCCTCTCCGTTTATTTTCTTGTTCTCTCCTCTTGCCCCTTTGTATTTTGTTCTTTTTTCTTAATATTTGTTTCTTAATCTTAACTTGTTTCCATTCTTCTTATGTTAAATGTTAAATTCAAATTTAAATCAAAATCGTTAATTCAAATTTTTAATCAAAATTGTTAGTAATTAGTTTCTACTTGTAATTAATTTTTACTTGTTTCATTGTTACTGTTATACTGTACAATCAACTATTACCATCTTAGGGCGCTGGGCTCGAAAACCGTTTCGTTTCCTCCCAGCGCCCTAGACAACTTATTTTGTTATTAGCTAAAATAAATGTCATATATTCTGTATTAACTACTATAATAATTTATTTAAGTACCCTATAATTAGTTGCTGAATACCAATGCAATTGAATTTGAATTTATTAAATAATTGCATACTATTTGTATTGCATATTTGGAATAAATTTCGTTTTTTCAATCTGCTCATATCATTTAGTTCTCCAAGGTTTCTGTACGTATTAAGATTTGTTACATTCCTGCTTAGTAAGTGAAGGTTTATTAACATCGACAGCACAACTTTCATTTTTATTCTGATAAAATGCTTTTTGAAATTTTGTGAAAAGCTTTTTTGTTATCTTATGAAAAGCTTTTTTGTTACCTTTTTTGTTATTTTATAGGTCTGTCACCCTTATTCCAGAAGAAGCAGAAGATATGTGGCATGCCTATAATCTTATTGCCGAAAAGGACAGGCTTAGATCAACAACAATAAGGTGAGTGCTAATCAACATACATTATTTAGTAAATTGCTTGCAAATATGTCTTAGTGAATCCAGATGAAGGGTGGAAATATTATAGTTTGAGAGAAAGAGAAGAAGCATAAGAGGGTAAATGAAAGTGTCAAGTGAAAAAATGCAACTGTGAGTGAATCATAAACAAAAACCAATGGTTCAAGATCAATGATTAGGTAAAATGTGAGTTTATTTTTGTAGTTTTGATCTGGATTAGTAGTGATTAAATTTCGAATTATTGCCATCTAAACGTTTTCAGTAATTAGCCTCAAATATTATTTTTAACCAGCACTGTTTGAGTTTTGGATGCAAGCTTTGAAAATTTATAGATTTGTCATAATAGGAGATGTGGGAAAAGTTTTTTCTCCTAATTGCTAGCACTTAAGTCCTTTCATTTTATTTCATTTGGCTTCCAGTTTTTCTAAATTGTTGAGTACTGATGTAGTACTGATTACGCTTTGATGCATTCAGTGATAGCACTTTTGACTACACCAATTTTATTTATTCATTTAGGAGAGTAACAACACAATCAGCAACTGGGAGTACCAGCAGCAATAAAGTTAGGACAACCTTGTCAATTCAGGTTGAAAATATTGAATTTGATACTCAAGCTTCAATGTTACGAGTCAAAGGAAGGAACATTCAAGAAAACCAATATGTCAAGGTAACTCTTTAAGCACTTGCCTCCCTTGCCCACCAATGGTTTTGATCCTTTTCTAAAGTTTTATTTTATCCATTGTGCCATCATTTCTTGTAGGAGATTAGTTTTGGTTTCCATGTTCGCAATCACTGTTTATCTGCCACAAAATTTCTGACATTCTTTCTTATTTTTTTGTAACAGGTAAACTCCTAAGTGCTTTAAATTCACATTACATTGGTTTAAGTGATCTATGGTAATTTTCAGCTTTTGCCCTAAGCTGAAACTTATCTCGCCTCTGAGTTTAAACATGTTTATCATTTTTGATGATGTGGATTCATTTCATTGACTCAATTAGTAGAGTTGGCATGAGAACATTGTGTGTATGTATAGAAGGAGTGTTGATGATTTATATTATCTTTGTAGATGGGTCAATATCACACAATAGACTTGGAGTTGAATAGAAAATTCAGTATAACTAAAGATTATTGGGATTGCATTGCCATTGAAAGAATTGGTTTGTATCAATTTATTTCGCTGTTTTGTTAGTATCATTATTATTCAATTTTGTGTACTGAGTTTGCTATAATTCATCTTTATTTCTTAATTTTTAAGTGAATAGAAGTATAATGAAATTTGCTATGTATTTACAATAAAATTTACAATTTACAATAATTGAAATTTACAATAAATTTACATGATTATTACTTTATATTCTTACAACAAATGCAAACCAACAGATGTCAATGCTCTTGTGGAAATCATCTGATTATAAGAATATTTATCTTGAATTTCTTAACCTAAATCCAAAGCGTACATGTGACAAGTTATTTTCAAGTGACAATTCATCCCAACTCTACACCAAAACTTGTGTTGGTCTCCAGGAGTTAAAAATGTTTGTTTAAATAGGTTTCCTAATAGAGATTGAGCATCTATGGTTCCTCTGTTATGGTCTACAATCAATCCATGGGGACATTTACTTTTTTATCATAGACAAGGCAGCTGTAATACTTTTCCAAATCTTATGAACCTTTACATTGCAATCTTTTATGTAGATACTGCTTGTGATCCAACTCAGCATGCAGATCTTGCAGCAGTTGTGATGCAAGAAGGTATTAGTTTCTGTTTTTTAGTTAATTTGTTCAAGGTAGATACTTATGACAGTTAAGGATTAAATTATCAGAGTAGATTGTAGGATAGAAATGGCATGTAATTGTAGTTAATTGATACTGCAAAGGAGTACAATCATTCAGAATGTGTGGTAAACTTGTAAAAAGTAAATATTGTAGACATCAAATATATTTGGGATAATATTAATCTAAAACTGATACTTTTTAATAGGCTACTTAGCCATTTTGGCCTGGCTTTCAATTTTGTTATGCGATTTGAGTCTTAAGTTATTTTGTGCTATGCTTTGCAGGTTAATTGTCTAGACACTCTATGCTTGAAATCGCTGTGTAATTGATTGTACTGCAAGAGAATTGCCACAGAGTTGACTCTAGTTCAATTTCTTCAGGTATTGCCCACGTCTGTCTTGTCACCTCATGCATGACAATTGTCAGAGCAAAAATAGATGTGACAATTCCTAGGAAAAGAAAAGGAAGCTGCTCCCAACATGATAAGGTACTTTTATTATATTCTTATGGCGCTTAAAGAAGCTGTAAATATTACTGATATTTTATTCTAATCACCTTTTTCTCAAACTGAGCTAGATTAGGATTATTGTGCAGCAGAACTGAGTTCTTTTAATTATTTTTTGTATGGTATGAAGTTAATACCAAATCACAATATCACAAAATCAGGCCAATTTATAATTAACAGTTTTTGTTGTTTCCCTAATCTTGACTCCCCCTTTCTAGGGTCTTTTGAGGTTTTATGATACTGTCATACAAGCAATTTTGAGGCATGTAAATTTTGACGGTAAGTGCACCATCAGCCAACACACATATTTTTTTCTTCTTCTCAACTCCTTGTTTATGAATAGGATTTCCTGACCAGCAGATTTCAATAGCTAGGTCATCAATAATTGTAATATTACTCATCTGCTGTTTACATTATTGTGCAATATTTTCCACATTGAACGTAAGCCCTTGAAATGAACATAGGTTAAAAAAATTGAGGTTTCCCAATCTGTGTGAAATCTTCTTCCTTACCTTTTATGGAATTTATATTAATGTAGATAATAATAATAATGTTTATATGCAGTTTTGAACAATTGGTTATTCTCTTAGACCAAATGACTATTTTGAATTTTATTTGGCTTGAATGGATTTATTTCTTGCCTTCAAAACTTGAAAAATCGTTTTATTAGCAGAAGTTTAGACTGCAGAAGTTTTGTTGTTTTTGTGTCTCTAGATAGTACACATTTTGAAGCCCTAATATTAAACATCTTAATGTACACATGTTTACAGTTACAGTCACTTTTGTTTCACCAATGTATTATTTGAAGGTTTTACTAATGTTCCTTTGTTATTCATCAGTTGTGAAATGTGTGCTTGTTGCAAGTCCAGGGTTTGTCAAGGTGAGTGTAATACTTTTTCAGTGGCTTAGAGATTTTGTTTGACATCAAGGCCTGCATTTTGTTAGCCTGAAGTGGGTTAGCCTTAAAAAGGGCAGCAAAAGCAATTTAATTGCTTAGATACTCATTAAGTTTTAATTTGTCTTTTCATTTTAGGATCAATTTTGTGAATATATGTTCAACCAAGCTGCAAAATTAGATCAAAAGCCCCTTCTTGAAAATAGACAAAAATTTGTATTGGTAAGCTTTTATTCACTGTATTCAAGATCTTTCTTGTTCCTTTTGCAAATTCAATGTCTTGACATTACTATTATAAATATATGGTCCCTAACTAAGTTTACCTATTAACTTCAGTGTGCAGTAATTAACTGTTTCAGTATGCAATACTATTTTTGTCTTTTTCTTTTTTTAAAAAGTTTTAAACGTTTATTTACTTATAGTCATCTCATTTTTTTACATGTTTCTTTTTAGAGTCATGCTTCCTCTGGCTTCAAGCATTCGCTTAAAGGTATATACATTAAGAAAACTTAGTTGTCCAGAGACTAAAATTTTAGAGCCATCTGCTGACAAATTTTGTCATTGGAACGTCCACAGTGTTTCCTGTTGTGATTTGTTGATATGGGCTTCCAGCAAGCTAATTATGTTGTTTTGTTGTTTGTTTTTAGACTGTCTATTCTTAAGCACTTTTTTGTCTTAGAGGTGCTGGCTGATCCTGCAATTGCAAACAGGCTTTCAGACACAAAGGTAGAAGACTATAGATAACTTTCTTGGAAACAACTTTGCAACAATATTAATCATTGTTTTTTGTTTTATTTAACATGTAAGCTCCTTTCCGTTAGAAGTTATAAGAGCAAACTAATTTTTTCCAAAGTTGCCTTGGTTTTTATATATTCCACTACTAGGGCTGACTAATGCAATTTCAATACAAAGTTGTTCATAGCACATTGTTTTATCAAAAGCATTATTTCTTTCTTCAGAGGAATAAAGGTGTTCCTCTTCAACTTTTGAAGTCTAAACTCAGATCTCCATCTTTTTGTGCAGGCTTCTGGAGAAGTGAAAGCTTTAGATTCGTTTTTCAAAATGCTTCAAGATGAACCAGCTAAAGCATTTTATGGGTAAGAAAGACCTGTTTCAAAATATATGGTCTCTAAATTAAATAGCGAATTTTTCATGGTATTTCTACTCTAGTTGCTATTAATTCTACACTAATTTTACATAGATCACTGATATTGCTGCATATCAAAGATATTACTGCCATATATGGAAGTAACATACCCATTTCTTTCTACGTGAATATCCCGTTTAATCTTTGTGCCATTTCCCCAAACAACCTGCAGTACTCTGTGAAGCAGCATCCTTTCTCTCAAGATTAGCCGAGACGGCATCCTTACAACAGCTTTTTTAGGTTTATTAATTGCTTATTTCATAAAATGCAAGCGATAGAATGTGTTGATTTAGCAACATCGTAGAATATGCTTAGAATGATTGATTCGACATGTGCAATTCTACGCCTAGGTTCAATCAAGTGAGTCATGCCAATGATGCGATGGCAGTCGAGACCCTGCTTGTTACCGACGAACTTTTCAGGTACATCAGCCTCTGCAGCCTATTCAACTGAATGAATTCACTTTCATCTCCATGTTCTTTTTGTTTATTTTAATGCAAGTAGAGTTATGGGCCTTCTCAACCTCTCACATCATTTAAGTGTTAGTATGTGTAGCTAACGTTACGGAAATATCATAATATCTAACTATTTTCTGTCTTTTTATCTGCCATTTTGAAGTTATTCAATTGAATCTAGGCATTGGCTTTGAATGATTAAAAGACACGCGAGACTGTGGTTGATAGCGATACGGCTATTTGAATCGCGTAAAATATTGTAAAAGGCTGGAAGGCCTATTGCCTTCTGCGTGGTATCATTTTTAACTATATTTTTAAAAGGAAACTGAAAACTGACTTCGAAAATCTATCATTGTATAAATCATTTTTTCTAAAATCATATAAGGAAAGTATTTTTTAGAACAGTCCTCGGGAATTAGCTGTTCTAATTTAGGTTGTGGTATCAAAAAGGAAACTTACAACTCCGTATCAATTTGTCTAGAATTTATCATAAATTCTCTGTAGCATTTTTCAAGTGAACTTCATATATTTATGTACCTTTTCTTTTTCCTAAAGGGCGAGTGATGTCGCAACGCGAAGGAAGTACGTTAATCTGGTTGAAAGTGTCAAAGACAACGGAGGCGACGTAAAGTAAGGATAAATTGCCATTTTCATGTGCTGCACGTAATGCCCAGAGCTTTTTGACACAAAAGCTTATTATGGCATTTTCTTGAAAGAAAAAAGGTTAAAATTTTGTTTGGTGACAGAGCGATGTTTTCCCAGAATTCTAGAAAATGCTCCTCCAGTTTTGAATGTCGCTATTTTAGAATTGCTGCTGCTTTTGCATTTGCTGATGTAACTTAAGTCATCCACATCCATTTTTTTAGGATGATTAATAATTTCTTATTTTTTTATTTTTATCCTCACTTACCTTAACCAATAAATGCCAATACTTATTCCACACTTTCCCCGACATTGCAGAATTTTCTCAAGTCTTCATGTGTCTGGCGAACGTAAGTACCATTAAACATAGTTTAATTCAGGAGTAAAAGAGACAACTTTAACCATTTACACGGCTCTTGTTAACTTTAACGAGAGTTTTCCGTATCTTAACGAGAAGTATGACTCCCTGTCACTAGCAAATTATTTTTCCTGCGTTTTTGAAATTATAAGCTCATTGATTTTGAGTTTACTTGAACTAACCCTGATTGCAAAGCCTTCTACACGAGCAAAAGACATCTTATTTTCTATTTAATCTCACCTGCTGTAGTATTTACTCGCTCTCTTTCCAGCTAGTCAGTTCTTGCCTCTTTTGCGACCCGTTGAAATTTGTATTGTCTAACCAAGGCATCCATTTTTAGAACTTGGAATGCTTACTGGAGTGGCCGCCATCCTTCGCTTCCCGATGCCAGATCTAGAACTGGAGGAGCTAGACGATTCATCCGACTCCGATGGCTAGTTACCGTACTCAAATCAATTTGTAGCATACATAATTCCTTTATGCATCCCCACGATACAATAAATTTTCATTGAATCTAGTATTTGATGTGCCATATACTTGTTTCTGGCCATGTTAAAC
This sequence comes from Nemopilema nomurai, assembly GCA_003864495.1. Lineage (NCBI taxonomy): Eukaryota > Metazoa > Cnidaria > Scyphozoa > Rhizostomeae > Rhizostomatidae > Nemopilema > Nemopilema nomurai. The sequence goes on along the minus strand of PEDN01001358.1, from coordinate 47,056 downwards.
AAGGACATGTCCGGTTCTATTGACCATGAGTTTTCCTTAACCAAAGCATCTTGTTTGAGAATGTATTTTTCGGATGCCTTTTGGACAGGCATTCATGTTTAAGAATTTAACTGTTAGCCCAAACTATCAGTATTTTGTGATTTACGAGTCTGGTCAAAAAGTATTGTTACCGAAGTAAGTGTATTCTACATTTTGTTGAATCCTCTATCAAGCAGCTTTTGAAACATATTCCTAGCATTCAAAGAAAACGTTTCAGAAATACAGATGCTTATTAAGGCACATAATGCTAGAAAATCCCAAAGTTGTTTAGAGCTTTAAATTTGTTCTCTTTTATAAAGATAATCGACATCTAATTTTCAAACTAAACAGAAAGTTTCGAGTCTCTTATTTATTTGCTTGAAAATGATGTTCTCTTAGATAATTTGAATATCAATGCAATATCAAGTCCATCATCTTTAGATGCCAGGTATGGGAAAAGGCAACAGTCTACTATGTGCGAATTTTTTTTGAAACTTTCTAGCTAACCAAAGCTTAACCAAGTCAAACAGATTTGCTAATGTTTATGTACTTTGGGTATTTCTCTATTTTCTAGTAATAAATCGTCTTATATTTTCAAAGAATTTTAGCATCGAATTTTTATTTATTAACATTTGTAGCCATATGATAATCTGTATATGTTTGCCTTACCACTGAGAAAGTGCCGCGCAGCGCCCATCCTAATGCCGTGGGGCACTGCCACTGGAGAATTACCAGTTGCGCGTATTTGACGAAAAATATGACAGGTTGATATCAGCAACAGCAACCACTTCAGGAATAGTCAAACAGTGAATTTTCAGGGTGAAGTCAGAAAGAAGTAGATGGGCCAACACTTTCTTAACCTACATACATGCATACATTAATTATTTTATATAGCAGGTCAAGGGTAGGCACAATAGGGCTGATGTAGACTTGCTAAAAATTAAACCTCAGATAAAAATTAAAAGTTACAGTTTGAGAGTTATATTGTTGCAATATTGTGGCAAACAAAACATCTTGCAAGGGAAATGCTAGGTTTCCTAGAAGGGGCTTAATGAAAAAAGGAACAGCTTAGAACTTGGATTGCTGTTGGTAATGTTATTTAGAATGTCATCTACACGCTAGGCCATCCATCGCTTGGAAATGTGTCAATCTCGCGATAATGGCATTTTTGTCGTGCACATAAAAAGTTGAACTAAGATATTGCATAACCAGGCATTCAATCCTTGCGCCAAATCTATGTAAAAGAGAAAGTCGATTTGAATAAGAACTGTACAGAAGCCATGATACACCATGTTGAAGGGCTAGTAACTGGTACAAAGAGCATAACGTCAAGTTCAGAGTTTCATTTGCTGATTATCAAAGGACTCTCTTTAATAATGGAACTTATAATCATTAGTTTATTATATCATTATTTCTGTTTTGAAAATGGCAAACAAAAAGTTTTTAGGATCTCACTGATTCCAAGATTTTAAAAGGGAACCTCGTACTAATTTTCATAAAAGAGAGGCTGGCTTGGGTATTGCCAACATGGCGGAGAACACAGGGGCGGAAGCAGTAACTGAAAGCCTGAAAACGGACAAGAAAAGCAGAGTTTTTAAGCATGATGCTGAAGATGGCATTGGTGATGACGATTTGTTCAACTTCTTGGATTTTCCTGAAGATGTCGAGAGTGCAATCGCAGAGGTATTAAGTAACCATTGCTCAATTGAACATTTGATGACAATATTATTGTTAATGATTATTGAGATAAGATCTTTTATTTCATTCTGTATATTATTCTGTATATTATGACTAGCTTGCTATAATATCCTTATCCTTCTTTGATGACCCTCACTAGGTCTTGTCTTAATTCGCTTTCTTCAAAAGAATATGGAATTAATGCTATAGTAAATATCATTAAAAATACATGATGCTACGCATATAAAATGCCACTCTAATCAAAAGGAAAGGTTCATCTTAGTTCTACAGGCAACCTAGATGTAGATATCTGCAACATGTAGAGTGCCATAGTTGTCATTATTAATTTCCTCTCTCAATAGAAAAATGCAACTTAATGATAATAATAAAGCAATCTATTGATAAATCAAACAAGCCGTCCGTTGTAAATTTCATTAATTTCTAAAGGACTATCTTTAAGATAAAGTCTTTAATTAGAGATAATTGGAATCATATAGACCCTAGTTTGCCACTTTTTTTGAGGACGTTATTGTGTCAAGTTGAATTTTTTTTGCCATTTAAAGTTTCTGAGGCAATGAACTTATGTAGCAATCAAATTTAATATTTTCTAAATTGCTAGTATTCCATATTTATTGTATAAGAGTCTTTCAGAAGAGTTTCTGGCTGCCATTTATTGCCTAACTCATCTTTTACAGGTTATATCAGGAAATGACCCTTTGGACAACAAAGACTTCAATCCAGTTGATTACATAAATAAACTTTTCCCCACAGAGCAGGTAATAAAATCATTAAAATATCCATGCTTATCAGCTAAAGAAATCCCATTTGGTAATACATTATTCTTATTGTTTTTAAGCAATTACCAAGATAAATTTTCCATTAAATAAGTTTCTTTTGAAGAATGTTTTAGTAGAAGTGTTTTTAAAGAAAATTTGTTTTCAATGCAAAGCTAGTCTATCACTTCTTTTCTGACTTTTAGTCATTGGCCAACATTGATAGTGTCATGGGGAGAATTCGTCTCAGAATAAGGTGAATCTTTGTCAGAAAGTTGTTGCCTTGTAGGCAACATATTACTTGGTATTCTTCCTGCCTTATAGAATGATCTAAACTAAGAAATGAATAGCTATTGTATATACATTGTTGTTTGAACAAGGTAAATTTGTTTTATAGGACTTATCATTTACTTCTTACCAATATGTATTAGAACCAAAAAAGGCCTTGCCTCCCCATTCCTTTCTAACAAATATTATAAATGTAAGCTATTGTGCTTGATGATAAAAGTTGACATATTGATTTAGTTTGTTGATGATGGTAGTAAGTTGGAGCTCAATGGTCCATTCTTTTAAACTTTTGATGATTGAATAGATTGATTGTTTTCTGAATCCAGTGATATAAATTTTGGATATGATATCAGATTTTAACCATCATCAAGGGATTAGAGCTTGACTGTTTTTATATTTCTTTTAATGCCTTGTTGTCCCCCTTTGATAGAACTTGACAGAGAGTGTTTAGAAAACCATATTTTGAAATTTCAAATGAACACTTCGTGATATTTGTTACAGGAGATTGGATGGTGAGATAAGGACAGCAATAAGAGGACAGACTGAGGTTGGACATGATGGCAGACAGGTAAAGTTCAAACTTTTTCTCAGCTTAGTTATTTAAATTAAGTGAAGATGCTATCCTAAGGTTCTGTGCTGACTAATTTCTATATGCTTAGTATCTATATAACCAAAGTTGTTTTCTATCAAGTAGATCCCAACAGTATTTCTTGATGTTTTGTTAAAAAACAGTGAACTTCAAGTTTTATTGTGTCTAAAATATCCAAAGTTAGAATTCTAATCTAGCCTAGCTTACTCTGTCTTCTTCGTATGAGAGATGGAAGCTTTAAGAAAGCTATGCTTTTTCTGTCATTTATTCTGCTTTGTGTTCTTTATGTTTGTCATCGTGCATCTCTTGTCATGATCTTTTCAGTGGTTGTCTAGAAATTGTGGCTTTTAAGGTGGTGTCAAATAACTTTTTGAAGTCAGTACAAAGCATAACCTGTTAAATACCCAAACCAAGACCATTCTATGTAGTAGTTAAAAATGTGTGGTTAGTTCCCAAAGTCAACATACCAATGCATCTGCTTTACATCTAATTTTATGCAATGTGGTGAAATAATTTTGGACTATTATCTAGTAATGTGCTAGAAGTCTTCAGTGGTAGCCTTTTGAGACACTGTCCTTCTCAAAATGTTTGAAATTGTATTTGACTATATTCTTCACATAATGATTTATAGACACCATAATATCTGCAACTATGTTTGATATTCCATTGCTTGTCAAATATTTGTAATAATTGAAGGTTTTGGAACATCAATTTAGGCACTGGAAGAAGCAAAGAGCTCAATTCATGATTTATTTTCAAAAATAACAGATATAAAGGAAAAGGCAGAAAAGTCAGAACAAATGGTATCATTTTGTTTTTTGTCACATTGTTTGATTTCAATTATTTACTTTTTTAGTATAAATATTATCTTTTCTTGAAAAAACTTCTGTCTCAATTAACTTAAACACCTGTCTCTATTTATGTAGCTGCTTGTGAATTTTTTCACTTGTGGCAAATAATTGATGGTAGCCCCTTTCTGATAAAGCCATGTCTGTATGTATGATTGAGTTGGCTGATGTTCAAAGTTGGCAACCCACCATCAACTTGTATCTTTAAGACATTAGATTCAAAGCTTCAACCTTGTATGAGAACAAGTCAGGAAACTATGGCATAAAGCACCTACCAAACCCTTTAACATGAAATATGTTTATTGTAATCCAAATGTTAGCAATGTATTGGAGCATACCTTTTCTTCATAGGTAAAAGAAATAACAAGGGATATTAAACAACTGGATCATGCAAAGAGACATCTTACAACATCCATCACCACTCTGAATCATCTACATATTTTGGTTGGTGGTGTTGAAAACTTAGAGTAAGTTTTTTGTGACTAGCATTAATTTTAGATAACAATACTGTGAATATTTTATATTTTCCAGAGAAAAGCAAAAAATTGAAAAAGTGATATTGTTTCTTAAAGTGATAATTTCATAATTGATAAAAGCCAAACATTTTTGGTTGTTTCACTTTAAAGCTTAACCAGTTTGATATGAAGTCCACTAAAGGTTGGTTTCCATAAAGCTGCAACTGTGGCTGAACTGCTAGCGACATCTAGCTTTCATCCTTAGCCTTCTGGATGCTTTCTCCATTTGTACAAGTTTAGCTTTCAGTATTCTAGAGATGAGGTTTTGTGCAGTAGTGGAAACTAAAGCTATTGTCATTTTTTCCAGATCACTAACTCGTAATCGACAGTATGGAGAAATAGCCAATCTTCTCCAAGGAGTGTTGAATGTTTTGGACCATTTTAAAAAATATTTCAGTGTGCCCCAGATTAGACAGCTGGCAGATAAGTATGTTATGTTTCACAGATTTCTCTTTTGTTTCTTAATTAACTGTTTATTTCTTAATCATGTATTTCTTAATTTCTTAATTTTTATTATAATTGTTAATTGATTCTATTTTGTTTGCTGTTCATCGTAAAAGTTTTGCCATCTTCATTTTTTATAATTTTATATATAAATTTGCAGATTTTTTCATGCATCTCCAAGTATTTGAAGTTAAAATTTGGCGTTTTTTCCCTTTTAGAGTTACCAGTATTCAAAATGAGCTAGGGAATCAAATTCTTTCTGATTTTAAAGATGCAGTGTCTATTCCAGGAGTGAAGGTATTTGAACAAAAATCACTTTCAAAAGCCTTTCATTATTGCATGTCTTTGCAAGTTTTTATTTGCGTTCACTATTTTCGTGATACCAAGCTAGCAACACTTAAGTTCCCAAGATAATAGGTAGTGAATTGCACTTTTAGTCTATTTTGATCGCAACTTGTGTTTTCAGCCACCTGCTGGTCCAAACTCTCAGTTAGCCGATGCTTGTAAAGTAGTGGCCATTTTGGATCCTCGTTTCAGGTAAGCGAAGTGTTGTATAATTCATTCTTCGTAAGAGATCCTGTTGTCTATGATACTGTTATGTAATTTCTAAACTGGAGGAAGCGTGTTTTTGTAATGACCCGCCATTAATCTGGTGGACTGACCCTTCTAATGCCGATTTGTTGATAGTATTGAGGCATGCAATGTATTCACTTACATTTGCTCATCGTTGGCCACGGTTTTTGATACAGTGGACCGGTCATCGTATTATCATCGAAAAGGACCAAAACCTCTGATTCTCTTCGAAACATAACACTCTAGTTATATTGTCAGAAGTGTATAATGACATAGTGCTACAACGTGTTACAAATTGCGATCCTTTAAATAACTCTCAAAATGATTCCTATAAAGGGGCTAGATAAATGTGATTCCACAATTTAACCCATTCCGTATATGAAACACTTTCCTCAATTTTTAGAGACGATCTTTTGACTTGGTTCATCAAACTCCAGCTGGCGGACTATTTGAATGTTTTTAATGAAAATTTCGACGTGAGTTTATCCATTTTATAAATCCAATTCAAGCATCGTATTCTAGCTGCAATATTTGCACCATTTTTGCGGCAAGTAATTGAAAAAGTATCAATTAATGATGCGCTTGTAGTAATTATCAGTTTTAGGCAAAAATCACCCCTTTAAAGAAAGCAAGTTGCAAATCGCGAATAAGCAATGATTTCCTTCGTGTTCCCAGCAGACTGTAAAGCTTCAACACAGCTATTCCAAATATTAAAGTCTGCTCCTCACTCATACTCACACATGCTCCTTGAAGATAGATTTAGTACACGCCATTTGTTTTACAAATTATTATCAGTCTGGGTGAAGAGAGTCTCTTCTCGAGTCTTAATGCAAAGTGATTATCAATATACAAAATTCAGAGCAGCAAGTCTCATGACATTTATCTAAGACCGCAGCAGTTTCCTGTCTTGTTATTATTTACCGAGACCTCCTTTTGATGTGAAGTTTCTTCTTGACAAGGTGGCTTGGATCGACAAGATAGATCGTCGCTATGCCTGGATGAAGAGGGTTCTAATAAAGTACGAAGAAGATTTTACCGGAACTTTCCCCAACTGTTGGTTTGTTGACGAGAGAATCTGCAAAGAATTTTGTCGGATAACAAGGTGGCCTGATGTTCGACTTTTTATTTTCGCTAGGTGCACGATATAATGAACGTCATTGATCTGCTCTTTTTGTAGAATTTGAATGGCTCTCCTGAATAGTTTCAGTAAACTGTTATGTATATCACTTTAGTTTGTATACAGCTTCCAGTGATAGTTTTATAATAACAGCGCTATGTTTTTTAATTTATCTGTGAACTCGTAAATTGATGACTGACTGAAGGCTGAATCTGTTAACACACTGTGTTGACACTTACTCAACGAAATGGGAGTAGAGAATATTCGATGTATGACATCAAATGGATTTACATCAAGACAAGACAAGTAGAAAAAAGCATTTAGTGAGCTGAATTTGAATTTTCAAACCATTGTTCAGATGTAGCCCATTGTTCAGATTGTATTTTTCAGATGTAGCCCAAATCTTATTCTTGGGATAGATTCGTAGATCGGATGAATTTAGAAGTTAATATAGCCCTAGAAAACCACTTTATGTAGAAACCTGCATATAAATCGCACCAACTAAATAAAATGATGCCCCAGCTTCCCGTTTCAAACTGCTTTGAATAATTATATGAATCATCTCCATAGAAACGAACTTTCGAATGTAATGGCAGCAAAAAGCACGGACATCGATGTCAAGTTGTTGTTGTTTGCGATTCAAAGGACGAGTACATTCGAAGGGTTTTTATCCAAGAGATTTCCGACCAGCAGAGTCACGAAGAAACCGGAGGTACACATTTGTAGCTAATAAGATATATTTTAGAGAAAGTTTTGAGAAAAAGTTTTGGGAGAAATATTTGAGAGAAATATTTGAGGGGAATATTTTAGAGAAATATTTGGTAGAAATATTTTAGAGAAATATTTGAGAGAAACATCTGATAGATTTACTTGAGAGAAATATTTGGAGAAGTATTTGGGAGAAATATTTGGCAGAAATATTTGGGAGAAATATTTGGGAGAAATGTCTGAGAGAAATGTCTGAGCTAATGAAAGGTGCTGTAACTTGGCACAAATTTTCCTTATGTCATGGTCAGAAAAGCATTGTCCTGCCTATGTTTAGTCAAATTGTTAAAAGAGCTAACGGTATTAATTTTATGCTTTCGTTATGGTACGAGAGCCTGAGAATGCAGTATTGATCTGTCATGTTTTTCAGTTTGTTTTTGAATAGTATTCCCGCTACGATTGTGTTGATAGATGATCGCTGTTATTTTCGTTAAGGCCCCAGCTGAAAACAAGTCCGGCGATAATGAATCTGGAGAAAGCAAAGAGAATGATGGAAAATCGGTATGTGTGAAAGCTGAAAGTTGCTTTGGAAAGGGTCATTAAAGCTTTGGAAAAGTCATGATGTAAGGGAGTAAGCTGTATAATGCTTGTATCAAGACAATAATCAAACGTGGTCAACTTGGGATAATATTTTGCATATAATAAATATGTTATTGAATAAAAGAGCTGGTCTTTTATGGGTCATCAAAATATTCCGGCCCATAACATTTCGCTGCGTAGTCGGATATTTTCGTTGTATCTTATCGCTAGTTTCCTCTGCTCTACAGAAAAGCCCAAAGTCCGCTGAATCAAGTTTCATAGGACTAATTGCCCGGTGCTTTGAACCTCATCTTCATATTTACATCGATTCTCAGGACAAGTATGTTTCTATTATGCCTTTTCATATTCTGGGACATCTATAGTATAATCGTCTTATTTGTAGCTGCAATTGTTTATAACGGGTATTATGGCTGTTTTATTGCACAATGTAAGGTTTATAAATTGAATAATTTCCGTCTGAGCATAACAGAACATTAAAAGGGCTTTTGAAGCAAATCACCCAGGGCAGCCTGCATGTCCGATATTTTCACTCCTGCCCCCTAAACTGATTTTGGAAGTTTTTGGACGGTGGCTAATTCAATGGAGGCTTTGGCGAGGGAGGTGTATGATATTATCAATTTTCGTGCATATAAATGGCTAAAAACAACTGTTCTGAAAGTCCAGACTGCAAGATACGTTTAGTCCATACGTGTATTGTTTATAGTTCTTTTGAGTGGAGGCTTATTCGAAATTTATAGCATTTGTTAAAATCTTTATTCGTCTTAGGAATTTGGCTGATTTGATTGAGAAGTTCAACCAAGACTTTAAGTCGCAAGAAATCTCAAAACTGGAATCCGAAAGCGACAGTACTGTACTTCCAAGTGCTGGCGAATTGTTCGTCTTCTACAAAAAGTGCATGGTGCAGTGTGCAGTGCTAAGCACTGGTGCTCCGTTGCTGTCACTCGCCAACTTGTTCCAAAAGTTCTTGAAGGAGTATGCAAGTCGCATATTAACAGGGAATCTGCCAAAGTACGCCTTTTTCAAGCATACTACGCTTGTATATCTCATTTGATTCTCTACACACATAATATTTGTTACTGTATCATCTTTCTGTGGGATTTGATTATTACTCGAAAATTCAGAGAACCTTGATGTTGTATATTGCTAATGGAATACAGAGGCTCATTTGGTAAACTGTTTGAATTTGGCGCATTATAGTCTCTGAAACGATGACGCTTGAGAACCATGCAACGCAACATTTCAAAAATTCCCATACGTATAGTATAGTTGATACACATGAACTCAATCTCACTAATATCTAGCTGAAACTATCAAATCTAAAAAATCTTAAAAGTCATTTTTATTGTTAGGACATCTTCAGGCCTAGCAAGTATATTAAAAGATTCAGAAATCAAATTCAACGCCGAAGAAAAAAGATTGACTTGCTGCATCTTGACCACTGCGGAGTATTGTTTAGAGACAACTGAGCAGGTGCATATTTCTTCACTGAAATTGCTTCAAAGATAGTTATTTGTCAGTCGTAGAATCTGAAGGAGAGTCCACTTTTTCTCTTTTTTTCTTCCATTATTCCCGACGACCATTTCTTTTAGTCGATTTTGTTGTTAAAACCTCTTATGCAGGGTCTTTTTTACGTTAGTTTACTTGCCTATGGTGTGTGTTTTGTGGCGCACCTTTTGTTGGCATTTTTGTTGCGGATGGCTTTCGGTTTTCAAGTATTATGTTGATGCTACTTTAAATAGTGAAAAGCGCGAATTAGTGAGCGGTGTGTTATTGTTTCGAAGTCGCGTGTGCCAGAAATTGTAATAAGTGCAGGTTAGGAATAAGTTAGATCATTTAAAAAACGAACCTAAATGATCTACTCTTATGAAACGCCCACTAGTTATTCTTACTGGTTAAAAATTGTATAATTTCCTCAATTGTGTATTTTATCTGCTTCCTCTTTCAGCTTCAAGAAAAGCTAAAGGAAAAGATAGATGCAGAATTTGTTGAAAAAATTAATTTCGGTGCTGAGACAGATGTTTTCCATGGGTACGTCACCGGGGTCTTACTCGTCGTTATGATGGACTCGAGTCGAGACTCGACTACACTAGCAGCGAACTGTTGACTTTCTTCATGACCAGAGTGATTTCTTTGCAACGTGGCTGCATGCACAAAATTTCTATCTTGCTATTCAGAAATAAGGACCATTCACCATTTATTTTTTGTAATATATCCTTTTACGTGTTCCCAAATCCTACCTCTTTCATCACTTATTGAATTGTTTGTGTGTGTAATGTTAAACATCTTTTACAACGTTTTGTGTACTCTCGCATCTTTCATGAGCTTTTAAGCTAATCTCCATATGGTGTTATCAGATATATGTATCACTCCTTCTTAGCACCTGCATCCTTAATCACGCACTACATTTCCCTTGCTAGGGTGATATCAAACAGCATACAATTACTGGTGCAGGACCTTGAGAATGCCTGCGAGCCGGCACTAACAGCAATGATAAAAGTAAGAAACCATCCACGTTTGTTTGATTGTGTAGAATAATTTATCAGTATATACCAATGTTACAATCAATAAGCGGAATATTAAGATGTCATACCTCTCTGTGATCAAAAACGAACTTATCCGCAGGTACATTGGCAAAGCATTGAGACCGTTGGTGACCAAAGTGCCTACATAACAGCGATGACAACGCACATGAAGCAGGCGATTCCTGTCATCAGAGACAGTCTCCAGTCATCCAGGAAATACTTCACTCAGTTTTGCATCAAGTTTGTCAAGTAAGCAACCTGCCTTTTGACTAATTCTTTTACTGAATGCAGTTGTTTCAGAACAAGTATAAGTGAAACATAACTGGAAAAAGAAGCTAGTTGTGGCAATGAGGACAAAGTTCCTCAATGACAAATCAATTCACGTCGATGACAAATCAATGACAAATCAAATCAGTTTACTATTCACGTCATGAAAATGGCTGCTTTGAGAACATATTAGCCCATGTATTGGCTTACAATTGCACATACTAATGAACCCAAAAGCCCTGTAGAGAAGCGAATTGCGTTCCAAGTGGTAGGCTAGTCATAGGTCCATGTCCCTGAAGCCTGCTGGGTATGCAGATAAAGCTTTGCCTCTGTAGCGTTAACGCTAATAAAAGACACTGGTTTATACGCCTGTATTCATCATATTCTGAATCACGACTAACTTACATTGTTAATTACGATTACTTATGATACACGAATCTGGTTACAATCAATCAACAACAACAGAGTACAAAGCATAGTGACAGCAGTACATTACAAACATGATACAGAGATGATGACATATAGATTGATTACAGGCTAGTACATTACACCTCTTTCTTTGATCTATCAGGTACTGAGTTCAGCTACGAGCTTCAAGTTTCATGATTTTTGAGATGTATATAAATATTAGCAATGTTGGTCCTTATTTCATTCAAGTAATATTTTTCATGTATTTTTGGGTCTCTGTCGAGTGTTGAAAAACAGTCCATATATAAATATCCGATGTTATTTACATTTATATCCTCTTACCTTCCTTCTCCCCCCTTTCATCAGAGCTGTATGGCCTTGACCTTCCTCCTCTCCATCCAATATTTAGCAACCGCTCGATTTTTAAACGGCCACCCAGCTTTTTCTACACTCTTCCAATTAAAGGCTTTTGCCCCTATGTTCTACCGTTCCATTTATCACTATGCCATTATATAAATGCTGAAATAATTTGAGATGATTTTTGACAAGAAATAATATTTCTTCTACAGCTCTTTCATTCCTCGATTCATAAACTACATCTACAAATGCAAACCGATCTCGACGATAGGAGCTGAGCAGGTATTTCATCAGATCCCATGCTTCATCTAACGCTTGCTTTTCGAACTCATTGTCTCTCCTGAATTCACCGTAACACACTCTTAACTGTCATCTAAAGCTGCTTTTAGACAGGCCTAAAAGAGAAGTATCTTGCAGAAATTGTTTTTACAATTAGATGTCTGATTGAGTTTTGTTAGGATGGCTCTGTTGTTAGACTACAGACTCAATGTTTTGTGGCTCGAGTCTCTTGCATGACCAAACTTTCCCCCAGAGTGAGGAGAGTGGCCAGCTTTCTGTAATTCCAGGCATAGGGGATCACGGGGTGTGGTCACATCGAGGGGAAGGACCAGGTCACTGTTTGATAAGCATAAAGATTTTCAGTGTCCTAAAAACTAATGAAAGAAACAAATACAAATACAATAGAGTTTTGTTATTTCCCTCTGCATATTTGCGGTGTAATGTTCTCTTTGCTTGATTGCAGCAAATAGGCCCCCTGTCTTTGATTGCAGCAGCTCTTGAATCTTCTCATATACTAATATTTTTAATTCATTTTCATGCCCTCATAGTTGCGGCTTGTGACTCACACACTATGACATTGATAGAAGGCTTAATCCAAATAAGTTGGATTAAAGGCTAAGATATACGACCTTCTCTCTATACAAGTCTTTCTTTGTGTGATTTCCTCAACATGGTTTGCCTCCCATTACTGCTTCTTGGTTTCGACCAACTTCAAGTTGCACTGGCCATGAAACCCTAATCGAATCAGTTCTAACAAATCTCGACTTTGTAAATTTGTAATCTATTGCCTTCATGGCACAGAACTTCACAATTGCAAGAATTAGCAGAAATAGTTTTTGCATACTTTGTAAATACTTGTTATAAACAGAAAAAGTTTTTGCATAGTCTGTAAATACTTTTTATGAACAGAAACAGTTGTTGCATAGTCTGTCAATGATTACAGTGATCTGCCTGATGCAATGATTTTTTTGTGATTTCTCCTAGCTTCTGCTGGACACTCACTCTTTGAAGACTGTGTTACTCGAACTCACGTCACTTGGCTCCCAAGTGCAAAGGAAACCACCAGCAAGGTAACACTTTTTGACCCCAACTTATGAGAACCAGTATAATCGTCAAACTAGTCTACTGCTAACAAGTTTGGAGGCACCGTTGACCCATACCTCTCATCAAATGCTCCTTTCATGTCGGCTATTCTATTTCATGGCTTTTAATCGAAAGATATTTGTCATTTATCCGGTGTTTGTTTGTATAAAACAAAAATTTGGAAAATTTGATATCTCTATGTTGAAAGTCTCAATGAAATAAAGGTGGCCCTTTATATATTTAATCAAAGGTTTTTAAGAAGAAATGATTTGTATACCAATAATCGAAATCGAGTATTGATAGCTTTCAAAACGTTCTCTATTGTAGGCAAAAGTGTGCAAATCGTTTCATAAAATTTCTACATAAAAGTCCTTTCATTTGTTGGTAGAAAGTTCGTTGAGCTATCAAATGGTTTGCTAAACAAATTTCTTAAATTAAATTCATGCAACGTACTGAAAAGAATCCGCTAATCTTAGGCAAGGTTGACTTCACGACTCAATCCGCAAACTTAATTTTAATCATTTGCACCACATATTAAACAAGAATTTCCAGACATTTAGCTAAAGTAGTGACTTCAGAGTCGAAGAAGGTTTATAAGAGTTAGAATTTTGCCCAATATTTAGGCCTGTGCATGCATCTAGTGAATCGATCTAGCAGTTGGTATTAATTTGTTTTCTTTTTGCAGTTTCACTAAGATTGTTGCCAAAGGGATGTCCAAGGCAGAAATGATCCTCAAGGTACACAGCATCCTATTCACATTTACAATCATTATTTGAATATGAATACGTTATTTTAGTGAGAACCTTTTTAATCTGATTCTTCGCATTTGCTAACCTGGTGATTCATTGCTCCTTCAGGTGGTCATGTCGCCCCATGATCCCCCCGCAGGGTTCGTGGAGAATTACATCAAGCTCTTGAACGATTCAGACACTGCGAATTTCCAAAAGTTGCTCGAAATGAAGGTGAGACTTGCTATATTCCCTCTTAGTGAAACCACACAGTAAGTCAGTCAAACTGAAGACATCATGTCGCATCTTCACATCTTTCCGTGTCACATCATGTCTCAATAATGTCTTTGAATTACAAAGCAATTGGACGTCTAGGTTTTGTGATAAAGCACGAAAATGGATGGTAGAAAGAGCCTTTTGTGCATCGACTAGACTATATTGTAATTTTTCCTAGAGTTATTGTGAAAGTTCATTCATTATGACATATAAATCGTCTCGTCTTTTGGCGTTGAAAAGAAAACACCAAAGGCTTAGGGCACCTGCGAAGTAGAAGGCGGGGATAAGTAACTGCGAGCTTGCAGTCTAGACACAAACGTGGGAGAGGGAAACAAAGAAAGTGAAATTAAGGTACTAGAAATCGTCAAATGAGATAAAGGACGTTAACATTGATCGAAACCTTGATTAGCAAGAATATTAACTCTCTATGTTCAGTGCAATCTGTCTCCCCGTGTTTTGGGCCATCTTTGTGACACTATATTGAATCGCAAATTTATCAGTAGACATCAAATGGCATTATCACCTACTTATGTTTCGAAGGAAAGGGTTTGTAAATTCTGAAGGATGCAGTTCTGAATATAAATGAATCGAAATTCTGTCTCCCGTCAATGTTAATGCCAGCAACGTGTGTTCATTTTCAGGGCCTGAAGCGAACCGAGCAGCATTCGATGCTTGAACTTTTTAGAAGTAGAATATCAGTGGGAGCCTCCGGAGCCGGAGAATCGAAATCAGGAAACGCGGAACAAGAGTCCAGTAGGATCAAACGACTGGAAAAATTGATAAAGAAGCAAATTTTGTAGCGACGTGGGCAGTCCGTCTTTTAGATCTATGTACACAATTAGGGAATGTGATAATGTATTTTGAGATTTTTTGGTCATTATATTTAGTAGGTATCCTGTTGACTGGTGATTTTGTGGCATTTGCTGTGGTCATATGATTACAGGATCCTGCCTTATTTTGGTAACCCCGATTTCTGCTTGTAAAGTCTATAGCAAAATGCGCAGGGAATATCTGCTCACTCGGGCCGCGGTCTTCTCAGTCTGATTTTGTTGCAATTTTTTAACGAAATGATCACTAGCGCATTATCTGTTGATGTATGGTTGCTGTTGATGCACACGGTGATAGTAATTCCCTTGCAATGCATATACCGGAAGAAGTGTAATATGCACTGTGGGCAGGAATGCAAGGTTATCATATCAGCGTTGGCAATAATTTGTTATGACCTGCATCGGTGAATCAAAAGCTTACTTCGATTGAATTTCCAAAAATGTCACGTGTCTTCGAACAGTTTCAGCACATTGTTCTTTAGCTAATGGAACGCTGAAGTCCCAGGCCTTTTGGCTCTTGTAGAACGTAGAAAACAACACGTTTCAAGCAGTCGAAAAGAAATTTGCCTATAGAGAAGTCTTTAAATGTTCCTTGAAGCATGCGTGGAATAGGTATTGTTCGGTAAAAGTGGACTAAAAAGTATTGAGAACATATTATATCCAAGGACATTAGGCAGACATTGTTTTGAGAAGCAAAAGGCGAAGTATAGTCCAGATGAGAGGACCAATTGTCTGTTCTTCTACAGAGTGGAAACAGCTCCGAATTCCTCAAATTATTGTTTCTAAGATTAATTTCCGCACAGTGGTAACTTTTTTGATTGCTCTCTTTTCGATTCCTCGGCCATGTTGAAAATTTTTTGGGAACGATATAAGCAGTGTTCTCCTTATTAATCAAGCCTTCTGAAAAAAACTACATCCTCAGCTTCTAGCTTTCTTTGCCTCGTTTTAGAAATCTAGCCTCGCTTACATGCGTGACAATCTATAATGCCGCAGTTAGCCTTCCGTGTTATATCCATTCCGTCGTTCCAAAGTCTATTGCGCAATGTGACAGCAACCAGCAAGACACTGGGGAGCGTCATTTAATCGCTTGTCCCAGTTACAGTCAACAAAGAATATTGATTTTTGCTGCTCATATCATCGCCAGAAAAGCTTTGAAACAGGGCTCCGATCAAACCAATCAAGTTTTAAACTAAAACTCGCAGCAAACCTCCTTTTCTCATAAAGAAACAGGCGAAAATTTTCACAAACTCTTCTATGCCTTTATTCATTAGGAGCTACGAAATTGTCAAAGATGATCCCTTTGACTATGGAGCCAAGCGGTTTCTCTCTGTTTTCTTTTCCTAACACCTGGCTCGTACCTGCCCGCTTGCCGTTTCTATTCTTGCATGTCCTAGCTTGATGCTCGTCTCGAAATACGCTTCGTAGCTTGTGTTTAAAAAGGCACTGTTGCAGCTGTCGATTATATATATAGACACTTGTTGGGCAGCGATGTTTTGTCTAATGCGCTTCTGCATATTGAAGTAACACAACAGAATGAGACGATGCTGTTTTAGCAGTTGCAAAGTTAGAATTATATTTTTACTTGCGGAAAATTATTTTGCAATTAATGGCAGCGATTTTAATCAAGAATGGAGCTGAAGAAGGCTCAAGAAAACCAGATCTATTGTTGAAGAGCGACTTGGCTAAAAGGTGCATAAGCAAAAATCCATCGACTCACATTCATCCACCTCTCCGGTGGTCAATTCCACCGTTTATTGCGCAATGTGAGGGCAAGCGGCAAGAGATTGACACAAAATCGGAAAGGGCATTTGTATGCTTCCAGTTATATTCAGCAAAGAATATTGCTATTTCTGTCCGCAAGTTCGCGAGTTTCAAAAGTACCGTAAATCCTCGAATTAGCCCCTGAGGGTTTATTATTTTAAAATTTTGGATTGGGGCTTATTCGAGGGGAGGGGGGCTTATAAAATTACCTGAAACATGCCACATCAAAGATAATTTTGGAAATTTCTTTCTTTTCTTAATAAAAAAATAATCTAAGTATAAAATAACATTTGATTAAATTATTAACAAAAATATAAAGTTTTCTGGTAATTCACTAAAATGCCAAAGGCAACCTCAGGAGTCGAAAACCAACAAATCAAGGAGGGCCTATTCGAGGGGGGGGAGCTTATTGAAAATGTGTAGTTCTAGGGTGGGGGCTTATTCGAGGGGGTTGCTTTTTCGAGGGGGGGGGGGGGGGGCAATTCGAGGATTTACGGTATGTCGCAAGTATGTCAAACTATGGTTAAACAGGGCTTCAATCATGCCAACCAAATTTCAAAAGAAAACCAGCACCGTGCTGTTGGGATGAGATTTACATTAGGGGCCTGCCAAATAAATTGCTTTTCATTCAGTTCACCGTCATAAAGAAAAAACTACTGCAGTTCGACAATTATAGGGGGCTCCCCAGTAACAGCCTCAATACTAGGATTTCGTAATAAATTTCTGGGGCTTTCGTCTAAGCATTTCGAAGGCAAACTTGTCTTGATCCTAAAGTACATGTCAAAATTAACTAACAGGTCAGCATGTTTTGATAGCTGAGACAGCTCTGTTATATACGAAGGACAAAAATTGCAGCATACGTCATGCGAGGATTGGAGACCTGGGTAATAGTATGTATTGACGTAAGTCCAATGTTGATTATTTTCGTATAAGTTCGTCGGGAAGTGGAGGCAGCAGCAAAACATGGATGGTCTCTGGCACATTTGCTGAATATGTAGTCTTTGATCGATGGAAATACAGAATATGGCATATTGATATCGTTTTGAATGGTTCACGTATCGATTTTTGCGAAGTCTGTCTTCTCGACTGAATTTGGATATTTTTAGGGTGAAGAAATCATCACGACATTCGTCCTAGCTCTACAAAATTTAATTTACTAAGCACTAAAGGTTAATTCGTTCGTTCCAAAAGGGGCTCAGAAGCTTGTTGGGTAATAATGGGAGACTATGGATTACTGAGGCGGGCTGCTTCTTTGCCGCACCAGAGACGAAAGCAAAAAGTATTCAAGAGATCGCTAAGTTTGTCTCTTCCGGAACAGCCAGGCCCGACCGTGGCCTCGAGGTTTTCCAATGCGGATATTGTTGGTTCCGAATCATCAGTGGCCTTACCAAGAATATTCCAAGATAAAGAACCAAGCTACCTTCGCCCGGATGTATCTGCGGGAAACAAAGTATCTGATTGCAGAGGCCCTGAGCAGCACGACGAAGGTTGTTTTCGTGGGAAAGATGTTGAACAGCATGGTACACGAGATGTTTTGGAGGAAGTTGGTCAGGGCACGTGCGAAAAGATTGCAAGTTCTTATTCAAGCCAAAAAAGCATTGACGATGGAGCAATATCGCCTCATGTCGTTAAGAGTTTAGAAAATGAGGTGGGTGTGAAAGCTGAAGAAACTTATAATTCAGATGATGCACAAAATGCTACAATCATGCCACCAGAAAATAATAACCATGTTCAAGTCTCCATACCAGTGCCACCCACACCACCACCCCAACCATCCCATCAAGAGAGGAGGAATAATTCTCTATCAAAGCAAGAAGCTTCTTATGCTTTGCCTGAACTAGACTCACTATCTGTTAGGTCAGATTCAAGTGACTATGATGAGATGTTCTCTGTATTGTCAGGTGCAAGAGGAGCAGAAGAATTTGGTTGTTTTATCTGCTACACTCAAACACCGAAAAGCGAAGAATTTTCAGTGTATTGTGATTCATGCTTTGGGCTTTTCTGCAAACAGTGTATGCATTTGCACCTTAGAACTAAAGTTATTGAAGGCTTCATCATTCTGAAGTGTCCAGGAGATGCTTGCACACGAACACTAACAGATGGAGAAATTGAGCTGCACTGTGGTGAATGGATGCATCTTCTAATTAAAAACAGAGTTGATGCAGATAATAATCCAAGGATTAAAACTTGTCCAGGCTGCAATATTGTCCAGAGCTTTCTAGAGCCAGATGAGGTGCCTATTCATCACAAATGTGGATCTTGTGGGTTGCGGTGGTGTCTTCCATGCCATGCACCATGGCACAATGGCCTAACCTGCAAGGAATTCCAGAAGGATGTAGTTGGAAAAGGACAAAAGGCATTGAAGGTCTGGGCAAAAGGTAGAGGGAAATCAAATGCTAACGCAGTGAAATGCCCTCAGTGCAAATTTTTTATTGAGCGGATATCAGGATGTGATCACATGTGTTGCTCCAGGTTTGTATTTAACTGCCCAGGGAAGTCCCCTTGTTTTTCTACCAAAAAGGTGTTTCTTTTTGTATTTGCTTTCATTTTCATGGATTTCCCTGGTCAGGTCTATGTTTAGAGACATACTATTTTACTTGGTTTCTATATTGCAGAATTTTACAACTTATTCTTGTTTGTTCCTACTAACCTGATTTCCAATGAAAATGATACAACAAAGAATGTCATTTTACCAGATGTTTTACAATTCAAGAATGAAACAAGTATGTTTTTGTAGCTTTAGAACTGGGCTTTTGATTGGCAAATTTTTTTTGTAGATTCATGTGAGTAAAGGAACATTAAATTGGGAAGATTATGGCTTTTTTTATTTGAATGAGATCTTCATGAGATGTTGCATGAGAAATATAGATTCTTGGGCTTCAGAACATTCTTCATCCTTCTAAATTTTTTTTATAATCCTTCTGATTTGTTTTTCAAAGGGATATTTTTGTTTTAGGTGCTACACAGACTTTTGCTATAGGTGTGGTAAAAAGCATAGGAGAGGAGGAATTTTTGGTGACCACTATAGTCGCTACAGCTTCTTTGGTTGCAAGTACAACCTATCACCTAACAAGCCAGCTGTCAGAGTGGCTCTAAGATCTGGCGTGTTAGCTGGTACAGTGGTGGCTGTCCCAGTTGTTGCTGCATTTGTTGTATCAGTTGGTTGTGTAATTCTTGCAGTCAGCCCAATTGCAGTGCCATCTTTTCTTGTTGTTCAAAAATGTAGGAAATAGATTTCAATGCCTTCTAACTGGTTTATTCCTCCACATGTGATTAGGAGTTGTTTAACAGCCTTCTTCCCAGGAGTGTCTGGGATTCATTTAGGTTAATATCAATTTTTTTAGGAACCAGACTTGACTTGAAATTCTTAGCATCCTGAAGGTAAGGTAAAAATTTTTCCTATGTTTTGTAGGTAAAATTTATTCACTAACCAATAAATTAATAGCAGTTTTATTCCAAGATCTAATGGAGTAAGTCTAGCAGTTACAATCAAGGTATGTGAGTTTTATCATAGGTCAAAAGCTCTGATATGTATAGCAACTAAGCCTGAGCTTTCTATCTTTACGATTTTATTTAATTGCTCAGATTTCAAAAGGCACACACACAACTTCATTGCTTTGGTAACTTAATTTTCAGGAAGGGATGCTTTTCAAGCCTGTTTTTTCAAGAGAATTGTGTTTTTACTGGGTAATACAATTTCATTATTGATTAGATGTTAGATGTTAATGATATTGCGATATTACCATTTACAATGTTTGAGTCATTTTCAAGCCATTCTGCACATGCTAGTCTTATCTAATAACAGTGTATAAAACCCACCATTTTCATAGTTTTTGTAATTAGTTTTTGACAGTTGCTCCATAGTTTATATATTGGAAACTGTCTCCCATTCTAAGTTACATTTGCTTTCTTTGGAATCATTGTCTAGTCCTGTAATAGGAACCACTTTTAATTGTAGTGATGGGGGTTTTAGGTCGATCTTTTTAACATTCTACAGACAATATTCCCTGCATGCAAAAGTTCCCTGAAGAAAAAATATTCAGACTACAGATATTTTACGCAAACATCACCCTAAACAGTTTAATTCAAGAAATAAAAAATAAATGAGAAAATAAAGATTTTTCTCTGTTGCATTACGTAAGTTGGTAAGGGGCAGAGCCCCTTGGCAATTTTATTACTTTTTGATATGGGGCTGGTTCCCAACTTTGCAGATAGCACTTGTTTAGCTTGTTGTTGTATGAGCACACAGTCAAGGTAACCCAACTGTAGAAACATTGTCTGGTTGTATAACTGCTAGATTTTATGGTATGGGAAGTTTTGTCTATGGTGCTGCATTTGAAATGCTGACTTGTGTTTTGTTTACACATAACTCATCATTACCTCCTTTAATTCATTTTCATGTTTGCTTGTCTATCGTTAAGTGCTATGCATGTAAAATATTGTATTTAATTTTTTATTTTAATTAGGTTGTTAGTTGTTTTTGATCTTGCTAAATAGGTTTATTTTGAGAAAATTGTTTGGGAAATTGTTAACAGACATTGTACTTAAATTGTTTATTTGTGTTTTCTCTAACCAACAAGAGGTTTGTAATGATATGCAAAGATTTTTTGTGAAATAGATACTACTTCACACTACCTTGGTCAGTATTTTTTTGTATGTCTTGCCTTGAATGTAGTAATCAGAAAGGTCTTGAGGGACATGCATTCATAGTAATTGAGTGGCAAATTATTTTTTCTCTTTGGAATTTCGAATACCTGGGTTTCTACATAAAGCTGTTTTACTATAAAGAACCCAAGATGGTGCAACACAAAACTTTTTACTGTTGGTTATGGCTTTTCTCTTGGCTAGCAAGACCTGAAAAGTGCTAGAAAACAGCCAAGTTGCAATGCAGGACAGAAGTTTATTTGATTAAAGCCTATATGAGTATAGAGGCTCAAATGCTGAAATTTAAGAATGATTTAACTCAACCTTCATCGTGATTAAAAATTTACCTCCCTTCGAGTTTTCAAAAAATACTCATTTTGACGCTATAAACATATACATATATATATAGATTGTTTTTGTCGAAAGTTATGATGAGTCAACATATCAGGAAAGATTTTTCTATGATCTTCAAGGAAATTTACATCTTATCTTGGGCAAGAATAATCTTAGGCGCTAAATCGAAAACTTTTAAGAATATTGAGACTCGGAAAAATTAGTTTGTAATACCATGGTTATACGAAAGTGTGTAGCGATGACCTCATTTTTTTCTATGACGTAATTGCTATATTTCAGGCTCGATATAAAACGAGACACGAACTGAGAGGGAGGCAAGGTAGAGTTAATGGCTGCTGAAACATAATACCGGAAGGCGTGTGAAAATTGGCCTTTTCTTAGCAAATGACACTACCATGGTATCAGCCAAATGGATTTTAATGATCGTCAGTTTTTGCAAGAGCTATCATGTATTTGGAAAGGAGTTTGATCGTGTTTTTTGAAGTTATGTTGCTGTTTAATCAGCAAGGATACCAAGTTCGGCAATATTGTGTTAGTTCCTACTAATAGTCTAAACATGTCTAGTCTTATCAACAGACAAATGGAAGTTAAATTCGAAGTTGATTCACGTTACTCTATCGTTGAGACGATCGGTAATGGAGCTTATGGTGTTGTCTGTTCTGCAGTCGATAATAAGACTGGCTGTAAAGTGGCTATCAAGAAAATTTCACGAGTTTTCGATGTTCCAGCAATAACAAAAAGGACTTTGAGAGAAATGAAGATTTTAAAACACTTTAAGCATGATAACGTAATTGGAATCAAAGAAATCTTACGCCCGCCGGAAGACCTAACGAAGTTTGAAGATGTTTATGTCGTGTTGGATTTGATGGAAAGTGACCTGCATCATATTATTCACTCTAATCAATCTTTGACTGTTGAGCATGTCAAGTATTTTTTATACCAGCTTCTCAGAGGACTTAAATACATTCATTCAGCAAATATCATACACAGAGACCTGAAACCAAGCAACTTACTTGTGAACCATGATTGTGAACTAAAAATTGGTGATTTTGGTATGGCAAGGAGTCTGTTTTCCTCACCCAATGAGCAAAGAAGAGTTATGACAGAATATGTTGCTACGAGGTGGTACAGGGCTCCAGAGCTTATGCTTTCTGTTCATCAGTTCTCATATGGCATTGACATTTGGTCAGTTGGCTGTATATTTGCAGAAATGCTTGGCAGGAAGCCAATATTTCCTGGTGCAAACTACCTGAACCAATTGCAGGTAAGCTTACAGGATATGCATTTTAGTTTAAACAAAGCCTGCCAGAAATTAAGGCAATCAATGTTTTTCATTTTTGAAATGATTTACTCTGTGCCTTGCAGTCAGGCATTTATTGCATTGTCAAAAATTAAGTTTATTTAATTTAAAGTTGTACCAGGAAAATGAGTGCATAGAGGTAATATATACTGTTAGAAAACCCCAAGATTTGTGGGACACAGGAATAAGGAAAAACAGCATCTTAACAAACACCTCTTCTGCACCACAAAAAGCCACATCCCTGTGAAAAGGAGCATTTGGCAAAGCCGAGATTTTTGACAAGTAGATGCCTGCAAGATGAGTTGTTTCTATCAAAAAATTATGTTTCTGAAAATAGCTTGGTTTTTCTTTGCAAGCATGTAAAATCAGATTAAAGCCCCAAAATTTGTTTTTATCAGAATGCAGATCTCATGCAAAGTAATACAAACCATTTTTGTTCCTTTCAAGTATAAATGTTCTCACACTATTTTACATTGAATTTCCTATTCCTGGAAACATTTTGAGGATTTAATGGGTAATGGCTTATGGTCAGAAATAAATCAGCATATGTGCAAAATCATTTTTCTATGATTTTATACAACAGATTTACTACAAAATGATGCTTGTAACAATTTAGGTTTCATTTTACTTGTAACTGTTAATTAATATTTCCTAAAAATTTGATATCGTTTTCCTAGCTATAAAAAACAAAAGTTTACTTCCTTTTTATTTTTTCAACTGTTTCCTGTAATTTCATATCCAAAGATGCTGTAGAGAACAAATATAATTGGTAGACCAATGTCTATAGGTTCCTCTTTCCTGCATCTTTTGTAGCTTATTTTGAGTGTGGTGGGACTTCCTTCAACAAAGTTTTTGTCAGAAGTGGCATCAGATCGTGTTAGAAACTATATAAGTAGACTTCCACAAAAAGATCCTGTTCCATTAAGTAAATTGTACCCAGAAGCACCTGCAGATGCTGTTGATTTGCTCACAAAGATGCTGAAACTGGACCCAAAAGAAAGATGCAGTGCCAATGAAGCCTTGGAACACCCATATTTAGAAAGGTTACAACTTGATGAATCATTGACTTAAATGTTAATATAATGGAGATGGAATTTGTGTAGCATATTATGTAACCTTTTCATTCTTTGTCATAATTAATGAGTCTTCTGTGCACATTATTTCAAAACACCACACAAATTGTGTACAATACATAGAAGCTTATTAAGTTATCTTGAAGGTTATGTAAGTAGGTTAGATATACAAGGGAGTTAACTGTTTAGTAACAGCTTCTCTTGCAATACCTATTGTTATGGTCATCCCTTGCCATTCTTAGAAGACTGGCACTAAAAGGAAAGCCATTGTTTTGACAGCGTTGGGTTAAAAAGTAAAAGCATAAAAGGGGCGTAGCCTCTTTTTATTCAAGTAGACTATTGCAAAATGGATGTTGAAAGTCATACATTTGACAATAATGTGTGTTTGTTTTAAGCATGATTATGAATTCTGTGATATTTTCTTGATTTTTAGGTACCATGACATAGATGATGAGCCTAATTGTAGACCATTGAACTGTGAATTTGAAAATACTGCGTTAGATAAAGAAAAGCTGAAAGATGAAATTGTGAAAGAAATACGAAGTTACCATTCAAAGAACCCCAGGCCAAAACTAACACCTTTGTCAACGAAATTTTTTACCAAGCCAGTGACATTGAATAAAATTGATGTTGCTCAGACAGAATGTAAAGGTATGGCCTGTTGTCATATTAGCACCCTATCACAATAATTTACTAACCATTAAGCTAAACTTGGATGAGGGAACATGCTAGTGTAGGTTCAAACTTAAAATATCACAGCTCTGATGTTTGTATGAAACATGAAACACTTCATTTGAAGTCTTCTGTCAACATTGCTTAGTAGAGATCATTTTTTCACTTTGTGACGCTGTCTAAAAACAGATCAGAACATTTAAAGCAGGCAAAACAACATTGATCATCAATTTTTAAAATTTTTAGAATATTTTCCTATGTTTTTTCTTAAACATGCAGCTTAATGCTATTTCACTTTCAACCATTTTGTGGATCTTGATCTAAAGCCATTATTATTCAACATACAATGACTCTAATGCTGGCGGGTAAAAGGTCCTTATTGGTTGGTTCTCTCTTTCAAATGTTAATTACTATATTCTTCTTTCTTTAACAGCACTGATTATTTTTATTCAAAGTTCAAAATAAATGCAAGGAAGAAGAAAAATAAACTAATCAAGCAGTCATTTTTATCTTTCAATTCTTTCTTCCCATAAAAAATGTAAGCATGCTTTTTTTTGTTTTTTTTGTAGAAATCTCATGTCCAACAATAACACAGCCATTGGTGTCAACTGTACCCGATTCTTGTAAATTTGACTCCAGAAAGAGAAAGCAAAAGCGATTACGACGAGACTCGAAGGCGAAAAAGCTGAAAGAGGACTGCGAGTCGAAGGGAGAGGCTGATCCGGGTCTTTCAGTTCAAGACAAGAAGATGCTGGAGAGATGGACAAACATGCAGAAGTCCACCGTGCCCTTTGTCCACCCGATTCGAAAGCACATGAAGGATTTGCTGGAGCTGCAGAACCAGGTGGCTGCTGCCTTCCCGGGCGAAGACGTGCAGCTTGAGACCAGTGCGGCGAGTGATGGAGGCCAAAGGCCGCAGGTACGCAAAGGCGGTCTCCCTCTTCATGTAGTGACCAAGTTAATTGTCTTCTCTTTCTCTTAGCCGTTTACTCCGATGGATCATGTTTTGCATACAGCTAGTTTTAATTAAAGTGGCCTTTGATTGTGGCATTTTGCTAGTTGTCTGCTCTACCACGCTTCACCCTTAGCTCCGGGACCATCGGCGCCCATGCCTGTGCCCCCTTTCAGTCGATAAATCACTGCATGATTATCTATGATCATGATTATCTTCCAGTCATGTACCTTTCCGCCGCAAGCTCTAACTCCCATTTGATCACAAATCACTTCTTTCTCGATTATGCTTTGTTTTGTTATCCTCTCGTGCTTTCCATTCCATGAAGAACATCCAAATCTCGGCAGCTTCTATCATTTCCTTACCACAATGCAATGCACGTTTGAGCATTTTGCACACTGTTTCTCCTAATCACGGCGATTTCCTTAGCTAGGCCGTCGCATCGCATACGTGCTAGCTCTCAAATGTCAAGTTGTTCGAATGCATGCATAACTATCTGCTTCTTCTTCTCCCCATTTCGTCTCTTTTTGTTTTGTTGCATTAGCCCTGCCATGCTCTGCTAACAAAAATTTTCAGATAATCTCAATTGTGTTTTACCGCTTTGTATAGTTTCAGTTCACAAACTTTGTGCCAGCCCAAAAAGGAGGGACAATGACGCTTGTGAAAGACAACGCGGACAGGGGTCTGGGTAAAGCGCAACACTCGACTGACCGTAGGCAGACTAGTATCGCTTCCAAGAATCTCGTTTCGCAGATTGCAGCAACAACCACTCAGAGCCATGTGAATTCTATAACAACAACAGCAGCTACAGGCCAACAACCAAGTACGTAGAGGCCATGTCATTTCAGTTGCACTTTTTCAGCATTCTTCAGCCTTTGAGTAACTGCACGCTTTGATGTTGAAGACATAACCATCCTCTATGCAAACTGTGACGGCATCTAAGAGGTTATGTTTTAATGGATCATAGAGAGTGCGGAAAAATAACCGACCCGAGCGGGTCAAGGGTCGTGAGTTCGAGTCCCGCTCGGGTCGGTTATTCTGTTGCCTTGACCTTTTCTCAGGTTATGTTTTCTACCCCTATTTATCTCTCAAATGTATTTTAAATCTCTATAAACAATCTTCTTAAATAATGTCAATGTTTTTCCACGCTTGATGCGTTATGGAACTCTTAGATGGTAAAAAATAGTTAATTCAAAGTGTTGTGGTTTGACCTTAACAGCACAAGAAACAGTTCTCATTCCAATGGGTGCCATTCCATGTTACCAAATCAAAGGACCAATCAAGCCCACTTCAAAGGGACAAATCATTCTACTGCCTCGTATTCAAAATATGGCTACACTAAATCAATCTCAACCGAGCCTCATTATGGCGCCAACTGTCAATGTAGGGGCGCCCATTGCCCTTGCAGCAAATCCGCTTCTTGTTGCAAACCAAGGCACGTCACAAAAAATCGTACCAATCGCCGCAAAGCCAGCTGTGTCATCGATAACATCCCAGAACAGCAGTGTACAACACCCGAAAGTTAAACCCCTTGCCCCCAAGACTGTGTCACCCACGGTGTCTTATCTGACAGCGCCGTGTAGTAGTATTTCCCAGCTTCCAAGGCAGGCGGTTCCAGTGCAAGCGATTGCCGCAGCAACTAACGCGAACAAATTCACCAACGATTGCAACCCTGTGATCGCAGCTGCACCCTCTGTGTCTGTCCAGAGCAGTGCGCTTGATCTGAGCGCAGTGGCCGCAAGTGAGAGCGGGAAAGCGGAGCGGCCGTCGTCTGCAGTTTGCGTCGTAACGCCGGACGGTAAGGTGAAGGCGGTCTCGCCGGACGCGGTTCTATCCGCCGATGAAGCCTTGAATAGCCATTCTAGTTTCATCAAGGTCGAAAGCACTTCGAAGCCAGCGAAAGAAGAAGCCGATGAAGTCATGTTGATCGGAAATAAAGACGGAAACGCACGTAAAGATTCAACGCACAGGAAACGCAGGCCGTTACAGAAAGTGAACTCCGAGGAAGTAGCGGAGAGACTGAGCGCAGAGCTGCGTAAGCTTGACCCGCAAGAGCGAACTATTGTCGAAATTGTGCGCCAGCTAGAGGCTGAAAATGAAAGTCGTAATGTTTGTACCCCTGTCGAGCCTTCGTGTTCTGACTCCGGTGCGACTGATGCTTCAAAGCCGGAATATCTGCCAATAACTTCCACAAGTCCAAGGAACGTTTCGTTTCAAAACATCTCACCTGACCTTGAAATTCCGTCGATCTCGTTTTCGCTGATCGCTGGCAATGATTACGAGGTTAAACAGGGCTCTGATGCGGAGCAAAGGGATAGGGATGTGCTGCTGACCACCCTCCTCACCCCAAGAACCCCCAAAAGTGGTGCGTATGGCTACGGGCTAGGGCTGGACCTAGAGGAGCTGTTTCTTCAAACCAACCCCCAGGAATTGTGAGTCCTTCTTGTGTTTTCTAGTCATTTGAACCTTTCCAGTAATCACTATAATGACAGAAAGCACAGCAAAATGCTTCATTCAACAACTTTGCAGCTACCAAAATTAATCTATTAATTGGATGTATGTTTTTGATTTTAAATTTGCCTGATATTTTCCCCTACCTGTAGTTTCATAGAGATGACCAAGCCATCTGCGCACGTGGCTAATTGCTCCAAAGCCACACCCATTGTCAGTTCTTTCTTTCATAACCATATCTGAGATCAATCGCAGAGAGGTTTGGATTCCAATGAGATTTTTAAAATGTAATTGTGATTAACTGTGTATTTTGGAGCAAAATTCCAATTGTGTGGTAGGCGATAGGAAGGCTTGTGGCGATCATGTGATTGGTGTGTTAAATATGGGATCAGAATGGCTTTAGCAGCCGCCGAAAGCTTGAATCTCTAAAATTTCTGGGTTTTTTTTATTTACATAAGCTTGCGACATCCCTTCAGCTTGAAAAGGAATTGGAGCTCAACAGGAAACGAGGGTGACACTTCTCCGCGATATGTCCTCCTTGATCTATCATTTGTCGCGAGAAATTCTTCTGAGGACATTCAAGGATGGCAGAAAAATGAAAAGCAAGAGGTTATCTTGGAGAATAAGAGGCTTAAAGATAAACAACGACAGTTTTTACGCTCATTTGACTTACAAGCTTATTTGACATCAAGTCTGAAACCTCTTAGAAATCACACAGACAAGGCACCTGTTTCATGTGCTCTGTAGGTGTCTGTGTTGACAAATTTCCTCGCTTATGCCTCCAAAAGCGCACTCGTCATTTCTTTGATTTATTTTGCTGATTTTGGTTGTTACGAGTTGTCAAGCCTTGTCGTGGAAGGGGTAAAAGGATGGTCTATTAAGTTACGTGTTTACTCACCTATGGTATCAGTTTCTTATGAGGTTTTTACAGATTTTGTGAAACTCTCTCTCTTTGCCTTTAGTTAGCAAATGCATACAATTATCGTTTTCTGCGAAGTTCCCTAAAACATCGGAAGAATGATAGAAGCTAAGAGTTTTAAGTTTCACTTTAGATCCAAGTTTTTAAGTTTGTGGTGTAAAGTGGATTGAGATCTTAAATCGTTTTCTTTAGGTTGGAATAAATTTGTCTTTTTTTTAGTTGGTCTGAGGGCCGGGATGACTCATCAAATGAAAGGCAAGCGGCTATCGAAAACGCCCCGCTTTCATCATCACTTCTAAACGACTGGCTCGGAATAAAGAATTTAAACACCGAAGCGATGGAGGAGCTTCAGAGAGAACTGGAAACTAATACGTCACTATTGCTCTTTGACTCGTAATGAACACAAAAAGAAAGATTAGACACTTAAGAATGTTGTTTTTAAATGCCTAACCAGCTCCTGCTGTGCAATATTTTGTATTGAATAGACTATTAATCAATTAGACTAGTGGCTTTTACAAAAAAATTACCTCTTTCGGTATTGATTCGTTTTGGTTTCTAGAAATTTTTATCCCTAAAGGTGCTAAATCAGATGTAATATTATAGACGGGCAGCAGCCTAGACGG
This sequence comes from Nemopilema nomurai, assembly GCA_003864495.1. NCBI lineage: Eukaryota > Metazoa > Cnidaria > Scyphozoa > Rhizostomeae > Rhizostomatidae > Nemopilema > Nemopilema nomurai. The sequence goes on along the minus strand of PEDN01001358.1, from coordinate 17,413 downwards.
TCTCCTTTTCCATCAGTAACTCTTTCTTGCTTTAACTTATCTTTATCTTCGATATCATGAGATTTGCTATGTTCTTCAAAGTGTATGGTCATAAGTTTTGCAATCTTGGTTTAAATTAAAAAAATTTCTTTCCAGTTTAAATCTAAATTTTAGAAGAGCAAGCTTCGTTGAATGCCAACTGCGAAATGAACCTTATAGTAAGCGTTCACAAAATTCGGTTTCTATTTATGATATTTAGATCATAACCAGGTTTCTAAAATGGTTATCAAATATTGTTCTCAATACCCAATACCTCAAAAATGTTTTTCAAAATATCTCCAAGGATAATAGCAGACATAACGTTCCATTTCAGCGTCCATCTAGAGACCTCGGTATTTTACACCAATAAGTAGATTTACTCTAGAGCACTTGGCGTACAAAGTCAGGGGTCGTGAGTTCGAGTCCCGCTCGGGTCTGTTATTTTTCCGCACTCTCTGTGATTCTTCGTAAGAAATCCTGTTGCCTATGAAGTAAATTTATCTATCGCATTTAAGTAGTTTATTTCGTTTAGAGCACAAATTCGTGCTATCACTTCCTTTAGTACTGTGCTAAACATAGTGAAAGAAGGTAAAAACGTGTGAATATCTCAGCAAAATATCTTATTAAATGTGTATAATAGCATTTTTTTAAATGCAAGACCGTTGCTCACGAAAAGCAGAGGTTTGAGGGCAAATTGTGTGACATTGAGACACCTGGACACGCAAGATCTAACTGTATGAATAGCTAGAGTGGTTGTGAGTTGTCATTTTTGGCATAACTTTGACAATCAAATTTTGTTGTCAAGGCAAGGTTGATGCCTGTGGAAGACACCTGCTTTTTGATGAATTTCTTGTTACGTGTCTTGGCTATTCCTTAAAAATTGAAGTTAGGTCTTTTTGTATAGGTAATGGAAAACTATTACATTCATTTGGTAGATGCTAGAAAGCAGGAATTTAGAAGATGTTATTAGCAGCTTTTGATTTTCATTATCAGAAGTTTTGTGCTTCATTCCTTTTATCTATCTTTAAATTGATGACCATTTGCATATTCTAGAAGAGGTTCTTCTGCGTCATTTAAACAGGGTTTCTTTTCCCTATAACAAAATAATGCTTGTTATTTTAGTGAAAGTAATTTCTTTACATTGTGACTAAGAAGTTAATCAGTTCAATCATAATGAGTTTAATCAGTTGGTCATCCGTTTTTCTTACTTAAATTTTCTCAATAGTAATCGCAAAGTCACTTTGTCGAGGACACTTTTGTTTCCCTTGCTTCCAGCCAAAGTGAAGCGAGTTTCGAAAATCAGGCATTGCTAATCCTTCTGGATTTTTGCTGGCCGGGTGTTCTGAATGCTACAGATTTGCCAGAAGAATTTTGGAAGCTATGTCACTGGAGCAAGCAAGACCCTTAGAGACAAGTAGTAAGCAATCTTATACTATTGTCTTGCAGAATTTTTACTCAAGGGTTTTGTATGGAAGAACAAGAGGCAACTTCATTCATTGAATTTACTACTCCTTCACTAGCTTTACCTCTCTTCTTGTACCTAATTAATCAATCCAATGTTTTCTTTTAACTTTTTTGTCTTATTTCCCATTAGCAATTGTATAGGATGTAGAAAGCCCTGGCCACTGCTGCATGTAGTCATCTCCAATTTTCAGTTGATTTTTAGGTTTGGTTTATTATTTTTAACCTCTGAAGCTAAAGCCTAGATTAAATTAATTATTTCAAGCTTCTCAATACGAGTCAAAATGAATCACCCCCAAAATAAAAAGGCATTCTAACAAAGATTCTCTTCTATTTGCAGCAATGCAAAAATACTTTTCTTTCAGCAATAAGCTTATCATAGTTACAAAACCCCGAGGCTTATTTCATTCATGTCTTTTTAACATGATAGATTCGCATGTTAATTTTCTTATCCAGTTATGAGCTTTTTGAAGTGTAAGATTTTTTTGAAAACAGCTCAAATTCACAAAACTTTGCCGGACCTCTTCTCAACGCTCATAAAGATGACATTAAGCCACTTTATCTTTTTTTCTTTCCTACACTTTCCCAGATTCAAATGAAACGAAATTTAAGGTGTCTTATTAAAGACGTTGATGCAAATTATGGAAGAGGTCGGGCTTGTTGTTGTTTATCTCATCTGGCTGTAAATAAAAGACAATCTCAAGAAATGAAACCATCAAAGCAGGAAGAATTAACCCCGTAATTTTTTTATGTTGATTCACCTGGAAGTAGTGTTCACAATTGTTTCCTAGCAACTAGAGTGTTCATGCCCTCGATTTGACAAAAGCTCTGGCCTCGTACACACTATTCCATATTCGCTTCTTCCCGCCTTCGTACAAAACATTCTTTGCCTGCACTGCTTTATGTTGAAACCAAGTTATGCTCGAATGAGGTTAACTTAAAGTTACTTGTGGCCTCATTTCTTAACGGAGGATATGTTAAGTTAAAAAGATGATAACGTCTTTTAAATGTAGATTTAAACATAACTTTCATACATAAATGGTGCAAACAGAAGCACAACTTTCAGTGTAGTATTCATTCGCTTTATGTTGCACTTATGATATTATAAGTTCAGGTCTCTTGTTTCCCGTCTAGTTCTTTGGAGAGTTCTCTCCATTCCACGAGCTCTGTTTGATTTACCACGCTATCGGATGGCACTTGCGAAAAAGCTCCAAACGTTCTCAGCTTTTCCCATCACACAGTTTCAACTGTCTCTGAGTTTCGCTCCCGATGCCAGTGCGAACATATGGGCCAAGGCCACTTTTTCCGACGACGCTTAAGAGCCCAACTAGATGCATCTGTCTTGCCAGCTGCTTAATACGCACACAATCGGAGCATATGGAATTCGTAAACAGTTCTATCTACTAAGTTTCTCTTGAAAGGTTTATTTATAATGTTTCACGTTCTATTCAATAGATCTTCACACGTGGTGTGTAGGCAAAGCCCAGTTGAATACAATCTTGACATAATTGCAAGTAAAAATCGACATAAATGCTAGTTTTAAAGTTAGTGTTTTTGGCTAGAAAAAAACGTAAAAGCATATCATGACGGAGAGAGGAATTGAAATGAATGAATTTGCTCTATTTCTCAATTTGCGGATGCAGCAGCTGTGTTGAATCAAATGCCTAAAAATAACAGATTTAGAATGCAAGGTTTTCGCTTCATCACGGGATTTCGGCTCATTTAAGGACTATTAGGAGCTTCGTGTTCTCCTGTTGACTTATTGCAAATCTTCTGAAGGTTTTTTCCTTCGCAGATAACAGGCGTTGACTAGCAACAAGTTCATGGACCTTTCTTCTACTTCTGCCTTGCTGAATAAGCCGATGTTTGTTTCTCTCAGGATGGTCAATTCTGTACTTGCAATTACTATCAACACAGACAGCCTGTTTCGAAGTCTCTTTTCTGCTTCTGCCACGTTCATATGCTGTAGGAGAATCCAGTAATATATGATTTGACCACTAACATCATCATCAGTACTTCCCAAATTTGGAGACAATTCATTGAAGCTTTGTGTTTCCGTTTGTTCAAAAGTGTGAATGTTTTGTGCCTCATTTTGTCATTTTAGGGGGTCCCCCATGCCAATGCAACCATAATATGTTTCTCCCCGGTAGAGATGCCCTTAAGGGTGCCCAAAATGGACACGTAAGAAATTGCTGGCATTAGGCTAATGTTCCATAGATCCTTTTAAATGGAACAACGGTACCAAGAAAGGTCCTCTGGTCCAAGGGAACTGTCCCTTTGTTTCTTTGTGCCTTTTTGTTGTGAACATCTCATCAACATGAGCATATGTTGCTACCGAGCCGTTTTGGGAACTGCGGGCCTCCGTTCGCTCGCTTTTCCTATACATTCCAACATGAATCTGAATATACGTTCCCACGTTCCTTCGTTCTGCGTGCGCTAAGTACCTTTGGGCCGATTTCCTTTCTCATTTGTATTACCTAATCACGCGTCCACGCAAAAAAGCAACACGGAGTTCCTATGTCCCCGGAGAAGTTACGGCCTATTTATAGCGCTACAAGTTCTAGGCTTGACAACAAACTTTGAAGATGTCTTCGATGGTATTGCGATGGAAAGGCGTCCCTGGAGCGGCAAAGATGAAGAGAAGGCTGATGTTAGTGGCTAACGTGCATTGAATATTCCAGTGCCCTATACGTGACTGCGAACATGAAGGCTTCCGTAGTCAAATAAGTTGCAGAAAGCACGTTACGAATTCGCATCCTTGGTTTTTTTATTTTGACGAATACCCGAAGGATGTCATTGATGATGGTGCTGCGCCGCAAAACACGTGTGACAAGAAGATCGACGAATCAAACGATGTTATTAGTAGTTCGAATATCATTCCCGACGAGGTCATTTTCAGTGAGACGTTTGCCAAATGGATGTGCAGCTCTACTGGTGGTGGTCGCACAAAAGCACACGCGAATCAGATTTGCTCTCGTGCCCTCAAGTTCATTCAGTACTCTCAGGACGATCACAGTATGCTGGAAGGGATAGAGGGGGCTAAAATTGACTATTACTTGGCTTCAATGGCATGCTTGTCAGCATTTTTACAACATTTTGAGAATAAAAAATCTATTGGACATGCTGGGAGTGTTAGTCACATCAACGCTTTGTTGAAAACAATGGAGTACCGAAAGTTTCAAGGAGTGTCCGCTTCCATCTTATCAAGATTTAGTGTTGCATAAGTGTTTCTGAAGCGCGCAAGAAAGTGCATTGCTGGTAAGATGCGTGTGCAGTGGACCGAAGAGTTGGATGTTGATACGTTGGAGAGAAAGGGACACTGGGCATCACTGCAAGACTTGCAAAAGGTCATACCGTTTCACATTAGACGATACAAGAAAATAGTGGCCAGATGCCGGGAGTGCTCGGCAGAAGTCTCGCCGTCCGAATTAACTTTTTCAACGAGATTTATAACGACGTTTTTCCTCTTACGCATCAAGAAATGTCTTTCCTGTGTTGCCCTCTTCGTCCACAACGAACGTAATTCTTCTTGGCCCCTGCGTTCGAACCAACCGGAGGACAGTTTCCTGCCACTGTCGCAGATTGGCATTCTGGAAGCGTTCCAGCATCTGCTGTTTGACACCTCCGTCCGCTGTCTCTCGATGCTCCGATTGACGGTCGATTGACTGCGGAGCCAGGATTCCCCAAACTCCTCCACCATGGCCTCTTCCGTTGCGTCCTGCATCCTTCTGTCGCGCATTACCTCCAATTGGCTCTTGTCCTTCCTTTTCAGGGAGTTTTCGCCGATTTCATAAAAGGACTCACCGCACTTGACCTGAGCCATGTGGTGCCTGGACGAACCCTTGGCTATTGCCATCTCCAGTCTCTCTGGCCTCCCTTCGATGCCTATTATTTCCTCCACCTGGTGCTTTCTTTTCTGGCATCTGAAAATAGCATAGCCACGCAGCATGTTACTGTAAAATGCGTCGCTGGTGACTTTGGACGAAATCAAGTAGGCGAAGTCTACGCGCCATTGCTCAAGCAGCTCCTTCGCATTTTCAGGACAGCACGTATAAGTGAATGTCCAGCACTTCGCCTTCGCTCCTCTTGCTCTTACCGCCATCGTCATCGTACTCTTACTCCCCCAACAAACTGACAGGATTTGCGATTGGCATTTATAGGAGAGGAGGAGCCCCGAGGGTAAAACCGGTACGAGGGAACGCGAGTTTCGGGAAATGGTCATCTGGTCATCATCATCATCACCATCATCATCATCGTCATCATCATCATCATCATCACCACCACCATCATCATAAACATCATCTAGCTGTATTTTGAAACCATGTAACTCGCGGTTTTTATTAAGGAAAATTTCTTCTTGAAAGCACCTCTAATGTACTGACTGTAGATGATAAAGTGTTTGCATCTGGATGTGTTTCAGTGACCTGAGACATTTCTTAGATTGAACAGGTTCTTCCGCCTTTGATGTTGCTTCTAAAAAAGCCCCTTCGATTAAGTGATTGTTTCATGCAAGGTGCTTCCTTGGCTGCAAACCAGTTTGTAAGCTTTGAACCCTAAGGGAATATATAGTCGCTAGCTGTCCTTTATCTTCCATATCAAGCCATTCTTCAACAAACCATCCGTTGTGAGTTGAACGCACCTCTTTGCTAAGCTTTGCCATAGACCCAGAAAACCCAGCTCCACCCCTTGGAGTGTTTACTTTCTGTTCTGAACAGAAAGCCCGCAAGCCCAAGGGGGTTCTTTCAGCAGGCCGTACGTAACGGCTCCGGAATATGCTTGTACTATCCACGTGACTTCAGCCTCGTTTTGAAATTTTGTTGTGACGCATGTACTCGCATTTACTACTGGAAATGATTGACAGTGTATTTGTTCAGAGAATGATTCATACTTTCATTCCTCAAGCGACAAATCCTTAACCTAACATATATATATGTTGAACAGCTTACCTTTTCTAAATTTGCGAATTTACACGCAAGTATTTGCTTCCCAACGTTGAACAAGCTATTGATTTGTTTACCATTTTGATAAAAGACGTAACACTGTAACACAACAATTTGTGAAATATCCCAATATTGTTAATTCCAAATTTGATGTAGACGTCCTACTGATAATACAGCGATGATAAACAGCGAATACGCATAAATCTCTAGAGTCAGCATCCTAAGGTACTATTTGATGTTTTTAAGTCTTGATGTTTTTAAGTTTGCTCTGAAATTTGCATTGATATCGATGAATGCGAAAATAAATTTCATACAATCCTGTGGCTTGTCTATTGATGATCTGTCGTTGTCAAATTTCTATTTTGTCAGAGGCACTGAAAAGCCTCGAGTCCAAAGATGCAACTGGAATGAAAAGGAAGAGAAACACCTATGCCCTCTTCTGCGTGCTGTTCTTTCTAGGTTGAACATGAGGCTGAACTCGCTTGTTAAAAATGATTTGATGTTTGGCTTGGCATATCAAAATTCTTTCTTGAAATTCAATCTATCATTGATGATGGCTCCCAAAAGAACGACCCATTTTGCTAGCCTCCGAGACTCGGTACCTGTATTTAAGACCCAAAACCACTACATTTGTATTTTTCATATTGGCTATTGAATGATCGATAAAATAAAATGTGAATTTGTTTACGCTACCTAAAATCCTGTGAAAGCAAAAAGCTAAAGACGGAACTTAAGCAAGTAAAGAAGAGGACAGTCAAGTGTGACTTCGATTCGAGCTCTTTTACATTTTTCAAAGCATTTTTAGGTTCAGGTGCCAAGAACAATCTTGATAATAAGATTCTACCCAAGACTATCATTTCATGTCAAACGTCCATTAGTATCAATCATGGCGGAATATGCTTGACTTGAGCTTCCATCACCTTGAAGCAGTTTTCCGACCCCCACCTCGACTTCGTCGTATTTTAACCTTTATTTGCTTTTAGCTAGTGCCAATCTGCATGGAAAAGCAACTTGCATTTCCAAACTATGTTTTGGACTTAATCCTGGTATTAATGGTAGAATGGTCTTGAAACGAGCACGAGCCAAAAGCCTTCTTTGAACTGGTTTGTTTACACTTATCTAATTAGCATAAACATATCTAATCTACTATTCGTAAACACGCTTCAGACAGGTCTCTCATTCGTACGACCGGTCGCCCTTGTAAACATGCTTCTAGGAGTAAGTTACTAAACTCATAGTTAATTGTGCCACTGAAGTTTCATAAACATTTGCGATATGTGTTAAATGAAGAATAAATCATGGAATCAGTATTGAGTCGAACTATAACCATGATGTTAGGAAAACGAAAGGCGCTCGTTTTCGTCATATGTTTGTGCAGCCGTCTTTTTGATAAAGAATGAACATGGTAAATAGATTGTCAAAACATATTAAAACGTTTTCGCTATACTTCAGAATACGTATTTAATAATTCATTAGAACATAAAGCCACACCTCTCTGGACATTAAATTAGCTGATGAGAGGCTTTTGCTATAAACTCAACCAAATTTGTGTCATATCCCATTAGTACGTTTCATATGCTTAGAATATTTTTTGCATGTGGAAATAAGGGAAAAGAGCTTAAGATCAAGCACTCAAAAACAGACGATAAGTGATCGTGCTTTTCCCAGCTTTAGAGGTGTTTCTTTTTCAGATCTGAATTTCTTCAACCTAGGAAGGAGAGATCCTAGTAAAGTTAGCGAGGCTGCGTATTCAAGGACCAAGGACATAGACAAAGTGGCTCTATGAAATAGGTAGACTTTGAGCCAGGTAAGATATCACTTCTTATGAGTCTCGCTATCAAGATATTTTTTGGTGGTGGTTTCTGATGTTTCGTCGTTCTAAAAATTAAGAGCCTCCATTTTTAGGACTAGATTTTTTTGTTCATTTTAATTGTTGCTTTTCAGTTTATTTTTCTTGTATGAATTGATGCATCCATCTTCTTTGACAGGATAGAAATGTTTTACGTGTTGCATCAGCTACATCGACAGCATATAAATATAAATTAAGGCAAATGCTCTGATATATTTACAAGTTCAAATTAAATAGGCCCGGGCAGTTGCATATATTTTTGAATTGCAGCAAACTGGCATCGTCATTTGATTGCCACATTTACTGGAGGTGAGCCAAAATCAACAGTTCGATTCAGATCATTTACTCAGGTAGAAATCATAACTGGTACAATAACGACCAAGTAGATATATTTCTTATTCTTCTTTCAACTATGCTTCAGTTAAAAAATTGCATATGAAAAGGAAAGAATCGAATATTTTAAATCTCCAATGCTCAAAATTCATAGCTGTTACTGAATTTCCAATATCATAACTTACGACTATAGGCAGTAGTATTCCATAAATAAAAAAGCCGACCTCACAACACCCCGGTCACGTAAAGCCTTACTCTCAACACCCCCGTCTGTGGACGCTTTCATATCGGCCTGATGGGTGTTCGTTTGTGAAACCCCCGTCGGCATTTGCTTGCTCGTTTTTCACTGACCAGCTTTCCATGCATGCTTTGCGCGGAGGCTTTTCATTTTGATTGATGACTTTTCCTCCACGGAAGAACATACTGCTAATGCGCACCACGGCAGGTTCCCATGCGGTCAACTCTTGAGTACCGCAGAGATCAAATTTAGGGCCGATGTTTTTCTCTAAGGAATTAAAGTAATATGAAGTTAATTTCGTTGTTTCTTTTGCTGATCTGCAGTTTTGTAATTGGAGGAAGAAGACAGCACTCGTCCACAGCAGGTCTGGAGGAAAACAGAGGTATTAGATAACTCTATGAATTATTGTAAACCAACTTTACCTGTTGTATAAATTCTTGGTCAAGTATTACTTGCCTTTGCAATATGCGATTAGCTCATTCCTGATAAATCGCGCGATCGATCTTCTGTTCACTAATGAAGAAAGACTAACAAAGAGAAAATGTGTTTTCTGGGTTTTTGGAAGAACAACCGCTTAGCCTTTTTCAGATTATTAACTCGTCAAGACGTGTCAAGGAAGATTTTGCAATACCGAATACGATGTAAGAAAGGCTCTTGCTTTTTATCAAAGGATAATTGCTATGCTACTTGACGTGCGTTGTTTATTAACTCGAGCGGGGCTAAAAGCCTTTATATTGTTCAATACTTTCCTCACCTGCTCGCAAGGTGTCGCAAAGGATAACTCGTTTTCGACAGCAACAAACAGTTTTCTGAATATTTAGTATCGGATGTTTGATTTTGATTGCAGCTCTATTGCAAAGGCTCAAACAAAACATACTCGTCTTGTCCTGAAATCTTTTAGCTTTGGTGAAAAGCAGAATGAAACAGTCTCTCTTCCCTTGAGATAGTCCAAAAAATTTTCTTTGAAATCTATCTGGCATCCGTTGCATATGTATTTTAAAAAGACATAAATATTCTCTATTTAATTGTCAAAGACAGACAGTAGCATAGAATAAGCACATTCTCTCTCAACTTACTCTTTGTTCAATCAACCATCCTAGAAACTAGAGAAGAATTTTTATTAATTTTGCTGAAGTTCTGAAAGAAAGTTTTAGATTTCGTTAAAAATTTCATGAGCAATTTACAAGCATTTGAAGAAGACCCGTTATTGCATAAAAAGTTGCCATTTCGTCGCTATGAGGCCTTGTAAATTCAATGACCAAAACAAGACAATTGGATGACACAAACTTCGCATGCAGATTGGTGTTTCCATGGAGTCGAAAGAACGTGAAAAGAATTTACAAACGCGAAAAGGCCTGGTGCTTTTATTAGAGATAAATAACTCTTGAATTTGAGCAAGAAAAATCTTTTATGCATAAGTTAGTCAGATATCTATAGCTTTGTATTAGACAAGCTTATGAATGAGGCCATGAATATTCGAGGTCATCTCAATTATGTTGTGTTTGATCATTGCAAAGAGCCAGAAGTCTTGTCAACGATTTTTCTCAAGGGAGCTTCACCTTGCATTTGCATTAACGGCTGTAACATCAACGAACAGGGAAAACCGAATCGACAAAATGATTTAACTTGCAATATGATTGCTCTTTTTATACCAGAGAACAAAAGCAAGCTGGCTGAAGCTGATGCCATACCTTTTGTTGCTTTGAAGAAGTTCGGTGTTGATTTTTTGAGACTGCTGTTTAATACAAGCGCAATAAATTGTGTGAAGTAAGGATTAGAGGTAACATAAATGCAAATGACTGGTCCTAGCAAATCGATCTTTTTAGAAAAAGGCCAGATTTACCGCAGAGCTGCCGGTTTCGATGTTTCTTCACACACGCTCAATTCAGCCTGCCTTTAGCTACTTTCTTTTCGTCGAAACTACTTCCCAATCACCTGTTAACTTCCCCCATAACCTAAAATGATGCACATATGCACGCAAAGAGAAGATCAGAAATTACTTTGCACTGTTTCCGAGTATTACTGACATTATTTTGATCATGGCCAAATTTTTGTCCTTTGCTCTGTTTAATACTGCAGGTTGACTCTTGACGAAAAAAAGCTTTCTATCAAATCAAAAATTATTTGTTAATAACTGCACTTGAGTTTTTGGTGTAACTATGCTTCGAGCCAGAAAACCCTGTAACCGTTAAGTTGACTTCAGACTGGTGATATAACAAACTCTGTCACGTGCGTTATTTCTGTTGTCTGCTTTTTGCTGATATGAGACTATTGCTGGGACATTGGAAGGAAGGAGAAATAAGAAATCCACAAAAATTCAAGCATTGTTTGCTCCTTGTTGTGACCCAACTTGGACCGCTCTTGCATTTCTGATTGTATAGCAGCTCTTTTACCTAACATTTGAACCTCTAAGCAGCTTTAATCTCAAAAACACGCTATGCCATCTAGCCTCAACAGAGAAGACTCATTCTGCTCTTCCTTTTCAAGCCGTCTTGGTGAGCATGACCTGGGTTTTCTTTATTAACTGCGGAACGAGACAAAGCCAGCACCTACAATGAACTGTAGTCTGTCGAACTTTGGGATTACCTGAATAGTAAAGAAACATCTGTTCCATTATTGCTTTCAAATCCTTGCACGAACTCCTTTTAACAGTCATCTTCTTCACTCTACTGATTCCATTATCACCAAAAAATAAAGGGAGGACTTAGCCAAGCCATGTAGGCTCTATGGAACGCTGTAGACACGTGTCAAAGAATGATTTTTGGGTGATCTGGGTGATTCAACCATCTGCATACACTTTGATGCTAACAGAAGATATTTCCAAAGATTCAGAGCTAAGCATCTGAGGAATTGGGCACGATTTATCAGGAACATGTCGGGAAGGTACGTTGCACTATGATAGAAAGCTAGCAGGCATTTTACGGAGATGAAAGTCCAGTTTCGTGGCATCAAAGTTCAGTCGAATTTCAATTTCGAATGGTCAATACCCTGCTGTACAGTGAAGCAGTCTAGGATAATTTTTCGTGCTCTCCTCTTGCAATGCCTTGCCGAGACAGTGTATAACCAAGGCTGAATTCATACAACATCTCATTACAAATGCAACACGATACGAAAGACACGGCTCAAATTTAATGAAACACAAACTCCAGTAAATTAAGCCATCAGCTGCTACAAACGCCCGTTTCTCTAACTTAAAGCGATCGCGCTAAAAATCTTATCTAGCCATCCTACACGTCTGTATGTTATTGCTGTTTAATATTCTTTAATCACATTTTGAAATGCACGATTTTCCATCCCAAGCAAGGATGATTCTGTCTTAAATGCTGATCTTCATCTTCTGAAGGTTTTCTCGCATCGTAAGTCCCTATTCCATTTCGAAGTCTAACGCGATTGTCGGCTACATGAACACAAAAGCAAAGTAATGAGTCGCCGAGTGTTGGCTGCAAACATGCGCAGAATCTCTTTAAAGCACTTAAAGACTTTTAAATTGATGTTTGAAACTAGCACTGAAAGAAAAGGCGTTGGCTGGATCCTGCCTAAGCTTGTCAATGTTAATAACAATATTATTTACTTCTAATGCAAGACTGTTGTTTTTCACTCTTTGTGTATATCTTGCTTTGGATCATGGGTGGGCATCACGACCAGCAATTCATAGAAAATACAAGAAATGATCAAGTGATTGATGGATGATTTAATTTGATCTTAAACATTTGTCTGCCACTAATTTCTGATGCACAGCATCTTCTAGGAAAAAGTTTGTCTTGTTGCTTAGAGCCGGGTAACAATTTTGTTGGAACGTCAAATCACAGGAAAAGAAGGAAAATGCTGCATTCTGTTCACACAGATCTCCAGTCCTATTTTTGGGGGGTATGTCACCAATAATCAGGTACATTCATCTGTTTTTTGCGAAACCTTTCTTTTTCTTGCCCCATCTTTTATTTTACTATTTCTCTTCTCCTCTATCAACGAAGCACATTATACTGGTTATTAAGCACAGAGAACGTCTGCTACACAGTACGTTTTTCACCAAAAACAAAGAAAAAAACTTTTCTCAACATTGAAAGTTGCCTTAGCAGACTAATCAGTTATACCCAAAGAGAAAGCTATCTTATGATGCAAAAATAACTGCATAGTTTAGAACCATTCCCCCTCTGAACACGCCGCAACATTTGATTGTTCTGCAATGAATCGGAGCTCTGCTGCAGCATCGTTCTGCATTTGTTTAAGACACGAACGGTTGCCCCCCTGATCAAGTGAAGGTGGGAAATCTAAACACTTGCGAGTGCTGCTCGTGTTTTGAATGAGCAGGTTTGCAGGGAAACAGACCCACGTCAAATAATGGCAGCAGGTGGTACATGGTTTAGGCACCGATGAATTCATTGCAAAAAACTGCTAATAATCGACCTTTAAGCGAGCCTCAAAGCGAATTCCACATCAATGGATCTTGCATTACTTCTCTACAATGCATCAATTATTAAACGTATTTTCTTTACCGGTCAGCCGTAGATTATACGATTTATATTCCACCATTATTCCCTAAATCGATGATACAAAGAGACGCCATTTTGTCCTCCCATGGCCACTCGATGATTAGTTTATAACTGTTTCTCCCAAAACTTTCGCTTCTCCGTTCCTTCTCTTTGTTCTTCTTCGTACATCCCATTTTCCTTATTAAAAATGTTTTCCCTCTATTGTGGCATACGTCTACGATTAAATGCTTTTCTATTGTGGGTCTTTGTAGTCTGTCCTCCTGAAAAAGTCTTCCATTATCTCACCTTATCCAAAATATTCTTTAGTTATATGTGTTCTGTATATTTGGCCTAAATTCGACCGATTTGTCGTCACTTTTCATCACCTATACCAGGTTTCATTGAACAGCAAAATACGTTATTTGTTCTAGATGTATACCTTATATTGAGTCCACTTGACTAGAATGGCCTTATGTTGATGCAGCTTTTTCCATCGTTAGTGAGTGTTTTCTTCTTGCAATGCTTTTATAACAAATTCTCTTTAACCATTATTGAAAACGTGACATTGCCTTGCAGATACCTTGAATGTAGTGAAGAAATGGATCAAAAGAAAACATTTCCAGCTCACTTTACCTAAGAATGGAGGTAGTGGTTTTTCTTTGCTCTATGCAGATTCTAAACAGATGTATGTTTCATGATAAAGAGAGGGTTGAAAATAGGACGCTTCTCAATCTTTTCATCCGGCAAAAGCATCTTACTGAATTAAAATATTTATATCTTTTTTAGAAAAGGAAGGATAGTGAGATATCAGGAGAGTCTTATTAACTTGCCTCAAAGACTTAAACGTAGATAGTTCTGTCAAGGGTGTCTACTTGTGAGCGTATGAAAGTCAAGCAAAGGCGCTTCATTAAAGTTATTGTCCCTGGCAAAATGTAAATAAATAGCATGAAGTCTGAAAATGAATACCAAAATCTTTCAGATAATGATAGTAAGTGTAGGAATATTTAAAAACAGCTATTCTGTAGAGAGCGGGTAGAGTTATTAAGGGACTTTGCACGTAAAGAGTATTTAGAATTCGTGGGTTGCACGGAGGCAGCACTTGCAGGCAAGAAGGTTATCTTACCGGTGTTTTTTCGATATTGCAAGGATATTAATCTAGCTTATGTAATCAGCTGCTCGTGGTTACACGTGCAAAGGCTAATTGGTAAATAGATGCCGTTCTGTTGCCCCTAAGGTTTCTTAGCAAACGTGAGGTTGTTTAAATAACAAATTTAACGAAAATCGTCAATATAAACTGTCAGTTTACTGCCTTTTTGTCCATGACAGAGAATGCCCTTCATCTATACCTTACTGCATTTAATTAACTTTCTTTATGATGCCTACCAAATATATGTTTCGAGCTCATCCTAGAAAACCAATCATAATTTGACAAAATTCGGAAAACCAAACAGTCAAAACCAAGTTAGTAAACCTGGTAATGACATTGAAACTTTAAGTTAGATTTCCCAACAATTTATTCTTACCGTCCATTCCCTACGTTGCATTTCCTAACGTTTTCCGTAAAAATCATGTTCATAAAGGTATGCTTCTTAGCACCGCCAAAAAATTCCTGGTTTACGATAAAGCCAAAAGGTTGACAACTAGAGATATAACGTTAAAGCTCTATCAACGCTATTAATAAAAAAATTGAAATGAGCACCCTTCTCTATAAAGCTCCCTATCGTTATAGAAATGTCAAAAGCGTTAAATGTGAAAGTTTAGTGATAATACTTTAGTGATAGCCTATAATACTTTTAACGTCTATATTTTCTGTATCTAATTTGCTTTCTTCCTTGGTTGTGCTTCTAATGTCTCTAGCAGCCTTCGCGATGGTCCGAGACCGTTTTGAAAATATTTGCATGATACTTATTTCAGCGAAAATTTCATAAAAACATGTTTGCGATATTATTACTTTGAGTTCTTATTAAGCCCCCTCTTTTTTATGGCCCCCCTCTGAAAAGATGAATAAGCCCCCTCCCCCCACCGGGGCTAAATAGAACTTTAATGGTAGGTCAAGGTGCACTGAAGTGAAGCTTAACTAACGATTGGTAGCAATATGCATTACTTTGCGTAGAAAAATGAGGCTAGCAAGTCAGTTAGCATTCTGAGCAATGAAAATTCCATGAAAACGCTGGAATGGTAAAAGTCGAATGTAAAGACATGCTGGCATTTCAGTTTCAACAAGTGTTTATTCTATGCCATAGAGTATGGTCAAACACCAATAAAACCTATGCAGGCATAGATAAAAAAATTGTTGGTAAAAGATTAACTGAACGTTTTCTTGCAGAGCTGTTTGAAGGCGACATTGTGATGAGCCCGATTCTGCGGAGGGCGGTTTTGAACAAGTACGCCAAACGCAGTGCACTGGTTGAAACCGATCACAAATGGCCTGGCGGAGTCATTCCATACGAGTTGGACACCAGTTTGTGTAATCAACCTTCTACGTCATAGCTTCATTGATTTTTATTCAGAAGAGTCTGTTTACTTGAAAGCTTTTGCGTCATCAAGGTTGTAGACGTAATGAATCAGCCAGCTGCGACATAAATGTTTGCTAATTTGTTTCATATCTATCTGGTGTTGAATTCAGAGTAGAAACTCCCATAAGTGATATGCGTGTTCTTTCGCAACAAGCTTGTACAAATTTGCTTGAACAGATTTCATGACCATCTGCAAACATGTACTTGGATTCATACTTAAGAAAGATAAATCGATGGGAAGCTACTGATTTCTGATCTCCCCCACAATTGCCTTCGCAAGCAAGTCCCCAATTTTAGCATAAAAGCTCCATGTTTTGATCTACATTAGCCTTAAAGATATTGTTTCTGTCTGCAGCAAATCGTATACTATCAAGCATAGGACGGGCAATGAGGGAATTTCATAAGTTCACTTGCATACGCTTTGTTCGCCGTACAAACGAGATGGACTATGTCCTATTTAGATCACAGAATCACGTGTAAGTTAAACATTTTTTGTTCCTGTTACGAAACTTAATTTCACGCTCGTCGAATCACAAACTTGACTTTAATCTAGTTAAAATTGAATTCCATTCTAATAGAACTAAAGTTATTGAAGTCAAATTGATTGAGTCAAACCTTAGTCATGTTTCATTCATTCAAAGTGTGTTTTGATGCAATGTCATTGGGCGTATGCACAGAGCAATTTTCTAAATTTTTCCAATCAAGCACAGAATTGGCAGTTTTTAAGAAAAAAGTGGCGGTTTTAGATAGATCACTTTGCTAAAACACCTGCTAGCAGTTTCTAGCTAAAAATGAAATTCAAATTAAGTTAGTCTCTTAGATGGAAAGCAACAGCCAAAATCATCAATGTCAATTAAATCGACATTCCCTATTTCATTTTTGCCCTACATGCCCAGTTTTTTCCTTCACCTGTGATGTGATCATTCCTCGCTGGCAATCAACGGATAACGCCTTTCTGCATATGATACAAAGCGTGTCGACTGCTTTATAGCTCGGCTTATTAAGAAAGCTTTGCATTGGCAAATGATTGCTAAGTACTAGGCCTTGCTTGTTCTTTCTATTCATACTCTGTTCAAAAAATAATTGTTTCATCAGGTTAGAAACTTATTGCTTCAGTTATCTCAACTAATAGAGGCCTTCAAAAAATTACCCACAATACGAAACGATCAGTTGTGTCAGCTTGAACACCCTGGGAGTTCTTCGGTCTTTGAAATAGCCTCGTAAGTGACCTTTGCAGGCCTTTTGCTTATGTATTGACGTTCTTGCGTATAGGTGCAGTTCTAGCGTAGGGAGAACTGGCGGGATGCAGAAGATAACACTGGGTCGAGGCTGCTACCGCCTCGGCACGGTCCTGCACGAAATGATGCACGCCCTCGGCGTTGTACACGAACAAAGCCGGCCGGATAGAGACGACCATGTTCAAGTCATCTCAGAGAATGTCGATCCTAGTAAGGCAAAATCTTTCTTGATCATTATGTCTTTTTACCAAAATCGCTGTTTCGATGAATTTTTTTTCATTTTATCGGAGGCTGGTTTAGGCCTCTTTCAACTTTTCATCCAACCAATGATCTCAATGACTTCATGACTTT